>OZ012735.1:111085442-112285442 GCA_963859935.3 Lathyrus sativus
TATATTTTCAAAATTATCGCTACTTACCTCTCGGTTTATAACTAAAACTGAAGAGAAAAAAATATATTTTTTTTTAAATACTCATTACATTATTTGTAAATAGTATTAATAAAGTAATTTTTTTACAAACTATATTGTTTATACAGAATATTAAAGTAAAAATATATAACAAATTTTGAATTCGATTCATCGTTATCGCTGTCGGTGAAGAACAAATGCTAGATATCTTAGCGAAGAACAAACGCTGGATCCTCGTTTCATTAAAATTTTGGGAAGATTAAATATTGAATACAATATATTCTCTATAGGTTTTGCATTCATTTGTTTTTGATATAAAAAAAACAGTTAGATAAATAAAATACTTATTCAATTATATGATTATTTAAGAACACAAACCTTGAACTCATAATTGAGTGCTATTGCAATCCATCATTAAGAACTTTTTCAAGTTTCTTTCAGTTTCAAAGTTTTTAGGTCAAATATTTTATTATCAGTTTTTAATATTCATAATAATGTCTTTTAGGTTTCACGCAGATAACTAATGATAGTGTCTTGTGCATTGATACTCATTAAATGGACGACAAAGATTTGTTTAAGGACAATGAAAAAATTCAATAAGCACGCTTATTTTTCTTCGGTTATTAAAAAAATACAATAAAATATGTTTCATCCCAAGCGTCACATACCTCCCGGTTTCTGTAAAAAATCGATGGGAGTAAGTTTTTTTTAAATTGCATCGTTTACACAAAATATTAAAATACATTGTTTAAACAAAAGCAAGTTTTGACATTGAATTCTTGAAGAACAACAAATATTTTCAAGTTATTTTTGGAGAACAAAAAATATTTGTTGTTATCCAGATTTTGTTGTATATCATTTGTGCGCATTCTTTTTAAGTTCAATGGATTGCATTCATCTGATTTCTGATAAGTTATATGTTTTAACCATGAGGACTTTTTTCTTCTACACTTACAATCTGACCTAGAGATCTGTTCAAAAATTTCATTAGCTTGAACAAATATTTTCATGAAAAATACTTTCACAAGAAAGATAACAAGATACATGTGCTTGCAATTTACAACATGTTTAGGAATAAATTTCTCAATGTTGTCAGTCGAGGAAAGCAATAAGTTATGAATTATTTTCTTTGATTGACAACATAGGAAGATTGTTCAAAAAATACAACAAAATCATCAATGCCATTATGTTGGGATGGATTGCAAGAGTTGGAAAAAAAAATCTTCAAGATAGAAAAACATTGAAGATTTTTTTTTCCGTCTTACAATCCATCCTAAAAAATGATGCATACAAGTCTAGAGACGCTACACCACTATTACAAATGATCCTATTTCACCTCGAACACAAAGGAAATATAACCTCGGTTGTACAAGCGAGATAACGAAGGGCGACATGAAAACTGCCACTTTACCACTCAACTTTTGTATAACCGACGAAAAAAATGGCACTGGTCATGGGTCCGATCTCCAACAACTGCATTTTTTGAATTTTCAAAATTGCACTACTTATTACCTTGATTTTAAACAATAATTGAGGGGTAAAGTCTTGTTTACAAAATTTTAGTTTTAACCTTCTTTTTTTTCTTCTTCGTTTTAATATTTAAAACATCAAATTTGTTGACAAATTCGAAATCTTCCTCCTCAACATCAACAATAACAAAAATAAATAAAAAACAAAATTAATAGGGTCCTTAAATATTAAATTTCAACAACAATAATAACAACACCGACAACAACAATAGTTGTTAGAAAAATTAATTTAAATCGAATGGATCGAGGATAGAATCATGAACGAAATTATTTTCCTTAAAAGTATTTCAAGCACTCTCAAATGTCTTAGAGTTGGAATGCAGGAATACCTAGGATAATTCAACTTATACTCGAGTTTGCACAAGACCGACGAAAACTCGAATGTAGAGAAGAGTGTATGGAACTTTAGTGAAAATGATGTATATATTTTGTTATATTTTTCTGAATCTAGAATGAAGTATTTATAGGCCATATTGTTGTTGTTTCACAAGGTCGCGACTCTTGGTGAAACAACTTCCTTTTACTAAGAGTTATAAGCTTTTGCCAAAAGTTACTGTTACCAAAAGTTACATTGTTTCGCCTACTACAACATTCTTCAAAAGTTGTATTCTTTCATTCTGCAACACTTTGCGAAGTCTATTCTCAAATTCAAATCTACTACAACACTTCATAAGTGTTGCTTATTTCTGAATTCAAAATTAATCTTCACTTGCATATTTTATTGTCATTTTGGAACACACTCAAGATTGTTAATTCTCAATAATTTACAACAATAACAACAACAAAATCCATATAATCTTTAAACGTTAAATTTCAACAATAATAACAACAATAACAACAACAACAACAACAACAAAACAAAATTAATAGAATCGTTAAATATTAAATTTCAACAATAACATTGAACATTTTACTTGATGCAACTGCAACTAACATTAATAAGTTACTTTCATCCTCTCATAACTAACATTAAACATTTTTAATAAGAAATTACTAGAGAAAAGATTAAATTAAGAAAGGAACCTTGAAATATTTTCATGGTCTTTCTTTCATTATCATTAATTTCAATATGTTAAATTTAAATTTCAGCACTTTACATCCAAGATGGATAGCTGTGGTGTTCACGTTTTGATTGACTAGTGAGAGTTTCACACAGATCACTAATATTTCATATGAATTGATGAGTTGACAATGTTTTGACCATTGTTACTTTATAAATGGACGATAAAGATTTGTTACTAAAGTTTTTCATCAAATTGGTCATAAATAGAAAAATAAAAAATTAAAAAAAAAAAATGCTACTTTACCCCTCGGTTTCTAGCCCAACCAAAATAATAATAAGTCATAAAAAAATGTTAATAAATTAAAAGATGCTAAAATTCAGTTGCTAGATTCGAATGCGTGTCCTCTAAATATTTTATCCTCTTCATTGCCAACTCAATCTAGGGAACACATGATATTTAAAATAAAATAAAATGTAACGCGCTTATGGTTTACACCTTGTTTTTTTGTTGGGTGATGTTAAATTGTCATAAAATGTATTATATTTTGTAGTGCATGTAAGTTAGGTTTAGGTTAAGATCTGATTAATGAGTGATTTTATAGTAAAATTTGATTATCTAATCCCTCAATTATTAAAGATAACCGAATTAATAGATCATTAATTTAAAACTTAAAAAAATAAAACGAAAGACACCAGTTTTAAAGAAATAAAAAGATAAACTGCATTTGCTAGGATTCAAAGCATGTTCTAAATTAATTTTTCCTTCAGTTATATTTAGAAACCAAGGAAATATGTGGTATTTATTAAAAAATAAATAAAACATGGCGTGTCTTGACATTATACATCAGTTTTTTGTTGGGTAGGGTGAAACTTTTGTCATGAAATACATTATTTGTAGTAGTGTATATTGCCAAATTTTCTATAATATAGTATATACTATTTTCATTCTTCAATAAAGATATTATATTTAATTAAATATTTATTTATTATATGTGAAAACTAATTTTTAAATTCGAAATATAAATAGCAACAAGAGAGAGTTTTTCAAGTCAATAACGCTTCATTCAAAGATAAGGATTAAATGATCTATGTCCTCGAAGACAAAATAAGACAATATTCATAAAATATATTCCTGCAAAATTTGAAATAGTTACATTTATTTAAAATGACTGCAGAAAGTTGTAAACATATAAGAAAGTTATATTTTGTAAATTCAAAAGGAAACGAACAAAAGAAACATCATGAGAATGACACGCTGCAAATGCACAACTAATGTGAGAGTAGTAATAAGTAAAATAGAAAATCACTTTTAGTATAATAGCTTAAAATGTGTAAAAGATATATAAAGCAAGCATAACCTAGGGTTATGACTCCTATCTTAGACTTCTCCACATGACCCATGCATTTTATTACGGGAATTCTGACTCAGTTTATAGAAAAATAGTTAAAATAACAACACATGCTCTCACTAGCCTATTGCCCTACCTCTAACGAACGCGACGCTAGTTGGCTTTTACTCATGCAGAAACGCTTGTTAGTGGTCTTTAACTTTTCACAGTTATTAAAAGTGGGACCTTTCTCAATTTCACCTGATCACTCTCGTGAATTCAGATTTAACCGTTGAAAAATCTGCTTTCTGGTATTGCCTCTACCCTCTTAGTGCAAGACAAATACCTAAAGGCAATACTCCTACTTCCGTAGCAAGTATCAAATAACACTCGGTCTCTTAAAATAAAAAGGGTGGAATTCTTGTAACTAACTTAAGTCATGCGAATAATCAGACAATATGGTTCATAATCCTTAGTTCCTAGAGGACTACTCACTCATATTAAGGAACAATCCAATCAAAATAATAATTGTGAATAAATGCATAATCGATAAAAGAATGATTAATAATTAAGAATCTGATTTATGAAAAATTAATTCTTCAATTATAAAATAAATCCAGTTGCTCTAATGGAGACTTGTACGAAATTGCAGAGGAAGTTTGAAAATAAAACGGAAATTAAAAACTGAATAAAATGTTAAGACTACCTATGAGTTTTTATATAAAATTGCAAACAAAAGCAATGTGAAAACGATATAAAAACTACTAATAAAAGAAATATAAAAACCACTTATCAGCGAACTTGAAGTTGTGTGACCTGCATGTAACATGGTAGTTATTCAATAATTACTAATTAGTTTCTTACAAATTAGAAGTTTCTTCTCCATTTTTAAAGGATTCATTCACATTTTAAAATATACATAAACATATGCATACAAATATACAAAATCGGATTGTTTAGCGATTCTAGTGATGTAGATATGTAATTTTATTATTATTATTATTATTATTATTATTATTATTATTATTATTATTATTATTATTATTATTATTATTATTATTATTATTATTATTATTATTATTATGGTTAAATATACGATATTTCTTATAATGTGAACGATTTTTTATTTACCCAATTTTTTTTTGTTTTTCCCTTTTAATATAAATAATTTGTTGCTTTGTCCACTGATAACTTGACAATGAATCTTTACTTTTGCTGACGTGGTCTGTCTATGTGTTTTTTTTTTAAAATTGATGTAGATTTTTTATAGAAAAAAAAATTAGTTTTTTTTTTGTAATTATCGAAGATAAATAAAAAAATCTCACATTACCGAGATAAACTAATATAAATCAATAAACCAATAATACTTTATTTTTTTTAGTTTTATGCGGGTTCAAATCACCTTTAGTGGTGTTGCCAATGTTGTATTCATATTTTGCCCAAACTTGTATTCATGTGACCTAATTTACAACTCATACTGTATAATCTTTTCATGGCTCAATGCTTTATTATATTATACATTGATTTGTCTACATCTTCAAGTTCTCCACATGAAAATCAAAGCCACATGGTATTGCAATTTTTATGCTTTTTGGTGCAGCGTTGTCATTGGCTTGGAATACGATTCTCATTTTTTACTGGTTCTTTTGTTGGTTATGTATATTCATTGCATATATGATGTGTTAGTATTTGTTTAGTATCAATGAAGCCTGTTATTTTTATTGCAACATGGTTTATATATTTATTAGAGCACTCTATCGATATCACAACTATTATAATGATTCTTTGCAATTTCTTTCTTATATTTCAATCAATTTTTCTTTCAAACATCATAATGTCTACTTAAATGTTAGTACCTACTACCTACTATTTCTATATCCTAATTTTTTCTAATTTAAATATTATCAATTCATCATAATTCATTTAAACATATCACTAATGCATTAATCCTTTTATTTTTCTTTGCATATATAAATCAAGATCATCAAGACATTACACCACAATTATTCATCAATCTTGTTGAATAATATATATATATAAATGATGTTTTCATCAATGGATCAAGTAACTTGGTATGTTAAAATTATTTACAACTATCATACAAATATATATATATATATATATATATATATATATATATATATATATATATATATATATATATATATATATATATATATATATATATATATATATATATATATATATATATATATATATATATATTCATTAATGAGGACGATCAAGACATTTGTCACCATTACAAAATCATTCATACATTAAATGATGGTGACAACACTTATTTCTATTTTGGATCTGATCGAAACAAGTTTAAGAGAGAATGCAACTTGAAAGTTGGTGATTACATTAACTTTGTAGTTGATAAACCTGAGTGTTTATTTATTGATAAAAACGTCTATCGAAAATAGTTTTAATTTATTTTTTTTTTTTTTAATTTTATCATCTACCACTATATTTTATTCAATAAAAAATAATTTATTTTGCAAATTTTTTTATTATTATTCAATAAAATAGTAATTTCTTTTACACTTAAAGTATTATTGCTTTATTGATTTTTATAGGTTAGCTCTGCAATGTGAGCGACTTTTTATTTAAACCTCATCTCGTGATAAAAATTAAAAAAAAATATCCACGTGGATTTAAAATTGACAAAAACCCACTTAAACAAGTCACACTTAATTTTGTAGTTGATAAACCTGAGTGTTTATTTATTGATATAAACGTCTATTGAAAATAGTTTTAATTTATTTAATTTATTTGTTTTTTATTTTATCATCTACAACTATATTGTATTCAATAAAAAATAATTTATTTTGCAATAATTTTTATTATTATTCAATAAAATAGTAATTTCTTTTACACTTAAAGTATTATTGCTTTATTGATTTTTATAGGTTAGCTCTGCAATGTGAGCGACTTTTTATTTAAACCTCGTCTCATGATAAAAATTATAAAAAAAATCCACGTGGATTTAAAATTGACAAAAACCCACTTAATCAAGTCACACTTAAATAGGTCACACCAGCAAAAATGAAGATTATTTGCCAAATTATCACTTCAAGGGCCAAAGTAACATAATCTTTACATTATAAGGGGAATTAAAAAAATGACAGAAGTTAATCAAAATTTACTCGCATTACACGAGTATTGCATATTTAACCCTTATTATTATTATTATTATTATTATTATTATTATTATTATTATTATTATTATTATTATTATTATTATTATTATTATTATTATTATTATTATTATTATTATTATTATTATTACCATGAAGTTGCGTAAGTCAATTGAACGATAAATTACAATTTAAACTAATACATTTATTATAAAAAAAACCTAAAAGGTATAATTTGTATCTTAGATTAATCATCAAACTTATCGGCTGAAAATGATAAAATTCACCATCACCATTATTCGAACTCATCTATAAAAGAACACTACAACATACTCCCTCCATTAATTTATAGGTTTCATTTCAATATAGATAAGGGTATTTAAATATTTATAGGTTTTATACATATGTTAGTGATATATTTGCAGGGGATTTATTAACGACGAGGGTATTGTACCGCCCATAAGGGGTAACATTCTTACACCGTGTATCATTGGGGGCAACCACGCTTTAAACACTCCTCATTCGTCTAGTTTTTGGAAAATGTTGAAAACGATATGTCTTTGTTAAAGAGAAGCAGAGTCAAGAGACTGAACCGTGTCTTTCTAAAAAATAGGGATTCAACGGTTCACTACAGTGAGTAAGTGGGCGGTTGCCATTCTCAAAAAACCCTCACTCTGTGCCTATAATCCAATTTAAATATCTTATCCCTAGCATGAGAAAAGACAACTCATAATACACACGAAATAACCTAAGAATATAGAGCTTCTCACCTCACATGAGCTTGCTTTCTTCGTAGCCAATAACATCATCAAGTAGGGGTTTTCGCCACCGTGAGCATGCTCTAAGCCACTTAAACTCCTTAAAGCCTTTGGTCACTCCTACCAACATAGAGGTGCCACGCTTATGTACTTTTTATCAAGTACAAGGGCGTCTACTGTGGGTCCCCCGTAAAACTAACTTGGGCCACACCTTATATCATCACTGACATTTGCACTGCCTTCTCTTAAATATGGCCAAGAAAGATCCATACTTCGCAGTAAACCCCATAACCGAAGGTTTCATTAGCGAAGGAAGTTCCAACTCCTCTAGAAGGAAATATGAATGTAATATCCCCAGAACTCTACAAAGGCGAGTGAAGAGGACCAGGGACAAACATTATTTTCTCTAGCACTAACGACATCAGAGTCTTCCCTCATGACAACAAACCCATGGTCATCACTATGCAACATGGTAATTGGGATATCAATCGAGCCTTGATAGACTTGGGAAGCTCAGCTAACATTTTATTCTATAACACCTTTCAAAAACTCTAGCTCGACCCTGACAACATTAAGGCGTTCTAGGGTTTGCTAGTACGTTTGTCAGGAGAACAAGTGCAAGTAAGGGTCATATAACCCTAGAGACAACATGTACTATAGGACCAGATTCCAAGGTGATTAAAGTCAACTACCTCATTGTAGACTCTTTATCACCCTGTAACATCATATTTGGCAAGCCAACCATCAACTTATTATATCCACCCAGTACCTGGTCCTGAAATACCTGCTACCTGGTGGGCGAGTTGGGATGGTTCGAAGATATTAGCATAGCGCCCTAGAATGTTACTATAGTAAGATGAGGATGTAGGAACTCGACCACAAGCATGCCCCATTTCTTGAAGCACTTGACACAAACAGTGCTAGTTGAGATCCTAAACTAGGCGTGGAAAACCATAGACTCATGCCCACAGAGGATTTGAAGGAGGTTCAAATAGGTCCTTTAGATCACCAAGTGACAAAGATAGGCACCTTACTTTCTGAAGAAGAAGACCACAAAATACTTGACTAACTTGTTAGAAATGTTTACTTGTTTGTCTAGGCCTCATCCAACGTGTTAGGGATAGATACTAGAGTGGCATGCCATCCCCTCGTCCTCAAACCCTCTAAAAGACCAGTATCATAAAGAAAGTGGAAAGTAGGCGAGGATAGGAAATTAACCATTGATGAGGAGGTAAACAAGCTAGCAAGCGCTGGTTTTATCATAGAAACAAAATGCCCAACCTGGTTAGCCAATGTAGTGCTGGTGAAGAAAGAATCGAACAAGTGGAGCACGTGTGTGGATTTCACTGAATTCAAAATAACTTGTCCCAAAGACCCTAATCCCTTATCGAATATTGATCACTAAATTGATGGGTCCTCGGGCTACAACACATTGAGCTTTATGTATGCATCTTTGGGGTACAAACTGATTAAGATGGACCCCCTTAATGAACCCAAGATGGAGTTCATGTCAAACCATAATAACTACTATTATAATGTCATGCCTTTCGGCCTAAAGAATGTTGGTGCCACCCACCAGTGACTCATGGACGTCGCATTCTCCCACCAGATAGGGCAGAAATTGGAATTCTATGTTGATGACATAAGAATAAAGACCGAGGAAGGGCGTAGTCATGCAAAAGACCTGGAGGGCGTCACATAATCATTCAGGAAGTACAACATGCACCTGAATCCTGCCAAGTTCTACTTTGAGGTGCAAGAAATAAAGTTCATGGGCTTCATGTTAATGAATAGGGGCATTAAAGTAAACACAGATAAGTGTCAGGGTGTCATTAACATGAGGAGCGCCATCAAAATCATAGAGGTGCAATAACTAATGATTCACCTTGCAACTTTATCTCGCTTCCACTCCTATGCTGGAGAGAAGGATTTTCTAATATTTTTAACCCATAAAAGAAAGGAGAAGTTTGAGTGGACAGGGGAATGCAAGGAGGCATTCTCATAAAAACCTTCCTCACATCGTTGTCTATCTTCACTCACCCAAAAGATGGGTCACCTTTGCTTCTCTACCTTTCAGTGACACACCATGTGATGCATTTAGTATTCGTCCAAGAGATAGATAAGATGGAGAGACTCGTGATTTTCATAATCAAAGTGTTTAAAGGTGCTAAGGCACATTCTCATAAGATTGAGAAGCTAGCTATGACCTTCATCGTCATAGCAACGAAGCTCCGACCCTATTTTCAAGGTCATAAAGTGCTCGTAAAAACTAACTTATTTGTTTGACAAGTCCTTAAGAATCCCGACCGAGTGGGAAAGATGGTATCCTCGGCGGTAGAACTTTTAGATTATAACATCTAATAAGTCCCAAGAGGAGGCGTCAAATCCCATGTTTTGGTAGTTTTTTTGGCAGAATTCAATCTACTAGTAGGCAAAGATACGCCTTTAGAATGGAAGTTGTTAGTCGATGAAACATCAAATTTTAAAAGGAGCGGCATCGTGAGAGTATTATAAGGCCCATGCGACATACTAATTGAACAAGCAATGAAATTTGAGTTCAAAAATAGCATCAATCATGTCCATTATGAAGCTCTCATCTCCAACATGGTCCTCGCCCAGGAAATGGGTTCCTCCAAGTTAAAGGAAAAAAGTGATTCCCAACTGGTCGCTAATCAAGTCACCGGGCAGTACTAGGAAGAATAATCATAACACATAATATATCTCTACATGGCACGAAGTTTACCAATACATTTTAAATATTTTGAAATAGAGTATGTGCTCAGTGAACAAAATTTCAGAGTAGACATTCTATATAAACTCACCATCATGAAGACGATAGGCTACAATTGGACAATGATACATCCTAGAAGTCAGCCCCGACTCAAGATGGATGTCACCCATACTGAGTTATCTGTAGGAAGACAAACTCCCTCAAGATGAAGAGGAAAAGAGGTTTCGTAAGCAGTCTGTCAAGTATACTCTCGTGGCGGAAAAAATCTATATGATGGGAATAGCCTCCTGAATGCTATGATGTCTACGAGAGCATGAAATTGCCTTAGTCCTTACTGAAGTTCATCAAAGAGCATGTGGTAGCCACATTGGCAACATGGATCTTGCCCACAAACTACTTAGATCAAGATATTATCGGCCCACCTTGTTAAAAGAGAGTGTGGTGTTCGATAAGAAATGTAACCAATGTGAGAGACACACCAACTTGCATCATGCCTAACTGATCTCCTCAATTTTATGACTTCACTTGGCATTTTACCAGTGCGGAGTGGACATTCTAGGCTCATTCCTTCTGGAACCGAAACAACTAAAATTCCTGATCGTAGGGGTAGACTACTTCACAAAGTGGAAAGAGGGGGAGTTTGTCACCAAGATTACAACAAAAAGAGATCACCATTTATATTGGCATAAAATCATATGTAGGTTCGAGCTTCCCAACATCATCGACTCTAACAACGATGCACAATTAGCTAACACCATAATAACTTACGTTTTCCGCGAATTAGGTTTAATAATGAAGTTCTTCTTTGTCTTCTATCCACAAGCCAATGAGCAAGCAGAGTTGGCGAACACGGTGATCTTGAAAGGAATAATAAAAGAAGCTCGATGACGCCAAAGAGTTGTGGGTTGAACTACTCCATGAAATATTATGGTCCTACCATAATACTTCCCATTCAACTACCAAGGAGACACCTTTTACCATGGTATACATGGTTGATGCTATGTTACCTATAGCGATTGACACACCCTTATGGCGGCGTTCTCAATTTAACTAGGAAGTAAATGACACCGAGATAAAATGTGTCGCTGATTTAGTCGATGAAGTAAGAGCCATCACCCATATTAGGGAGTTCACTGCTAAACAAATAGATGCTAAAAGATAAAACTCTAAAGTAATTCCAAGGAAAATGTAAGAGGGAGACTTGGTGCTAATAAAAGTGGTTCTCCCCACACAGTAGGGGAAATTGCATCCTAACTAAGAAAGACCATATCTCATATTCCAAAAGATGTCAAATGGAGCATATAAGCTAGAAGATTTGGATGGGCGACTCATCCCTAAGACTTGGAACTTCATCTGCTTAAATTATCATTTCAATAAAGTTATTTATAAATTTTTCAGAGGAGGCATGTCACCAACTGTTTACTGTGAATTTTGGTAAACAACAGCTGGTCTATCAATTTAGGGTAAAATTGACTAACTTACAGGATCGACCATACTAAATCCTAGAACATGTGCTAAGTATGCAAAAAGACCCTAAGTTGAACTCCACTTTCGACTGTGAAACCTTTTGGAAAGTAAGATGACTTGAAGATTAAAAGAAAGAAAGTAATGCGTTGAAGATTAAAAGCAAGAATGTAAAAGTGCAGTAATGTAAAAGCTTTTAAAAGTGAATGTTGTAAAGTAAAGGACGAGAGATTACAATCAAACTCCGCGTTCGACTATAACGTCTTTGTAAAGTAAATGACGTTGAAGATAAAGGTGCAAGAAAGTAAATGCTTTAAAAGTAAATGTGCAAAGGATTCTACTCTGAACTCCATGTTCGACTAGAGATCTTTGGAAGTTAACTTGCAGGAAGATAAATAGCTTTGAAAATAAATGGGCGAAAGGTTAAACGGGAAGAAAAGTTAAATAGCATAAAAATAACTCTAATCTGAACTCCACGTTCGACTAGGGCATCTTTGAAGGTAAAAACGCAGAAAAAGCTTGTAAAACAGTTTAAGTGTAAAAGCTGAAAGTTAAAGTGCAGAATGAGTAAAGGCGCATAAAGAGTAAAGGCAAGTAAATTGCATTAATAGAAAAGGGTTGGTGTTGTATCACATACATTCTCGCTAACTCGTTTCTCTACACGCGGGTACTTTGAGTTGTTTGGAGTGACTAGTATAAAATGAATGAACACCCTTATTACATAAAAATGACAACTATTTATAGTACTAGAAAGTAACTACTAAATGACGGTTGAGGCTTCACAACGTGTCCCTTTTGGCGCTTTTTCCACTATCTCAACCGCTCCCATGTTTGTCCACTCTTGGTTTGAATTTTGAACACTTAATATTTCCCTTCAATTTTGGTTGTAACTTCTGCGCGTTCTCTTCAGTGTGACCCTTGTCAAGCACTTTCCAACACTTAACATTTTTTAGTAGCTTTGTCCACCTCTCTTGGACTTGGGTTGCTCCTTGATTTGTGTCGAAAAGTTCACATGTTTAAATTTTACATTTTGACTTGAGATGATTCTAAAATTAACTAGCATCGAAAATTGAGAGCTAACAAATTACCCCCAAATAATGTCCTTTCGCCAGTTTTGGTAGGAAGCTCATTTTTCCTTCACCGTTTCGACGCATGTTAATCTTGCATGGCTTTGACTGAACCACCCACGACTTGTTTTCGTGGTTAACTGTTCATTTATTTTCTTTCCACGCTTATGACATCATGCCATTATGATAAATTCTTAAACGTCTTTTGAGCCGTTTTTATCATTACTTTGTCTTGAAAACGTATATTTACAGTCTGACCATAACTGCCCATACGCATCTTGTCTTCAAACAGACATGCGTCCCACTATCCGATTGTCTTCAACGGTGGATTTAGTCCTTTAGATTTTATAAATGCTTATAAATATATTCCTTCACTACTTTGTGAATTTTTTACACTCTCTAGAATCTCAAGCATCCTATATCCTTCTTCAACATTCTTCATCCAACTTAGAAAAAAACCATTTTACTTCTTTCAACAACAATGGCATCTTCCCAATCTACCATTCAGGAGAAGAAAACCCAGAAGGGACGTGTTACTCAATCCAAGCAAGCCATTCCTCCTTTCACGAACATAGCTGGCTCTCAACTAGTGGAGAATCGTCAATGTGTGCCAGAACCCACCTCTGAAATTGCAAGGAGCATCTACCACTCTCAGGTAATGATTCCTTTAATTGTTTTGGGTAAACCCTACGCACTCTCTAGTCCTTTAGCACAGGTTGATATTTCTGACACAAAGTTGAGTGAGTTTTTACCGTCTTACCGGAGAACCAGGCTGTTAGGGCAAAAAAGCTTCCCTACACCCCTTACAAATACTGCTGAAGAAACTCCATTGCCAACTTTCAACCTTGGATATCTCGCTGACGGTACTCGACTAGTGAGAGTCGTTAGTCCTCTTAAAGACTTTGACCTTTGGATGGCCAAGATGGAGAAAGTTAAAGCTGCTCATTGGAAATATGTGGGGATTTATGACCTTCTAATGCTGTCGAATACTAACATTCCATATTGTCTGAACTTTCCGATGGCATCCTTATACTTTTGGGATAATACCCACTATACTTTCCACCTTCCATGTCGGATGGTTTCCCCAACCCTTTTTGACATAGTCGCTATTACCGGCCTTCGTCCTGATGGTGTCTCCTACCAACCTGACGTTGATGCTGAAGACTATATAAATATCCCCAACTCCAAACTCACTTATACTCATTTCATCAAACACCATTTCGACCAAACCACTGACGACGTATCTGATGAATAACATGTGGCGTTTCTCACCATATGGTTGTCTAGATACGTGTTCTGTACCAAATTTTTGCAGGTAACCAAAAAATACCTGCCCCTTGCTAACCAGCTCCATCATAACAAAGGTGTCTGCTTGAGCGAATTTATTCTGGCAAACCTTTATGAATCTTTGAGTGAAACAGCTTCTCGACAGAAGCGCATGGAGGCCTATGATTCTGTGTCTTTGATTGGTCCTCTAAGGTTGCTTCAGATGTGGCTCAATCCAACGTTTGAAGCTAGCCTTCCCAGGAAAGGTCTAGTTGACGAAACCTCTGCTGAGATCGCGGGGAGAAGCATCGAAGGACCTCGTTTGGTTCAACTAACTCCCAAT
This sequence comes from Lathyrus sativus, assembly GCA_963859935.3. Lineage (NCBI taxonomy): Eukaryota > Viridiplantae > Streptophyta > Magnoliopsida > Fabales > Fabaceae > Lathyrus > Lathyrus sativus. The sequence continues at coordinate 111,100,093 of OZ012735.1, forward strand.
GATGATGGTGAAACCATTAAAGGAGCATTCACCAGTTACATCCCGATGTTTGCTAAATGCCATGAGTTTACTTTTGGTATGGCACCTTTTGTTGCAAGGAAGTTTGGCCCTACGTGGTTTAAAAGGCCATTTCCTACTCCTCATGGGCAGGGTGATGATGGATCTGTTTCAATCTGGGAAGCCTTTTTAATTCCTAGATTTATTGCTAACATGCTCAATTTGGGGAGAGGTTTAGCATCTTTGATTGCATATCAGCCCAACCTTGTTTCTCGTTAATTTGGGTTGATTCAAAGTTTTCCTAGGTGCTTGTATGAAAAGAAGGGCCAAGTCATCCTTCATATTGCCAGCTTCGACGAAGAAACAATTGCTGACATCTTTGCTGATTTGAGAAAAAAGAGAGGAATGCTTTCGCCTGTTTTCTTCGAACCTTCTTTTTTATGCACTTCCTCTTTCCACTATTGGTGGTCGAAACATTATCATGAGTATTTTCTTTATGTTACCACCTTTTCCTTACTACTTGACCAGGCTTTCCTTGATGTGCAGGACAAGACGAAGAAGAGTAAGCTCGCTCACATCCAAGAAATTCAAGCTTTCCAGAAATACTTTGAAATTGTTTATCGACCAGATGATCTTAGTCGAACCATTCATGAGGTTGCTGTTACTTTAAAAAGAAACTTTTTGCAAAAACTGGATACATTAAAAATTCCTCCTACCGTTCCTCGTGAGAAACTTTATGAAGTAGCTTTTAAACTTTTTCCCCCTAAATTCCCTCGTTTGCCTACTGCTAACTTTGGAGTGGCACTTGCCACTCCATTTCCAGATTGGTTTATCTGTGGTAAGGATTTAAAACTCCTTCGACAACAGTCTCAACCAAAGGATCGACGAGTGGTTCCGACTAAGCACACTTTAGACAGTTTCAAAGGACATCTTCATATAGGGGTTCAGGATGCTCGTGTCGAATCTAACATATATGAATGTCTGATGCCTTTTACTTATGATTACGTAATTAAACTCTCAATATTTAACTAGCAATCATCTCCTATTTTCTAGCTGTGCCTAGGAAAGCTCTGTCCACTAGGGCCGCTACTTCTCAAAGTGGCAAGGAAATGGAAGGAAGACGGGTATATATCATATCTTTTGCCTCTTTTCTTACTATGTCACTTATTTCTCACACTTGTATTGTCTCTTTTTATTTTCTCAGACTGGGCGCAAACCCTCTACTTCTTCCAAGAAAGGTAAGAAGGACGCTCCCATCGTTGTGGCCTCAGATGCTGATGAATCTCTTGAGGAAATTCTAGTAAAAAAGAGAAAGAAACCTATAAAGGCATCTGGACCTACTGGCCCACCTCAATCGAAGGTGGCCAAAATTCTTGGGTCGACATCCACTTCATATGGTGTCGAAGAACAACCTTCTGTGGTTACCTCGAAGTCAACTTCTGGCGACCATGGGGGTGCTAATGCTAACCCTGGTGTTACACTAGCTCAGGTATGTGTATCAACATTTCTTCCCATATATATTTGTTAGTTACCTTCCTAGCCTTATTCTCTTTCTCTTGTGTTTTCAGGCTGATACCACCATCACCAATCTCCCTCCAGTTTTAGGTGCTTCTGCCACTTATTCCCTTAACAGCCAAGGTGAGCCAACTTATCATCCTTCTTCTGATCTTGGCTCTGGCTTAAGTGAGGTAAACCAACCTATGGTTCTTTCTGCAGGAAACAAACCCCCTTTGGTGCCAACCACTACGTAGCATGCTTAGACTGAAGGTTTCAACTCTGCGGAGGACGATGCTTTGAGTCCCCCACCTCTCGATCAGGTTGAACCTATGGTCACTGATGAGGTGGTTGTCAAACAAGCTCGTACTCCTTCAGAACCACCAACAACTGACAGTCCACACCTAGCTATTCACGAAGAGCCACAGGAAATGCGTCCTGAACCTACTCAAAATCCAAACAATCCTCCATCTGCTGAAGATAAAGAGGAAGCAGTGAAAGTTGAGGAAGAATAAGAAAAGGGCCAAGAAGAGGAAGGAGAAGACGGAGATGAAGGAGAATCTGAAGAGAATGATGAAGAGGAAGAGGAAGAAGAGGTGGAAGAAGAAAACCAACCTGGTCTTGAGTCCCAACATACTTCACCCGTGGGGAAGAGAACTCTACCTCCCATCGTGACCCCTGAAGATCCTTTAGCGGCTCTTAAGTGGTCGAATCCCAGGGAGTATGCTAAGAGGATCCTTTGGAAAAAATGTGGTTTTTCTTCTACTTCTTCGACTCCTCCCAGTCATCCTACCTCATATGACTTTGCTGGTCCAATTCTCCAATCCATCAAGAAAAAGTTCTTCAGAAGAGATATCCAAAATGTCCTGGTTTCAGACCCCACACCTCGTCTCTTTTTGAAAGATCAACTCAAGAAACTGGATCTTACTGCTCTTAGCCCATAAGTTCATGGTTTCTTGCTAGAGTTGACGGTTGTGGTGGATGATTTATCTTTAGAAATTCGACGGCTCCCGTCTCTCGTGAAGACAATCGAGGCTACAGCTGGTCGAGAAAGTGCAGCCTGGACTGTGCACAAGAGTCAGAGGCTTGGGTCGAACAATTGGAAGCTGCATACAGACAGCATCAAGAAGAGATAATTTATAATCAGAAGCACATTGATGCGTGGCAGCAACAAATCAAGGAGCTTCAAATGAAGATCTCTAATGTTGAACAGCGTAACCTTGAGTTGCAACGCTTTGGCAACCCTGATATGTCCTAAGAGCTAAAGAGCACTATTGACTTCATTGATGCGGCCCAAAAGTTGGAAAAAGAGCTTGCAGCAGCCATGCTCGACAAATCCCTGTGCGAGGCTCGCCTTAGTCATCACGTGAACATTTTTGCTCAGCTCAAATCAAAGCTTCCTCTCTGATCACCTCTCGACCTCTGCTTTTGTAATCATCACTGGTTTTGTGGCCTTTCAACCCATCTTTATGTAATGACAATATTTTACCTTTTAACTTGATTATTTGCGCCATATTATGTCTTTCGACACGTTGTTGGTTTTTTATTTATTATGGCACATGGATAACGTGTTATTTTTATGGCCTCAATTTTGAGTCTAATTCGTGATTAAGGCCTCTTCCTTTTTCTAGAAAAACACCTTTTCCCAGTTCCGTTTATTGATCTAACGGCATAGGCTTTTAGTTTTATTATGGTATTTAAAGCATAGCCTTTTTAGGCATACTCCCAAGACCAATAAACTTCCACCATTTGACTGACCAATCCATGCCCAGTGTTTCCTTTATAAATCCTTCTTTCTCCTGAACCACGTCTTGTACTCAGCAAAAGAAAATAGGAACACCAATTCAGAAAAACCCACTCCCAAGGACCAGGAAAAAGGTTCAAAGGAATTTGCGGTGGTGGCGACGACTAGGGAAGCCATAAACCTGAGGCCTCCACTGAAGCACCCCCTCACGTGAAGACGAAAGAAACCAGAATGAAGGTATCCAAGAAAGCACGTCCTCGTACTACCAAATGATGAAGCTGATGAGGATTACATGGAATACCTCAAGTCCATTGATTTGAGGGATTTTGATTGATCCCTGTTTTAAGTTATGAATTGTTGTATTGACTTTTGTTTTGGGTATGTCATGTTAGCCTCGTTTGGCCTATTTTGGCCTTTGTGCTTTCTTAATGAAATTTTAAGTTTTGTCATGAATCTCTTACAAGATAGGCCTATACTTTTTCAAATATTTGCCATTTACTTTCAAGATTCTTTTATCTTTGTCTAATTCTTCAATTTCATAAGCGCCATTGGAGAATACTTGTATGACTTGGAATGGGCCTTCCCATTTAGGAGACCATTTGCCTAAAGTTCTATCTCTTCGATCCATAGGAAAAATTACTTTCCATACTAGATCTTCATATAGAAAGGATTTAGACTTAACCCTTTTATTGTAGGATTCCTCAACACTTCGTTTTTGTATCCTTAATAACTCCAAGGCCTTAAGCCTTTCCTCATCCAGATCTACTAGTTCGTCCGTCATCATAGCCCAATAATCTTAAGAAGGGATTTCATGATGCCTTTGGATTCTCACGGATTATAATCATATCTCGACAGGTAATACTGCATCATGACCAAAAGTAAGTCGAAATGGCGTAGTATTGGTAGCTTCTTTGGGTGACATTCGACATACCCAAAGGATTTGGTCTAACGTCTTATGCCAATTTCTAGGCTTCTTTCCTACATGCTTCTTAATGAGTCCAATCACTACCTTGTTGGAAGCTTCGACTTGCCCATTTGCCTGCGCATAATAGGGCATAGAAGTCAGGAGCTTAAAACCTATTTCTTTGGCAAATTCCTGCATCTTTCGACCAGTAAAAACTGATCCTTGATCTGTCGTAATAGTCTCTAGGATACCAAATCTATAGATGATGTGATTTTGGATGAATTCAATAACATCTTCTTGACCTGCATTCACTAATGGTATTGCTTCGATCCATTTAGTAAAGTAGTCAATGCCAACCAAGATATATGTTTGGTTTTTTGACGATGCTGGTCGAATCTCTCCCACTATATCCAGAGCCCATCCTCTAAAAGGCCATGGTTTTACTATAGAGTGCAATTCACTTGCAACTATGTGTTGTATGCCTGCATGGATCTGGAACTCTTGGCAACCCTTGGCAAACTTTATGCAATCTTTCAGCATAGTAGGCCAATACAAGCCTTATCGAAACAATAGCCACTTCATTTTGTGGCCAACTTGGTGTGCTCCACAGACCCCACTATGAACTGTCGAAAGCGCTAAATATGCCTCTGTTTCACTAAGGCATTTCAACAAGACCCCCTCAGGGGTCTTCTTTAACAATTCATTACCCATGAGCATGTAACTTATTGCTTAATACTTGACCTTTCGATCTGTCGAACTCGTTGGATTTTGCAGGTACTCGACTATAGGCTTTCTCCAGTCTTTATCTGTTAGACCATCTATGGCAAAAATTTCAAAATTTTCGCCATCTAGGCACCCAAGCTTAGTTGTCTCTAAATCTGATGGGCACAATCCAACCATCAATATCTTCCCTCTTGCCTCAATTACTTCTTGAAGGTTTTCCTTCGACACTCTGTATCCTGAGGCAATCTACGCTAAATCATTAGCGACCTGATTTTCTATTATGAGTATGTGTTGGATGGCCACCACCTCAAACTTCTTCAACAGTCTATTTGCCACCACAAAGTATACAATGAGATTTTCCTTAACACATTTATATTCCTTTGTGATTTGTTTTATAACCAACTCTGAGTCTCCCATTATTTCGACTCTAGTTGCCCCCAATTCTAACAAAATTTCGAGGCCAGCAATCAATGCTTCGTATTCAGCCTCATTGTTAGAACACGACCCTACGACCCTGAATTTAAATTTTGTTGGAATTTTTTCAGGAGAAATAATGAATATACCTACCCCTGTTCCATTTATATGGCTTGATCCATCAAAGTATAACTTCCAGGACTTTAATTCAACATAATTCAAATCAGTTTCGTTTATAGAGTGGTCGACTATGAAATCAACCACTATTTGTCCTTTCACAAGCTTTAAAGGTTGATATGTTAAAGAATATTCAGTTAAAGCTAAAGCCCAATTGCTAATTCGACTGTGCAAAATAGGTTTAGATAACATATGTTTTATAACATCATAGTGAGATGATACATACATATCAACAGGCTTTATATATTGCTTTAATTTGGTACAGGAGAAATACAAGCATAAGCACAACTTTTCAATCATGCTATACCTAGTTTTGCATCATTTAGAACTCTACTAAGATAATAAATGGCCCTTTCGACTCCATTTTCATCTTCTTGAGCCAACATGCTCCCTAAAGTTCTGTTAGATGCAGCTATATCTCATACTTCTATTTCTACAACATGGTGACAGGATTGGTGGGTGACTTATGTACTCCTTGATCTTGTCGAAGGTTCCTTGTTGTAAATTCCCCCACTCAAAACTATCTTTGTTGAAACGAAGCAATGGTGAAAAAGCTTGTGTCTTGCCACTTAGGTTAGAGATGAACCTTCTTAAGAAGTTAACTTTGCTCAATAATGACTGCAACTCCTTTTTAGTCGATGGCGCTTTTGCTTCCATGATGACCTTAGTCTTATTTTGATTGATTTCGACCCCTTTCTTGTGGACCACAAAGCCTAGAAAGTCTCTTGCATGTACACAAAAAGCACATTTAAGGGGATTCATTTTGAGACCAAACTTTCTCATCCTTAAGAATGAGCGTCGAAGATGTTCAATGTGGTCTTTCCCAGAAATAGATTTTACAACAATATCATCAATGTAAACTTGCATGAAAGTGTCTATAAAATCATGGAAAATAGAATTCACTGCTCTTCGGTAAGTAGAACCAGTATTCTTAAGACCAAAAGGCATCACTACCCATTCGTATGTGCCTAAAGCCCCGGGACATCTAAAAGTAGTTTTGGGAATATCTTCCTCAACAATGAATATTTGGTTGTAACAAGAATACCCATCCAACATGCTAAGATATTCATGTCCTGCTGCAGAATCCACTAACATTTCTGCTAATGGCATTGAATATTCGTCTTTAGGAGTTGCAACATTTAAATCTCGAAAATCTATGCAAACTCTTAAAGAACCATTCTTTTTAATGACAGGTACTATATTAGCCAACCATTCGACATACCTTGTTGTACGAATGAATTTGCAACGAAGCAGTCTTTTGACCTCCTCTTTAATCTTTGACAGTATTTCTGGTGCAAACCGTCTCGGACCTTATTTAACTGGTCTTCTTCCAGGTGTCATGGGCAACTTATGTTCGACTAGCTCCCTACTCAAACCAGGCATCTCATCGTAGTCCCAGGCAAAAATAGTCTTTGAACTCCTTTATTAATTGGACCACTTCGACCTTCAGTTGAGGGTTCAACTTGGCGCTGATGTACGTAGGCCTCTTGAGTGCCCCCTTACTAAGATCAATTTCTTCTAAATGGTCTTGCGCCAACATCTTGACATTGTTTGCTAGCGGATCTTTCTCAAACCCCAAAGGTTCGTCTTTGTAAATAGCGTCAAGCCTTTGAGCTTGCTCTCCATCTTGGATCTTATCTAGAGATTTTAGGTTACAGTCCTCTCTAGGACATTCTTGGTGAAATTCATAAATGGCTTCGCCAGCCATGTGGTTATTAGCAGCTTCCAGAGCCGCTTGTAACTTCGTTTTAGCCACGTAGGCCAAAATTTTCTTCAATGCTTCGAACTCAGTCATGATCACCGAACCTTTCTCCCCACCCAGTGGGTTCCACTATAGGCCCTTCAAAATCTGGTAGCCTTTCTCCTGGTACCTCATTGTCCCATCTGAAACCTTCGACAGGATGCAAGTATAATGAATGGAATGTTGCTTCATTTGGAGTAAATTCAAACACTGTTGGAGGACATGGAGCAATGTTCGCCAAGTGTTTGTCAAATTGATTCCCTTCGACATAATTGACAGGAATATTGAAGTACCCTTGGTCGGCTTCAATGTTCTCGACGATACCATCTGGCCTCCAAATGGTAATCCTTTGGTGCATTGAAGAAGGCACAACGCCTACGCCATGAATCCACTATCTTCCCAAGAGAAAATTATAATTAGCTTTGACTTTAACAACCATGAACACTGTGGGTCTTGTGAATGTTCCCACAGCGAGATCAACCTAGATCACTTCCAAAGTGGAGCCCATTTTTCCCTCATAGTTCGACAGAACCATGTTGTGGGGCTTGGTATCATCATCACATTTTCCAATCTTACTTAGTAGAAAACGAGGCATCAAGTTCACTGTTGCGCCACAATCTACTAGTATTTTGTTGGTAGGTATGTTCTTCACTTTCCTAGTGACATAAAGAGGCTTCAAGTGACCCTTCATAGCCTCTGTAGGGTGTTCGAAGAAAGCATTTTGCTCCTCTATGCACCCATTATTCATAATGTAACAGCACACATGCTTGTGTGCCATCATTTCCATCTCAATATTTTGATCCACATCCTCTACCTCTGTGACCTGGTTGAACTCTCTAGGCATGACGGATACCACATTTACTATGATGTCTAAGGAGGTTGTTGATTCACTATCAAAGTTGTCAGTCATGTTCTCATCATCTTCGACTAAACCAACTAGCTCGTCTTTTCGATCCTCGAACAACTTTCGTCTTATAGGCATCTTCTTAGTGTTTCCACCTTGATTTCCATCGTTAGTACTCGAATCTCCTTGTTTTGGTCCCTGCGCTTCCCTAATGGCCTTTCGTCTGTGTTGTTCCCTTCGCCATTGAGACCTGGTCATAGGGTTTTTTCCTTTGTAATTCTGAGATATATATGTGGACTTGTTAGTGGTATGGTTCTCTTTTAGATACTCAAATGAGGAAACTCTCTCTACCTCAAACTTTTTCCATTTTTTCCGCCCCTGTCCTTCGATGGGTTTGATCCACTTTCCTGCAGGCATGTTCCCAACTAGTTTGAATGTGTTGGGCTTAGCTGGAGTTTTTATACCCATCGAAGGGTTTCTGGGATCAGGATTCCTTGGGCCCTGTTTCTTCTTCTGCCCCCAACTTCAATTTGTCTTTTTGATCTCCTCTACATCGTGAGCAGCTTTCTCATCAAAAATGGCGTTGCACCTAGGATACAACATTACCCCTGATCCATTCTTCTGGCAACGCTAGAGAAAGTCAACAATGGTTTCTTCCTGCGTGGGGTACACCACCTTGTTAGCCTCTTCACTCGTCTCTTCGACCTTTGGATTGATGATCTCGACCATGTTGACATCAACCTTATCTTTGAGCTTCATCTTAGACAAGTGAACTTCCAGGTTTTCAGTATTCTTGGAATCTTCAATCTGACTTGCATCTTCAGCGTTGAAATGCTCAACATCAGGGGAAGTGTTGAAGAACTGTTTTGCTGCCATGCATATCCAACTTTCTAGCAGACAACCATCCATTTCCATCACCTCTCCCACCAACAACATGTTATTCTATAATTCCTTGACCACTTGGACTCTGGGAACATATCTTCCTAACGCTTCATTGGTGTTGATACTATCACTACTAGCCTCAGACTCTTCGCCAGCTTTAACCATATTAATACCCTCAGCGGCGTTTCGACCCAATTCTTCTCCTACCATAGCTAATTCTTTAGCAGTGGTGTCGAACTGAACGAATTCGTTAGCAGTCTTCTTAGTTACCAGCATTAAGTTACGACCATCAATGTTTGCGGGATTATTTGATATTGAGTTACAACCTTCAGTTACCTTAGCCGTTTCAACTTTGGTGATGAAGTTCTCAGTAAGTCCTACCATATTGACTGGAGACTTTTCAATGGCTTCGACCATCTGAACTTCTTCAGGTTCTGCATAATTAGCTTCTACAGTTTGCAGTGGGTCAGAGTCTATTTTCATCTAAGTTTTCCCCTTGTCTCCAAACTTCAGCCTTCCTTCCTGAATGGCGTTTTGCACCAGATCCCTGAAAAGAAAAATATTGAGAAGTCTTATGACCCAAGAAATTATGGTACTTACAAAAACCTATTTTCTTTCTTTGTTCTAAAGGAGGCACTTTTGCATCAGCAGACACTATTATTTGTCCATTATTAACTAACAAGTCAAAGATTTCGTCACATTTAGTAACGTCGAAAGTGTATGTTCATTTAGGAAATCTGTCATTAGACTCAATGGGATTTTTCCCATTCGAAGGAGCTAAGATTTTACATGCGTAAGGTGGACCCTGCTTTAATTCAGCAACGTCAACCTCATGCTCGTCGAAGTAAAGTGTTTCATCATACAGATTTTCCACATCTTCGTTACATTTGAAGAAAGCTACTTTTTTACCCTTGCTGAACCTAGTTTTCTCTTCTCTTAGTCTTTCTAGACGTCGAACTCAGTCAGCTAGCTGCGCCATATCTTTGAGATACTGGGTATCCAATTTTTTCTTGATGGAGTAATCTAGGCCCCCTGCGGCTATCTCGACTAGTTCATGCTCTGGCACTTGCGTGAAGCACCTGGCTTTAAAAAGTCGAAACCTGTTCAGGTAATCATCAATTGGCTCAGTACCTTTACGTTCGATACTAGCCAATTCTTTCAAACTAATCTTGGTTTCCCCATATAGAACTGTTCATGAAACAAATGCTCTAATTAGGCCCAATTATAAACTGAATTAGGAGGCAAAGTAGTGAACCATGTAAAAGCATTTTTTGTAAGAGAACTTGGGAAGTATTTGACCCTAAGGCTTTCATCACCAGCTATCTCTCCTGCTTCGATCATGTACCTAGCCACGTGTTCGACAATTGATTCAGTAGTGTCCCCTGCAAACTTACTAAATTTTGGGATCTTCATCCTAGGAGGTAACTCAGCCTGCAAAGTATAATCCACTATAGGTGAAATATAATTTGGCCTTGTAAAGCCAAAGTTTGCTCCATTTCTGGTCATTATTCTTTCTACCATAGCTGCAATGTTATTTTCTTCCGCTACATCATGACGTCAAACTTGTCTAAGTATTTGGTCAGCATTCTGATTCCTGTTTACCATGACTACTCTTGGTTCTTCCTCCATATGGGCTAGTACCTGATTCCTTTGTGGTTCGACTCTGAAAGGTTCGCCCATTTCATGATCCTCCATATTCGCCTCGTGAACGTTCTGGTGCTGATACCGTGGGACGTTCTCGACAACTGTTGCTCTTTGCTCAAATGTTGGTACTCCCATAAAATCAGCCATACGGGCTAATTGTGTTGCCACTTGCTGGTTGGTTTGAGTAGTATTCTGAATTAAAGGTTGAAAGATTTCTCACATCGTCTGAGATAATGTGTGGACCATTTGCATATTCCTTTCATCCATTTGCTGTCTTAAGTAGTTTATAGATGTAGTTGTAAGACTAGGTGCTTGCCCAGAGTACCCAACACCTATGCTCTAGTTGTTTCGACCCCCTGATCCAGATCCTTGTACTGGCAAAGAGACCACGTTTTCTGAAAATATGGGTGGAGCATTCTGCAAATTATGCATTATTGATGTAGGCATACCATATGGTTGGTTCCTTAATGGTTGTGAGAAACCTGGAGGAGGAATTTTCCTGTATAATGAACTTCCTGGGGGTGTTGGCGAATTAGGACTTTGGGGTCCTACATATTCCAACACAGGTTGAATATACGTTTGTACACATATTGATCCTGGATTCACCATGGACTGCACTTGTTCAGACACCACTACCGGTGGTGACGTCTGTCCTCCCGTCGAAGGAACTGGATATGGAGTGTTCTGAGACCCCATACTCGACTGAGCATTTGAAATGCTTCCTTGAGGATCAACTTGTTGATTAACATTTGTTGCCATTCTTTTAGTGTATCTTCTTTTTGGTACTTCTTCGTGTGTTGTGGCTAACTTTTCACTCCTTAATAACATACAACGAAGTATTCGCCCAATAAAGATTAATGTAAACTTTGGAATGCTTAGCACTGGGTCCCACCAAGTGTGCCAATTTGTTTACTGTGAATTTTGGTAAACTACCGCTGGTCTATCAATTTAGGGTAAAAATGACTAACTTGAAGGATCGACCATACTAAATCCTAGAACATGTGCTAAGTATGCAAAAAGATCCTAAGTTAAACTCCACATTCGACTATGAAACCTTTTGGAAAGTAAGAAGACTTGAAGATTAAAAGAAAGCAAGTAATGCGTCGAAGATTAAAAGCAAGAATGCAAAAGTGCAGTAATGTAAAAGCTTTTAAAAGTAAATACTGTAAAGTAAAGGACGAGAGATTACAATCAAACTCCACGTTCGACTATAACGTCTTTGTAAAGTAAATGGCGTTGAAGATAAAGGTGCAAGAAAGTAAATGCTTTGAAAGTAAATGTGCAAAAGATTCTACTCTGAACTTCACATTCGACTAGAGATCTTTGGAAGTTAACTTGCAGGAAGATAAATAGCTTTGAAAATAAATGGGTGAAAGGTTAAACGGGAAGAAAAGTTAAATGGCATAAAAATAACTCTAATATGAACTCCACGTTCGACTAGGGGATCTTTGAAGATAAAAACGCAGAAAAAGCTTGTAAAACGATTTAAATGTAAAAGCTGAAAGTTAAAGTGCAGAATGAGTAAAGGCGCATAAAGAATAAAGGCAAGTAAATTGTATTAATGGAAAAGGGTTGGTGTTGTATCACATACATTTTTGCTAACTCGTTTCTCTACACGCAGGTACTTTGAGTTGTTTGGAGTGACTAGTATAAAATGAATGAACACCCCTATTACATAAAAATGACAACTATTTATAGTACTAGAAAGTAACTACTAAATGACGGTTGAGACTTCACAACGTGTCCCTTTTGGCGCTTTTTCCACTATCTCAACCGTTCCCACGTTCGTCCACTCTTGGTTTGAATTTTGAACACTTAATATTTCCCTCCAATTTTGGTTGTAACTTCTGCGTGTTCTCTTCAGCGTGACCCTTGTCGAGCACTTTCCAACACTTAGCATTTTTTAGTAGCTTTGTCCACCTCTCTTCGACTTGGGTTGCTCCTTGATTTGTGTCGAAAATTTCACATGTTTCAAATTGACATTTTGACTTGAGATGATTCTAAAATCAGCTAGCGTCGAAAATTGAGAGCTAACACAAACCAATGTAATAACTTTTGAATATTTATGAGCAAGGATAATATTTTTTTTACTGTCACGTATGTTGGACTTCCACATGAAGATCATTTCCTCCTCTTAAGGAAACACAAATACGCTAGAATTTCATAGGAAGATCCTTACCACCTCTTAAGGCAATATAAACACGTTGGACCTATGAAGATCCATGGTGCCTCTCAAGGTAATTAAAATACGTTGGATTTTCACAAGAATCTCTTTACTTCTCTTAGAGGTAATATGAATAGGCTACAGGATCGAGGTTAACTCACTTAAACGCCTCGCCTGAGGGACTTAGAACCTCATTAGATAGGCTCAACATGTAATCATGTATGTAGGACCTAGAGTTTCATCAAAATGACTCATCTAAACACCTCACCTAAAGGAAGTGAAGTCTCCTCAAACAGGGTTCATCCTGAGGGTTTTCGACCAAAGTCTAGCCTGAGAGACTTAACTTAAAAAGTCTTTCCTGGGTGTCTCGGCTGAGGTCTTGCTCAAGAGACTCAATGTCTCGACCGAGGGACTTAGAGTCTCGTCAGATAGGCTAAACATATAATCTCGCTTGAGGGACTTAGAATCTCATCAGAGTGACTTAATATATAATCTCACATAAGGGACTTAGAGTCTCATTAGACATGGCCAACATATAATATCGCATGGAAGACCTAAAGTCCCATCAAATATGCTCATATAACGCCTCACCTGAGAGAATGAGAGTCTCCTCAAGAAGTCTCAACATATAACATCGCTTGGATGACCTAGATTCTCAACAAACAAGAATTCTCTAAACGCCTTGCCTGAGGGACATATAGTCTCCTAAAACAAGATCCAGCCTAAGGTCTCGGTGATGGTTTTTGATCAAAGTTTGCCTCGTGAGACTTAACTTTAAAATCCATGCATGAGGATCTCGACCGAGGTCTTTCCCCATAGACTCAATGCCTCCCATGAGGGACTTAGAGTCTCATTAGACAAACTCAACATATAATCTTGCCTGAGGGATTTAGAGTCACATCAGACTGATTCAACATATATTCTCGTATGGAAGACATAGAGTCTCATCAAACAAACTCATCTAAATGACTTGCTTGAGGGACTTAAATTCTCCTTTGACAGGATCCAACCTAAGGTCTTGCATAAGGGTTTCGACTAAAGTCTGGCCCGAGACTTAACTTAAAGAGTGTTTCCGGAGGGTCTTGACTAAAGTATTTCCCCAGAGACTCAACGCCTTGTTTTAAGGGCTTTGAGTCTCATCAGATAAGCTAAACATATAATCTCGTCTGGAGGACCTAGAGTTCCATGAAACAAGCTCATCTGACGTCTCACCTGAGAAACTCAAAGTCTCATAAGGCAAACTCATTTAAACACGTCGCTTGAGGGACTCAGAGTCTCGTCAAACAGACACCCCTAACACAAAAGCATTTTTCCCTTTACCAAGTCCTTGTGCTTGAGGGACTGTGTAATGATATATTTGCAGAGAAACTACTAAGGGCGAGGGTACCGTGTCGCCCGTAAGGGGCGGCATCCTTACACCGCCATCCACTAGGTGCAACCTCGCGTTGAACACTCCTCACTTGCCCAATTTTGGGGAAATGTGAGAAATGACATGCCTTTTCCAGAGACAAGCCAGAGTCTAAACCACATCTTCCTAGAAAATAAAGATTCAATGATCCACTACTGTGACTAAGTGGATGGTTTTCATTCCCAAGATACCCTAATTGCAAACCCATAAGCCTTTATGAATATCTCATCCTTAGCATGAGGAAATACTACTTTCAATACACACAAAATATCCTAAGAATGCATAACTTCTCATCTCACGAAAGTTTGTTCTTGCCACAACAAAAAAAAACCCATTAAACTAGAGTTCTCACCACCGTGAGCAAGCCCTAAACCACTGAAAATTCGTAAAACATCTCTACCAACATAGAGGTGTCACACATATGTACTTTATATATATATATATATATATATATATATATATATATATATATATATATATATATATATATATATATATATATATATATATATATATATATATATATATATATATATATATATATATATATATATATATATATATATATATATATATATATATATAATAAAACTCTACCATATTAATACAAAAATTCACCATTAACCGAAAAGTGCGGCACTCATATTAAGATTTTTAAGAATATCACATGAACGAAACAGCAGAGTTCGACCTGCAAGAATTTTCATCATAAGTTACAACAAAATAACAAAATATATATATATAAAAAAAAAAAAACAAACATGTTATTAGAAATATAAATATTTCATTGATCTATGAAAATTTCAACATCCATAAAGCAATCAACGACACACAGATATATAAATATAACAGCAAAATAACAAAGTGCACTAATTAATTACTAAGATTGCTTAATGCTTACACATGAGTGGTAACTTATTGCATATATATTTGAGATCTTTATATGTATATAGATATAGGATACATTAATTGCCAAAGGATCATTGGTTGCCCTTCCTTATAGGTTAAGATCTTGATGGTTTCCTTCAACTATGACCTAACTAGTAGCTAGGTCTAACACGAAGCACCATTTTGCCTTTAACTTTGCTTCTTAGCTTCCATCTTTGATGCAAACACTTTAGATGCTGAGATCTGAACTTGAGACTCATATTGAAATTTGTGGCTGAATAAAAGAAAGGTTAGTACATAAATAAATACAAGACTTTGCTGATGAGAGCCAAAAAGAAGAGAATAATAGTGGTGCTTAAGTGAAGGAAACATGTTTGGTTTTAGTAGTGGCTTTTGTAGGTGAAAAAGAAAGTGGATGAAGGGATCTTCCTAGCATATACCCGGACAAACTGTGGCTACTTTTCTGCCATTAATATACTTTTTTCTTAAAAAAAAAGTTTATCAAGCAAAATCAGTGTGACATCTGCATTTTTGGAATTACTTTTAGCAATTAGTGACATTTATCTTATATTGGAGTTCTGGATTTTTAAAAGAGTGAAATTTTTGAAATGAAATTATTTGTTAATCATATAAATAAAATGAAATGGTTGGAACTCAAATTTTGGAACTTCTCCATTGTTGATGATGTTTAAAAGATTTTGACTGCATTGATTTATACACATTTTATTGATGTTTAGAATACCATTTGTTTCAAATATTTTAAAAACCTAAAACTAAAAATATTCAGTTAAAAACTGAAAAAAAATTCAAACAAATTCAATTAGGTGAAGAAAAAAAGTATCATACCAAGTTACTTAATTTGAAATAGTCCGGTAAAAAAATAACATACTAGATTATTTAACTTGCAGTAATCCGGTGAAAATAAAATTAAAATATACAAATCAGAACAATTAATTGTAAGTTTTTAGGATAGTCTTCAAACATAATAAGTCACAACAAAGTGCAGTTTGTATTACTAATGATTGTACATTGAACCAACCACTTACCAAACCAAACTCGATGGTACGATGGATAGTTCAAATGAGTCTATATGAAGTACTTCAATAACACCTGACTTGATATTTGATATCAATTTAACAATTTAGCAAATTTACTAAACGTATCAAAGTAATAAAATTTTAAATTTATATTTATATGAATTGTGCTATTTTCATGAAGTGATTTATGTGCTATTGAAAGTAAATTAGTTTTTTTTTTTTTTTCAGTTTTGGTTTGATAAATTAAAAATGTAAATACAATTCTTAGAAAAATGATCAAATAAAGGTGATTAGGTTGTTTCGAATCCTTTGTATGTTAGTGTTGATGTCGGTGTCTAATTATCTTATATTGATTATTCAGCAATTACGACGGTTTAACTTAACTTTTATACCCAATGTCTTAGTGTATAACTCACTATTATACACTATGCTCTTTAATCTCGTAGGTTAGTTGGTAGTTAAATCAGATGGTAATTGGAATGTTAAATCCTAAGTCACAACTTATAATCTCTTATTCTTAATAGATTACTAAGTTGGACAATTATTTAGATCTGGTACGTAAGGTTATGATTAGCAACCGATACGAGTTTCAAGTTCACTATATGAATTCATCAACACATATAAAATAACGAACATAAAAGTAACTGAATAAGAATGTTGAATTACTCAAAAGTGAAAATAGTACAAACGTCAGACATATGATCCAATAAATTCATACAGGTTCATCTAACAAGCTAATCAATAAAATGTTTGCTACTCGTACTAATAGGAATCATAATTGAAGTCATAAAGAAACTGTGAGATATTAGATCGAACTCTAGTATGGTCGAAGTCGGTTCACGAGTAATGTGTGTTGTAGTCGAAGTTTGTTCTAACATGCAATAGTCAATATTGCTAGGCTGTTAGCATGTTGAATTGGGTATTGCTTGTAAGCCCAATTGTTTAAGTTAGCTTGTAATGGGTCATTGTTAAAAAGGTCATTAGATTAGTGTGCTAATTTTGTTATAAATAGCATGCTAGTCTCTCATCTTGGTATAAGGACAAATAGAAAGATAAAATCATAATTCAAGTGAGAGAGGTTATTTTGTTATTCTTGTATACTTGTAATCTTGTTCCAAGAAAAAGGAAAGAATAACAGTTTGTAACTAATCCTTGTTGTTTTACCTTGTTTTCTTTGTTAACCCTAACCCTCGTGTGGTTCTTGTCTATAAAAAAAACCGTTTATATTTTGTTTCAAGATATCATATTCACAACAGAAACAATACATGAATATATAGTTAGAATTTTCCTTCTGGTGATGTAAACCTTCACTCTAAAGCTTCAAAAGTTACTTCACCGTCAAAATGCAGTCCCGAGAATGTCCACCGACTTTTTCCTTTGTGTTTTCTCTTTTACATTAGTCAAAACGCTTTAAAATTAGGGTTTCGTTGCACACACGATGCTTTTCATAGTCCCACGATTTTTACAATAGCTAGAGATTTTTGTTAGCTTTCATTTTCTACAGATCCCACCTCAACCTGAGTTACGAAACTATAAATATGATCAAATTAGAAGACAAACGTCATGATGTAAATTATGTTGAAAATGTTCTTTTCTTCACAATTTATCCACTTTTTCATCCTTTTGCTTTGTTTTTCACTTTTTAATTTTCCTCATATTTCTTCATAAAACATAGACCTAATATACTAAAAATCATCAAAAATATATGCAAATACTTAATAAAATCATGTGATGACAGAGTGTCATCAGTGCTAGCGAGACGTCTACGAATTATATGAACATATCATGTTAAATATGTTTAGATCTCAACAGCAAAACCTATATCAAAGGGATTTGAAATATAATTATACTTAACATGGTATCAGAGTTGGGTTGGGTTAAACACTGCAATATGGGCATTTTATATGGCTCACGCTACGTGTGAGAGAGTGTGTTGAATATGTATTTCTGTTGTTGAAGTTTTTTTAAGTTACACATTTCTTAGGTTCTCAGGTTGTTGAATGTATAAATATGTGAAGGAAACCTTATTTTAGAACACACTATGGTGCAAGAAACAAATAATCACCTTTCTAATACAACAATTTATAATTTTATGAATTTGAGAGAAATGTTAATATAGCCAAGATTGACACCAAACACTACTATAAATAAGTGATTTTACTTCTGTTGGAAAGAGATTTTACCTCGATTTCGAGAGCTAGGTAAAGAAGCGTGTCAAGGAAAGTGTCATTTTCCCTCCGAGTTTTGTATTTCTTAAACTAAAAAAGCGTGCCTTATTTTTTCCTTACTTAGAATACAGAACTGAGGGAATAGATGTAGTCGTTTTACCTAAGTTTAGAGAAATAAACAAGGGTAGAAACTCTTGTTTTTTTCATTTTAATTTTATACAATTTTCATTTTAACTTGTATTTTCTCTAAACATAACCGAATTTAACTTAAACACAACAAAAGGTTCTCTGAAACATAACATAAATAGAACTTATGACCTTTATGTATCAAAACTATAAATTGTTTATACCAAAGGTAAAATGGAACATACATTTCCTTTTTAGAATAAAACTAAAATATATAGAAAGGATTAACGAACAAAGTCAAAAACCAATGTTCAAATTCTTGAGTGGAAGTGCTAAAATATTAATAAGTTAGTGGTATCCGCTTGTTAAGCACCTATAAATTTAAATGATATATAAAAATAATTAGGATAAAACAACAAAAACAACAACAATATTAAACCTTAAATAACAAAAACAACAACAACAACAACAACAACAAAAACAACAACAACAATATTAAACCTTAAATAACAACAACAACAACAACATTAACCATTTAAAATCAATAAATGAATTTCACAAATAAATTTTTTACAATTTACTTTAGGGGAAATAAATCACGGTCTTTTATTTCTAAAACCGTGTAACATATGTGTACTAGTCAAAAAGTACAGGTGTGCATGTTCCTTCTGTAATGTCAGGGAGAATCGGAAGAATTTTTAGTTTTATTATGTTATATGGTGGTTAGGGTTTTCCCACAATAGAGATAATCCATGTATGACGGTGTCTTTTGGTGGTTTAGAAGGCATGTCCACGTAAGGTGAGTGACTCTATATGTGACGTGATAGTCTTATGTCTGTAGAAGCACACTTCAATCTCAAGGTTTTGATGATGTCAACAAAGACTCAAGCTCATTCCATGATTGCAAGCAAAAAGTCAAAGCTTTCAAAATGATCAATATATTTACACTATATACCCATGGGGGTATATGCACTGAGAAGCTGCTTGCACTATATACCCGTGGGGGTATATACACTGAAGATAAAATCAGAAGCTTCTCTATCTTAATCTCTCCATAAAAAGCAAGAGGTGCAAACATATCAACAAGAATAAATTATCAAGAACATCGCAAGATCGCATACATCCACTACAAGAAATATTGTATTTTCCCAAGTGATTTTCACGTCACTAACCAAAAAATCACTTCACTGAGCAACATTTGCGACGTGGGTAAAACACGTCGGAAATGCAATGGTGGGAACATTTTCCCACGTGGAAAACAGGTCACAAAGTTGTGACATAGATCCCACGTCGCAAATAACAAAAATAAGAGAAAACTTTCCCACGTGAATATCACGTCACTAATTAGTGACTTGTTTTTCACGTGGGAACCCACCTATACCAATATGGTTCTGCACGTTATACCTGACACCAATTAATTTGTTTCCCATGTGATTCCCACGTCACTAATTTGTGACTTGGTTTTCACGTGGGAACTCACCAATATGGTTCTACAAATATATATTTTGTTTCTAAAAATACATATTTTGTTTCTAAAAATATTTAATTATATTTTGTTTTTAAAAATATTTAATTATATTTTATTTCTAAAAATATTTAATTATATTTTGTTTCTAAAAATACATATTTTGTTTCTAAAAATATTTAATTATATTTTGTTTCTAAAAATACATATTTTTCTAATATATTATTCTATAACACACATGAATTTTCCTAATATATTATTCTATATTTTGTTTCTAATAATATTATTCTAAAAATACATATTATTCTATAACAAATTATTTTTATTTTTAGCTTTCAACAACAATAACACAATACATATATATACTTACATCTAACAACAACACATCTAAAATTTTATAATCAATATTCTAAAATAATATTTCATATATCACCAAAAATCTGAAAAATAAACAAATTAAAATGCATAAATATCCCAATATAGAGCTAACTCTCAAAGCTTCCAATGAAACTTTTTAATTAATCTTAGATCTGGAAAAAAAAAACAATTAATAATAAGAAAAAAATATAATTTGCTAAAATAATGAAACTTTTTAATATATATTATATTAACTAAAATATAATAAATATTCTATAATATAATATTCTATAAGATAATATATAATTTGTTTATTAAAAATAACAAATTTAAAATATAATACATAGTTATTGTTTTTTAATAAAAAATACTTTTTCAAAAAATAACCCATTTAAAAATAACACATTTTAAATATAATACATATTCATTATGTTTTTTAAAAATACATTTTAATTTTTTCTATTTACAATTTTGTTTACTAAAAATATTTTTAAAAATTCTACTTTCTCTAATATAATATATATTATGTTTTAAAAAATTAAATACATATTTAAATACAACATTACATATTTTGTTTCTATAATATATTTTATTACATATTTTTCTAATATATATTCTGTTTTTAATTCTAAAAATATATATTTTGTTTCTAATATAATATATCTTATAATATTTTTAATTTTATCTTTCAACAACAACACCAACAACAAATCTAAAGTTTTATAATCAATAACCAAATTAAAATTTCATATATGACTGTAAATCTGAAAAATAAATAAATTTAATTGCATAAATACCTTAATGGAGCAACTTCTTAATCTTAGATCTGGAAAAAAAATCAATAATTAATAATAAGAAAAAATTAAAATAAACGGTAAAACAAAAACAAAACCAAGAAAAATATCATTTACCTTAATTTTTGTGTGAAGGTTTCGTTCAAAAATGGGGGAGTAACAGGCAGAAGGAGAAGAAGGAAAGGAAAGAAAGAAGGAAAAGGAAGAAGAAAGGAGGATGAGTGGAAAAAATTCTGAGTTTTTAATATATAGGAAAACTTGCGACGTGGTGGACATGTGGGAACTACCCACGTGAAAACCACGTCGGAACGCATTAAAGACTTGCCCATTTGCGACGTGAATGTCCCATGGGAAAGTTGCCACGTGAGATACACGTCGGAACTTTTCCAGCATTTAATATATTAATGTTGCATTATTAAAAGGCAAATCAACGATAAAAAAAAATAAAGTTTAAAACATTTATGTGTCCCATTTGTGACGTGAGATTCACGTGGGAACCTTTGCACAATCAATTTCCATCATTAATGTGTCTGAAAAGTAAAAGTAAAAGCTGACCAATTTATTATTTATAAATTTGCGACGTGTATCCCATGTGGGTATTTTGTGACATGTTCCCCACGTCACAAATACAAAGACTTTTTTGATTTTTTTGTTCCCATGTGTTTAACATGCCACAACTTAATTTTTGAAAAATTCAAATTTCCCTCCCTCTTATAATTCAAATTTTTCGTTGCATATTTTAGGTTTACATGATATATTAATTAAATATGTTAGTGACGTGGTTTACACGTCGCAACTTGTTTTTTTTCCCACGTGTTTACCACGTCACTAAATCACTAGGCAAAATCAAAGTTTTCTTGTAGTGATCGCTATGGATCAAAGTTTCATCTTTCAAAATTTCAAGTGGTGTTGAAGATTCAAGACACGGTATAACATTGCTTACTTAGAATTATGTATGCAAGTGTTCTTTAATCTCACTTCACTTCACCACTAACACAAAACCTTTTTAAGCTCTTTTAAAATACTCCTGTTATTTTAAAATTAAGTGTTTTTGGAAAAACCTTCAGTGTTAACCGATTAACCATATAGGTTAACCGATTAACACATGAAAAATTTGAATATTTTGCACGTTGGAAAGGTGTTAACCGATTAACCTATATGGTTAACCGATTAACACTGTAACAACAGCCAAAAATAGCAGCTTTTCATGAAAGAGCACATTGTTCTTAAAATTTATTACTGACTATTTTTGATATCCCAAAAACACACCTTTTTGGAAAGGTTTTTGATCAGTATAAATTGATTTCAATTTCAATTTCGAAACAACCTTCAAGAAAAAAATTTCAAAATTACTCTTTCTTCAACCTTTTGAATTTTCACAAAGTGTTCAAAACCAAAATTTTTGAAACAAGCCATTGAAATACACTTTCACATCTTTACAACTTGCTTTCACACAAAAGAACACTTGTATAATTTCTGAGTAATTTTTGTTTCAAGAAGAAGATCAATATTTCATATTGATATACATTCAAACTGTACTTATATTCAAATTCTATTGACTACAACTTATTCTTAGAATTATAAAAGATAAGTTTGTAGGGTTTTCCTTGTGATCCGGATTGTGGATACAAGAGGTCCTTGTGTGAGATATTTATTCTTGGTAGGACTTAAAATATTGTAAATCCAAGAGGATTCTTCTTGGTTGTTAGGATTGTCTTGTGTAAAAATCCAACATTGATAGTGAAATTCTCTTTCATGTTGAAAGGGGAGTGGAGTACTCTCGGATTATGAGGGGAACCACTATAATTCTCCGTGTTCTTTGTCTTTCTGCTTTTACCGCTTTCATCACCAACATTCTTAAAGAAGTAAAATTCAAGAATACCAGAAAACCGAAAAAAGTTTCTAAAAGCCTAATTCACCCCCCCCCCCCCCTCTTAGGCGTACTCTGAACTTACAATGTCTATTAGTTAAGTTCTATGTGAGTTAAGATCACTCTTTTCTCCCTTTGGAAAGAAGTATTTATAGACTTCTTTAGGCCTAGAGTTCATGAAATCCTTAGGGGTGGCAATCACTGCCTTATAACTAGAGAGATTGTTGACCACCTACTCTTTAGGGAGTCATGGTGGACTTATCCCCTTTCGACTTATGGGAGATAATAGTATTTATAGATGTCATCAATCCCTAGGATGATCCCCCCTTGTTCTCTAGGGATGTCGTCCATGCGACATCAACCTTAGGCGGGAATGTCAGAGTCACCTTTGTCTAGGATCCTTACAAATATAACACTACATAGTCCATAAAACACAAGAAATTTGTTAAAGACGGAGTGTTTTTAAGGCTTCTTTCATTTGTGAGGCATGCCCCTTGTCTTAGGGGAGACTCCTTCAACTGGAGGCGACCTTTTATTACCAAGATGCAAGTCCCTCAAACCAAAGGTAACCTTTTTAATTGTGTAAGCCCTTAATTGACGGATGAGTCATCTTCCAGGTGTTTCCCTATTATCTATAAATGTTAGTTGAGAATATCAATCAATCATTAAAATGTTCACACTTATTTAGGACTTCTCAGCGAGTATACCGATAATGTCATGGTAATAAAAAGATATTGACTCCACAAAGACTGCTATTTAACAAAACAAGGTGTGCAAGTATTAAAAGTAATAAATAGGGGGGTTGAGTTTGTATGCGAAAAATAAAGTTTGTTTTGAAATAATATGAAAGTAGCCAGGTTTTGTATAGAATCCCTTATTTCTCCCCTGTTGACGTCTAATACATTACATGAATGAGAAAGTTATTATATTTCCATGTCGAATTAACACAAACACTATACTCAATCCATTGGTGTATAGCTTACTAATTCCTACTCAAGGTCTCATATCCCTATTCAACCAGCGCAAGTGAAATTAGGCAATGCAATAGAATGTTAACTCAAATGACACTACTTGGGTTCTCTTATCCATATTCAACCAATGTAAGTACAACAACTTTCTTAGTTCCAACACATAGGCTAATGGTCAGTATTCCCTATGTGCCCAAGATCGGATTAAAAGAGTATCTCACATAAAATGAATTAAGCAAAAGAAGCAATTGAATAGAAATATAACTCCAATTATTCATGCAACAACAAATTAAACATATGTCCCAACAAGTTGAAAATACACTCATCAAACAAAACTTAACTTAGAGTTGTTTAGCTACTCATAATGATACGATCAAATACCAAGAAATAAGATGAAGGTTGCATTTGAAAATCCTTGAAGAACTGGCCTCCAATGGCTTCCAATGCTCTCAAAGTCACCCTCTTTGTGCTCTTTAACTTCACTTTCAGTCTAAAATCGCATAACCCTTAAAAAGATGCCAAAAACTCCCTCTATATCAGTCAAATTAGTCTAGAAAGCGTCAGAATAGGTTTATAAAAGAACCTATCGTACGCGTGATAGCTGGCATCACGCGCACGATGCTCACAAAACTTTTCTATCATGCACGCAATGATGTGTGTGATTATTCTAATAGCTGCATGTTTTTTGCTCCTTTTTCCATCTCATTTTCACTAAGTCTTTATATCTTCATACTTAGTCATTTTTTAATTTTTTTTTCGTTTTCATTCTTTGTTTTTTTCTCTTCTTTAACTTGTTTTGATCCGTTTCTTTGATCGAAAACATGCAATGACAGATTGTCATCACTTACTCCCATTTAATGTAAGTAATTATAGCTTATTTTTTTAGACTTTAAACGTTAGTGGCACATGTTGGAAATTTGTTGAGTTTTTCAAAATTATGGGGGAGTTTGAAGGATCCCTTATGGTTTATGTAACACCCTTCTAACCTCACGTATAATTAACATAATTAATTAAACAATCACTAACACAAGGGTGTCGCACTTTATAAAACATAAATTGTCATTCCCCGTAACACGAGTTACAACAAACATATTAACCTGTCATCGCATGCACACCTTCACTTAGATATCATTGTAGCGGAATTCAACATCAACATTTAAAGAAGGTAGAGTAGCATACAACATTTAGTCTTAAAGTTCAACTTTAATAATATCATAAAGAGTCGTAAACAGTTCAACTCAACAACTTAAAATATTCAACATAATACGATTCATCATAAAACATTATAGTTTAATCAAAACATTTGAACCCAACCCGGTGTTACATGATTAGAGCAGAATTCCACTACATAACGACAACTAATGGAAGTCACTAAAAGTTACCTTCCACTTACTTTAACAGGGTCTACATCTAAGTATCTACACGATTCCCACGTAGAGGCAATATTCAAACAGAAGGGGTGAGAAATCATAATCAATTATAAATTACATAAGTGAAAGATAGCTTACATCAAACATGTACAACAATTCAAAATAACATGTTACTCTACTCACACCCATCACATCATCATCATATACAAGGATATTATAGAATCCATAATTCATCATCCAACATCATTGTTGCACCCTAATTTTTGACCTTAAGATCCCACCTCATTGTTTTTTTTTTCTCTTTCCTTGCTGGTTTTATTTTATTCGTTTTTGTACGCATGTTTATTATAACTAACTAGTGTGTGCAGCTGCAGTAATTCCAAGTGGAAATAGCTTTCATGCTCACAAATAAATATGTCAAAGGCATAGGTCATGTTTTATAAGGAAGTTTGAAGCGACAATGTTTAAACCTGAGAATTATGTCCTAGATGCATTTTCCAAAGGAATGGTTTGGGCCTAATAAGATCCTCAAGCAATTAGGCCTCTTTGAATATGTAAGGAATTGTAAGACTTTCAAGAGTTACTCAATAATCCAAGGCATTCAAGATTCACGAGTTGGGAAAGATGCCATAGGTCATCTCTCAAAGTATCATAATTGAGAGTTTATGTTTCAAGACTTCTATTGCTTATAAGTTCAAAGACGTCCAAGATGGTCCTCATGATCTCTCGTGCTAGAGGAAATGAGTCTGGAATGGACAACATAAATTCAAGGCAAACTTTGTTTTAATTTGGAATAAGTTTGAAGCTCCCTTATGAAAGTCAAAGTTTTTTCTTCTTATTTTATTCAAGCCAATTATGATAACATCAACTTCAAGATATTACCAAAGGTTAAGAGCATAAGGCCTATGACTTTAAAGTCACATACTCGTATACATATAGTGTATAAAAGTTATTACAAATTGGATCATAAAGGAGCTTCGTAGTCACTTTGTTCATTATTACAAAATTATCAAAATATGATACAGTACACAGAACTACAAGTGCAAAAGCATATTGAATGCTAAGACGAAGTAATGCGTTTAAACGGTAGCAGGTCCATTCCCTTTGGTTCTAACCCAACTTTGAAGTTTCCTTCCAAATGCCTTTTTAGCATTGAGAATAAAGCTATGAAACTTTGTAAGGCTAGCCCCACCGTTTCCTGCTCATCGTCTCGCCATGGAGGGACTGGATACCTTGAAAACAGTTTTTAAAAAAGTGTGTTCTTCAGGCTTTGGCATAAACCATTGAGTATGTTCCTCACTTCCCAGCGTCCACCAACATGTCATACAAAGCTCAGCGGCTGTTAACCCTTCTTAAAACGGTAAACTGACTTGTTTACTCCAACATGATCTGTCATTATGATGGTGTTAATCTCTGCCAAAAAGAAATTCAGGCGGTGTTTATTCAAACTGGTGAAAGCAAAAAAAAACAAGTGTGTCGTAAAGGCATTGAATGAAATTACGATTCATTGAAACGAAGACGGTTTTTCTCCAAACATTGGCGAACCATCACTGTCAGCGAGGAATCGCGAGCAGCTTTAACCTTCAGCAAAATCAAGCCGTGGGATCTCCGACTCGCCTCATCATTTATCAAGCGAAGCATGAATTTCAAGTTGACATACGCGGAGAGTAAATGCTGCATCATAAAGCATACAAGTTATCATCCTTAACATTCCCAAAACAGTACTAAAATATAAATATATAAGGAGAAAGCTCACATGTTAGGACCTTGCCATGCCAGCTCGCAGAAGTTCACATCCACGTACATCGTCAAGACCGCTCGTATCGCTGCCAACTTTGTAGAATCATACAGCCCAAATCTTGAGTCCTGTTACAAAAGCTGCCAAACCTAATCAGATGGAAACAGAAACTCATCATCAATTTCAGATTTAAAATTTCCAAAATAAATGCCATACATATGAACAATGTCACATTCGTAAGCTTTCAAATGAGAGTGTTGGAAGTGATGGAAGCTCAATACGAGGTAGTGACAGGTCTAGTTTTGAGGTGCCAAATTCATCTGGTGATGGCTCTGTTGACCTTCCTGGATGTGTCCCAGTTTCAAGAGAAGCAGATATTGCGAACCACAAGTTGATGTCTACCGACAACGCTCAATTAGTCCTCCCGCTATATCAACGAAATAAACTGAACAACATTTGTTCAACCCTGTAGAACATAAACGAATGGTCGAGACATAAGAAATCGGCTACACGCTTCAAAGCAAATCAGAAAGATGGAAAGTAAATAAATTTGTTCCTACGGTTTAACACGCATGTTTGGACATATTTCACTCGAAAAGGAAACAAATTAAGGCAAGAAATTAACGTATCAGATGAGTAAAACGCGATTCAACAGATTAATCTAAAAGCAGAAACATTTCAAGATTGTTTTTTTCTGTCCAAACCAACAAGGAAATACAATTAAGCACATTCAATTCAGAGTACTATAAGAAGAGGAGATTGAGATGGGAGAGGGGGAGCCATTTTTCACGATACACAGATTCACAGAAACAAAGAAAACCCCAAATCGAACCCTAAAATCGTAAAAAAAAAAGAATACTCATCTTTTGTAAGCTCCCCCGCGAACATCAACCGCCATCGCCGAAATCCCTCCACGAAACTCCGTCGCATAAAGCCCTTGTCGCCATTTCCCAGACCCTTCCGTTACCCGTAACCATCGCCAGAGAAACCGACCAAACCCTCTTCCACTCGCCCCCTCAATCGCCGTGAAAGCCACCCTCACATCCGTCGCTATAAACCACCATTCGGGTAAATTGTTGTTCTTTTGTTTTGGATCGGTTGAGCTTGTTTTGTTTCTTGTTTACATGCTTATAATAGAGGAAGGAATGTGAGACGGCATGCGAAGACGGAGAAGCGAAATTGGAGAAAGAAATAGAAGAAGAAAAACATGGAGAAGACGAAGGAGATACGAAGAGAGGAAGATGACGGAGGATTTAGGGATTTGGGGGGATTAGGTTTCTTTGTTTTTTTATTTTTTTTTTATTTTGTACATTGTAATCTCCTGCGCGCACACTCACGGTAGTGACCGTGAGCCATCACCATGCAGCCGCTTGATCTCCACTAATCACACACCTGTGCACCACACGCCGCAACCCAACGATATACCTGTACGCCCGCGCATCACCAAATCAGCCGCCCACTAATTAACCCCATTAATCCCTAATTAACCTGATAATAATTAATATTTAACTCAATTACTAATTAACCTTTTTCAATCAGTTTTTTTATTTAAAATGAATTAACAAATCTTTTTATTAATTAGCTAAATTAACTTTAATCAATTTTTTATTTAAAATTAAGATGATGACATTTTAAATTTAATCCCTTTATTTAATCCATTAATTAATTTAATATTAACTTTCTATTAACCTTTTAATATAATTGTCTCTTTTAACTAATTAATTTAATAATTTTAAATGAACTTTTTATTTATAAGTAAAAAAAACTAATAAACTCTTTTGTATATTTAATTTTCATCTCTAATAACTAAAAGAAAAAACCTTTTTATTTAATAAGTAAAACCTTTCGTAATTTTAAATCAACTTGTGTTATCATAATTAATAAAACTTTCTTCCGAAAAAACCTATAGTCATTTTAATTTCTCTTAAAAATCTAATGAACTCTCTTTCTTAGAATTTTATAATCAAATCAAATCACTCTCTAAATTCCTTTCTTAAAATCAATTCACCCTTTTAAAATAATTTCTTATAAAATTAATCAATCTCGCCTAAAATTAATCAACTTCGCTTAAAATCAATCACGCTTACGCTCCGATTTCCATTCACCTATTCACCATACACACACTTGTATGTCTTAGCACTTTCATGCGTTTGTGTATGTCTTTACTTTATCCGCCATTTACATTTATCGTCTTTTACCTTCCCGCAATTTATCTTATTGCATTGCATAAGCGTCCAAAGGAAGAACATGCGTGTAACGTAAAACTTGCGCGTATGCATTACATTTGCATCATACTCCCCATTGATCCTTGATCCCATTCAAGTTGATCTCTTAAGATAGATCCTACCCCCTTAAGGAGGACCTTTGTCTTTTATTTTCTTACAACTTAGACAAAAACACATTCAAAAACTCAATTCAAACTATTCAAACACATTAGAGAATAAGACATGAGTCATCTTCACAGTCGAGATATAAATCTCCTGCCTCATAACAATACAATCAATTTTCCTACAAGTTGTGGTGGCTAAGCCAAGTCTTCTCCCTCGAGATGACAACTCGTCTTTTCTCCTAGACCCAATAAATCAACCACCTTATCCCTTAGGAACTTTGACCACAGTCAAAGATCTCCTCAAACCCTTTAGAGGAACTACAAATACTCTGATTCCATTCCCGTCAGGATATGTAGGCACAAGATGTGACGTCTTGGCGAGTATACTTAGAAATAAACCACTAGGTCCTTCAACCATTAAGCAGATAATCCTTAGCAATAAACAACATAAAACAAGAGGTTCATGTAGAGTACTACAGAAACTTAGGATGCTAGCACCTTCGCTAAGTTTAACCAACCCCTGAACCTATAACTCTCCAGCTTTTGCATTTGCATTGCATTGTGGGTAATTCGATCTTTTTCCCTTCCTTTGGATAAATTAAAGTTCGGATGCAAATGAATTAAGATTCAAGTTAATCAATAGCTTGACATCAAAATTTCACCGCGACAGAAATGGCGACCTCACTAGGGACTCTTCAGTGAGTTTCCCTAACTTGTTTATTATGCTTGTTATATATTTGCTTAATTGCTTATTTGTATAATTGCTTATTTATTGCTTTTGGATTGATATCCTTAAGTGGTGAGACAAAGTACTACACCCGGACTTGAGAGAAATTATGATAGGATGGTGAGATATTCGACGAGGCTTATAGGGAGCGAGTCCCGACCAAGTTGACTCGAGAATCACCACTCAGTTGAGACCCTTTCTAAAATGGTTCGGTTGAACGAGTATAGTCGTGAAAACTTTTACTATTTTCGATTGGAGTCCATGATACTGAGGACCGTAGTTACCTTTAACCCCACTTTGGCCTTTATTAGAACGTAGTGCGAGGACTATGAGGGAGTAATCCCGAAATAGTTGCTACGTGATGCTACACTCAAAAGAGGTTCTCTTGAGAATATTATTAACCACCAAGTAAGTCGGGAAATTGATAATATTTGAAAGATGGACTAATGACTTTGGGAACTTTCTTAGAACCTTGTTCTGCAGGTACAATCAACCTTTAGTCCATGTCCTTTGGGAATGGGTATGCCCTTTGCTCCATGATCGTTGCGAACCTAGGACCTTCTTGTTTGTTTACCCTTGTGCATGTGTGCTTACTTGTGTTTGTTTCATCCATAAAGCATCATATTGCATCGGTTTCACGGAATCTCGAGTTTATTTATGAACATTATAGAACCAATAAGGATTACAAAAGAAAATATTTTGAAAATATTCTTTTAAGAGTCCTAACTTGGATGACCTAAGGAAGTTAAGGGCACTGATTGAAGAATCAAAAGACAGATACAAAAGGCTTCCATTATCATTGAAGATCAACAGAAGCTCAAAAGACTTTCATCAATATTGAAGATCCAAGTAAATAAGGGCTTTCTTCCTTCCTTACCAGCAAGAAAAGAAGAGAGATAGAGGATTTATTTTCCTGTATCACACTACTCCTTGAGCATTGATCGTGGACAAACTTATATTCGTGAAAATTCAGCGAGAGAAGCATATCAACAAGCACGATGAATGACTTCCTTAGGACCTTACTAGCTTTTATTTAGCTATTATGTCAGGACTCTTTTAAGAATATTAACTTGTAATCCTTTATCAAAAAAATAATAAATGAATTTTCTTTGGTATTTTGTAACATTCATAAATACTTGAGTTCCTTGAAACCTTTCATTTCTGCATCCTGCATTTTGCATTTTTTTGCATAGCATCCCGCATTTAGAATTTGCATGTGCATGTGTCTCTTCTCCGCTGTGTTCTCATCCAGCTTTCTGTCTTTGTCTCATCAGCTGACATCTCGACTATCTAACCAAGCTTAAAGTATTACCGAAGGATAGTAAAGAGAACGAAAGATATGGATCCCATAACTGGCTTCAGAGTTGTGACCAATCCGATGTTTGATCTTCCCTCTGATGACAATGTTCAACAAGTGGATGCTTTTATGCAATTTCAGCATGTACAAGATAACCTGGTTGTTCAAGTTGATACAAGAGATTTCCAGTTTCCGCAGCATATGTCAAATCTTCAGAACGTTCGTACTAAGATGAAAGTGGACGATCCTAGATTTATAGCAATTGAGAAAGGATTTCGTGATCTCAAAGAACAATTGAAGATGATGAAAGGAGCTAATGCATCTGATCTTGATGCTCATGACCTGTGTTTAGTTCCAGGCTTAATTATTCCTCCGAATTTCAAGATGCCTGCCTTTGAAGTATACAAGGGTATTAGTTGTCCGTGGTACCATTTGACGATGTTCTGTCGGAAGATGACTGCTTTTATTGACAATGAAAAATTGATGATTCACTGCTTTCAAGAAAGTCTATGTGGGGCATCCTTGATATGGTACATGAAGTTACAAAGGAATCATATTCAATCTTGGAGAAACTTAGTTGATGCTTTCGTGAAACAGTACAATTATAATTTGGATATGGCTCCAGACAGTGATCAACTGACAAGAATGAGTAAGAATGACGATGAATCATTCAGGGAATACGCGCAACGATGGAAAGAGTTGGCTGCTCAAGTTCATCCACCACTTCAAGATAAAGAATTAACCAAGATGTTTCTAAGAACGCTGCCAGGCTCTTATTATGATAGGATGGTAGGCATTGTGCCATTAGATTTCTCCAAAATTGTGGAAGTCGGAGTAAACATTGAGAATGCGCTCAAAAGTGGAAGAATTCAAGATAACTTGAATAGCCAAGCTAATGAAGTAATTTTGATCAGTGGCTCCCAAGAGGAAGGAAATGTTGATGTTAACGCAATTTGGGATTCCTCTCAAAACATGTCAAATCCAATTCAAGTACCTTATCCTCAACATCAGTATGCAGCGTCTGCTCAGTGCAAACGAATACTACCTCATAAACGGAGATTAACTTCTCCAGATCAACATCAGGATCGACGAGTTCGAAGACAGTGTCAGAATCTGAAGATACCTTTGAGAATTCCGAAAGAAGAAACTCGTTGGTTTGATCTTATCCCAGTGACTTACCGTCAACTATGGTCTTATTTTGCTAGAAACTCAGTAATGACGCCCAGAAAGACTAGAATCATGAAGTCTCGCCCACCGTGGTTCAACTCGAACGCCAGATGTGAATTTCATGATGGAGTATTGGGGAATTCGATTGAAGAATGCAAAGTTTTCCAAGAGAAAGTTTAAGAAATGATAGATGACGAAGTGCTGACTTTCAAAGGAGGAAACCCGGTCATGAATGGAATACCGTTATGCTGATATAAGTGAAAACTCCAGAAAATACTGAGAAGGGCCCATCAACTGTTTATTTTGTTTGCTTATGTGTACTTCCTTTTTTATTTCTTTGATTAAAAGCATAATTGGCATGTAAGAACTTGTTTATTTTGAACGTTGATACAATAAAAGGTTTGTCTTGAAGAAACCCGTTCGTGGTCACTCATAAAAAAAAATTATATACAATTTATAAAGCTATTTTACCCTATTTCTTCTCACTTTGATGAAGAATTAGAAGGAGGATGACGAAGTAAAACACAGGATCTCTTGTTGTATGCTGATGGGCTAAAGACGTGTCTACTTATGCGTCTAGCGGTATCTTACTGCAAGTGCACAGCCTATCGAAGTAATATTTAAGATTATCGATCCACAGGGATTCTATCGTTACGTAGTGCTAGATGAACTTCTAGTTTAGCTAAGGCGAATAGTTGTCACGATTTTTGTTGGTTTCCTAAGACTATTGAAGGCGGAATAAAAATTAAGTTTTCAATAAAATAATACTAAAACGGTCGGTATGTAATTATACTAACTTAGGTGGGTCAATCTAACCTAGGCTTATAAAGATGTTCACTTAATCTACTCGGTAGAGATTACTAGTTTGAATACCCTCAACTCACACTCTCGTGGTCTTGAATCAGATCTTATCCCTAAAGCCCTATGCCTGCTCTCGCTAGCCCATAAGTGTTTAGAAATAATTTTTGGAAACTAAATAATTCTAATTTATCTTAAAGCGCTCTCGCTGTATTTAATTTAAATGCCTAACTTTAGCTATCTGGTTAAAATCTCACACTCTCGTGGTCTTGACCCAACCTAGTACCCTTTTCTTACTCTCGTAACGAAAAGGTCAAATTTAATTAAAAAGTATCAGCCAGAATGTTAAGCGATTAATTATTTTAGCCCATGGTTATATCTTACCGGTTAAGTTAGTTATAACTACATACCGCCCTAAGGTATTTAGCTACTCATCGAGGTTAAATCAGACTCAGAGTTATTTATTAACTTACTAATGGCAGAGAAATAATTGGACATTATAAATAAATTAAATAAATTAAATTGTAATAACTGAAAAAACCTGATTAACAATATCTGGGTAGACTCCTTCTTCCACAGACCGGAAAGCTTGGAGTAGGCGGAAATAAAATTTAAAACGAAATGCTGAAGGCTGGAAACAAATAAAGGTATAACAATTCCCTAATGTTGGAAATTGTTACACGGTTGGTTTGGATACGAATAAAATAAGGCAGAAAATAAAATGCTGGAATAATAAAATGATGGTAAGGTAATTCGGCAGAGCTTCCGCAGGAAATTTGGATACTGAAGTCTGTCCCTAAATTCTTCTGAGCTGGTCCTATTTATAGAGTTCCCATGGGCTGGTCCTGGATCTCTTGCTTCTTGGGCTTTGCTGAAGTGGTTGAGAAAATGTTGGAAAGTGGCAGCAGAAAGTGGGAGAAACTTCCCTCACGTGAGAATTACTAGGAGGAGTGGCTTCACTGGTGACTTTGACGTAGTCTGGGTCAAAAGAATCACGTTATATCCTTGTCACGGGCGTGACAAGGTCTTCACGCTCGTTGCCTTATGTTTCCAAGTGTCACGGTCGTCACCCATTCCTCACGGTCGTGAGGTCCCAAAGCAAGGTGTCACGGTCGTGACTCCCTTGTAACGACCGTGGTCGTAACAAATTATGCAGAGTTTTATGCAGGCTTCTGTCTTGCTTCATTTCTTGTGGTTTCTTTGTTCTTTTCTTCTTAATTCTTGATTTGGCCTCACATATCGATGTACCTGCAAAATAGTAAGAAAAACTCGAGGAATCGAGCGTTAAAACGGTGAATGCGCGGTAAAAGTCAATGAAATCTAGCGATATAACCGATGCGTTTTCTCGTCATCAAACTTCCCCAAACTTAAACCTTTGCTTGTCCTCAAGCAAATAGTCGGTTGAAAATCGGCGGACAAGATTTTACTCGCGCATACTCATAGCAAACCGTCCGGTGGGTCGTTCTGTCGGATAGTCCGGTACTTTGATAGAACACTACCGATACACTGATGACATAAGCAACAGGCTA
The DNA here is from genome assembly GCA_963859935.3 of Lathyrus sativus. Taxonomy (NCBI): domain Eukaryota; kingdom Viridiplantae; phylum Streptophyta; class Magnoliopsida; order Fabales; family Fabaceae; genus Lathyrus; species Lathyrus sativus. Next base: position 111,134,857 of record OZ012735.1, read on the forward strand.
TGTCGTCTACTTCCCGTCAAGCGAAACAATCGACAATCACATTGCGATTTCACCTAGAGTTTTTCGATCGTATTTCACCCGGTTCGTTCTGGCGCAGTCACATTAAGCCCTTTGCCTTCGCACGCACGTAGTGGAGTAGCCGGTTAGCGATTTTGATCCTTTTTTAGCACGGGGTCTGGTACACGAGTGTGGTAACCCTTCATGTTTTATCCGATGCGGAGGTTGTGGGGGATCGAGCCGTGGCACGCCCTACCGAGTTCAGAACCAGTACCTCTGAACCAACCCGAAACGGAGTCCTTCTCATATTTCTCGTTTATTGTCTGCGACCGTGTACTTTGGTGCAATCTCTTTTCATTTTGCATTGAGATACGAAGGATCATTATTGATTAGGCATCAAACGCTTATATTCATCGGCTCCCCACGTGGTTTGTGTTCAGACGGTGCTGACTGCTAGTATAAACTACTGGGGTTACTTTTTGAACTGAAACTAAAGGTGCATTCGCAATGGTGATCGGATGGAATTTCTTAAGCAGGGGGTCGAAGATGTCAAGATTGTATTGGTCCTGTTTAATCGTTCCCGGCTTCGTAATTACGAACCGTTCGGTGGTCAGTCGGGTAATGCGAGTAATTTAAGGATTTTTCTAGTATGGCTTAATAATCAGGGAAAATTCGATATTCAAAATAACGCACAGAATTGCTCATTTCATTGATTTTCTAAAAGGAATACAACAGAATTGAAAGTACATTGAAATGAAATGAAATGGAAAGTACCTCTCCCACACTATATCAGACATTGTCCTCAATGTTCTGATATAATAGCGGTATAGATACAGTTACAAGACTAAAACTGAAAACAACATAAAAGCAAACTACTGCTGCTGGTGATCGCGGGCTCGGCCTCTGGTGCGAGCGCGGCGTCTGGAGGGAGTCGCGTCGGGGTCAGAGCCGGTACCGGAGGTAGCAGTAATGCTGAGGCGGAGTGCCTCAAGATCGCCGCGGACTTCGCCAAAGAGTACGCTAATCCGCTCGTTAGTGGCCGCATGGTTGGCAGCAATAGTGCCGAGCAGAGCGTCGTACTGGGCCTTCTGCTGACGCTCCAGTTCTGCGTTCATCAGGTTCTGCTGGTGGATCGCAAATAGGACGTCCTCTAGTGTGGCAGCGGGGGCTGCCTGCTGTCGGGTGGAGGTCTCGGGGATGTCCTGGGCATGCTCAGCCGCATCCATGGCGTCCTGCATCTCGTCTACTGCGGCGTTTGGCTGATCATCATGTACCGGCACGTGATCCGCGGCTGCTGGTAAGGCAAAGAGCCAGTTGGCTCGGTTTGCTGGGTCGATGCGTGTGCGTGACGGCAGAGTGATGTGGTGGAAGACGGTGCCATTGACGACAGGGCTGTACCTGCCATCCTCCCGCTGTGCGATCAGGTGGGCGGACCGGCAGTAGCTCATGGTCAGGAAATCGGGGGCGAGGTGCGGCAGATCAGCGAGCGCGTCACCAAGCCCCAGCTGAATGGCGAGGGTGGTGACAATGCCTCCAATGAAAAACGGGGATGAGCCGCGGTGCGCGATGGCCTGGATGTGGTAGAGCATAAAGGGGGCAGCATTGATTGGCTCATCATGCAGGGCACAGTACAGAAACAGGAGCTCCTTTGAGTTGAGCTTGTGGTTGCTCTCCCGAGCAAAGATGGTGTTGCAGAGGACCCGGTGAAAGTAGCGGATAGCCGGGTTGTGAATATGAGTGGCGTTGAGGCTCTGGAAAGTGGTCGCTTGGGTGTTGGTGAGGTCGCGCCACAGTGTGAATGCTTGTTCACTGAAGTTGTCCGGCACGCGACGGTGGGCTTCGGTGCCGTGGTGGAAGCCTAACAGCTCTGCAATCCTGTTTTGTGTGAGGTTGAACTCCCGGCCAAGCAGTCTGAATGATACGTTGCCGGTAAGCTGGCTTTGCGAACCATGAGGGGTGATGTAGCAGTAGGAACTGAGGAACTCCAGCGTCAGGAGTTCGAAGGTAGGCTGTGGCTGGTGACAGAGGTCCCACAGGCCAACCGTCTGCAATAGGTTTTGGACGCTGGGCAGCATACCGAGCTCTTGCAGACAGTCGGTAGAAATGTACCGGGTGGGCTGCAGACCGCGGTTCTCGAAGCGGACGAAACGGTCTCGCTGGGTTTCTCCTGCTTCTCCTTCTCTGAAGACGATAGAATCCATAACATGCAAATGTGAAGGGAGAGGGTGGAAGGATTTTTTTCTGTGAAGTTTTTGGAAGAGGAGTGGTAGAATGAGGGAGTTGTTGTTCGGATTAAATACGGGACAGTGGAGTTGGAACAGTCACTGGTAGTGGTGGATTAATGGGGGTAGTGGAAAGGTTTTGACGGTTTGGGAATGAGTGGGGGAAATGTAAGATAGGTTATGGAGGGAGAAGAGGGGTGGACACGATGAAGAAACAGTTCTGTTTCTCACGACCTCTGGTATAGAGGTAGTCACGGTCGTGACTAGATCGTGACGGTCGTGACGCGCTAAATGGGCACGTCACGATCGTAAGGGGGCGTGACGACCGTGAGACTATGTAGCGTTGAATATTTTCAGAAAAGCACCTTGCCTCGTGTTTTTATTTTTTTGTTTTTAATTAATAATAATGTATTTTATTTATCCACTATAGTAACACACCATGATATACAGCAATTTTAAAACAGTAGTACACGAATATGAGATAGAATATTGCAGTCATACAGTATACGGTAATATAGTGTATAAAATAAATTATTTAAGCTGCTAAAATGAAGAATCAATTAAAAATAAAAAGTGCATGGTAGTAAGAAAATTGAAATTACATAAACTCAAATTATGGTAAGAAATCGTTGCGAAAAATAAATTCAACTGGAATTGAAAATAACGATAAAGAGTAATGAGAAAAAATTGATAAACTAAATCACTGATAGCCGGTTCAAAGGCGTTTCTTCAGATCTTCGATGGCGGAGTCCAGATGATAGAACTGTTCGCATGCCATGTCAGTCAATCCCACGATGTCCAATCGCATACTCTTAATGTCTTCTCTGAATAGATTAATGTCAGCTTGATAGGCATTGAGAGTGTGCATGATGTTCTGCAAGTTGTTAGCGTACTCTCCGTGATTCGCTCCAGGGGTTTCATGATCTTTGTCAGTTGGGTCAATGTCATAGTATCCAGGAGGTGTCTCGGGGTCGGTTTCAACAGCGGTCATTACATCATCTGTTATCCTGTGAGACCGAGGTGTTTCAGGAGTGGCTGGATAAACAGGTGGGTTTAACTCATAAAGCCAATTATCCTTATTATGAACACCTACTTTTGCATGATTGGGCAGTGTGAACAGGGTGACTACTGTGTTCCGGATCAGGTACTCAAAAGGTGGGCGTCCTAAATTCCTTATAATATGTCTATTGAAGCAGAATTTAAGGTTCATCAGGCGTACTGTTCCCAGACGGGTACACCTGTCCAGTTGGTACCTAAGTCCTAAGGCATCAGCAATCATGGTTACAAGGCCTCCTACCACTATAGGTAATTCAGGTTCATCTTGGATGCGGGTGAAGGTTTGCATCATGAAAGGGACACCATTAACACACTGTCCAGTATTGAAACATGACATAATAAATAATTCATCCTTAGAGACTCCGGTAATATTTTCTTCTTTTCCAAAGAAGGTATGGGCTAGGAATTTGTGGAAGTAGCGAAGGGCAGGGTTATGGATTTCATCATTGTTCATATCATTTGGTTCAGGGTGGTAGTTTCCGGTCAGAGTTCCCCAAAAGAAATTTAGCTCCACATCCATCAACTCTACCTGTGTGGTAGTAAAGGCGAAAGGTCCACTAGGGAATCCTAGTAGGTCAGCTAGTTCTTTGTGGTTAAAGTCGTATTCTATTCCGAATAGGCGGAAACTAATGAATCCTTTCCTAGAACCAAAACCGCGCTCGGGTAGGTAAAGTAGGGAACTAAGGAACTCAAGGGTGAGCTCTCGGTAAGTCGCAAACTTCTGCTGGATCATTGCATTTTCCCATCCGAGTCGGTTGAACAGGTATATCATGCTCTCATGTATACCTAAGGTTTCCATAGTCTTTTCATTTGGGTACAGGGTCAAATCCATTTGCCTCTGTGATAACTCTTCGAACTTTATTCTCTGATTCCTACCTCTAAATTGGGTTTCCATATAGTTAATAGGTTGGTTAGCCATAGTCAGTGAAAATACGGTGGAAACAATTCAGTGGAAAAGACTTTAGAAAATCTGTAAAAAGTGATTTAGGAAAAGAAAAATAAGAAAAATGAAATGCTAAAATGTGGCTATAAATGTAATGTAAAATAAAACTAATAAAACAATTTAAACAAATAGTAATAACAATAATTAAAAATGCTCAAAAAGGAAAAGGATAGTTTAAAATAGGTAACTAAGGAAATGGGTTGCCTCCCACTAAGCGCTGTTTTTATTGTCAAAAGCCTGACGTAACGCTGAAGTTTAGACTAATCAGGGGAATTATCGGACAATCTCAAAAGTTTTAGATCATTCGTATAGGCTCTATTTTCAACTTTATGATAATGTTTTAGGCGCTGTCCGTTTACTATGAATGGTTCATTGTTCCTACCCTTGATTTCTATTGCTCCACTTGGGAATACTTTAGTTATATCAAAGGGTCCCGACCATCTAGACTTTAGTTTTCCAGGAAAGAGCCTAAGTCTTGAATTAAAGAGGAGTACAACGTCTCCCACACTGAATTCTTTCTTAGATAGGCGTTTATCATGCCATCGCTTGGTTCTTTCCTTATATAGCTTAGCATTTTCATATGCATCTAACCTTAGTTCTTCTAATTCGTTAATGTCTAGGATTCGCTTTTCTCCTGCAGCACTATAGTTCATATTGAGAGTTTTGATCGCCCAATAAGCTTTGTGTTCTAGTTCTACTGGGAGGTGGCAAGACTTTCCATAAACTAGTTTGAAAGGTGTAGTACCTATGGGAGTCTTGTAAGCGGTCCGATAAGCCCATAGAGCTTCATTAAGTTTAGATGACCAATCTTTCCGAGATATGGCGACAGTCTTTTCTAGGATTTGTTTAATCTCTCGGTTTGAGACTTCGACCTGTCCACTTGTTTGTGGGTGATACGGTGTGGCCACACGGTGTCTCACTCCATATTTAGATAGTAATTTGTCAAAGATTTTCGAAATGAAGTGTGAGCCACCGTCACTTATGACGAGTCGAGGTACACCAAATCTGGGAAAGATTATGTTTTTGAAAAGCTTTATTACTACTCGTGCATCATTTGTAGGAGAAGCTATGGCTTCGATCCATTTTGAGACATAGTCAACGGCTACGAGTATGTAATTATTACCGAAAGATGATGGGAACGGTCCCATGAAATCTATTCCCCAGACGTCGAAGATTTCTACTTCCAAAATTCCCTTTTGGGGCATTTCATCTCTTCTTGAAATATTGCCGGTGCGTTGACACCGATCGCAACTTATAACAGCGATGTGGACATCCTTCCATAGACTAGGCCAGTATAAGCCGGCTTGCAAGATTTTTGCACAGGTTTTGGAAGTGCTCGCATGTCCACCATAAGGAGATGAATGACATTGAGTAATGACGTCTTCTATTTCTTCTTCGGGAATACATCGGCGAAAGATTCCATCCGGTCCTCGTTTGAACAATAATGGTTCATCCCAATAGTAATGTTTCAGGTTATGAAAGAACTTCTTTTTCTGCTGATAGGTTAGATCTGGTGGAAGAGCTCCTGCGGCTAGGTAGTTGACAATGTCAGCGTACCATGGCAGTCCTACAGTTGTCTGTATTATTTCCACGGGTTCTGGTTCATTTATATCTAACTGCGCTAGGTCGCTTCCTATTTGTGCTATCAGCTGTTCATACGGAAAATCATCGTTAATCGGCACTCGTTCGGGTTTAATACCTTCTATTCTAGATAAATGGTCCGCTACGACGTTTTCAGTACCCTTTTTATCTTTTATTTCTAGATCAAACTCTTGTAGAAGTAAAATCCATCTTAAGAGTCTTGGCTTAGCATCCTTCTTAGTTAATAGATATCGGATGGCAGCGTGGTCTGTGTAAATGATTATTTTCGCTCCAACTAGGTAAGAGCGGAATTTGTCAAGCGCAAAGACAACTGCCAGCAATTCTTTCTCTGTAGTGGCGTAGTTCATCTGGGCAGAATCCAAGGTTCTACTTGCATAGTAAATCGCATGGAGTTTCTTTTCTTTTCTCTGACCCAGGACTGCGCCCACAGCATAGTCACTCGCATCGCACATGATTTCAAAAGGTAATCTCCAGTCAGGGGGTTGCATGATTGGTGCGGTGATGAGGGCTGTTTTTAGAGTTTCGAATGCTTTAAGACAATCTTCATTGAATATGAAGTCAGCGTCTTTCATTAATAAACCAGTAAGAGGTTTAGTGATTTTCGAGAAATCTTTAATGAATCGTCGGTAAAAACCGGCGTGTCCTAAAAAGCTTCGTATTTCTCGAACGGTTTTAGGAGGTTGAAGATCTTTTATTACTTCAATCTTAGCTTTATCGACTTCAATTCCCTTATCTGATATCACATGACCTAATACTATTCCTTCGTTGACCATAAAATGACATTTCTCCCAGTTAAGCACGAGATTCACTTTTACACATCTTTCTAACACCATTTCTAAGTTTGATAGACATCCTTCAAAGCTTTGCCCGCACACAGAGAAGTCGTCCATGAACACTTCCATGATGTTGTCTATAAAATCTGCGAAGATTGACATCATACATCTTTGAAAGGTTGCAGGGGCGTTGCATAATCCAAAGGGCATTCGCCTATAAGCGAACGTTCCATAAGGACATGTGAATGTAGTCTTCTCTTGATCATCAGGATGGATAGGGATTTGGAAAAATCCTGAGTAACCATCAAGGTAACAGAAGTAAGAATGCTTGGCTAATCGTTCTAACATTTGATCTATGAAAGGTAGTGGGAAATGATCTTTTCGAGTGGCTTTGTTTAGTTTACGATAATCTATGCACACTCTATATCCCGTCACTACTCTTTGCGATATCGATTCGCCTTGAGCGTTTTTCACAACAGTGATACCTCCTTTCTTTGGCACTACATGTATTGGACTAACCCATTCACTATCAGAGATTGGATATATTATCCCGGCATCTAATAATTTCTTGACTTCTTCCTTTACTACAGTGCTAAGGGTTGGGTTTATTCTTCTTTGAGCTTCTCTGGAGGTTCTGCAGTCTTCTTCTAGCAAAATGCGATGCATGCAAACTGAAGGACATATTCCTTTGAGATCAGATATGTTATATCCTAATGCAGTTGGATATTTCTTCAAGACATCTAAAAGTTTCTTTGTCTCTATAGTTCCTAAACTGGAATTCACTATAACTGGTCTTTTACATTCAACGTCTAAGAATTCGTACCTTAGGTTTTTAGGTAGAGTTTTTAATCCTAATGTAGGTTTATCTTTACTTGGCATGGGATCCGGTGTAAGTGCTAAGCTTTCGCTCAGACTATTATCCTGATACGGTGTTTGCCAATTATCATCTTCGAGAATTGGAGGGATTTGAATTTTCATTATTTCAGAATAAGTGGTCTCCTCCAGTTCCATTTCTCTTACACATTCGTCAATTACGTCCATTAGATAGCATGTATCCTCTATAGCTGGTGATTGTAAGAATTGTGTTAAAACAAATTCAACTTTCTCTTCACCTACTTCAAAGGTTAGCTTTCCTCTTTTTACGTCTATTATAGCTCCGGCGGTAGCTAAGAATGGTCTTCCTAGTATGATAGGTGTAGTGGAGTCTTCAGAGATGTCCATGATTATAAAATCAGTAGGAATGTAGAATTGTCCTATACGTACTGGGACGTTTTCTAGTATGCCTACAGGATATTTAACAGAGCGATCGGCTAGTTGAACAGACATTTTTGTTGGTCTTAGTTCTCCCATATCTAGCCTTTTGCAAATCGTTAAGGGCATAACACTGATACTGGCTCCTAAATCGCAAAGGGCTTTGTCAATGACGAATTTTCCTATTACACAGGGTATAGAGAAACTTCCTGGATCTTTTAGCTTAGGAGGCATGTTATTCTGGATTATGGCGCTACACTCGGCAGTGAGTGTAACTGTTCCGTTATCCTCTATCTTTTTCTTATTGGATAAGATTTCTTTTAGAAACTTGGCATACGAGGGTATTTGGGTAATTGCTTCTGTAAACGGAATAGTAATATTCAACTGTTTCAGAAGTTCTACAAATTTCTTAAATTGACCCGTCGTCTTAGAACTTATTAATCTTTGAGGGTACGGAATTGGTGGTTTATAGGGTGGTGGAGGCACATAAGGTTGTTCTTTCTCCACTACCTCTTGACTTTCATCTTCCTTTTCTTCTGGATCATTCACCACTTCAGTCGGTTTATCCGGTTTTTGGTACATGGCTGGATTGTCAAGTCTCGGATCAGTAGGTCCGTCAAGTTCCTTGCCACTTCTTAATATTACAGCGTTAGCATGTCCTTTCGGATTAGGTTGAGGTTGTCCAGGGAATACTCCAGCTGGTGCAGCAGTAGGCGCTTGTTGTTGAGCTACTTGTGAAATCTGAGTTTCAAGCATTTTGTTATGTGTAGCTAATGCATCTACTTTGCTCACTAATTGTTTAATCTGCTCACTAGTGTGAATGTTTTGGTTTAAGAAGTCCTTGTTCGTCTGAGATTGGCTAGCTATAAAGCTCTCCATCATCAATTCAAGGTTCGACTTTCTAGGGACATTAGGAGCAGTCTTTTGATATCCTGGTGATGTAGCTGGTGCTTGACCTGGTGCGTAATAAGCATTGTTACTCTTATAAGAGAAATTCGGATGATTCTTCCAACCTGGGTTGTATGTGTTTGAGTAAGGGTTTCCTTGAGCATAATTCACTTGATCAGTGGGAGTTCCTGTCAATAGTTGACAATCAGAGACTTCGTGTCCCGGGACTCCACATAACTCACAGTTGGGTGTTACTGCAGCCACGGTGGCTGCAGGTGTTATGGCCAAGTTATCGATCTTTTGGCTTAGTTGGTCAAACTTCGCATTGACTTGGTCCATACTACTTACTTCGTACATACCTCCCTTTGTTGGTTTCTCAGTTGCGACTCTTTCGCTTCCCCAAAGGTAATGATTCTGAGCCATACTTTCGATAAGTGCATAGGCATCACTATATTCTTTGTCCATCAATGCACCACCCGCGGCAGCGTCAATTGTCATTCTTGTATTGTACAAGAGTCCATTATAGAAGGTATGGATGACCATCCATTCTACTAATCCGTGATGTGGACAAAGCCTAAGTAGATCCTTATAGCGTTCCCAAGCTTCGAATAATGATTCACTTTCTCTTTGCTTAAATCCATTGATCTGAGCTCTCAGCATAGCTGTCTTGCTAGGTGGAAAATATCTGTTCAAGAAAACTTTCTTAAGCTGTTCCCACGTAGTTACTGAGTTTGAAGGCAGAGATTGAAGCCATGCTCTTGCTCTGTCTCGAAGCGAAAAAGGAAATAGACGTAGTCTAATAGCTTCTTGGGTAACTCCATTGGCTTTTACGGTATCTGCATATTGCACAAAGATCGAAAGATGGAGATTCGGATCCTCGGTAGGATTTCCGGCGAATTGGTTTTGTTGCACGGCTGATATCAATGATGGTTTTAGTTCGAAATCGTTTCGGTTGATAGCCGGTGCTGCAATGCTTGAATGCGGTTCACCTTGCGAAGGATTAGCGTAATACTTGAGTGGATGAGTTTGTTCGTCAGCCATTCCTGCGTTTTCTGATTTTACGACTAGTTCAGGCGGATCTAATTGAAGATCTGGAATATTGGAATTATTTTCGAAATCGAGTATACGTCTTCTTACGTGTAAGAAGCGTTCCGATTCAGGGATTAGAGGTTGCAAGTCTTCGCTTTTGGAGCGAGTACGTGGCATACACTCGGAGATTAGATTAAATTAAATAGTTGATACCTTAGTCTAGACAATGCTACCTAAGTGCACTAGTAACTAAATTAAGGAATCCCCGGCAACGGCGCCAAAAACTTGATGGGCTAAAGACGTGTCTACTTATGCGTCTAGCGGTATCTTACTGCAAGTGCACAGCCTATCGAAGTAATATTTAAGATTATCGATCCACAGGGATTCTATCGTTACGTAGTGCTAGATGAACTTCTAGTTTAGCTAAGGCGAATAGTTGTCACGATTTTTGTTGGTTTCCTAAGACTATTGAAGGCGGAATAAAAATTAAGTTTTCAATAAAATAATACTAAAACGGTCGGTATGTAATTATACTAACTTAGGTGGGTCAATCTAACCTAGGCTTATAAAGATGTTCACTTAATCTACTCGGTAGAGATTACTAGTTTGAATACCCTCAACTCACACTCTCGTGGTCTTGAATCAGATCTTATCCCTAAAGCCCTATGCCTGCTCTCGCTAGCCCATAAGTGTTTAGAAATAATTTTTGGAAACTAAATAATTCTAATTTATCTTAAAGCGCTCTCGCTGTATTTAATTTAAATGCCTAACTTTAGCTATCTGGTTAAAATCTCACACTCTCGTGGTCTTGACCCAACCTAGTACCCTTTTCTTACTCTCGTAACGAAAAGGTCAAATTTAATTAAAAAGTATCAGCCAGAATGTTAAGCGATTAATTATTTTAGCCCATGGTTATATCTTACCGGTTAAGTTAGTTATAACTACATACCGCCCTAAGGTATTTAGCTACTCATCGAGGTTAAATCAGACTCAGAGTTATTTATTAACTTACTAATGGCAGAGAAATAATTGGACATTATAAATAAATTAAATAAATTAAATTGTAATAACTGAAAAAACCTGATTAACAATATCTGGGTAGACTCCTTCTTCCACAGACCGGAAAGCTTGGAGTAGGCGGAAATAAAATTTAAAACGAAATGCTGAAGGCTGGAAACAAATAAAGGTATAACAATTCCCTAATGTTGGAAATTGTTACACGGTTGGTTTGGATACGAATAAAATAAGGCAGAAAATAAAATGCTGGAATAATAAAATGATGGTAAGGTAATTCGGCAGAGCTTCCGCAGGAAATTTGGATACTGAAGTCTGTCCCTAAATTCTTCTGAGCTGGTCCTATTTATAGAGTTCCCATGGGCTGGTCCTGGATCTCTTGCTTCTTGGGCTTTGCTGAAGTGGTTGAGAAAATGTTGGAAAGTGGCAGCAGAAAGTGGGAGAAACTTCCCTCACGTGAGAATTACTAGGAGGAGTGGCTTCACTGGTGACTTTGACGTAGTCTGGGTCAAAAGAATCACGTTATATCCTTGTCACGGGCGTGACAAGGTCTTCACGCTCGTTGCCTTATGTTTCCAAGTGTCACGGTCGTCACCCATTCCTCACGGTCGTGAGGTCCCAAAGCAAGGTGTCACGGTCGTGACTCCCTTGTAACGACCGTGGTCGTAACAAATTATGCAGAGTTTTATGCAGGCTTCTGTCTTGCTTCATTTCTTGTGGTTTCTTTGTTCTTTTCTTCTTAATTCTTGATTTGGCCTCACATATCGATGTACCTGCAAAATAGTAAGAAAAACTCGAGGAATCGAGCGTTAAAACGGTGAATGCGCGGTAAAAGTCAATGAAATCTAGCGATATAACCGATGCGTTTTCTCGTCATCATATGCTTTTGAATAAACCCTACTGGTGATGTAAGGCATTGTTTCAAACCTCTCAAACACCAAATATATAAAGCGGTTAATTCCTCTTTAACCCTTTTCACCCTCATTTCTAACCTGGAGCAGGGTAATTTACAGATGGAAATTTCAACAAAAAAAAAAGAGTGAACATCTTTCAAAAATGGTTGGGTACAAATATACTTCGACCTTTATTTCCTTTGTTTTACAAATCATAAACCAAACCACAATATGACCCTCAAAAGTCCTAATTGAAGTAAGGTTACTTCGAAAGCGTACTCAGTGAGATAACATTTCCTGACTCTTGTGAGCTATGCTCAATTTGATGTTTGGCTTTATAAAATAAATCGATATCCTAACTAGTGATTTCGGTCATAAGTTATTATGATATCTCTTTTCAAAACTTCAAGACAAACGTATGTTGCATTAACAGTTTCGAATTAACATTTATGACTTGTCAACATTGCTTTATATCTTAGAAATTCTGCATATGAACATCAGCGACGAGTTCAGTCTTTTGAAATTTGAAGACTCTGCTCACCTAGGGCAAGTTATTTCCAAGTGGTTTGTTCTATGAAAATTTGACTTCGCCTAAAGAGCTATTTTTGAAGACTCGGTCATGATACAGTCAATCAGGGCCAGTTACGTCGAGATTCAGCGAATCTCTCCAGAGAGTTTGAAAATAATGGGACGCTATGTTTTCTGTAAAATCCTCTTGGAACGACTTCTTCTCATAACCATTTGACTTGGGGCATCTGAGAAGCGAAGATTATGTTATCCGCTCACAATAAACCTTTTGTTCAAAATGGCGACTACCACGCATTTTATCAGTGCAAAACTACTTTGTTTTTACAATATTCTTCAATCATGTCCCCAGTAAATTTTACTTCAGGTGGTCATGACAATTCTCCTATGATTCTTCTCGATACAAGAAATCTCCAGTTGGTGCAAGAATTCCCAGTAATTTTCTCAACTTCACTTCCCCAATGAAGGGGATGATATTTTAATCCTCGGTGAATCATCTTAACTTCACCTTCCCAATGAAGCGGATAATACTTTAATCCTCAGCGAATCCTCTTAACTTCACCTTCCCAATGAAGTAGTTTTTATTCTACTCCCCAGTGGATCTTTTACAACGCCGATCTTCCCCAGCAAAGTGGATGTTTATTTCATCCCCTTTGAAGCTTTAACTCCAACATGTTCAACAACTATATCAACCAGGTTTCCCCATTGAAGTGGATATTTATTTTATCCCCTGTGAAATATCAGTTCGGGTATCCCCGTCTGCAACTCCAGTATGAATCTCTCCAGGGAGACAGATATTTATTTTATCCGTGAAAGTTCACCAATTATGAGTTTGATCCGCCTCCTAGTAGATCTTTATTCTCATTTTCAACAGGGTAACCAAGACAGATCCAGACGTTATGCCCCCAAGTGGAATGTTCTCTACTCCCCATATGAGTTTTAAGACCTTGAAGCAGGATTGTGATCCCATATTCAGTTCTCCACCTATCCCCAGTGATACTTCTATCTTTGAAGATTGGTCGGATGTTTGTTCTGAGATGTTTCATCTCTGGTTGCCTCTTGTTGTTTTTTTTATCAGCATAAGCATACGCATAGCATATAGATAGATAACATGGCATATGCATCCTGCATCTTTTTGTTTGTTCTGTCACTTTGGTCGTGTTTATCCCCGAGTGACTGGGCGCGTCTTCTCCTTCCAAATAGAGTTGTTAGCTTTAGGCAGAAAAAGCGCAATATTTCTATTTCCTCGTGAAGTTTGATCCTCGTGGAAGACGGCTATTTTAGTACATCCTATTGGAGTTCATACCTCAATGGTCGAGTCTTACTTGACAGTTTCTCTTCAGTTACTTCCTGAATTGAACTTCGGTCTTGGACAATCACTGTTGACATCTCCAACTTTTGAATAGAGATTAAGCGTGCATTTATTTTGCATTGTGCCCCCCAGGAAGGGTCTTTATAAAGATAACTATTGAAGATGGATATTTCTCCAACAGTATTATCAGAATTCCTCAACAATTTACATTCGGATTGCAAATGATATCTTTATTTGAGCAACTCGTTTTCATCAGGATTTCTATTAAAACGACAAATGGCAGTCACCTCGAGACAGTTTGCCCATCCCTAGCGGCTTTATCAAGATTATTCAACTCGCAACTCTCTGGAAATCCTTCAGAGAAGTTTGTCGAGGACTTTACAGATATTTTCTCCTTATTTAAGAACTTTCACCTCAAGAGTTTCATATATTTTACAACAACGAAGATACTTCTCAGGAACGTATTTCCCCAGTGAGTCTATCACACAAGATTAATTCCATCAAATGGCATCTCTCCCGAGAAGTTTGGTGAAGTTTATTACATTAGTCTCTCTATATTTGAGAAGACATATTTGTAGATCAACCGGCCTACATCTCTTTTGAAGATCCCCGGTGAAATTTTACAGTCTCTAGTATAATACGAATTACCGCTAAAGGTTCTACAATCTACAATGACATTTTAACCCCCTGTAAAGATGCTCTCACGAGTTTTCATCATTTTGGGTAGAAACTGAGACCAGCTCATGGCATCCAAATCATGACGCTCGAGGAGGTTTATTTCAAGAAACTGAGACCAGCTCATGGCATCTAGACCATGACGCTCGGGGAGGTTTATTTCAAGAAACTGAGACCCGTTCATGGCACACAAACCATGAAGCGTGGGGGAGGTTTTTACTCTTTTCAAGAAACTTAGACACGTTCAAGGCACACAAACCTTGAAGCGTGGGGAGGTTTATCATCCTTTTGAACAGTTATTCGAAGACATATCTTTTCCTAGTGAATCTCGATAGTAGATTTCTAGAAGACCTCAGCAGCAGGTATTTCTATTTCATTTTCTAGCAAGTCTCGATAGTAGATTTCCAGAAGACTTCGTTGGAAGTATATCTCCAATAGCTTCAACATAGAATCTCGACAGCAGATTCCCTAGAATTCTTAACATAGATATTGTGGCAAAAGTATTCTCAATTAAAGTTACAAGTCTCGACAGTAGACTTCTCCGGATGATATCGTGAAATCTTTACATTTAACCTATACAACAGGTTCTTCAAGTGGATTTTTCTCGCAAGTTCTTCACAACATATTTATGAATACCTTGTGATTGTCAATCGTTGATCTTTCTCGTGGAGTCTCGCGTCGTTGAGCTTGTCTTCTCGTGTGTTGTGTCTTGTTCTCCCCCCGTGGCATCATGTCTCCACAGGACCGTTTGTCTTGCATTTTCATGTCATTGCATATCATATGCATTCGGTGGCTTCTTAGGGCCAAAAATTCGTGCAATGTTTGTATTTAAGTCTCTCTTATCTCGTCGAGACGAAGATTTCAATCTTCATATCTCCGGATAGGAGAAACTTAAATAGGGGCATCAGTTGCACCCTAATTTTTGACCTTAAGATCCCACCTCATTGTTTTTTTTCTCTTTCCTTGCTGGTTTTATTTTATTGTTTTTGTACACATGTTTATTATGACTAACTTGTGTGTGCAGCTGTAGTAATTCCAAGTGGAAATAGCTTTCATGCTCACAAATAAATATGTCAAAGGCGTAGGTCATGTTTTATAAGGAAGTTTGAAGCGACAATGTTTAACCTGAGACTTATGTCCTAGATGAATTTTCCAAAGGAATGGTTTGGGCCTAATAAGATCCTCAAGCAATTAGGCCTATTTGAATATGTAAGGAATTGTAAGACTTTCAAGAGTTACTCAATAATCCAAGGCATTCAAGATTCACGAGTTGGGACAGATGTCATAGGTCATCTCTCAAAGTATCATAATTGAGAGTTTATGTTTCAAGACTTCTAGTGCTTATAAGTTCAAAGACGTCCCAGATGGTCCTCATGATCTCTCGTGCTAGAGGAAATGAGTCTGGAATGGACAACATAAATTCAAGGCAAACTTTGTTTTAATTTGGAATAACTTTGAAGTTCCCTTATGAAAGTCAATGTTTTTTCTTCTTATTTTATTCAAGCCAATTATGATAACCAACTTCAAAATATTCCCAAAGGTTAAGAGCATAAGGCATATGACTTTAAAGTCACATACTCATATACATATAGTGTATAAAAGTTATTACAAATTGGATCATAAAGGAGCTTCGTAGTCACTTTGTTCATTATTACAAAATTATCAAAATATGATACAATACACAGAACTACAAGTGCAAAAGCATCTTGAATGCTAAGACGAAGTAATGCGTTTAAACAGTAGCAGGTCCATTCCCTTTTGTTCTAACCTAACTTTGAAGTTTCCTTCCAAATGCCTTTTTAGCATTGAGAATAAAGCTATGAAACTTTGTAAGGCTAGCCCCAGCGTTTCCTGCTCATCGCCTCGCCATGGAGGGACTGGATACCTTGAAAACAGTTTTTAAAAAAGTGTGTTCTTCAGGCTTTGACATAAACCATTGAGTATGTTCCTCACTTCCAAGCATCCACCAACAGGTCATACAAAGCTCAACGGCTGTTAACCCTTCTTAAAACAGAAAACTGACTTGTTTACCCCAACATGATTTGTCATTATGATGGTGTTAATCTCTGCCAAAAAGAAAGTCAAGCGGTGTTTATTCAAACTGGTGAAAGCAAAAAAAACAAGTGTGTTGTAAAGGCATTGAATGAAATTACGATTCATCAAAACGGAGACGGTTTTTCTCCAAACATTGGCGAACCATCATTGTCGGTGAGGAATCGCGAGCAGCTTTAACCTTCAGCAAAATCAAGTCGTGGGATCTCCGACTCGCCTCATCATTTATCAAGCGAAGCATGAACTTCAAGTTGACATACGCAGAGAGTAAATGTTGCATCATAAAGCATACAAGTTATCATCCTTAACATTCCCAAAACAGTACTGAAATATAAAGGTATAAGGAGAAAGCTCACATGTTAGGACCTTGCCATGCCAGCTCGCAGAATTTCACATCCACGTACATCGTCAAGACCGCTCGCATCGCTGCCAATTTTTTAGAATCATACAGCCCAAATCTTGAGTCATGTTACAAAAGATGCCAAACCTAATCAGATGGAAACCAAAACTCATCGTCAATTTCAGATTTAAAATTTCCAAAATAAATGCCATACATATGAACGGTGTTATAGGGAAGGACAGAAGTAATGGTAATCCATATGACTTTGCACTCCTATCTAATAATACCATGGAACATTTCTCTGAGCCCGGACATGCTGAAGCTTTTGGTCACATTCGTAAGCTTTCAAATGAGAGTGTTGGAAGTGATGGAAGCTCAATACGAGGTAGTGACATGTCTAGTTTTGAGGTGCCAGATTCATCTGGTGATGGCTCTGTTGACCTTCCTGGATGTGTCCCAGTTTCAAGAGAAGCAGATATTGCGAACCACAAGTTGATGTCTATCGGCAACGCTCAATTATTCCTCCCGCTATATCAACGAAATAAACTGAACAGGATTCCTTCAAACCTGTAGAATATAAACAATGGTCGAGACATAAGAAAGCGGCTACACGCTTCAAAGAAAATCAAAAAGATGGAAAGTAAATAAATTTGTTCCTACGGTTTAACACGCATGTTTGGACATATTTCACTCGAAAAGGAAACAAATTAAGGCAAGAAATTAACGTATCAGATGAGTAAAATGTGATTCAACAGATTAATCTAAAAGCAGAAACATTTCAAGATTGTTTTTTTCTGTCCAAACCAACAAGGAAATACAATTAAGCACATTCAATTCAAAGTACTATAAGAAGAGGAGATTGAGATGAGAGAGGGGGAGCCATTTTTCACGATACACAGATTCACAGAAACAAAGAAAACCCCAAATCGAACCCTAAAATCGTAAAAATAAGAAAACTCATCTTTTGTAAGCTCCACCGCGAACATCAACCGCCATCACCGGAATCCTTCCACGAAACTCCGTCGCGTAAAGCCCTTGTCGCTGTTTCCCAGACCCTTTCGTTACCCGCAACCATCGCCAGAGAAACCGACCAAACCCTCTTCCACTCGCCCTCTCAATCGCCGCGAAAGCCACCCTCACCTTCGTCGCTATAAACCACCATTCGGGTAAATTCTTGTTCTTTTGTTTTGGATCGGTTGAGCTTGTTTTGTTTCTTATTTACAGGCTTATAATAGAGGAAGGAATGTGAGACAGCATGCGAAGACGGAGAAGAGAAATTGGAGAAAGAAATAGAAGAAGAAAAACATGGAGAAGACGAAGGAGATACAAAGAGAGGAAGATGACGGAGGATTTAGGGATTTGGGGGGATTAGGTTTCTTTGTTTTTTTTTATATTTTGTACGTCGTAATCTCCTGCGCGCACGCTCGTGGTAGTGACCGTGAGCCATCACTAGGGCTGGCAATGAACCAAACCAACTCGAAGATAGTTCGGAATTCGACTCGACAATTAAATCGTTGAACTAGGTTCATGAACCAAATGAGTTGAGTATGAGCGAAAAATTAAGTTCGTTAACTAAATGAGCTGAACTTGAACTATACATAGTTCGACTCGTTAGGTTCATGAGTCAACTCGATTACATATGAAAAGAATTATACTGTCTTTAAGATTAGATTTAAATATTTACTTCAAATCTTAGACAAATTTAATCTTCAATTTAGTAGTTTTTGAATTAGACTCTCAAATGTATCTCTTGAAAGTTGTGTAGGTTTTGAATTAGTAGATTTCGAAGATAAAGTTAAATTTCAATATGATAACTTTTATTTTATTTTAATATTTTATTTAAAATATATATATTTATTTAAAATGTCAAATATACTAAAATATATATATATATATATATATATATATATATATATATATATATATATTTAAAAAAATAGTTTTTAAGTTCGTGAACCATGTGAGTTGAACCTAATGAGATGGACCTAACGAGTCGAACCGAACTGTTCGTGAACTTATAACGAGTCGAGTTTGAGCTTAAAAAACAGTTCGTGTCAAACTCGAACTCGAACTCGAATTCGAACAATTCTTAACGAGTCGAGCCGAGCTGAGGTGAGTTCGACTCGACTCGACTCATTTCCAGCCCTAGCCATCACCATGCAGCCGTTTGATCTCCACTAATCACACACATGTGTACCACACGCCGCAACCCCACGATATCCACTAATCACTCTCTAAATTCCTTTCTTAAAATTAATTCACCCTTTTAAAATAATTTCTTATAAAATTAATCAATCTCGCCTAAAATTAATCAACGTCGCTTAAAATCAATCACGCTTACGCTCTGATTTCCATTCACCTATTCACCATACACACACTTGTATGTCTTAGCACTTTCATGCGTTTGTGTATGCCTTTACTTTATCTGCCATTTACATTTATCGTCTTTTACCTTCCCGCAATTTATCTTATCGCATTGCATAAGCGTCCAAAGGAAGAACCTACGTGTAACGTAAAACTTGTGCGTATGCATTACATTTGTATCATACTCCCCATTGATCCTTGTATGAGATTAACCTTCTTGCAAAAATTCAAATTTCATTTCATCTCTCAAATTCCAAATTTTCACAAGTGTAAAAAATTCTCAATTTTCAAGAGTGAAACTACTGCACCTCAAATTTCATTATTTCATCATAGTTTCATTTCTCTATTCTTGAACACTTGTATTTGATATATAAGAGTTGGTATCTCAAGAAGAAGATCAGTCGGAAGATTGATAATCAAATATTGTTGCAAACTACTCAAATCAGAATTATTTGTTCTTTGTTTACATCTTATTTTTCCAGGATTGTTGGAAATAAGTTTGTAAGGTTGTAACCTTTCTGTCCAGGATTGTTGGAAGCAAGAAGTCCATTTTAAGAGGATTATTTTCATTGAACTTAGTGAAAATCCAAGAGGATTGTTATTGGTGTTTTGATTGGTTAGAGTCTATATAAGAAAGACTAGGTAGAAGTCTTGTCTTAGGATCTAACAATATTGAAAAATATCTTTCGTGTTGAAAGGGGACTAGAGTACTCTCATGCTGTGAGGGGAACCAAGATACATTGCCATGTCTCTTTACTTTCCACTTTTACTGCATTCAACACTTAATAACTTTTAGGAAAGTAAAACAAGAAATCTACATCAAGACCGGAAAAAGATTTTCAGTACCTAATTCACCCCCCCCCCCCCCCCCCCACTCTTAGGTGCAACTCTCTTATAATTTAACCCCAACCAACAAATGGGCCATTCTTCACAATATGTTGAGTGTCCATAATAGAATACATGGAGGCATCTTTCTTAATAGCATCATCAATGATTGAAAAAGCCAGGAACAGAGTTCCCATAGGTTCGTCGACATCAATATATGAAAATTATGAGAGATGGCTGACCAACATAGTCTGTTCACCACCAAACACAACTAGATTCCCATTCTTTATAAGTTTCAACTTTTAGTGGAGTGTCAAAGTGACAGCTCCAGCCTCATGAATCCATGGAAGACCTAGAAGGCAGGTATATGCAGGATGAATGTCCATCACTTGAAAAGTAATCTGAAATGAGCACTGACCTATCTGGATTGGGAGATCAACTTCCCCAATCATCGTCTTCCTCAAACCGTCAAAAGATTTAACAACCATTCCAATATACCTCATATGAGCACCTTGATAGGAGAGTCTGGACAGAGTATATTTTGGCATAACATTCAAAGATGAGCAAGTGTCAACCAACACATTAGACATAGTATCTTCTTGGCAATTTATGGAGATGTGCAATGCTAAGTTATGATTTCTCCCCTCTTCGGGCAATTTCTCGTCACAAAAACACAAGTTGTTGCATGCAGTAATATTGGTCACAATCCCATCAAACTGATTGATCGTCACGTCATGGTCTACGTAAGCTTGCTCCAAAACCTTTTGCAAGGCCTCTCTATGAGCCTCAGAGCTTACTAACAAGGATAAAACAGATATCTTGGATGGTGTATGCAACAACTAATTAACCATATTGTACTCACTCTTGTTGATCAAATTTAACACCTCATCAGCATCATTCTTTTCATTCACACCACTAGATTGATCAGATTGCATTACAGAATTATCAACTTGAACTTGCTTTCTAACAGAGACATCTTCTACTCTACCACTTCTAGTCACCCTGCTAACATCAGCAATGCTCACCATAGAAGAAAGAGAAGGAATAGGGACTTCCTTACCATCTTCTGGCATTATAGCATTATACTTGTACGGAATAGCTTTGTCCAAAACATAAGGCATATGACCCACCAAACGAATAACCAAAGGAGAAGTAGAAGACTTCTAACTATTATAAGAAATAACCACATGTTTCGGAATATTGAAGTGTGGAACAATATCATTCGCATGATCATCTTCATTTATGTTTGCATTAATCTAGATCAAATTCTTATCAAGAATTTCTTGCAAATCTCTTTTCCCAACTACACACCCACGAGGGTTCCTTGAACATATAGGACAAGCAGCATGATCATGTTCATAATAGCTCAAGTTGCATAGAGTAGCATGTATTTCAACTAGAGATCTTTTTATAAGCAGGTTGTTATAAACAATTTAGTACTTTCTGGGACACCCTTTTGCCATATTCACAATGGAATTACCATGCTTAGGCGACGAATTTGCTTGCATATTCGGCCCAGAGTCTTCAAACAACAGAGTAACACTGAGGCTCCTTGATGAAAGTCACAATGAGCTTATGGCTTATACCACCACGAAATATCCTTAGGAACAGCCAGAGGAGTGCGGGTCTGAACAAGATTCTTCTGGATCAAAGCTGGATATTATTATGTATAGGACATCGAAATAGGATCAAATTGTACTTTATTTTGGACACAATTTTGTTGATTACTTTGTTGTTGAGTATATTGTTGTTGATAGGCAGGAGCTTCCTAAATAACGGGAGTTGAATTGATGACGGAAGTAACTGATGCTACATGTTGCTGATGATGATCATTCCTTCCACAATACTTTCTACGTCTGTCTCAGGAAATGGAATTGGCTCCGCCCTCTTTCTTCTTAGAAAGTTCCCCTCCATACTTTTTAGAACTTCCGACAGAATTTCCTTCTTTAGTCAACTGTCCTTCATGAACAACTTCTTCTAATCTCATCCCTTGTTTACCATTTCTTTAAAATCGCTGGGAGCGCTTGCAATCATCTTCTCATAGTATAAAGGACTTAGAGTCTTCAAAAAGATCTTTTTCGTTTCTTTCTCTTCAAATGGAGGACTGATTTGTGCGGAAATCTAGCACCACCTTTGTGCATACTCCTTAAAAGATTCTTTATCCTTCTGGGACATTGCACAGAGCTGATCTCTGTTTGGTGCCATGTCAACATTATACTTGTATTGGCAAACGAAAACTTCTCCCAAATCATTAAAGGTGAGGATTTGAGTATTGTCTAGGCCCATATACCATTTCAAAGCAACGTCAGTCAAACTATCCTGAAAATAGTAAATCAATAGCTGATGATTGTCCGTTTGAGTGGACATCTTGTGAACATACATCACCAAATGACTTAAAGGATGCGAATTGTCTTTATACTTCTCGAAGTCAAGAACTTTAAACTTATGAGGAATCTTCACATTAGGAACCAGACAAAGCTCCTGAGCATTATTTCCAAAGAGTTCCTTTCCCCTTAAGAACTTGATCTCTTTTTGCATTTCTTCAAACTGATCTTGGAACTTGTTCATCTGATCATACATACCTTAACTTTCACTAGCTTCAGCATGGAAAATAGGTTCATCAGTCTGTGGGATAGTGTGTACCACAAGTGGAGGGATTGTCATAACAAGCTGAATAGTGGAAATTTCAGCAGCAGGCTTGTATCCTTCAAGCATAAAGTTCAAAGGCATACCCCAAGGAAATCCATGAGGCATCTGGTGATAAGGACTGATGATATGAGCCACAAAAACGAGCACAGAGACCACTTCAGATATAATAGTTGTTTGAGGCAGAGTAGCTTGAGGAATAGGTGGACGAGGATATTGATTCTGCAAGGCAACCAGAGACTCGACTAGTGCATTAAGCTTCTCCATACTAGCAAGAAGACTTATAACCTCTTTAAAAAATTTGTGATTCTCTTGTTCTAAGTGATCCACCATCTTTCTTTGAGAATTAGCACGAGTGTTGTAGTGGTGCGATAATTTTACTTCTTGAGAAAACTAGGGAGAAAGCAATAAGACACATGTCAAAGCAAGACCCATGCAGAATGATGCTAATGCAATGGAAATGTTTCATTCAGTTTTCAAGGATCTTTAAGATATAAAGTAATTGCAAACATCATAAAGAAATAACACTTTTTGAAATACTCATAAAAACCTTATTTTATTAATAATTGGAAAGAGATACACTTGGAAGTATAAGTTACAAAGGATCAAATACAATAGGAAAAAGCTAGATCCTAAGGAACCACATTTGAGGATGATCCAAGCTGATACTTTCTTCAGAGTCTCTTGATCTCTCTTTCATAGTTATCCTTCATGGTGGCCTTCTCTATCATGAGTTGGTCCATAATACCCTTCCAGGAACCGGAAGTAGGAGGATGAGATGATGAAGTAATATTGGAAAATAAATCCTCTCCATGTCTCTTCACAACATGTTGCTCAAGAAACTTTATCAAGTCATCTTTCTCCTTCAAATGCCTCTATAACTCTAGCTTTTTGAGGTTTGAAGCATGAAGTATGGATTCCTAAAGATCCTTTTCTTGCCTCATCTTGGATAAAGTATCTTGAAGTTCTGTTACATTTTCAGAAGGAATTGTGAGTGGTGTAGCAACCACTATATACATAGGTTTCTCAAAAGCATAAGGTATTTTGAGCTCCTTAGCTCTCTCCTTCACCCAAAGAGTATAAGGTTCCAAGGCAATGCAAACTTGTCTTCCAAGCTCTCTTTTATCCTTCCTATGAATATTGTGCCAAGCATGATCCATTTTTCTCTTCATACCAAGAAAATCCTTCCCTTCATGGAAAAACAAACCCTCTAATAGAATGCTATTAGGTTTATCCTTCAACATATAACCAAGATGACGCATTGCTAAACTCAGGTTGTAGTTAATTCCACCTTGTGTACCAAGAAGAGGCACATTGGAGAATACCCCACACCTATCAATGATCTTGGAATTCTCATATACAGAAGAACACCAAGTAACATCAGCATGAGTAAGGGACATGATCCTTTGAGACCACCTTAAATAACTTTTGTTTTCCTTGAAATCAGATTACTGTGGCAAGTGCAAAATAAACCACTTGTACAACAAAGGTGCACAACAAATGATGGTACAATTTCCCTTAGAATTCCTATGATGAATAGAGAAGTAGGCATCACCAAGTAAAGTTGAAACAAGGTTCCCTATCAAGAATATCCGAATAGCATTAACATCCACAAAGTTGTCAATGTTAGGGAACAAGACTAGTCTGTAGATAAGCAAAGAAAAAATAGCCTCAAACGCCAACTTGCTACCAGCATCAGCAAATGAAGTAGCTTTCTCAACCAAGAACTTAGAATCCAACCATCTAATGCCTCTTTTAACAATAAGGTTCACATCTATATCATATTTCTTCAAATAGACGATTGCAATAATAACTTGGGACTTGGGAACTTCCTCCAAACCAATATAAGAAACCTCATCAAAAAATGGTATACCTAAGAGATAAGCATACTCCTCCAAGGTCAGCAAGAGTTGATAATCAAGAAATGTAAAACATTGGTAGACAGGATCGTAGAATGGCACAAGAGTATTCAGAATTTCGTCTTCAATGCTGGTAGAAAGGATAGAAAAGAGTCTTCCATGACGAGACCTGAAATCCATTGGATCAACTACAAAGGATGATAGTTTTTTCAAATCAATAAGATCAAGAGATCGGAAACTGTACTTCTGAGTATTTCTCCTTCCAATGTCCATATTCTTAATATTTGTGATATATGCAAAGGAAAATC
Source organism: Lathyrus sativus (assembly GCA_963859935.3). Taxonomy (NCBI): domain Eukaryota; kingdom Viridiplantae; phylum Streptophyta; class Magnoliopsida; order Fabales; family Fabaceae; genus Lathyrus; species Lathyrus sativus. The sequence continues at coordinate 111,159,431 of OZ012735.1, forward strand.
TCTGAGATCCTTAAAAACTGATTGAAACAGAATTTTTATGAATGCATAAGTGTATGATGCAACAAGCACAAATAAGATCATTAACAAGGTTAAGGGTTTTGAGTCACGAGCAAGGAGCCAAGGGTAAGAACCACCCATAATAATATTCACTAGGGTTTATATCCACCTGTACAACAAGGTTCTAAAAAGGTTCCCAGAGTCGTGATTCCATCTTTTGGATATTATCGGCTTATATGACTACTCGCCAGCCAACAATATTCTCAAGAGAAACTCGTCTGAGTGTAGTATCACATAACAATTAATTCAAGTCTACACTTGAATAGTAACCTCACTACATCCTCAAATGACCAAGATGGGTTAAAGGGTTCTAAGTTCCTCAGGTTCTTGAACTCCCAAGTAGGAAAAAATAATGACATGTACGACTACTCGTATGACATCAGTAAAGCCAAAGGGGTCTCCACTGAGCAGGGGATCTCAAGTCAGCTTAGTATGGACTACTCCATGTAAGTTGAAGAAGACTATAGCACCCTCTTATCATAAGTGCTCTCAAGTCCGGGTATAGGACTTATCTCACCACTCAGAGATCGCCAAACATCAAAATAAATAAAAAACAAACAACAAAAAATAGATATAATACAAACACAAATAAATAAAGATAGGCTTAACCCACTAGGGACTACTCCCCAGCAGATTCACCATTTTATTCTGTAGCGGGAAAATTTTATATTAAGCTATTTATTAACTTAACTCATAAAACAAGAGTCGCCACCGCACTTTTATTTCTCCAAAGGAAAGGGTAAATAGCGAACAAAACCTAAAGAAGTTTTAAAACAAAAACTAATAAAAAAATAGAGAGGCGAGGGTAAAGAGGTTGGTTACGTAAAGGTAATGTGTTAGCACCTAAAACGTATTTAGTACTATATAGGAACCTCTTTGAAAATCTAGCGCTTGGCTTAAAAAGGTGTTTTTTGCAAAATATTGGTGAGGTGAGAAGAGAAGTATTTTTCTTATAATTTTGTGTTTGACAAGACTTCATGAGCCTCGCGCCTACGTACCTACAAAGTGCAATGGAGGATTAAAACCCCGTAGTTCGTGGTACAAATAACAAAATGGTTTGTTATGATTCATTTTTAAATGAAAATACAACTTGTCATTTTAAGGAGAAAACTTCAACTAATCACCCACGAGTATGTGAAAATGGACCTTTGCATCACCATGAAAAGGACTCTAACTTGGATAAAATCAACAAGTATGCCACTAACTCTCTAAGGTGGAAAAGAATCAACTCATTTCAAACAATACTATAGGGATGGGAGGATCACATCTCAACTATGGAAATGATTCATGTCTAAACTTTATGAAAAGTTTTAAAAGAAAAAAGTGCACAAAAGACAAAAATGGTTTGAATGAGTTTTACCTTTTTTTTAAGTCTTTTGAAAATGGTCATTATATTCTTAAGATTGATTAGCATTTTTTAAGAAAAATGAGTTTGAAAATGCACTTGACAAAGTCAAGGTTTATTAAGAAAGTGGTTATAGTTTGAAAAAGGAAGAAGATTTTAAAAATTTAAGAAGGGGCGAAGATGAAGAGACTATCCTAAAGGATAAAATAAAAGATAGGGAAGGAAAGATTTAACCAAGATAACAAGCCTTTGAAATAAACAAGGCAAAACTATCATCCTTTGGACTCAAGCAACAAAGATAAGAAATAAAATCCAAGCATCAGATGAAAATCGAGCATCCAAGCCAAGTCTTCAAAGAGGTCAACTCAAGGTCAAAGTGTTAGATAAAATCTAATGTCTCAAAACACAACTCCAAAGCATATGCCAAACAACCTAATTCTAAGTCCATCACTCCAAAAGCAAAGGATAGTCACCGAATAGTCCAAGGAATATTAATAGTCTTTTAATGGTTTAAGCTTTTATTAATGTCTTAAAAAGAAAAAGAAAGTCCAAGTGGACAAAGAGAAAAAAAACATAAAAATAAATAATGATAATATGATATGAAATAATAAACATAAAATAAAGAGAAAGAAAAAAAGAGCATAAAGATAAAAGTGCATAAAAATAAATAGAATAAAGTAAAAGTTAGCACAATCAAAGTTAGTGTTAGTATTAGAATTAATGAAGAAGACATTTTGACATTTAAAGTAGGTTAATCAACTAATCAACCCAACAAGTATGAGAACTTTGCATCATCCTATGAGAAGGACTCCAAATTGGATAAAATCAACAAGTAGATCACTAGCTCTCTTAGGTGGAAAAGAATCTATACATTATGGAGATAAGAGATTTACATCTAAACTAAAAATGACTCATGTCTAAAATTGAACCAAATGATCATTTTCTGATTAGGGGAAAATTTAGCACTATATTAAGCAATCGAAGCATAATCTATAAGGAAGATCATACTATGGGAGGTCAGTCAATGACATTTTATGTACCGAACATGTTAGAGATATGATATAAATATCATACTCCTAAAACATGTAGCACAAGTCAAAACAAGGTTGATCAAGGCCTAAGTCAAGGAAAGATGGATCCATTACATCAATCAACCTTTCATGATACTTTAGAAAAACTTATGCATCAATCCAAAGCACCTCAATTGATCAAATGATCAATCAAATGGTAGATTTGAAATGATAAAAATTCATCAAGCATCACTCAAGATCTCATGAGCAAGATGGCCTACACATCCTCTAAATGATCAAAAGAAAGGTGAAAAAGGAAAAAGAAAGGGATGAAGAAGAGAGGATCAAACTGTTGGTGTAAGCCCTAGAGGCCAATACTTTTTGGTACTTGTATCAGATTATTCGTTTAATAATAAAAGGCATTTCTTTATTATGTTTGTCTTTCAGAATAATAAAGTCCCTAGAATAGTTAGTCTGTTTAATGAAATGTTAAGTGTGACTTAATCATGAGATCCCATTAAACATAAAGACATTATTCTTAAAATATCCGTAGTCAAGCTTTATTGCAAAGTGGGATAACATTAAAAGCATTGAGACTATTATGAAGATAGACTGATGATCACATCTCATGGATCATGGATAAAGAGTTATCAAGTCTTGACATAGGTATAAATATTAGGAGTAATATTTATACCGGATTGACCCGCTATGAGAATACTACATAGTATGTTATGCAAAGTGTCATAAGTTATTCTCATGGTGATAATGGTGTATTACCACCCTTCGACCTGAAACCACTATGGACCCTAGATGTAGAGTCGGGTGCTTTATTGCTGATCAAACATTATCCGTAACTGGATGATCATAAAGACAGTTGATGGGCACTCCACGAAGCATGCTGAGGGACATGAGTGTCCTAGATGGAATTTGCCAATCCTGCATAACAGGAGAAATGTCTAAGGGCCCAATATTGAACTGGACAAGGATGACACAGTGTATGCCTTGTGTTCAATATAGACATAGGGGCAAAAGGGTAATTGTACAAACATATATTATCACGAAAAAGGTTTTGTCAGATCACATGACATTTTCGTGACTTGGGTAGCAGTGATGTGTTGCTAGATACCGCTTACTGTTTATTATGTTAAATATATATAATTTAATATAATTACCAACGTTACGAAATCCTACAGGGTCACACACATAAGGACAGTTTGATGAGAAATAGAGAAATCAAAGGAACACCGTAAGGTACGGTGCACTTAAGTGAAAAATAGAAATTCGGATAATATAATAATAATTATTGTTATTTTATAATGGTTATAAAATAATAATAAAATAAATATATTTATTATAATAATAGTTATTATAATAATATATAATATTATTATGGATCATGTGAATTAGGGTTTTAGCCCGCAGCCCACAAGAGAGTCTATAAAAGGAACCCTTGTGATGAAGTTTCACTTGATGCAATTTCGTTTTTGATTCTCTTTTCTCACTCAAATAATTCCGTTCGTAAGCAGCTAGCACTGTGACCGGAAGCTGTTCGTGTGGACTGAGTAGAGGCGTTGCACTTCATCAACGCTTGTGATCGCTGCATCAAAGATCTGAATCGCCACAAAGAGGTAACGATTCTATCACTGACCATGCTCATTCGTGAGGATCACTAAAGGAAAATTTTTGTTTTCCGCTGCGTTTAGATCGCAATTTTCCTTCAGTGGTATCAGAGCCACTTACGAAACCATGGATCTGATAGCTGTTAAATTTCCGTCTTTTCTGTATTTGATTCGATTAAAACACAGAATGAATTTAACAATAAACGATTAATTAAATTTGGCATCTGTTGTGTACGATTTGGATGATTGATGTTGATTATGCTTCGGAATCCGACATTAGTATGGTGAAGTTGTGCGATACATTGATCATCCATAGGTTACACAATTAGATCGATCACTTTTATATAAGATATAAGAAATTCTGATGCAAAGATGGTATATGGGATATACTGTTTTGATTTCATCCATTCAATCACATAAGGATTGTAATTCTTTTGAAAGATCATCACTTTCATTCGCTTCGGAATCCGACATTAGTATGGTGAAGCAATGACATATTGATCTATCATATTGAGTTATCAATCGAGTTGTGTTTGACGGCATGAAATTGTTGCATTAGGATTAATGGCAGTACAAGTGTTGTATTGCCGCAGACTTTTCCGGTTGGGGTTGTAAATGCACAAAAGTTGTGCAGGAAACGACGTGAAATACAATGAAGTGTTCATAAAATTTTTCGCCGGGGCGCTGCCCCTGACGACCCCGCAAGGAGGCGCTGCCCCCTTGACCCCCGTCCGCTGAACGGTCAGCGGAACCACCGTCCGCTGACCGGGCAGCGGAACCCCCGGCTAAGTCTGCAAAGTGTGATCAATCAGCCGAAATTTAATTTAGTTTATTTAATTATCGGAATTTTAAACTAATAATAAAAGTGTGTTTATTATTATTTATTTGTGGTGATCAGTTATGGCCTTAGTTTTTCCTTTATTATTGTTTTGGGATTTTTGAATACGGCCTGCGTGTCGTGCCTCTCTCTCAATCTCTTTATGTAACTTCTTTTCTCATCTCACTCCCTCGTATGTAAAACGAGTTTTCTTATATGTAATGTAATATTATGTTAAAAAAAAAAAAAAAAAAAAAAAAAAAAAAGGAAGTATTCAATATTAAAGGAGGATAACCTTGGAGATCATGCTTGGAGAAGCTTAGGTCGTTATTAGGTTAGCTTAGGTTCTCTCATTGGCTTGAGAGAACAATTGCGTTAGGGGCCATAATTGTATCTTTTTATATGTATGTTGATGCATGTAATTGTATGTTGATGCATGTGAGAGACGTTTTGCATGTTAAGCCGGTGAGATCAAACTAATAACAAATTCCCTCAAAATTAAATATTAAGTTTATGCTTTCCAATTTTTAGCACTCATCAAGACTAGTATCGAGCATTGTAGGTTTCGCCTACGCGAGGTGCATGTTCTATATTAGTAAGGTGTGATGGGATAATTGTAATATCCAATTGCTAAAACAATGGGTCAAACTTAACTAAACAAATTATAATAAGATTATATATGTTTAGAAGCAAGAATTGGGAATGATTCATGTGATGGATCAGAATAAGGAGTTATTCACCCAATTGAAAATATTCGAGAGTTGTATGAGATACAATTGGAAGGAGTTCCTACCTAAATAACTTAGTTTTGTGTAATCAGCCTAACGCTGACTTAAAACAAAGTGAAACATGGATCTCGACCCACTAGAAAGTCTTCCAACGGGATTTTCCGAATCAAATGATGAGGGTCATTTGTTTTGAATAAAATAGTGGGAGCATATTTGATTAAAGGCCTAATTAAATATGTTGTTTTAATGATACTTATATTTTCATATTTCTCTTGTAGATTATCATGACAACAAACACATCGAACAATATTTTGCGATCCATCCTAGATAAGGAAAAATTGTCTGGGACAAATTTCCTGGATTGGCACCGTAATCTGAGGATTGTCCTCAAGCACGATAAGAAGCTGTATGTCTTGGAGACACCAGTTCCTGAGGAGGAACCTCCTAGTTCTGCACCAAAGGCAGAAAGAGATGCTTATAAGAAGCATTTCGATGATGCCAATGAAACCGCTTGCCTCATGCTTGCTACCATGAACTCTGAGTTGCAAAAGCAACACGAGAACATGTCTGCGTTCGATATGATCGGACATCTGAAAACGCTTTACCAAGAGCAAGCAAGAAATGAGAGGTTTCAGGTTTCAAAGTCCCTTTTTAACAGCAAGTTAGCTGAGGGAGCCCCTGTAAGTCCCCATGTACTCAAGATGATTGGGTATGTGGAGAACCTTGACAGATTAGGGTTTCCCCTTGGAAAGGAACTTGCGATTGATCTGATCTTGCAATCGTTGCCAGAGAGCTTCAGTCAGTTTGTCCTGAATTTCAATATGAATGACTTGGACAAAAGTCTTCCAGAACTGCTAGGCATGTTGAGAACTGCTGAGCAGAATATGAAGACAAAAGGGAAATCCATTCTGATGGTCAGTAATGGAAAGAAACAGAACAAGAGGCCCATCAAACAGGGTGGTAGAGGGAAAGGCAAGGAAGTTGCCAAACCCAAACCCACTCCTCCTGTTTTGAAGCCTAGTGGAGGAATAGCAAAGGAGGGCACTTGCTTCCATTGCGGTAAGACCGGACATTGGAAGAGAAATTGCCCAAAGTACCTGGAAGATAAGAATAATGGAGTAGAGACTTCAAATTCAGGTATTTTTGTTATTGAAATTAATTTATCTACTTCTGCATCATGGGTATTAGATACTGGATGCGGTTCTCACATTTGTACTAATGTGCAGGGGCTAAAAAGGAGTAGAAATTTGGCAAAAGGTGAAGTTGACCTACGAGTTGGCAATGGAGCAAAGGTTGCTGCTTTAGCTGTAGGAACTTATGTTTTAACTTTACCTAGTGGTTTAATAATTCAGTTAGAGAACTGTTATTATGTACCTGCAATTAGCAGGAATATTATTTCCGTTTCTTGTTTGGACAAGTTTGGTTTTTCATTCATAATAAGGAACAATTGTTGCTCCATTTATTTGAATGATATATTCTATGCTACTGCAAAAATGAATAATGGACTATATGTCCTTGATCTTGAAATGCCAATTTATAACATTAATACTAAAAGGTTGAAACCTAATGAGTTGAATCCAACTTACCTTTGGCACTGTCGATTAGGCCACATAAATGAGAAACGCATTTCCAAACTCCATAAAGATGGACTCTTGGACTCTTTTGATTATGAATCATATGAGACATGCAGATCTTGTTTAATTGGAAAGATGACAAAGTCCCCATTCACAGGAAAAGGTGAAAGGGCTAATGATCTTTTGGCACTCATACATACTGATGTATGTGGACCACTGAACATACCAGCCAGAGGAGGTTTTCAGTACTTCATCACTTTTACTGATGACTTCAGTAGATACGGATATGTGTATTTAATGAAACACAAATCTGAGTCCTTTGAAAAGTTCAAGGAATTCAAGAATGAAGTACAAAACCAACTAGGTAAGAATATTAAAGTTCTTCGATCAGATCGAGGCGGTGAATATTTAAGCCTAGAATTTGATGACCATCTAAAAGAGTATGGGATTCTATCCCAACTTACTCCTCCTGGAACACCACAATGGAATGGTGTATCTGAGAGAAGAAATCGAACCTTGTTAGACATGGTCCGATCCATGATGAGTCACGTCGATCTTCCAAACTCCTTTTGGGGACATGCATTATTAACAGCAGCTTACACACTTAACCGTGTTCCATCCAAAAAGGTTGATAAGACACCATATGAGATATGGAGTGGTAAGAAACCACATATGTCTTACATGAAGATTTGGGGTTGCGAAGTTTACGTCAAACGACAAATTTCAACCAAGCTTGAGCCCAAATCTGACAAATGCTTATTTGTGGGGTATCCTAAAGAAACAAGAGGATATTACTTCTACAATCCTTCTGAGGGCAAAGTGTTTGTCGCTCGAACTGGAGTCTTTCTGGAAAGGGATTTTATTTCCAAAGGAAACAGTGGGAGGAAAATAGAGCTTGAAGAAATTCAAGAATCACAAAACATTGAAACACCTATGGAGGAACTAGAGCAGGAAACACAAGTAGTTGTGGAAGAGCAACCTGCTCAAGAAGAACAAGACCAGCGTAGGTCAAGCAGGATACGTCACCAACCTGAGAGATATGGATATCTCATAAGTGATCAGGGTGATGTATTACTCATGGATCAAGATGAGCCTGTGACCTACAAAGAGGCCATAACTGGTCCTGAGTCTGAGAAGTGGCTAGAAGCCATGAAATCTGAAATGGATTCCATGTACACAAACCAGGTTTGGACCTTGGTAGAACCTCCTATAGGAGTTAACCCTATAGGATGCAAGTGGGTCTTCAAGAAGAAGACTGACATGGATGGTAAGGTACATACCTATAAAGCAAGACTGGTTGCAAAAGGCTATAAACAAATTCATGGGGTTGACTATGATGAAACCTTTTCACCAGTTGCAATGCTTAAATCTGTTCGGATTTTACTTGCCATCGCTGCATATCATGATTATGAAATATGGCAGATGGATGTCAAAACTGCTTTCCTTAATGGGAATCTTCTTGAGGATGTGTACATGACACAACCTGAAGGATTTGACATACCACAAGATGCCCAAAAGATATGCAAGTTACAGCGATCAATCTATGGATTGAAGCAAGCTTCCAGAAGCTGGAATCTTCGTTTTGATGAAACCGTAAAACAATATGGATTCATCAAAAATGAAGATGAACCTTGTGTCTACAAGAAGGTTAGTGGGAGCATGATCGTGTTTCTGGTATTATATGTAGATGACATATTACTCATTGGAAACGATGTCCCTACCTTGCAACAAGTGAAAACTTGGTTAGGGAATTGTTTTTCTATGAAAGACCTAGGTGAAGCAGCCTATATATTAGGAATTAGGATCTATAGAGATAGATCACAAAAACTGCTTGGCCTAAGTCAGAGTACATACATAGATAAAGTGTTGAGACGCTTTAATATGCATGATTCCAAGAAAGGATTCATACCTATGCAACATGGTCTGTGTTTATCAAAAACACAATCCCCTTCAACTAAGGAAGAAAGGGATCGCATGAATAAGATTCCATATGCATCTGCAATAGGATCTATCATGTATGCCATGTTATGTACTCGACCAGATGTCTCGTATGCATTAAGTGCAACGAGTAGGTACCAATCTGATCCCGGTGATGCTCACTGGGTAGCTGTCAAGAATATCCTTAAGTACTTGAGAAGGACTAAGGATTCATTCTTGATATATGGAGGTCAGGAAGAGCTTGATGTAATTGGTTACACTGATGCTAGCTTCCAGACAGATAAGGATGATTTTAGATCACAATCTGGTTATGTGTTCTGTCTCAATGGTGGCGCTGTGAGCTGGAAAAGTTCAAAGCAAGAAACAGTTGCTGATTCTACAACTGAGGCCGAGTATATTGCTGCCTCAAATGCAGCAAAGGAAGCTGTTTGGATCAAGAAGTTCATTAGTGAACTTGGCATAGTCCCTAGCATTGTGGATCCCATTGGTTTATATTGTGATAACAATGGTGCTATCGCACAAGCTAAGGAGCCTAGATCTCACCAACGATCCAAACACATACTTAGGCGTTATCACCTCATTCGAGAGATAATCGATCGGGGAGATGTGAAGATATGCAGAGTACCTACACTTGACAATATCGCTGACCCATTAACAAAGCCTCTTGCGCAACAGAAGCATGATGGTCATACTAGATCTATGGGTATTAGGGGTATGCCTAATTGGCTCTAGTGCTAGTGGGAGATTGTTGGTGTAAGCCCTAGAGGCCAATACTTTTTGGTACTTGTATCAGATTATTCGTTTAATAATAAAAGGCATTTCTTTATTATGTTTGTCTTTCAGAATAATAAAGTCCCTAGAATAGTTAGTCTGTTTAATGAAATGTTAAGTGTGACTTAATCATGAGATCCCATTAAACATAAAGACATTATTCTTAAAATATCCGTAGTCAAGCTTTATTGCAAAGTGGGATAACATTAAAAGCATTGAGACTATTATGAAGATAGACTGATGATCACATCTCATGGATCATGGATAAAGAGTTATCAAGTCTTGACATAGGTATAAATATTAGGAGTAATATTTATACCGGATTGACCCGCTATGAGAATACTACATAGTATGTTATGCAAAGTGTCATAAGTTATTCTCATGGTGATAATGGTGTATTACCACCCTTCGACCTGAAACCACTATGGACCCTAGATGTAGAGTCGGGTGCTTTATTGCTGATCAAACATTATCCGTAACTGGATGATCATAAAGACAGTTGATGGGCACTCCACGAAGCATGCTGAGGGACATGAGTGTCCTAGATGGAATTTGCCAATCCTGCATAACAGGAGAAATGTCTAAGGGCCCAATATTGAACTGGACAAGGATGACACAGTGTATGCCTTGTGTTCAATATAGACATAGGGGCAAAAGGGTAATTGTACAAACATATATTATCACGAAAAAGGTTTTGTCAGATCACATGACATTTTCGTGACTTGGGTAGCAGTGATGTGTTGCTAGATACCGCTTACTGTTTATTATGTTAAATATATATAATTTAATATAATTACCAACGTTACGAAATCCTACAGGGTCACACACATAAGGACAGTTTGATGAGAAATAGAGAAATCAAAGGAACACCGTAAGGTACGGTGCACTTAAGTGAAAAATAGAAATTCGGATAATATAATAATAATTATTGTTATTTTATAATGGTTATAAAATAATAATAAAATAAATATATTTATTATAATAATAGTTATTATAATAATATATAATATTATTATGGATCATGTGAATTAGGGTTTTAGCCCGCAGCCCACAAGAGAGTCTATAAAAGGAACCCTTGTGATGAAGTTTCACTTGATGCAATTTCGTTTTTGATTCTCTTTTCTCACTCAAATAATTCCGTTCGTAAGCAGCTAGCACTGTGACCGGAAGCTGTTCGTGTGGACTGAGTAGAGGCGTTGCACTTCATCAACGCTTGTGATCGCTGCATCAAAGATCTGAATCGCCACAAAGAGGTAACGATTCTATCACTGACCATGCTCATTCGTGAGGATCACTAAAGGAAAATTTTTGTTTTCCGCTGCGTTTAGATCGCAATTTTCCTTCACAAACAAGATACAAAACCAAATTGGATCCAAGTGATGATCAAGTCATCATAAAATCAATCATCCATTTTGGTGGATTAGGATTTTCACCCCATCGATACCCAAGATCCATTAAGCTTGATGAAACTTATGATCAAATCAACCAAGATCCAAGGCTAACAGAAGTCAAACAAATATAAAATGCAATAATATGAATTAAAATGCATCAAAATGAATTTTCAAATTAAAATAAAGATGAAAATGCAAATGAAGCAACAAATCAAATCACAAATGGCCAATAAAATCATGCAAGTCAGAAACAAGTCAAGAATGATATATAAAATTTTTGAGAATTTTTTAATGCATAAAAGTATTTTTAAACTATTTAAAATGCTTCAAAAAAACATGAAAAATAGAAAATGATGAAAATAAATATGAAAAATATTAAATAAGAAAGAGAAAATAAAAGAGAATTTTAGAAATTATTTTGGAATTTTTTGGAGTTAAAATGAAATTTCTATGAAATTCCAAAGAAAATGCAATTTAAAAAATTAAAATCAGAAAAGAAATAAAAAAGGAAAAAAGGAGGAGCGTAGGATCTAACCTTATTAATTTGACGTGGCAGATCCCACGCCTTTAGATGATGATGCATGGTAGAAATTAGTTAAAAAGACAACATAGAATCATATTTGAAGTGAGCCAATCAAATTAAAACAAACTGCCAGCATGTCTAATATTTGAAGTGAGATGCTCACCGGAGATTTCTAAGTGGTAACATTAAGGCACGAAACCACTATCATTACGACCGTCTCATTAAGGTGAACTCAACCTCACACTCCATTTTTATTTATTGAAAGAGAGTAGAGAGAATTTTGAGGAAAATCATAAGAACCCACGAACACTAAAACAAAAATTAAATGATGAACACAAGCTATCAACACCAGCTAGGTTAGGGGAAACAATCAGCAAGCAAGGGGCTACATTGTGGTAACTTGTTTGATTGAAAATAGAGCCTTAAACTACCTGACCAAAAAAGATCGAAGGAGCTCTGAAATTGAATTTGGTCAGCACGATTCAGGAAATCTTGGAGCTTGAGAATTGTTGCAAAAGCTATAGAGAAAGAAAATGGAGCTAACTGAATCAAGATATTGGATTGAAACTGGCTGGAAATCAAAACACGATAGTTAACTTTTTTGAAGAAAGTTTGAGAGTGGAATAGGGGTTTTCTGGCTATCAAAAGCTTGGTTTTCAGTGTGGAATGACCCTTTATTTATAGCTGAAGATGATGGAATTTTGAGAGGGGTGAAATGATCAATAATTGAGTGAATTCGTGTGCACCCTCATCACGAAGAAATTGTGACTTGAAATTGCTCAAAACTCAGTCAAATCATGTGTTTTATGAGTCAATTAACTTCTCAAAACTTGATTAAATATGTTTAGGTCCAGAACACGTGGTAATTTGGCTTGTAAACAAGTTTTATTTGAGGTAAAAAAACATGATCATGGTGAAAACTTCAAATCCAAGTAACCATGTTCAACTCAATGGGGAATCTTGTACACAAGGCTTTTTTATTCCATTCATTTTGCAATTTTTTAACATCATAACAAAGATCACAATATGCCAAGAAAGGTTTCATTTGGATGCTTGATCAAAAAGTTATGTCCTGTTGAAGTTGGCACAAAAATCTGGCAAACAAAACTTGAAACGTTCTAAGTCCAAATAGCTGAAAATGACCTATAATGTATCAATGAATTCCATGGACTTCCAAGCACAATTTAAGTTGGAACCTTGAGGAAATCTTGTAGAGAGTATCACATATGATATTGTGCAAAATAATGAGCTCCATATGTTGAAAATTGAAGAAGTTGTGATTCTTGAAAGTTGATAAAAAGTCACTTAAAAATAAGCAAATTTTCACTAAGTCCACAAATGACCTATAATGTCCTCAAACATTTGATGATCCTTAAAGAATAATTGGCTCTTGTAATTTAAAGAAACGTTGAAGAGGATTTTGAGAAGAGTCATATGCAAAAAGAAGCATTCAAAATATTGAGAATTGAAGAATTTGTGGTCTTTGAAACTTTAACTTGAAATGTTGACTTTTTAGTTCAAACTTTCTTGAATCAACTTGTAAACTTGGACTTTCCTTGCATTTAAAAGCACATGGATGATCATATGAACTCAAAATAATCTTTCTTTTAATATACCTTGATTAAATTGACCAAAGATTTGAGGTAAATTCTTGATGAAGGCATGGAAATAACCACATGAACCTTTGACTTTTCTTGAGAGACAGACTACTAAACCTCGAGATATCTCTGATCAAAATGAGATCGAATGATGCTTGAAACCTTGTAATTTGATATTAGAAGCCATGTTTGATGAAATAGCCCTTGGGAAGTTAACCGCACTTCAACCTTGGGGGAGAAAAACCCTAGCTGATGAATCATGCTTGGTGTTCTTGATATAGCACCCTACCTTGCAAAGAAACAAAACGATACAAGACATATTTTTGGTATTTTGATTAGTAGTTAGTGAAACATAAAGCATATAAACATGAAGTAAAAATATAAACAAAGAGGTACTTGATGATCTCTGCAAATCCAAACACAAAGATGAGAGGGTAAGAAAGAAACCAAGCTTGTGGTCTTGTTTGTATGCAAAAATGCAAAAAGAGGATGGGATCTTAGGATTGAAAATTAGGGTATAATAGTTAGCACTCACAAATGTCGTCAAGGTATTTCCAAAAATCATGATTGAAGAAGAAAAAATCTATGGAGAATTGCAAATTTGAAAGCAAACCAAGATGTTAGGACTACTACTGAATAACACCTATAATCACGGCTGTGAAAGACCTATAATAACAATGGAACAATCTTTCTTAGGTAGGTGTGATTGTATATGAGTTATTTATAACCATGGTCTAATGCCCCTGGTAGAAAATTCGAAAGCACACTACCAAGCACAAGAATTTTACAACTACTTATGCTTCTGCATGATTACAATTGCTTATGCTTCTGCATAAGACTTTTACAACTACTCAGACCAATTGTCTGAGACTTCCCTTGTTTATAACACATGTCTAAGACTTAACCTTTGCTCACACCATTTGACTAATCCACCTGCTCCTCGGTCTTTTGGTTGAGACTTCCCCTTTTCTTAGAGCATATGTCTAAGACTTCCCTTTGCTCACATCCTCTAGCCGAGTCACCTGTTCTTATGGCCATCTAGACTGAAACTTCCCTTGCTCAAGTTGCACTCGATACTTCTTGCTCACACCCCTCAGACGGAGACTTCCTTTTGCTCAATTAGACTAGCTGAATAAGACTTTCACAGCCCAAGCACTTAAGCAATGAGACTTACGTGGCTTAAGCATCTTGGCTCAAGACTTGTTTCTTGAATCCTAATGAGACAAGACTTTTTGCTCAAGCACATAGCAGGAGACTTAATCTAAACTACTGAAGGCTCAACAGAATAGAGAATAAGGTGTACATGATACAAGTATTAGAGATACGGGAAATCACCATAACAAAGACCTAAAGCTCTTAAGATTTCTAAGATATACAATGGTAAGAAATCTTAAGGCTTTTACAACTACAACCTAAAACATAAAATCTTCATATTACATTAGAGTTTATAATTGTTTTGTTTTACTACTCCTTCATTAGAAGAATCCTTGTTAAGATTCAAACTTGAATCTTCATCCATATGTATATATATATATATACATATATATATATATATATATATATATATATATATATATATATACATATATATATATATATATATATATACATATATATATATATATATATACATATATATACATATATATACATATATATATATATACATATATATACATATATATATATATACATATATATATATATATATATATATACATATATATACATATATATATATATACATATATATATATATATATATATATATATATATATATATATATATATATATATATATATATATATATATATATATATATATATATATATATATATATATATATATATATATATATATATATATATATATATATATATATATATATATATATATATATATATATATATATATATATAGCCTTTTTAGAAACTAGTCGTTGAGGAAGTGACTTGATCAAGTGTATTTGCTTTTACTCCATAGTACAAGAGACATTGAAGATGGATACACTGCAAATTCTGAATGTTGTGCGTAACGCGTTTAACCTTTGAGTCTTCAAGAGGTATTGTACTGATAGAGTCGTTGGAAGCAGACGTCCGAGGGAATGTCAACCTTTATTAAGCCTTGCAAACTTGTAGACTCTAGTTGATAATCTGATAAGACAATACATCTTACTTTCTGCAGTACGGAAAATCCATAGCTTTATCATCAACTCTAAATGGTACCAGATGCTGATATATAATTACCAAGTATAGTAACTCGTTTGAATGTTGAGGCCTTCAGCTCAGAGTCTGCGCCAAGCCACACTAGCAATTGTTCTCCAGACTCTGCCACCAAAAGCTAGCAATGAAGCAACTCCCAAGTGTGTCTAACTAAAACAGATTCTGATTATTTATATACAAGAACTTGCATAAATAAAAACACACATCAAATGAATCATTGTTCTTTTAATACTTTTTTTTATCATCAAAACTAAAAAAGAATATGTCAAGAATAAACCTTGTTCTAACATACCCGACCTAAAATAGATTTGACATGTTCACATACCCACAAACATGAGTCGCATAGGGGCAAAATGCTTTTTTGAGACCGACTAAAAGATCATATATTTACACAATTCCACAAGCATGAATCACGTAGGAGTGTCATTCTTTTATGAGACTGACTAAGAGAATGAATATTTACACAAATTCTCAAGCATAAGTTAGGTATTGGTGAAATGCTTTTTAATACTAGCTAATAAGAGATTATATATTCACATTAAGTATGGGTCGTGTATAAAAGAAAAAACTTTTTGAAAATTAGTTAAGATATTATATCTTTAAGATAATCTATTATCATAAAAGGTTTTAATAGTTTTTTAATTTTTTTCTAAGTACGTGAAAATTGGATATAATTCCAAGATATATTTAGATAAGATTTCTTTTCGCTCAACTCAATTATTGTAGATCAGGTATTTAAAGTAAGGTTTAAGCATGACAATGAGATTCTCATTGGAGAAGATTTTTATCTCTTTCAAATTTAAATTCAAATTCTTAAAAATCTATGTTTTCCGCCCTAAATTTATTATGGATGGAGAATTAAAATTAAAATTCACTCCAAACGAGTTTTAATTGAATTGAGGTATCTTATTCTGTCATCGTTTATTTAATAAAATTAATTTTTTAAATAAAAATATTTATTTTTTTTAGAATTAAATTACAATACAAATAATAAATTAAAATAATTTTAAAAAATTTAATGCATACATTTAAATATTTTAAATAATAAATACAAATTAAAATATTAAAATATTAATCATATATTTAATATTCTAAATTATTAAAGTTAAATAATAAAATAAATATAAAATATAAAGAGCAGATTCGAAGTATGTACTACCAATTATCGATCCATCCTCGTATTTTAGAATCGGAAATAATCCAAACCCGAACATAGACTTAATCAAAATGAATTCTATCCATCAAATTTGAAATGAATTTAAATAACCATACTCGAATACGAATTATGTTACCATGTATGCTCCAAACCTGCCATGTGAAGTCTTCTTTGTAGTCTTACTGAGACTTCTACTTAGAGGATTGAAGATGTACATGTTTATATTTCTGTAGATGAAATATCAATATTAATCGATAAAAATGTAAAAAAAAAAATTCTAAACAGGTGAAAATCGGATATAATTCCAAAATATGGTGCGGAACAGAATTAAGTCAATAGTCATGACATTTTAGATAAGTTTTTCTTTGGACATAATTTGTAGACATTTTAAGTCCACACACTAGCAATTGCTGATTTTGATTGATCCAAACTCTTCTAAAATGAATTATTAATGATGTGTAAGTTTAAAATAGAAGTATAAACTATTTTTAAAATGAAGAAAAAAAATTAAAAAAAGTGTATTATTTTTATATTTATTAAGTAACTTAGTTGATAGTTGTAAGAAAATCAAATATAAAAGTGTGAGTTCAAATACGTGACATTGTTTTTTTAATCTTTAAATAGTAAATTTTAACAACAAAATTACTTAGAAAACTTATAAAAAAAGTTTTATAAATTTTTGAAAAATATTGAAGTCTTTTAACTAGCATTACAAAATTTATGTTAATAAATAAATTCCAATAAATTATATAAACCTATTCTTAAGTTTTTCATTATAAAGTTTGTAGTAGAAAAATTTGTAGAAACTTTTGTTTTCAAAGAATGAAATAAACTTAGTTATTTTTTGAAACACTTTTATAAGTGGTATAATGTCATATCTAAATTTTGCTCTTAAATTAATATGGATTTCGAACTTGATACAACCTGCACAGTAGAGATTGTATGGATATAAGAAAGGTATTCTTCGAGTGAGTGTAAACTCCAAAAACAGAATAAGAGGAGAGAGATTATGAAGGAGGAAAAGGGAATTTTCTTTACTATCTGCATGCCCTTCCAAGGCCAAATTACACGTATATAAAGCAAGGATGGTCTAACCACTTGCGAAAAATACGGAATGGAAATAAAAAAAGCATCATTATAATAGAAAATAGAAGTTGTTATTGATGTCAATAGCTCACGTAATCTTTCATCCAATAAGGTGGCTTAGTGACACGTTTCTCTTCAATTGGCTCTTCCATATTAGTCTCCTCATTCTCATTGGGCTCCGCTTCTTCTTGTGTTGGGTCTTGTCCAAATGGGTTCGTATCATCCCCATCTTCTTCGAAAATCACCTTGTCCTCAAGGTGGATATCCGGAAAACAGATTTGGAACTCAGTCAAATTCTCCCAAGATGCCTCCTCCTTTGGGGATCCCTTCCACTGCACCAGTATTTGTGGTTGGGGCTGGCCATGCACCAAAGTGGTGCGCTTAGCAAGGATAGTTTCCAGAACGTCAACAGGTTGGTTTTTGAAACTGTCGAGTGGTAAGTCTCTCGCAGCCGGTACAACAGTACCTCTGAACGGTTTGAGTGCTGACACATGGAATACAGGGTGAATGCGACTCTCCGCAGGAAGTTGTAACTTGTATGCCATAGAATCAATACGTTCAACTACTGGATAAGGGCCATAATAACGTTTGGTCAGCTTATGATGGCGATGTTGGCGAACAGAGATTTGTCGGTAAGGATGCAGGCGAACTAGAACCAAATCTCCTATGTCAAATTGTAAATCACGTTGGTGACAATTCGCCTTCTGAGCCATACGGTGTTGAGCTGCCAGCAAATTGGCTTTCAAGGTGCGCAATAATTCGTCACGTGTGAGGAGAGCATCATCTAGGGCCTGAATAGTAGTGGAACCCCTGGTGTAGCTGGGAATAGAAGGAGGCCTGCGACCATAAAGCGCCTGAAATGGTGTCATTTGAAGGTTGTTGTGGAAACTGGTGTTGTAATGAAACTCAGCCCATGGGAGATAAGTGACCCACGATGCTGGTTTGTGTTGAGTGAAAGCTCGTACGTACTGTTCCAAGCCCCAGTTAACAACCTCAAGCTGACCATCTGTTTGAGGATGGTATGCACTGCTCATAGCCAATTTGGTACCACTCAACTCAAACAACTTCCGCCAAAAAGTGCTAATAAAAATAGGATCTCGATCAGACACAATGGATCGAGGAAACCCATGATGATGAACCACCATAGAGACAAACAGCTCTGCAACCTTAGAGGCGGTGAAATTAGTAGGTAAAGCCGCAAAAATGAGCAGATTTTGAAAGTCAATCCACTATCACCATGATAACCATATATCCGTGAGATGGTGGCAAGCCGGTGATAAAATCCATAGTAATGTCCTCCCAGACTGCCTCCGGAATTGGTAACGGTTGTAATAAACCTGCGGGCACCTGTGTGGAATACTTGATTTGTTGACATAGAAAACAATCAGCCACAAATGAAGTAACCGTTTGACGCATGCAAGGCCAAAAGAAGCTGGCAGCCACCCGAGCAAGGGTGCGTTTGACCCTAGCATGACCTCCACTAGGAGTATCATGGCACTCACTAACCACTGTATGGCAGAGAGAAGAAGTAGGACTGAGTACATACCGCCCCTTATGAGTTACCAGCCCGTGTAAAATAGCAAAAGAATGCTCCAAGGTACCCTGAGTTGCACGAGAATGAAACGCCAAAAGGAAAGGATCTGAAGTATTTTCCTATTGGAGTTGTTATATGATGCCGAAAGTCGGAGATGAAACTAAGGCCATAAAAGTAGATGTTGCGGCAGAATCAGAAGAAGGCCATTCTGTAGGGACCCGTGACAGTGCATCCGCCACTCTATTGGAGACGTCGGGCTTGTACTCAATCCGAAATTGAAAACCCAATAACTTCCTCACATACACTTGTTGGTCCGGTGTCTGAATTACTTGTTGCAACAGTTCTTTAATACTCTTATGATCCATGCGAATGACAAAGAAATGGCCAAGCAAATATTGGCGCCATTTAAGCACTGCCTCTGTGATGGCATGTAATTCCTTGATATACACGGAGGCTACCTGCATTTTTGGAGCCAATTTCTTGCTAAAAAAAGCAATGGGATGACCTTCCTGCATCAACACCGCACCAATGCCACACTTGGACGCATCTGTTTCAATGATGAATTCTTGAGTAAAATCAGGTAGGCACAAGACCGGGGCAGCCATCATGGCATCTTTAAGGGCTAGAAAGGTCATAGAGGCTGCATCAGACCAAGTGAAAGAATCCAAGCGTAATAGATCTGTTAACGGAGCAGTAATGTTGGCATAATGTGCAATGAAGCGCCGATAGTATCCGGTCAAACCAAGAAAGCCTCTAAGTTGTTTCACAGTAGTTGGTGGTGGCCATTTCATCATAGCATCAAGTTTTCTAGGGTCAGCATGAACACCACTGGATGACATAATATAGCCAAGATATTCAATGGATTCTTGACAAAATAAACACTTAGAGAGTTTAACATAAAAAGTGTTTGAGAGTAAAAATTGTAGCACCATTTCCAAGTGTACCAAATGGTCTTCCTGAGACGAGCTATAGATCAAGATGTCGTCAAAAAAAACGACCACAAAGCGCCTTAAAAACTGAGAAAACAATTGGTTCATGGTTGCTTGGAATGTAGACGGTGCATTCGTAAGGCCAAACGACATCACCAAAAACTCAAAATTGTCGTCATGGGTTCGGAACGCCGTCTTATAAGTGTCTCGAGAGTGGACACGAATCTGGTGGTACCCTGCTCGTAAGTCTAACTTAGTAAAAACAGAAGCACCGCCTAATTCATCAAGTAACTCGTTGATGGTTGGAATCGGGAATTTATCCTTGACGGTGGCAGCATTTAGATCCCGATAATCCATGCAAAAGCGCTAGGATCCATCTTTCTTCCGGACCAACAACACCGGAGAAGAAAAAGGACTATGACTCGGGACAATGATGCCCTGTTCCAGCATTTCTCATATCAATTTTTCCATTTCTGATTTCTGAAACTGAGGGTAACGATACGGCCTAACATTGACGGGATTGGTACCTTCAACCAAACGAATACGATGGTCAACATAACAATGAGGGGGAAGGTCGGACGGAGCTGCGAAAACCGGTTGGAAGTGCTGCAAAATATCCAAGACCGAGGAAGGCAGGTCTGGTGGGAAATCAGTATCAGAGGAATGCAGGGACTCTGTCATGGTGGCTGAAATAGTAAAGAAGCTAGCCACGACATCACTATGTACCAATGCTTGAAGCTGATGGAAAGATACAGATTGAGGATCCAAGGATGGATCACCGCGGATGGTAACTGAGTGACCTTCCCACACAAATTCCATAGTCAATTCAGAGTAATCATGAGAAACTTTGCCCAATAGTTGAAGTCAAGGAAAGCCAAGTACCACATTCGGGCCTTCAATGGGTAAGACAAACAGGTCAACCGGAAAAGTGAGGCCATGTAGCTGAAGGGAAGCAGCCTTGCAACAAAACTGACAAACCAGAAAGGATCCACACCCAATAGCCACCCTAAACCGTGGACAAGGAGAAACTAGAAGGCATAAACGTTCCACCAGGGTAGGCTTGATAAAGTTGTGAGTACTGCCACTATCAATGAGAATAGGAAACGAATGGTGTTCATATACGCCGGGAATCCGTAAGGAGCGACCCTGGAGCTGACTAGCCAAGGCGTGTAAGCTAGAAATGTCACCCGAGACATAATCGACGGGTAACTCTTCATCCACCATGGTGAAGGCATCATCGTCCTCACCCAGTAACAACAGAACCTTGCTTTTACAATGATGTGTGGAACTCCACTTTTCATCACATTTGAAGTACAAACCCTTAGCACGGCGATCTCGAAGTTCAGCCGGAGGTAACTGTCGAAAAGGGTGGTGTTCGGAGGGTTGGGTAATAATGGGGGAAGGGTATTGGTTTTGGAAGGATGGTGTAGTGTTTGGGCTGGGCTAGTGTATATAATTGGTGAAGATTGAGTGTTTGGGCCAGTGTTTGTAGTTTGGTTAGAGTTCCAGGTCCAACTGTTGAAGGGGGTTGGGTTATCCTCCAAACGGGCCTCATAAGCCCTAGTCATGGCAAATGCTTCCATTAACGTAGGGGGACGATGGAATTGCAATAAATACTTTGTTTAAGCTTAACATAAGATATGTAAAATGTCATAGTAGATTTTTTTCTGAGATCTTTTTTAAATACTTTGTTTAAGCTTCACATAAGAAATTAAATTATGTTCACCTTGTCACTCTTATCAATAAAATATTTATTTTATCTAGATTAAAAATATTTGGTCACTCTTATCAATAAAATTATTAATTTTATGTAGATTAAAAATGTTTGTTAAATGGAATTAGTGCTTTTAAATTTTATGTAAACTACAAGGTAGATTTTAGTATGTCCAATTTTTTTAGTTATTGGTCATAAAATAAAATAAAAACAACATAAATAATGTCATTTGGTATGTCCTACTAATATTTTTTTTAAATAAAAACAAATATTTAATAAGTGAATTAGTTATTTTATTTTATTTTAATACACTTCGTTGCGTTACTTTTTATCGATACTATTCCAACTCACGATTTGCTTAAAACTTTTTTTCCTCTTATTCCAAATTTTTATGATGCTAAATCAATATTTTTATTTTATTTTAATATCTTTTAAATTATAAAATTGAGTTGCAAATTAATAAATTGATCTCTAAAATAATAATTAAGTTATTTCACCAAAATATTTTAATAATACACAAAATGTATAAAAGGATTCTATATTTTTCAATATAACATAACATAAAAGATATATGTTATCAATTCAATAAAAGGGTTTTTTTATTGTCTTTTTAAATTTTATATATAAAAAAAAATTACAAGTTGAAGGGTTAAACATCAATTATATCATAAATTTATATTTTTAATTTTTCTAATTTTCACAACAATTAAAAAGTATTAAATAAATAAATTTTCTTTATAAAATAATTGAAAAAACCCAATTAATATAATAAAATTTTCTTTAAAAAATACAAGATTTAAAATAAAATTCTAAAATGTCTCGAAAACATATCCTTGGAATCAATAATGTTTTATAGTTTTATTTATTAAGAGTGAAAATATAGATAATTAAAAAAAAAATTGAACTAAACAAGCAAAAGTCGCAGGAAATTCCCAGCAAACACTGCAATAAATATCACAGCAATTCCTGCGAAATTTCCAGAGGATTTTGAGGTTTCAAGAGGTACCTGATTTCTACGAAGGAAGTCGCAGTTAAATCCGCAGGAACGACTTTAAAACCAAAATCGCAAATAATATCTCAGGAATTCATGCGATATTAGGTAAAATCGAAGGTATTTTCTGCGGATAGTTTTCCGCAGGAAAATCCGCAGATAATTTGTGTATTTTTGTATCTTCCACATTCTAATTAATATAATGAAGTAATTAAGTCATGCATGCAAGTCAATAGTCACAAATTATAGATATTGGTGGTCCACCGTGATTCACAGCTTATTATTAATTTTGTTCTACTTCTAATATAACGAGGAAGCCAATTTGGGTAGGCAATTGAATAACTCAAACCACGTTGACAAAAATCAATTTTAAACATCTCATCAACTAGTTAAAAATATATAACCAACTTTGATCTAACATATAGGTATGGTGAGTATTGTTATGTAAAAGCTAAAGATATCATATCTAGCAGCAACGAAGAAGATATTAAAGTATTTAAAAGAAACTTTCGACTATGACATTTTGTTTTTTATACCTAATGAAGGAAAAGAATGCAAACTAGTGGGTTACATCGACTCAAGTTGGTATAGATATGTTGACGATAGAAAAATCCACAGCTGACTATGTGTTTATGCTAGAAGGTGCACCAGTTGTTTGGAGTTCAAGAAAGAAATTAGTAGTGGCATTATCGTCGTTTGAAGCAGTTGCTTCTCTTTATGCATGTCAAACAATGTAGATGGTGAATTTGGTCGAAGAGACTATAGGGAAGAATCATGGAGCAATTACCATAAAAATCGACAGCATGTCTGCAATCAATCTGGCGAAGAATTCGATAATGCAATGACGAAGCAAGCACATCGAAATGAAATTTCATTATCTTCTAGAGCAAGTGGAAAGAGTGAAGTTGAACTTGAAGCACTGCAGAACTGATAATCAAATTGCAGACATCATGACGAAAGGAGTGCATGTTGAAGTATTCAAGAAGTTAAGGTTTGTATTGAATGTAGATAGCTTAGACACAATGAATTAGGTGGTGTGTTAAATTGTAATTCCTTGTGTCGAAAGCAGGTTGCTCGACAGAGACAAGGAAATGTTGAAATGTTGTGTGTTGAAATGTCGAAGTGTATTTAGACAGAGTTTTATGACTTAGCTTTATTTTGTTTGTTAAGCTGAGTTAGTTAGGTTTGTTATGGTTGCTTGGTGTGAAAGCAAATTTAACATATAAATAGGGAGTAACTCTATTATTGATTGTAAGTTGAAAGGTGAATAATTGCAGTTTGTAAAGTTTGAGAGCAGAGAGAAACTCTGCAGAATTTTATAAGTTGCACTTCTTCCTTCTCTCGATAAAACTCTAACTTTTCTTCCTCAAATTCAATTTTCTTTTCTTCCTTCAACTATCAATTGCGCAGTGATATAATCTTGCAACTAAGATTGGTTGATTCACTCGAGTGAAGAGTGAAAAACAAGAGAGATAATCAATTAGAAAGATTGAATCTTGTTCATCAAGATTTGATTCGAAATTCTCCAAGATTTGGTGAAATTCCACATTGGAAATTTGATTTAATTTCAACACTAACCTTATCACCCCATCCTCGGTGTTTTCATTGAGGTAGTCATCTATGAATTCATTCTAAATTGTATCTCTTTTAGTATTTGGATCCATAAAAAATATGAGAATAAAATGAAAGAAGATGTGAGGTATAAGAGAATGAGATCAGATGTAAAGAGAAAGAGAAATCATGTGAGGTATTTATAAACTAGTTTTATAACCGTCACTTTTCTATAATGGATGCTTTTATGACGACTACTTTTTTATAACAGCTAATTTTATAAGGTCTACTTTTTATAATGACTACTTTTATATATATTTAAATTTAATAATTATACTTATTTAAACTAGAGGTGGCAATTGCATCCATTAAGACAAAATTCATCCAATTCATCCATCAAAAAATTCATCAAATTCATCCACCAAATAAAAAAAATTAACTGATTGGATTAATTCCATTCATTTATATGCATGAATGGATTCATTATAATCCAACATATTTTAAGAATCCAATGGATTATTTTTATTTTCGTTAGATTTACTTTTTAAAAAATAATTAAAAATGGATTTTTTTTTAAAATAAATAAAAATAGATTTTTTAAAAGAAAAGAATTGATTTTTTTCCAATAAAAAACAGAATTTTTTCAAAAAAAAATTAGTTTTTTTTTTGAAAAAAGAAAATCGTTTTTTTTTTCAAAAAAAAATATTTTTTTCCAAAATAAAAAACTGATTTTTTTTTTAAAAAAACCAATTTTTTTCTTAAAAAAAGACGATTTTTTTCCAAAACATAAAACTGATTTTTTTTAAAAATTAAAATATCAATTTTTTGGAAAATACAAGAAATTCAAATTTTCGCAAAAAAATTGACTTTTTTTTTGGAAAAAAAATGATATTTTTCAAAAATTTAAATATCAATTTTTTTTTCTTGAAAATACAAAAAATTCAAATTTTTTCATGAATATATTAAAAAATATTTTTTTTAAAATACAAAAAGTGAATTTTTCAAAAATAAAATAAAATTGGTTTTTTTTAAATAAAAAATATATTTATTTTTTCGAAATAAAAAAAAAGTTGGATGCATGGATATTCATCCATTAAAAATATGTTAGCGAATGAATTGGATGGACTTTATTCTTAAGATGGATTGGATTGGATAATTTTAAAAAAAATTTAGTGAATTGTTAATGGATTAATGAATTGTTTTGATTTATCTATTAATAATCCACTCATATCTATCCATTTTGTCACCTATAATTTAAACTTAATGGCAATTAATATTTTTAGTGTTAGTTGTCGTTGGCTATGGAAAACATTGCTACTGCAACGTCTGTTTTGCTCATTAATGATAAAATATAAATGCAGTCAACTATGAGAATCAAACCTTTAGTTGATTAGCATTAAAGATGTTCTAAGGCAACAACAATTATTGTTCTGTGAACATTAGTGATGACAATAACATTAAATATCATTACAAAACTTTTTGCAACATAAATTCATGTCAACTACATGGAACGACGTTATTGTTTTAGCACATTTCTAAAAAAAATTGTTGTGAAAACTCTTTTTTCTTGTAGTGAAGCACTCTCTAAATCAACACCCATTTTTCTTTATCTTGTATCATTGTGATTCAACTTTCTATTTTTTTCTTTATACATACGATCGGTTTCACACCTCAATACAAAAAATTATGTTTTCTTAATTAGAACCATTATCCAAATTGCAAAACTTAACTTAGATTGTGAAATTATCTTAGATGTAGATTTTGTTAAAAAAAACAATTGTAAATTAAATAGATTGATGTTAGAATCCTAAATGAATCACTTTTTTTATAGTATTTCAAACACTCTCAAATTGTCTTAAAGTTTGTAGGCAGGGATACCCAGTATAATTCAGTTTATATTCGAGTGTGCACAAGATCGATGAAAACTCAAATATAGAAAAAATGATATCTAGAATTTTGTGTAAAAAAGATAGACTTTTTCTATGTATTTTTCTGAATCTGAAATGCTTAGTTCATTAGTCAAATCAGTATAGTTTCAGTATAGTTTCAGCATCATTTTGACTTGATGTTGTGTTGTTTCACATACATCAATACTTTTGAAGCGTTGTATAATCTAATTGTATTCAGTATCCCTTCCCTTCACAAACTGTTATCTATTTTCGATTTCAACATAGAGACTACCTAAAATTTTGTCTATTTTTAAATTCAAAATACAAGTTGTTTACTACAACACTTCACAAGTGTTGCCTTATTTTAAATTCAACAAAATACTTTCACATACATAATGTGTTTTAAAACCTGGATCGATCAAGCCAGTCGGACCGGTTAGACCGTGAACCAAAAGATAGAACAGACTAAAATTCAAAAGACCGAATATACAATTGATCCTGTAAAAATCGGTTTGACTCAACCGATTTACATGTCAAATCAGTAAATTGGTGAGTTCACTTGAACCTGCACTATTTTTTACTAACATATTTTGGACAAAGTAGAATAATTTTAAAATTGAAACAACATATCTTATTTTTTATCTCAACTCAAAATATGAAACTTTCATATCCATTAATCTACCTCAAATTTCAACTCTCAATAATCAATTTTCTTCTTTAGTATAGTACTCGAATATGCTATTGAATTTTGTTGTTATTGATGAGTTGGCTTCTTTCATATGCATCCTTGTTATCATTATTCAATTGTAATGTTACATTTTTTTGTCCAAATTGATTACCAATTCGAATTTTAAAACATTACATTTTAATAATTATTAATTACAACAGATTTCTTATTCTTCATAAGGTTTTTTCACAAAATCAAGTTTAATATATCTAATTTTAACGAAGAGATCATCTAGTTTCGAATCAACTCTGAGATCCACTATAACTTTAATAATGTAAAAAATATAAAATATAAAATATAAAACTTGATAAATATATATCTATTGAATTGACAATTAAAATGCACAAACACAACAAAAAAAACATAACAATTAAAGGCTTTATATGTACATTACTTTGTTTTTAGACGAAAATGGTAGGTTTCTGTATTGAAACGTAAAAAAAAATTATGTTTTGGAATGGCTTTGAACCAGTGAGTTACAAACTTTTATGAGTTACAAAATATTGATAAACTTATAAATAAATAGGTAACAGAATAATTCATCTTTGATATCTCAAATGGTTCCTCTGATAAAGGATAGGGTCAAAAATTCAGGAGACCTCTGAAAATTTAAAGGATGAAATGAATTTTTTTTTTCTAAAAATAAATCTCTTATTATAAAAAGTTAAAATAGTATTTTATTTTCTTGTAAGCAAGTGTGAAAGTAAAATAGAATTACATGGTATGACTGAAAATAGTTTCTTTTTTATATTTATTATTTAACATATTCTTAAAAAATTTATTCAAAATTTTGAATTTATGTAAAGAATCCTAAATGTGTTTCTGAATCTTCTGCATTCTATCTAATTAATTTAATGAAGTGATTAAGTCTTTCATACAAGGCAATATCTTCTACATTCTACTACTTCTATTTTTTTATTATAAAGCTCTGTTTGATAAAACTATTTTATAGGTGATAGCTGTTATCTGATATTTGTCGTATCTCGAAAAATACAATCTTCGCGATGCGCAAACCTAGGGTTTGTACGATCACGGATGAACTTATAAGAGTCGTCACCGAATTTTATTTATTCCATGAAGGAAAAGAAAAAATATCGAGAAAATCCACGGGGAGAAAGATAGGGTATGGTCATCGCAACCATGTCGGGTTCGGAAGTCGGTTATGTAAAGAGAAGGTGTTAGCACTCCCTACATCCATCGTACTCGATGGGAACCGTCTAAGTTGTCTAGGCATGTATGTTGTTCGATATCTTATTGCTTGCTAAGGGAAAGAAGTGATTGATTACTTGAGGGAAAAATAGATATTTTTTATTATTGAGTTCGTCCAAGTTTTCAACCCAATGCCTACGTATCGCAGAGGGAATCAGAACTCCGTAGTTCTTGTTGAAAATATTTGTTTATTATGTGTTTTTTATGGACAACTCTAGGAACATGTCCTTTTTGAAAAGTTTTAAATTGAAAAGTCAAGTGGCAAAATTATTTGAGATGTGTGAGATATTTTTTTAGATTTTTTGAAAGAGAAATTAGATGTAGGTTAAAGTATTTTTTTGGATTTTTTAAGAAAAGAAATTTTAGTTTTAAGAGAAAAACTAACCTAATTATATGATCCTAAAGATTAAGATCAAGGGGGAAACTACGCTAATATTATCGTGCAATGAAATACTTTAACGATTACGGTCGATGGCGATCATGAATGATTGACTTACAAGATATGAAAATGACCTGATTAAATCAAGAATTATTTTGATATTTTAAAAAATGGTTTAATATGATTGTGAATCGATGGTGAGAAATGATTGATACAAATGATAACGCGAAAGGTGCGAATTGGATCACAAAAGACATGAAAAGATACAAAGAAAAATTCAATCAGATCCAATCAAAATTAAAATAAAATGCTACCGAGTAAGCGGTCATCGCAAGTCAAATCAAGAACATAAAGATAATAAAAAAAACACAAATTGCAAATCGAGATGCGATTCGGTGAGCGCAAAAAGTGGATTGCCACCACGCTAAACCGTCTGACGCGTGTAAAATCGAAATACAATAATAACCAATCATAGAACCGTACATAAATCAATAAGTTCGACCAATAGTTTGCTACACTCAACGTGATTATCGCAATAGGGATCAAAATTATGCGGATCTAAATATAACAAAAGGAAAAAGTGAAACGAAAGGAATTTTAAAAGTACTAATAAAAAATAATAAAATAAAATCAACAATATTGCTAACGCAAAAATGCGATCATCGCAACCGAGTCCAAATCCAACGGATATGAATTTATAAAAAAAGAAATGCTAAGGAAAAGGAATTTTAAAAGTGCTAATAAAAAAAATAATAAAATCAAATCAACAATATTGCTAACGCAAAAATGCGACCATCACAACCGGATCCAAATCATGTGGATATGAATTTATTAAAAAGAAATGCAAAGGAAAAGGAATTTTAAATGTGATAAAAACTCAAAGACGTTAACGCAAAAATGCGATCATCGCAACCGGATCCAAATCGGCCAAAATTAAATTTATCGCAAAGAAAAAGAAATTTTAAGCAAAAAAACAATATTGCTCACGCAAAAATGCGATCATCGCAACCAGATCGAACTAACACAAATGTCACGCGTCATGCACACAAATGTGCAAACATCGTATCGACGTAATTCGATCAAAAAATAATCTTTTATATATATATATATATATATATATATATATATATATATATATATATATATATATATATATATATATATATATATATATATATATATATATATATATATATATATATATATATATATATATATATATATATATATATATATATATATATATATATATATATATATATATATATATATATAAACGTAACAGTAAACAAACAATTGTGTAAAAACATTTATAATTTCTTTTTTTTATGCTAGAATTATTTTATTTTATTTTAATATGTTTAAAAGTCAAAAATGACTTATAATAAAAATAAAAATAAAAACAAAGAGAGTATCTAATTAATTCAATGGAGTGATTAAGTCTTGCATACAAGTCAATAGTCATAAATTATAGATATTGGTGGTCCACCATGATAAACACCTTACTATTAATTTTGTTCCACTCAAACCACGTGTGACAAAAAATCAATTTTTGATCATCTCATCAACTAGTTAAAAAAATATAATCAATATTTTTAAAAAGAAAAGTATAAGCAACTTAAAATATATATATATATATGAAAGAATTTAGACTAAAGAGGCACGCCCTATTGCAAAATTTTGAACTTCAAATTCTGGTCAAAGTGAATGTGAGCTGAAAGTAACAACAATTGATTAGCAGCTTAAATTTTATTTCAACTCTTTATCTGTGTTTATAATAAGCGGTCTATTTGACAAAGACAATTCAACAATTATTTCTTTTCCTTTGAAGAAAATTCAACAATAAATTTTATTTTTCTCATTGAAGAAAATACTCAGAAATTTCTTAAACAGTTGTATTAGAATATTTTAACACAGCATAAATAAGCTGCTTCTATGATGCAAACAATTAAATCTTAGCTCTAAACAATGATTCTACCATTCACAATATTTCATATCATTGTTTTGATAATATCTCCTCGACTAGCATCAGCACAAGAAGATGGAACCATGGCACGAGATGGTTGTAATTCAATATGTGGAACAGTTTCAATCCCTTTCCCATTCGGAATGAATAAACCTCATTGCTATGCACACAAATGGTTCGAAATAGAGTGTAAATTAGACAACAATACTTCTTCTCTTGTTCCTAAGCCTTACTTGAAGTCGTTAAATCTTGAGGTAAGACGATTTTTCCAGTACTCGAGCATGGTTGAGATTATGAACCCAATTTACCGTTCAAATTGTCAAAAAAACAAAAATAGTAACAACAGTAATAAAACTGTTTCTCTTAGAGACAGTCCTTTCGTATATTCACAGGCTGATAACAAGTTTCTAGCAGTGGGATGTAATAATCTTGCTTTTCTTCAGTCGAAAGGGACAACCGTTGGTGGTTGTGTATCAATTTGTGACGATGACAACAACAACAGTAACAATTTCAATTTCAGTAGTGACGGTTGTAATGGAAGGGATTGTTGTGAAACATCATTGCCTTCACATCTTTCAGAGTTTAACGCAACAATAAGAGGTTTAAGGGGACAGAGTAGTGATGGGTGTGGTTATGCTTTGATTGCAAGTGATTATTGGGTAACATTAGATAGTACGTATATGTATACTTATCAGATTGAGAGATTGAACGCGTTGAAGAATATGGAATATGCTCCTGCAATGCTTGAGTGGGAGATTTTGAATTATATGTTAGTTAATTCCACATTTCAACTACCTCCACCTCCAAATTGTTACGGCTCCAACATTACTTCTTTAAGTAACAGAACCACTGGTCAGCAATGTCAATGTTTACGAGGTTATGGCAATCCATACCTTGCTGGAGGCTGCACAGGTTTTTCAATGGCTTCCTTTTATATTAAAATATGTCATATAATATTTTATCATTCTCAGGAACAATGTTGCAGACTTAGTTACTTCTCTATTAAATCATCCACAAATTTCCTTGGTACATCTTTATTACTACAAAAAGTAACACAGTTGTTTTGAACAAAATATTAGTGCTGACCTAAACATATTTTGTAAAGTTTATTGAACTCTATCTGGTTACATGCCCCATTTCTAATTCAATTGACTTCAAGAAATATATACTGAGTTTTAAACTATAAGCTAACTTGGTTCTTTTGTTTCAGAATTTCATGGATATTTTCATAAGAATAATCGGTCGAAGTGGGCTGTTGTAGGTATGTACCAATTTCATAAATGAAAAATAATAATTTTATTGCTTTTCCTCGCACTTTGCCTGATGTTAAGCAAGAGCTTAGTAAATTTTCGGCTACCTGGTACTTAATTGAGATGAAATTGACTGCATAAACACATATACTCTATACTTGATTAAAAAAAAAAAAAGACATCTACAAGTAACAATTACACTCACCACCTATTTAAAATCACCTAATATATCTGATGACAAATATGTAGGAATTTCATCAAGTCTCGGATCCATCGGTTTCCTGATTGGTCTATGGTTATTGTACAAAACTATGAAACGGAGAATGATAAAGAAACGCAAAGAAAAATTCTTCAAAAGAAATGGTGGTTTGTTGTTACAAAAAAGAATGTCTTCAGGAGAAGTAAACGTTGATAGAACTACTCTCTTCACCTTAAAGGATTTAAAGAAAGCCACTGATAATTTCAATAAAAATAGAGTACTTGGAAAGGGAGGCCAAGGTACAGTTTACAAAGGCATGCTGGTGGATGGTAAAATTGTTGCTGTGAAAAAATTTAAGGTTGAAGGAAAGGTTGAAGAATTCATCAATGAGTTTGTGATTCTTTCACAAATCAACAATAGAAATGTTGTCAAATTATTGGGATGTTGTTTGGAGACAGAAATTCCTTTGCTTGTTTATGAATTCATTCCCAATGGTAACCTTTTTGAGTATCTACATGATCAAAATGAGGACATTCCAATGACATGGGACATGCGTTTGAGAATTGCAACAGAAATTGCTGGAGCTTTATTTTATTTGCACTCAATTGCATCTCAGCCCATTTATCATAGAGACGTCAAATCAACAAATATACTATTGGATGAAAAGTATAGGGCAAAATTAGCAGATTTTGGAGCATCAAGAATAATTTCAATTGAAGCTACTCACCTTACCACAGTGGTTCAAGGTACTTTTGGATACTTAGACCCTGAATATTTTCACACTAGTCAATTTACAGAGAAAAGTGATGTGTACAGCTTTGGAGTAGTTCTTGCTGAACTTTTAACTGGTAAGAAGCCAATATCCTCTGCAGAAAGATCTGGGGAATCACAAAGCTTAGCTTCCTATTTTGTCCGGTGTGTAGAAGAGAATATGTTGTTTGATATTATTGACAAAAGGGTCACAAAAGGGGAGAGAGAACATATCATAGCAGTTGCAAATCTTGCATATAGATGCTTAGAAATGAATGGGAGAAAACGACCAACTATGAAAGAAGTCACATTAGAATTGGAAGGGATCAGGGGATTGAATAGGAAGCTTAATGCACAACAAAATCATGACGAAATTGAGCTTTCTGGAATTGAAGAGTACCAACCTTGGGATGGGTATTCTACATTAAATTCATTGCCAATTGTCAGCAGTCAAACACCCTCCACGGACTCGGAGATTATGCATATTCTTGCAATAGATTAGTTGGTTTGTTTAATTTTTATTTTATTTTTTCGTATTGATTATTTGTAACATCTATTATTGTATTATAAACAAGAGTTTGCTTAGGCTTTTAAGATAAGATACGGAGGTAGTTGAATAGTGAATAATATTGGATGTATTTAATAAGCATAAATTTTGACGGTTGAGGCACACTTTGTGCTTGCTTCTTTTTTTCTATCATCTACTTTTCAATAGACTCTTTTCAGCAAATTCAGACTGACATTAGCAATTTGGGATGTGTTGATATGTTTGTTAAATTTTTTCATCTCCCAGAGGTCTTGTTCTCTTTCAAACTTTTCTACATTGTCCAGGAAAACTAACTCCTGGTAATGGTTAACTGCTAATCTGCTTAATAATGTACCTTTATTATTGCTACAATTTTGACCCTTTGAACCAATTTTGAGGGTAAGACAAAAACATTCAGGGAGCCTAATGTAATTCAGGTAAGAGCATCAGTAGCAAAAATTTGCGGTGTACATCACTGATAAATAGGACCCTATACAAGATCTTCACTTGTGTTTATTCTTACACCTATATAAAATTGTTCTATCTTTCAGAAAATTATACAATTTCTGGGGCTTCAGTGGGGAAAATGTCCATGGGAAAGTTGCCCATAAACAGTAAATAAATAAATCATGTCCGGAAATCTAATTTATGGTCAAATAATGAAATTTGGATTCCAGTAAACTCAATAAAAATCCTGTGATTCTTTTATATATATATATATATATATATATATATATATATATATATATATATATATATATATATATATATATATATATATAAGAACCTGTGATCCTTGTGAATGCGAGTACTTCGGTTGAATTTATGGATCATCTACTTAGTATTGTGAGTGGGGACACTGAGATAAAATTTGGTATTCTTGAAATCATCCAAGAGTGGATTGTATCCATCCTTCGTTCTCGTTTTTGTGGGTAAACCAAACTCTTCCATGAAAGCCGATGTTTCCAGCTACATTAAAAACAAACTATTAAGGTAGGTAGAATTCACGAAGTTGATAAAAAATGAAAGAAAAAAGAACATATTGTGCAATGTCTCGTAAGAATAGAAAAATATTCCACAGCAAAAGTCAAGGATTTCAAATTAAAACACTAGCATATTAAACCACATTGAAATATCTAAAATTTTCTTAACATTTTATTTTTTATAAATGAATATCACTATTATTGTGTATTTTGTTTATAAGATTTGTCATTAAAAACCATCAGATAAGGATATGGAAAATAGAATGTAGTGCACTCAATCATAAAATATAGAGGGGGCAAACAGACATGCCCGTCCCGTTAAGGGCCACCCCTCAAAAGTCTGCAAGAAAAAAAAACAGGGCGGGTGGGCATAGTTGAGGGAGCGGGCCTAAAATCTTGACCCTTCCGGTGAAAAGATGAGGGTGGGGCGGGCTTGCGGGCCTTGCACCCCTAAAGGCTAAAATTTGCAAAAATCATTGTTAATGCCCATGACTGCAAAAGCCCACAAAAAACAGAGCGGTGTGGGGCAGGCATATTAGAGGGTGCAGGCCAAAAACTTTGGCTCGCCCCGAGAAAAATGCGGGCAAAACGGGCATGCCCAGCGGGCTTAGCCCATTTTGCCTCCTCTAATGAAATACACATCAGAAGAACGATTTGTTGAGACCCAGCACTGCAACTTTTGCCAGATGTGATGAAAATGTTGGGAAAAATAAGACAGTAGCCTAACCGTAATTGTTCTCCTTTTCTTTCCCTGTTTTGATGAATGATCATCTTGAAGTTTTAGCCACCCAGAACAATAATGATCAATTCGTTCCAAAAGCCAAAAGTCTGTAGGAAAGAAGATATCAGCGTCACCCTGCAACAAAAAGCATAAACTTTAGTACGGCGATGTATATGTTTAGAAGTTCTAGAAGAAATTATTTTATATGATAGGATTATAAACTTGTATAGTACAATAGTCATTGTTAGTTGTGTACTCCTATGAAGTAACTAGAATAATTGAGCCTTGGTAGTTTCTTGGTGCAAGTGAATGCAAGAAAAAAAGGTGTTAAATTTAAGCAAGATTATTTCAAGCAAATACATCTGCTAGTCATGTTCAATGTAGGCCAGATAGACACGGGGTAAGGAGCCATAAAAAGAGGAATGTAGATAGAAAAGGAAATAAGTTAGTGCTTAACAAAACCTTAGCCTCCATATAATCTTGGTAATCTGTACTGCTCCCATCTTTCTGCAATGCATGAGAAAACGCTATCAATAAATGCTTCTATTTGATTTGTTGAGGTAAACATAAAGGAGTGACTTCTGAAGATGATAGCCAATTATCATATCTTTAAAAACGTCAATACCATCCATGAGATGGAATACGTAGGAGCTCAGTCATGATCATGTATTCAATAAATAGATTATGTTTATTCAATATCCAATAGAACAATATAGCAATACTTTAGCCATAAAAAGTGAAGTGCCACAGTCAAGAAACAAAGGTTTTTGGTACTAGTCTTTTGCAATCTAATTCTGATAAGTAACAATCCAATAGGATAATATTGCAATAGGTTAGCCATAAAAAAATTTACAACGATAAACTGCTTTTACAAAATCAACTTTGCTTAAACTGTACATAAAAAGAAAGATGGCAAGGTCTCCAAAGTGGCAGTTCCATGGAGCAAATGAACACTGTTTCATAATCATATCACTTGTGCAGTGTAGAAACAATCAAATAATCACAAAGCAATAAAGACTCCATTTTAAGAACTATTGTGTGATAACTTTGCTCTAATGTGTATGAAATGAGTAGGCAGACAATTTTGCTATTTAGGAAATAAATAACAGGAATATACTTTAGTTGAAACCAATGGAGCTCGTTCACCAGGTATCTTCACATCTGGCAAGTAGCTGAAATCAGAAGCAATCAAAGACATCTTTGGTAGCACCTCATGAAGAACCTCGAGTAATTTCTGGAAAAATAAAATGAGCATATGGTGAATGTAAAAATTAATTTGTATATCAGGCTTATGGCAGACTTAAGAGACTCTTACCAAGCAACCAGTTGGCAGCCAACATCTACGTGGTTTTGGGTGAACTTTAGACCAGATACTTTTAAGTGCTCTTACTGCACTGCTCTGTGGTGTTTTAGTTTTATCCAAATCCGTGATCTCAACACAACGTGTAACAAGTGAGTCTTGCAATGGCTTGTATAACTCGCTGAGAGTCTCTCTTTTTAAGAATAGAAAATGCTTGACGTGTCAATAAAACCAAGCCACAGAATTGTCATAATTTGATAATCACTCGACAGCTAACATTTATCAAACCATTTTTTCAATTGCTATTAACTAACAAAGCCCTAGAGTATATGTTGTGGTGTATCATGTATGTAGCAGTAGTGATCTGGATTTACGCACAAACTTACTGATCATGTTGTCTCTCAACCCAAACTTCCATCCATGGGGAGATTTGACTCTCTGAATAGACAGCGTCGTGTGGAAGATTGTCAAGCACCTGCACAAAATAATAAAGGATATGCAAAATATCTTAGCAATAGTAGTGATCATACAATATAACATTAAAATCAGAAAAGGGGGAAAATTAATTACTAGTCTGCAAACAATTCACCTACAGAGATAAAGTGGTGGGGGAGCTCCTCCAAGAGGCAGGAGTTTTTACTATTGGGTCATGAGCAAATCCCACATAAATTAATTGTTTCAAACTTTTAAAGATGCAAGTATAGTGACAATGGCAGATGGGAAATATGTTGGATCTTAGCTACTAAAAGGAAACTACCAGCACAACTGTGTTTAGGGTCAATATATGTCACATGCCACCTGTTTTCCTTTGGACTGGAGAACAAGCTCGCTGTACAGGGTTTCTTATAGTGCTCATTATCATACAAGTGTGAAGTCAGCGAAGCAGCTCCCAGATGCACCAGAATGCTTGTGGCAAACAGTCTAGCTGTAGCATTTCAAACTACTGCAATAGCAGCTGTGACAGGCACAATTCAACAATATGGGAAATGAGGCTTTCTTCGTTGATGCAAATATGAGGGCGAACGTTGTAACTGTGAATTGCACCACTTTCAATACTTCTCCTTCAACTTTCTTTAAACTTTGACACTAAAGTCAGTATGGCATGTAGCTTTGTAACTGTTACTCGCACAGCTCATTAACAAATTCTAAACCACTATGCAGCTACGTCTCCTTTAGTAGATAACATGTAGTCCCCAGCAGCTCTGTAATGCAGCGGTTGAAGCATTAGTTCTCCTTCGCTCCTTCAGTCTCTATATTTATAGATCCCTTTTGCAGCGTTGTTTAGCATACAACAAACACAACCAAACTTTATCCCACCAAGTGGATCGGCTACATGAACTAAACGACGCCAAAATGCTCAATCATATATCATGTTTCTATCTAACTCAGTAATCTCTAAATCTTAATAATTTTTCTTATAGTTTTTCTAAACCTTCATCTTCCAACTGATTTGACTACCCTCCATCAGATCTAGTCTCCTTCCTACAAAACCTACATGTCTTCTCTCATTTCAATCACTCAGCTTGAATTTGATGGTTTACATCTTCTATTTCACCAAATCAATGAAAACTAAAGGCATGTCTTTTTTATCCATTCAATACCGCTCCATTACACGTTATACATATCTTTCATACATGTCCTTTCACTTGTCGAGGCCCCCTCATACGTATCATTGATAGCTCAAATATAGACAATCCTAACCCCTCTTTTTCTAGGGCTTTTTACCAAATCTATCTAGACACTATATCATATGCTTTCTCCAAATCAACGAAAACTAAGAGCAATTATGTTTTCATCCATTCGATATCATTCCATCACAAGCGCAATAAGTAGATCGCTTCCATAATCAACCTTTCAGGCATAAAACCAAATTGATTCTCAGTAACTTGAGTCATGTTTCTTAGTCTCCGCTCAACCACTCTTTCCCATAACTTCATAATATGACTCATAAGTTTAATCCTCTATAATTTAAAATTTTTTGGATATCTCCCTTATTGTTATAAATCGAAATTAAAGTGCTTCTTCTCCACTCATTCAGAATTTTCTTTCACCTCAGAATCTCAATAAAAAGTTTTACCCTAAATTTGTTTAATATCCATAAAAGTTAATCTTGGTATATTTACATTTTACTTTTATCTAGCATTATGTAAGGTAATTCAAGTCCTTCTGTTTCCTGCTCCATCCCCAATTACTTTATATTTACTATTTCCTAGGAAGACCCAGTCCTTATCCCTTGGCGTCATCACACTCAAAGCATATCTTCTTCCTCTTTAATGGTAAAAGCCAACTTGTACTAATACTGATATATTTAACATGGCAAAGAATTAGTTTGAAGAATTATGGAGGAAGAAAATCAAACCATAATAGAACACACCTCTAGCATTATTACCCAACATGGTTGTTGCTCCACATCCCCTGTAAAGGAGGAAAAAATGATATTAGCATTATGTCATAAGCTTCTATTCCACAAAGAAGTTCCCATAATCACCAAAAAAAAGGAGCTTCACAGCTTAGAATTGAACTTTTAAAAGAAATTAAAATCTATGTGTGAATGTGTGTATGTGTGTGCGTGTGTGTGTGTCCCAAAGACTCTTAGGATACAAAATAATAGATATTTATAGTAGTTAAAGTAGTTAAGAAGAGTTGTTATAGAAGTTAGTTAATTGAGGTTGTTATAGAACTATTGGTATAAATAGAATAATACAGTGTAGAGTTGATTACTATGAAATATTGTAAACATTTGTGAATAGAGTGGCAACTCCTCTGTGAAGGGGAAATCTTTGTAGGAGAGATTCTTCTCCTATTTCAAAAATAAAAGTGTTATCTCTTTGAAATCCAATTCTTCTGTTCCTAACAATGACCATGTGAATACTATCAAGCTAACAGGCATTTGCTGTGAACAGGCAAAGGTTGAGCTTGTGTAGCATCCTAACATGCACCATCACCCATTCAACATACCAATATTCACCATCTATTATCGGTCAGGAATAAGGAGAGATTGCATATAAATATTATAGTTAAAATCAGTTCCTTCCATAACCCCTTGTTTGTAGCACATCTTTGTTTATAATCTATGTTAGTAGCTATCTAGTGGTCCCACTACAGAGTAGTTCAATCTTCAGTTTCTTAACCACTTTTAGAAGCCGCGGTAAAATTTATGTTACTCAATAGAGAAAAGTTTTTAATAACATCTTACCCCATCCACTCCTGTCAGCAGCATCACGGCATTCTACTCTGAACTTTGGGATATGGCTGCGCACTTCGCTAACGGTTTCTTTTTGCACCTCAGCAAGTGAAGGGCTAATCTCAACTGACCTGTAGTTAGAAATAGGATATTAACTGGGACGTTGAACATATGATACACATGAGAGTAAATTTACACCAATTCAATTCGCTAACAGCAATCAATTATAGGATATCCATAAGACTGGTAGCCGATTATTACAAACATGAATAAGATATAAAACCAAATTTATAAAAAAATTATACATTTATACTCATAAAAAGATATACCAGAACCAAAATTTGATATCTACATAACAACCATACATAAATTGTATAAATACAACAACCAAGCCTTATCGCACTAAGTGGGGTAGCTACATGGATTAACTTTCTCCATAATGTTCTATCCAGGACCATGCTTCTATTCAAATCGTTAATCTCGAGATCTTTCTTAATAACTTCTCTTATAGTCTTTCTAGGTCTTCTTCTTCCTCTAGTTGTTTGACTTCTCTCCATCTGATTTACTCTCTACATGCCCAAACCACCTAAGTCTATTTTCCACCATCTTCTCTACTATAGGTGCTACCCCAACACTCTAATATTTTCATTTATAATCCTATCTTGTCTAGTTTTATCACACATCCAACGCAACATCATTTGCATAAATACTACTTAGTATAAATTGAAGATCCAAACCCTCCTGTTCACATTGGCTGAGAATAAAATAGAACAAATAGGATAATCATACATCTAATAGGAAGTGAAACTATGAAATTAAAGAATGGCTCCTAAATACACATCTAATAGGATAATCATACAAAAAAGATAATAAAAATACAGTAAATTTAAGCAAAGCCAACTGTCTTAGTAAAAAAGTTTTAAAGAAAAGGTGGCCCTAACATTATATTTTGGTTTTATTATAAAATATATAGCAAACTGAATATCTCGGCACATACGTGTAAGTCATACTGTTGTAAACTTTTGGAGGAGCATTCAACATTATGTAATCCATTATACCCTTGGCACAAGTTCCTGATCCACCACCAATTTCATAAATCTGATTGCAAATTAGAGGATAGTATCAACTACTGATACGAGTAATAAAAAGTAACACTGTTTAAGTGGCATAGACTTTATAATGCTTACTAAATTTTCATCAAAAAGAAAATGAAGCTTATTAAAGAAAAACATTAAACAAATTACAAATAGAAAGCAGGTGTGAGACGTATTTATATAGAACTGAAATACTATCTAATAAGTGGTTAAGTGAAAAATAAAAACATAATGCAGGGCTCGCAGTCTAGCTGCTTAACTATGAGAGATGATGTTCTCTCGGGCTATTAATAGCAGATTTGCAAGAAACAAAGGGAACAATATTGGATATGGAGTTAGACTTATGTTAATGGTAAGCCTATTAAGAGTAGACGTGTAGATAAAAGACCAACAACCAGACATAAACATCTTTAAAGAGTTTCGAAATCTGTTGAACTCTGAACTATTTTTCCTATTCAATGATTCGATCTCAGAGAATAAACTTGTATGCATGATATATTTATTTAAGCAATGATATTTCAGTAATTAAAGTTGATTAGTTCATATTTAAAAATTGAATTGAAAAATTGCATAAAATTCATATAAAAAATTTAAAATGAAAAAAAAAATTACATTTCAAAACAACCACATGAATATGCATCAACAAGTACAGCAGTCTCCTAATATTAACATTTATCAAAGAAATTTAGATGGCTGAAAAAAGGGCAGATATAGATGGTGAAACAAAGATCACGTGCAAAAATCGCAGTACACTTACTTTTAGAGGAACAGAGAAGTTTGCGGTGCGCATGATGGCTTCCGCAATAGCATGGGCATACCAAGGCTGCAAAAAGGGGGGGGAAATTGGAACATAAAAAGCTATAGCACTGTATCAACATGTATGTTCAAGAAATTGGAAATATAAATAATATTATTTAAAATTTGACAGCAGTTTCAAGAAAAAATTAATTTCATTACATTTTAATACATATAGGATCCAGGAAAATTGCATACTGAAAGTCAAATCTGATATGTGCTTGATTTGATTGTGCACTTAAACAATGATCAATTCCACCACAAAAATAAGATAAAGTTGAACATCCCAAGGTATACTATCCTGCCCGCAGATTATTTAAATCAAAAGAAAATGAAAATACTTCACAATTTTCATTTTAATCGATGAAAACTTTACGTTTTCAATAAATGAAATGCAATATAGTGTATTTCCCAAGCCACAGTTATGCTTTATATCAAACTATGGGGCATCATTATTTCTTGGTCTAATGTGTGTATCATTCAGTGCTACTTAACCTTCCTATCCAGCAGTTAAAACTTTTTTAAGAGCAACTAATCCAATGATCAAAACAGATTTCTTTTTTGAAAAATAGGGCAAGCAACAAACTTGTAAGTCACCGCGAAAACAAGATAAAGTCTGTTAAATTTATAAACAAGATTTGATGGGGATTAGATACCATCTATCTGCTGTTAATGGTAATGTCAATGTGTCATACACACAACTGATGTAGCATAAACCAAATGAAGAAAAATAAACTTCTATTTCAGTCCATAGAGATGGTATGATTAGGAAAGACATTAAGTTGTTAAAAAATGGTTTGATATTATTGCTTCAATTTTCCCTAGGCATACACACCGTATAACCTCAAATATGCAGGTATTTCTCACAGCCATGAAACAGACCTAATTGACCCCTTAAAGCAATTTAGAATTTATATTTAGAATTTTATATTACTTGCAACCCCTTGACAGAAAGGTTGAACTTGACCACAATAACATTCCAATAAAGGTTGAACATTAATAAAAACTATAAATTCATGATTTAATAAATGATTTTTAACATTTCTCTCCCTCTTAAACTAACCGCTATTAGAATCACATTCTTTTAATCATATTATTATATATGTTGGGGACTAGAAAACAATTATCACATGGAATCTTTACCTTAAAAATCTCCACTGGAGTAAACCACGATATGTCACTCTGTTTATAAATATTATCCAAATATCTCATATAAGCTTTTCGGCCTGAAATATTTCACCAATCTACAACATTAGAAGTTCCAACAAACCAATGAAAGATTATAATTAATAGTAATGTTTTTTTATATTTTCAATTGAGACAATAACTACTTTGTAGGAAATTCTAAAAATTTCATCCAAAAAATTGAAGAAAAAAGTTCAAACTCGATATCATCCAAAAGCAAAATACTAAAAAGACGAATTCCCAAACTAATGACCGATAGAATAATACTAGCATACACTCTCTAACACACACGTTTCAACAGAGTCTCTTTCATTGGTTAAAATTTAAATGGATCCCACCAAACTTATATGGGACTCATGCATTTTAACCAATAAAAGAGAGTGTGTTGTGTGCTGGTACCAACAATCAAAATTATTAAGCAAAGTATCATTCCTAATAGGGTAGTGTACCCATACCCTCCTCGTATAATAAACAACATTAGCTCCACTCTATTTTACAAATCACGAAGAAACAAGAGAATGCCATTCTTTTATTTTTTTTGCTACAATGCAACAGCTCCACCAGAACTCGATCACGAAGAAATAAGGTCACATCATGTAATCCAAATTTGCTTGCTATTTTTCTATATTAATTACCTCAATTACTTGCCCTTTTTTTTCTCAAAACAACCCAACCACCATTCCTAAAGCAATGGAACTAAAACCCATACCATCACCTCACTTTCTTCCACCAATCAAAATTAGAGGCATGTATTATAGTTAGAGACCAATCTGGTTCACATAGCTTTCAACCTTGAAATCAATCGCGAGTTAAGTTACTCCATAATTACCAATAATTCATTATTCCGACATCTAATTAACTAAATATTGAATCTAAATTGATAGATTGTTACTATAGGTTTGAGTTAACAACAGTTAAACACCGGCATTCGAAATTAATAGTTAACTTCATAAACAGAATTAATCAACATAAGTACTACATGCTATTGGATACAGTATTAATTAATCATAAAGAAAAAGGCATGAGAAAGAGGAGGAAGACCTTGAAGTTGATTGAACCTAATGGTATTGGGAAGAACACCAACGGAGCGAGATTTTTGGGAGAAGTAGCCATTTAATGGATGGTAAAGTGCAGAATGAATAAAATCTCGAACCTGTTTACGAAATTGAACCGACAATTGATTACGCGATTTCAAAGAAAGGGAAAAAGATAGAGAATGGATTGGGTAGCAGTTACCAGAACGGGTTTATCTCCGATAATGTGAGAGGAGTAGAATGCTGAATCGGAAAAAGAGAAGAGAAATGAACGTAGTTAGGTTCGTGAAATCGGAAAAGGCAGAGATAGAGATAGTACCATTAGAATTAGAGGCGAATGAAATGAGAGGAAGCACTCTGAGATTGGTGCGAGTAAACATGGCTCAGTTGGGGAGGTGAAGGCTGGTGAGTGTGTATGTTTTCTTAAACCCCTTTCTCTCTATTCCAAGGTTTTCATTTGCTTCTTCTCAAAATAGAAAAATTAAAAAGAAAAATAAAAGATAATAATAATAGATGACATCTAAGATAAGTAAGGTTGATCATGCTTCGTAAATTTAATGAAACTCAATCCTATTTATGGTTTAATTCAGTTTGCAATAATTATTTCAATAAAAATTTAATTAACAGATAAAATGATTAAAATTCAATTAACAGATAAAATGATTAAAATTCAATTAAAA
Source organism: Lathyrus sativus (assembly GCA_963859935.3). Lineage (NCBI taxonomy): Eukaryota > Viridiplantae > Streptophyta > Magnoliopsida > Fabales > Fabaceae > Lathyrus > Lathyrus sativus. The sequence goes on from OZ012735.1 coordinate 111,203,857, forward strand.
ACTAGTTTATATTTATAAATTAATTTAAATCACTTATATATTTTAAACTCTTTCAAAGTTTTTTAACTTCATAAAAATTTAAATATTTTTATATTAAAAAGAAAATATTCTTCGTAATATTTATTTTCAATTTTTTATATTTATATTTTATTTTTATTTTTTTAAATACTTTCTCGTTTTTTTGAAAAAATTTGATTTTTTTCATATTTAAAAAAAATTGTTTTTCATATTTCCAAAAAAAAAAGTCGATTTTTTGTATTTTTAAAAAAATATTGAATTTTTCTGTTTCAAAAAAACCCGATTTTGCGTATTTTTAGAAAGAATCAATTTCTTTTATTTTCAAGAAAACTCGAATTTCTGTATTTTTGAAAAAATTCAACTTTTTCATATTTCTGAAAAAATTTGACTTTTTCATATTTCCGAAAAAATTCAACTTTTTCATATTTTCGAAAAAAACTCGATTTTTTCATATTTCCGGAAAACACGACTTTTTCATATTTCTAGAAAACTCGAGTTTTTCATATATCTAAAAAACTCGACTTTTCATATTTTTGAAAAAACTCGACTCTTTCATATTTCCAGAAAAAAGTCGACTTTTTTATATTTCGGAAAAAACTCGACTTTTTCATATTTCTGGAAAAAAAAACTCAACTTTTTCATATTTTCGAAAAAACTCGACTTTTTCATATTTTTGAAAAAAACTCGACTTTTTCATATTTAGGAAAAAACTCAACTTTTTCATATTTCTGGAAAAAAAACTTGATTTTTTCATATTTTCGAAAAAAAACTCATTTTTTTCATATTTATGAAAAAACTCGACTTTTTCATATTTCTGAAAAAACTCGACTTTTTCATATTTCCGGAAAACTCGACTTTTTCATATTGAGTTGTGTGCATTGTATTATGTCAATTGAGTCGCATTGCATACGTATATGATTGATTATGGGCTGAATATGCCGAGTATTTATGTGGCATTTGTTTGTGCGTTGTGACGATATGATTGGTGTGATTTGTGTGATAACTACTCCTTAGCATGTGATTTGTCACCGTGTATTATTAAATGTAATCCTCATCCCTTTTATATTGTTGTGTTTGTGTTCCTTGGGGAGTATAAATAATAAGGTACCTGAGTAGTGCTTAGAGCATGTGTTGCTATTGATCGAGTTTTAGGAGTCGCTCTGATACGCAACACGGGAAGGATGGGGATTTCGTTATTTTCTTTATGTTATTTGTCATTTTTTATTTGTTATTTGTTACATATCTTGATGTGTTTAATGTTGTTGAACCACAGATTTTGTAGAGGTTTTATGTAATTGGCGGCTTAATGTTGAACCATTTAATCTTTTCTGTTGTTTAATCAATTTGTTTATTTGTATGAGGAAATAAGATATGAAGTGATTTGATACTTCATGATGATATTTTTGTTGATGTGGCATCCTACGTGTGTAACTCTAATTAATTTCCGCAAACTATTTTCGTATTTTTACTTATTAACTGAACGGGGAGAATAAGGTGTTACAATTGGTATCAGAGCAGGTTGGTCCGTCCGGCCAGTGTTGTAGTAGAGTCTGACTATATAGTGAATATAGTCATGTAATTTTCTAGTCTATATTGTTGGTTGTTCCTTAGTATGTGACATGTGTGAAAACACTGTCAATGCTTATTTTGTTTTCCATTTGCAGGTTGGGAATGAAACAAGTGGGGGAAAAGCTTGTGTTTCTCCTAGATGGTTCAAGTGGGGAGTGATGGCTCAGTGTGTCGTTGGACACCATTATAGTTTGGTAAAGATGGTTTAGGCCCCATCATGATTGTCGACTGTCTATTAACAAATTGAGGAACTGATCACCCTTAATCTCTTGTTGATAATAGACGAGATCATGTTGGATGGAATAGGCGTATTTTGCCAGCTTATATGGTGTGCATAGTGAATTGTTTAGACTTAAGCCAAGTGCTTATAGATTGTTTTGATGAGTCGATGCAGATTCTTATATCTGAAGATGAGGCGGATTCGAGTTTCTTGTCTGCCATGTCAAGTTAGGATGTCTTTGAGGGAGACCGACCAGGTATTATTGATTTTTGCTTCTCGGAGAGTGTAGGGCATGGTGACGGCAGAAATGCGCCAGTGGTGTGTAATTCCCAATGTTTTTCCTGAAGATATTTGTGACTTGCCTCCAGAGTGTGGATCTTGTTTAGGGATAGTAGAGAGTTGGTGTTGTTGTCTGCTAAGAAAGTGGATGAACTTCTAGAAGATGAAGCCTTGATGTTGTAATGTTTGCATCATTGAAAATGTTGAAAGAGAATAAGTTGTATGCAAAGCTGTGAGTTTTTTAGGGACATGTTATTTCTGGTGATAGCATAGCAGTGGATCAATCCAAAGTGAGTGTTGTACTTCAGTGGGAACCTCTGAAATTAGTGACAGAGATTAGGATTTTCTTGGGTTTAGCAGGTTATTACTGCAGGTTTATCGAGGGGTTTTCTAATTTGGCCCTTCCTCTGACTCAGTTGACTAGAAAGGGTCAGGCATTTGTGTGAGATATCTTGTGTGAAGAGAGTTTTCGGGAATTGAAGAAGAGGTTGACTACAACGCCAGTATTAATTCTACCAAAGCCAAATGAACCTTTTGTGGTATATTGTGATGCGTCTAAAATAGGATTAGGCGGAGTATTGATGCAGGATGGTAAGGTCGTGGCTTATGCCTCACGATAATTGGGGATACATGAACTGAATTATCCTACTTGTGATCTTGAGTTAGTTGTAGTGGTTTTTGTGTTGAAAATTTGGAGACATTACTTGTACGGGTCGGGGTTTGAGGTGTTTAGTGAGCATAAAAGTCTGAAATGATTTTTTGACCAAAAAGAATTGAATATGAGACAGAGACGATGGTTAGAGTTCTTGAAGGACTATGATTTTATCTCGAGTTACCATACTAGTAAAGCTAACTTCGTGGCAGATGCTTTGAGTCAGAAGACAATTCACACATCGACGTTAATGATTAAGGAGTTGGACTTAATTGAACACTTTAGAGACTTGGTTATGATTTGTGAACTGACTCCTAAGAGTGTGATGTTGGGTATGGTGAAGGTTAATAGTGAGTTTCTTAATGAAGTTAGAGGTAGTCAAAAACTCTATTTGAAGCTAGTGGGTTTGATGACTGCAGGAGAGTCAGATACAAAAAGTGACTTTAAGGTAAATGATTTTGGTGTGTTGAGGTTTCAGGATAGAATTTGTGTGTCGGATTGTTCGAAATTGAGAAAAATGATCTTAGAGGAGAGCCACAGGAGTAGGTTGACTATTCATCTAGGAGCTACAAAAATGTATCAGGATCTTAAGAAATTATTTTGGTGTCCAGGTATGAAGAAAGATATAGCTTGGTTTGTGTATGCTTGTTTGACTTGCCAGAAGTCAAAAGTGGAACATCAGAAACCTTCCGGTTTGATGCAACCAATGGAAATACCATAGTGGAAGTGGGATAGTATCGCGATGGACTTTGTGATTGGTTTATCGGATACAACGAGAGGCTTTGATGTTATTTGGGTGATTGCGGATAAACTGACAAAATCATCACATTTTATACCGATTAACATCAATTTTCCTCTGTCAAAGTTAGTAGAGATTTATATCAGAATAATAGTGAAGTTGCACGGGGTTCCGTCGAGCCTAGTTTCTAATAGAGACCCGAGGTTTACTTTCGCATTTTGGAAGAGCTTGTAGGAAGCTTTGAATTCTAGTTTGAAGTTGAGTTCTGCTTATCATCCACAAACAGATGAACAATTTGAGAGGACTACTCAGTCACTAGAAGACTTGTTGAGAGCTTGTATACTCAAGCAGGAGGTGCTTGGGATACCTATTTACCGTTGATTTAATTTACATACAATAACAGTTACCATTCTAGTATTGGAATGATGCCTTTTGAAGCGTTGTATGGTATGAGGTGTAGAACACCTCTATGTTGGTATGAGCCAGGGGAGAGCATTGTACTTGGACACGAGATTGTGCGATAGACTACGGAGATAATCCGGATGATTAGGGAGAAGATGGAGACATCTCAGAGTATGCATAAGAGTTATCATGATAATAGGAAGAATGACTTGGAATTCAGCAAAGGCGGCCATGTGTTTCTAAGGGTCAATCCTGCTATGGGTGTTGGTCGTGCGCTAAACTCGAAGAAGCTGGACCCTAAGTTCATTGGACCATATCAGATTTTGCGGAGAGTTGGAGTTGTTGCGTACAGAGTGGCGCTACCACCCAAACTTTTGAATTTGCATGATGTATTTCATGTATCAAAACGTCGAAAGTACATTGTTGATCCATCTCATGTGCTTCAAAGGGATGCAGTGCAGATCCAAGATAATCTTACTATGGAGGTGATGCCGATAAGAATCGAGGATCGCAAGATGAAACAGTTAAGAGGCAAAGACATCCTTTAGTGAGAGTAGCTTGAGGAGGAGCTGTTGGAGGAAGTGTGACCTGAGAATTGGAGAGCAAGATGCTAAAGTCGTATCCTAAATTGTTCTTATCAGGTACATTTTCGAGGACGAAAATATTTTAAGTGGGGGAGAGTTGTAACACCCAATTTAAATATTTAGTCGTTTTGCAATTTATTTTGTGTGATTATTTTGGTATTGACTTGGTTAAGGGTATGTGAGTAAGGATGAGTGTGAAAGCATGGTGGAAAGAATTAAATGAAACTAAGTCTGAGGATAATATGGTAATAATAATAATGATATGAATGAGAAGAAAATTCAACTATTAATATTATTATTGTGATTATTATTATGATTACTAATACTACTATTATTATTATTATTATTATTATTATTATTATTATTATTATTATTATTATTATTATTATTATTATTATTAAGAAAATTAAGGAAAATAACCATAGTTAGAGAAAAGTGGAAAATGGAGTTAGAAAAATTAGTTTCATGTGAAAAGAGAGCAGAGAGAAGAAGGGAGCAGGGTTAGGGTCAGAGTAATTAAGAGAGTTTCACCATTGTTAAAGAGAGAGAAAACTTGGAAATTAAGGTTAGGGGAAGAATGAGTTCTTTAATGGTGGTCTGAACATGAGAGGGTAGTGAGGGTTCCTTTCCCTCTTAGGATTTTTGTGTATTTCTTCTTGTTGTTGATTTTCGTATCTGGATGATTGTTGTTGTGAATTTGTGTTTGTATGCTGATATTGATGTGAAGATCGTGTAAATTGCACGTTGTTGTTGTGTTTACCATGAACTCAGATATGGAAAATTAGAGGTTTTGAGATGTGACGAAAATGTGATGTAATTGGTGAAAAACCTTAATAGAATGATAGGTTAATGAAGTAGAATGAACCCATTAGGGTCTGTTTGGTTCAAATGAGGGGGAGGGGAGAGATTTTAATGAAGGGAAGGGGAGGGGAGGGAAGGTGAAAGATTTTTTTAATCAGATAAGTGTTTGGTTCAAAAGAGAGGAGGGGAGGGGAAGAGATTAAAAATGTGTTTGGTTCAGAATGGGAGGGAAGAAGTTTTATTAATAATTTACAATTTTATCCTTATGATCTTATATAAGTCATATGATATTAAAATGTAAAAAATTCATGCGTATTTTTGTTGGTAATAAAATTTCTAATATTGAGTGATTAAAAAAATATTTATTTGTCACATAAAGTTTTAAAAATTAGGTACAATTGATTCGACTTTTAACTTTCCAACATAAATTAAACTATATACCAAATAACATCGTTTAAATTGTAATGAATCATATAACAAAACAAATATATAAAATAACTTATTATTAAATATTAATGGTTTAAAATATTTAATAAAATGAATAAGCAAAAATAAATAAAATGAATGTGTAATACCCCAAATTTTGCCCTAAGATTTGTCGTCGCATTTCATTGCATTTTTATTGCATTTAATCAATTACTAACAAATTTGTGTAGTCGTTTGACTTTTTGCCGGTAAATATCATATGGCATGCATTTTTTTTTCTAAAAAGTAAAAATGGCATAATTGGCAAGAGGACATGTGTAAGGAGTTGTGAGTGTGAGAGGTTGAGAGTTTGAATCTCACCTTTGTCACTTTTTGTTTTTTATTATTTTTACTCTAAATTTTTCTATCTTTCATTAAAAAATAACAAAAATAGTTTTTTATTATTATTTAATTATTATTTTCGTATTTTAATTAAATCATTTTTTAGAATATTATTTTTTCACTTTTTTCTAAATTATTCATAAAAATATCCAAAAAAATCATAAAATAAAAAATATTGAAAAAAAATTTGTTCTTTTTATAATATTTTTGATTTTAGGAATCAACAGGATTATTAGTTTTTATTTTAAGTTTATTTTAATTATTTTAAATTATTTAAATTTTATTTTTTCTTAACTAATTATTTAGTTTGGGCTTTAAAATGGGCTTTAGGGACATTATTGACAATTTGGTGTTAACCCTAATTTGTTCCCTATATATACATGTGTTGCCTTGTTGAAAAGGGGGTCAGAAGATTTTCTTCAGAAAAGAGGAGAGAGAAAGGGAGAAACAAAGGAGATCCCCAGAGAAGAAAGGCGGTCGTTCCCACAACTCGTCAGAAGGATTGGAGCTCTCCAGTGTTCCCTTATTCAAACCTTTTTCACATTTACCGAAGCAAACCTCCGCTTCGTAGGTTAAATTACTAAACCTTTTGCATTTTCATGTTTATGTGCATATTTTGCCATGTTAATGTGTTTAGGTCCGTTAAATTATTAAACCTTTTGCTTTTTCATGTTTATGTGCATATTTTGCCATGTTAATCTCAATGTGTGTTTAGGTCCGTAGATTTTAATATCAAAACCCTTTTTTATCAAAACCTTTTTTTAAAATCAAAACCCTTTTTTTTATTTATTATTAAAACCTTTTTTTTAGTAAGACCTTTTTTAAAAACTGAAAAGCGTTTTTGTTCCCAAGAAGAAAAAAAACCTTTTTGTTCCCAAAAACCTTTTCCCAAAAAAAAAAAAGCTGAAAAGCCCTTTTTTTTTTTGATGAAAAGCCTTTTTTGTTCTAAAAAAAACTTAAAAGACTTTCCCCCAAAAAACTTTTTTTTATAATTTAAACTTAATTTTTTTTATAATTTTAACTTAAATATTTTTTATTAAAAAATTAAAACCTTTTTTTTTTATAATTAAAATATTAAAAAATTAAAACCTTTTCGTAAGGAACTCCTGATGTTTGATGTTTGTCGTGTCATTTTATGTACCTTTTATTACTTTTCTTTCTTTTGGCATTTCATGTGCATGCTCCCTCACTTCATTCTAAGTGTCATTACATATTTTCATATTCTTCATGTTTTCAGAAATGTTTCTTTGTTTCTTTATACCCTCTGCCTTTATTACTTTTCTTATTTCTGTACCTTAATTATTCCTCCATATAATGATTTGTCATATTTTCACATTTTTTTACAGTTTTATCCTTCCGAAGGATTAGGTCCAGCCTTTTGGCCGCCGAGTCAATAGCCTTACCCCTTTAATGGATCAAACTCTGTTTAGCCTAGGTGTCCCGCCGTGGGCAAAATTGCTTTTATCCTAGTGTTAGGCCAAAAGAGTCTCCGTACTCTGTTTTAAGGTTTCCCGCCGCGGAATCCCTAACCTAACCCTAATGCACTTAACAATTTACAACGTAGATATTGGAGTTTCTACACTCCGCGAAAGCGTGTCCCTAAGATACGTTTATTCCCCATTGAGACCTTGGCCACAGTCAAGACGTTTCTAACCTCCCTTTTGAGGGGAACTACAATTACTCTGATTCCATTCCCGTAAGGATATGTAGGCACAAGATGCGATGTCTTGCCGAGTAAACTTAGAATGAACCCCTAGGTCTTTTTTAATTTTCAATCCTTTGTATATACCCTAAAGCAAAATAATTAATGAAATAAATAAAAAAAAAAATAAACAAAAGGTTCCCGTAAAGTACTACGGAAGTTTAGGGTGCTAATACCTTCCCTAAATTTAACCAACCCCCGAACCTTAGATCTCTCCCTTTTAGGTTTTTCCTTTCTTTAACCTTTCCTTCGGATAAATCAAAGACCGGTTGTAAATGAATTAAGATTCAAGTTAATCAATAGCTTGACATCCAAATTTCACCGCAACAGAAAATGGCGACTTCACTGGGGAGTCCTAATTTTTGAGGGTTATCCCTATCTTGTTTATTTTTCTTCATATATTTGTTTCATTAATATTTTTACTCATTTGTATATACGTTGTTCAGGGTACCTGCTTGGGAGTTACTGTGTTGTGAGATAAGTCCTACACCCGGACTTGAGTGACATTATTATAGGATGGTGATATATTCGACGAGGCTTATAGGGAGTGAGTCCCGACTAAGTTGACTCGAGAATCACCGCTCAGTTGAGACACTTTCGAAAATGGTTCGGTTGATCGAGTGTAATCGTGAAAACTTTTACCATTATCGATTGGAGTCTGTGATACTGGGAACCGTAGTACCTTTACACCATCTTGGCCTTATATAGGATGTAGTGCGGGAACTATGTGGGAGTAGTCCTACAATGGTTGCTACGCGATGCTACACTTAAAAGAGGTTCTCTTGAGAATATTATTGACCCTCAGTCAGTCGGGAAGTTGATAATATCCGAAAGATGGACTGATGACTTTGGGCATTGATTTAGAACCCTTGTTCTGCAGGTACAATCAACCTATAGTACATACCTCTTTGAGAAGGGTAGACCTTGACTCCATTCATTGTTCCTCTAACTTAGGACCTTTTGTTTGCTTATGTGTATTTGTGCTTCGTATCCATAAAGCATCATATCATTTCTAGTTTCAAGGAATTCAGCAGTCCTTTGCAAATTCGAAAAGCCTTACATTTTAAAGTCTAAAATTTTTTCCAACTTTCTTAAAAAGCAATATTCGCAATCGACCGTTGAAATTCTTGAAACCATTGCATGGCATTAGCATCACATTTTTGCATTGCATTTTTCCCCCAGTTTCTCCTTCTTGGTCCTATCGTCTTCTAGTGTACCTTTGAGTCGTCAAGCTGATTCCTCGACACAGATATCAGACCAGAAACGGAACAGGAGTCACTTTGATCCTATTCTCATGACTTACACATAGCTATATCCTGACTTAGTCCGGCAAGGACTGATTACTACAAAGGCTTTACCACCTCCTCTTAATCCTCCGGCTGGATTTAGGGCTGATCTCCATTGTGCTTCCTATGAGGGTGCCCCAGGCCATGACTTGGAGCATTGTTTTGCATTGAAGGCTAGAGTATGTGAATTGGTTAGAACTGGAATACTTGATTTTACAGACAGTCATCCGGATGTTCAGAAAAATCCCTTGCCAGTACATCAGAAATGAAGTTTTGTCACTAGGCCTTTTGTTTCTCGTTGTTTGCACTTTCCTTATTTTGTTTAAGTTGTTTGCTTTTAATTATGTTTGTACTTTCATTAATGAAATAAGTATTGCGATTTTTGATTCAATTCATTTTCCTCCATTTATACGCATCTTTATGCTCTGTCTTTCAAATGTTTACTTCTTGTCCAAATTTTTGATATGCTAAGATTGGAGGGAGGATGACGAAAATGTTATACCTATAACTGCTGTCAGTATGCTTTCAATTAAACCTTGTTGACGATGTAAGGCATTGTTTCAATTCCCAAACACTGGAGAAATAAGGAAGTTAATCCCTCGTCACCCCCTTCGGGCCTAGAAGTTGGAGTTTCTTTCGTTACAAAAAACCCACAATTTTAACCTTGGGATGGGTAGTTCTCAGTTAACTTGGTTGTGTGTTCATACGATACACCTTTCATTAACAAATTTTCCTTCGCACACGTCAAACAAGTGTCGAAGATGTTTTCTAATCAAAAGGTCGATGATGGTTCACCGTAATCATTAAAATCAAACAGTCACTTTCCTTCACACAAAAAATAATATAAAAATCAAAAGAAGCCCGCTAAGTCAAAACCTATGAAGGAGACTTACGCAAAACTGGGGCATCCCGCTGACTGTAAACTCTAAAATAAACAGTTCAGGAAAAATTTAGGGATAATACAAAGAGATTTTTAAATCCTTATTTTGAAAATCCTCAATGTCAAAACAATCAAATGTTATAGGGGAGTAGTGGCTGCCTTTTCATAGGTCCCTTTGACTTCTGAGTCATCATTGCTACGATCAATGAAATCCCTAACTTATGGGAACCTGAATGCATAGTATGAGTTAACTGAGCATAGGACTGAAGATCATCACGTAGATTGGGTGGGTACAAATAAATTTTGAGCCTTTATCTTTTGTTTCATAAACCGTGAACCAGGCCACGTTACAACCCTCAAAAGACCTAACTGAAACAGGGTTATTTAGAAAGTATACTACAACAAGGTTGCGTAACCTGACTCCAAAAGATCCTTGCGAATCATTTATTTTGGCAATACACTTTTATTTTAAACTTTGAGTGTCTTGAACCGCCTTGTTCTGACTAACGACTCATGTATTTTCCATCATTCAAAAATAATTTTTCAAAAATCGCATGAACTTTGCATTACCATGTTTGTATGAATATTTTTGTTTGCAAACTGGCTTTCCTCTAAGGAATTTTCAAACAATGAGAAACTTGGTCAAGTGATCTTATCAGGGGCAAGTTCCTTTTACATCCTGTTAAAGAATTAGTTCAAGATTTGTTCAAGGCAATATCTTCTCAGATTTGGTTTATCCAGAGAATTGTTCAAGACCCAGACTGGGGCAAGCCCTCCGAGGATACAGCAAAACAGTCGATTCCACGAATCAGACAGCTGAAGCAATTACAGTTCATTTGACCTGGGGCAGTTTACTTGCATAATCCCTAAGCAGTTATTCATCATTCCTACAGTGACTATCAACTTGATACAGTTTAACAGAATGACAGTGATCTCCGTGTTGAGGAATCAGTCCTCCAGTTTTGTCATCTCACCGAAAGAGTCGAGCCTTGTCGTCGACGTCTGCATTTGCATTTGATCATATCTCATAGCATAATTCCTATACATGTGCATATCTTGGGTGCTTTATTCCCCATTTACATTTCTATCTTGGGTGCTTTACTCCCCATTTACATTTCTATCTTGGGTGCTTTACTCCCCATTTACCTCTCTATCTTGGGTGCTTTACTCCCCATTTACATTTTTATCTTGGGTGCTTTACTCCCCATTTACATTTTTATCTTGGGTGCTTTACTCCCCATTTACATTTTTATCTTGGGTGCTTTACTCCCCATTTACATTTTTATCTTGGGTGCTTTACTCCCCATTTACATTTCTATCCTGGGTGCTTTACTCCCCATTTACATGTCTATCTTGGGTGCTTTACTCCCCACTTACCTTATATCCTTGGGTGTTTTATCCCCCATGTACCTTTATCCCGGGTGTTTTATTCCCCGTTTACCAGATATTCCTGGGTTTACCTAACATCATGGTGTTTTACCCCCATTTGCTTTTTTTTCTCCCTGAGGTCGTGTTTTACTCGCGTCTTACCTTGTGGGCAAAATTTATTTACTTGGCATCATGGGTGTTTTATCCCCATTTGCGTTTTTCTCCTGAGCTCGTGTTTTACCCGCGTCTTACCTTGCGGACAATTTCTAATTTACTTGGCACCTATCAACAATTCTGTGTCGTGTCTACCCGACGTTCTTCCAGATATGACATGTCTTCTTCCCTAGTGCAATTCCTCGATGGGTCGTCCCCTGTGACGTTGTTTCGTCTGTATCCGTGCATTTGTCATTTTCATCATACGCATCATATCAGATTCATATCATATTTAGCATTATAGTTCGTTTTGTTTTGTCCATATCATTGCATAGCACTGCGTCTAAAGGCAAAATTTTCGGTTATCTGTATTTAAATCCCTCCACCATGATTTCTCGAGTCTCCGTTGCTCAAATCACCCGGTGAAGTTATTTAAATAGGGGCAACTGTAATACCCCAAATTTTGCCCTAAGATTTGTCGTCGCATTTCATTGCATTTTTATTGCATTTAATCAATTACTAACAAATTTGTTTAGTCGTTTGACTTTTTGCAGGTAAATATCATATGACATGCATTTTTTTTCTAAAAAGTAAAAATGGCATAATTGGCAAGAGGACATGTGTAAGGAGTTGTGAGTGTGAGAGGTTGAGAGTTTGAATCTCACCTTTGTCACTTTTTGTTTTTTTATTATTTTTACTCTAAATTTTTCTATCTTTCATTAAAAAATAACAAAAATAGTTTTTTATTATTATTTAATTATTATTTTCGTATTTTAATTAAATCATTTTTTAGAATATTATTTTTTTCACTTTTTTCTAAATTATTCATAAAAATATCCAAAAAAATCATAAAATAAAAAATATTGAAAAAATTTTTGTTCTTTTTATAATATTTTTGATTTTAGGAATCAATAGGATTATTAGTTTTTATTTTAAGTTTATTTTAATTATTTTAAATTATTTAAATTTTATTTTTTCTTAACTAATTATTTAGTTTGGGCTTTAAAATGGGCTTTAGGGACATTATTGACAATTTGATGTTAACCCTAATTTGTTCCCTATATATACATGTGTTGCCTTGTTGAAAAGGGGGTCAGAAGGTTTTCTTCAGAAAAGAGGAGAGAGAAAGGGAGAAACAAAGGAGATCCCCAGAGAAGAAAGGCGGTCGTTCCCACAACTCGTCAGAAGCATTGGAGCTCTCCAGTGTTCCCTTATTCAAACCTTTTTCACATTTACCGAAGCAAACCTCCGCTTCGTAGGTTAAATTACTAAACTTTTTGCCTTTTCATGTTTATGTGCATATTTTGCCATGTTAATGTGTTTAGGTCCGTTAAATTATTAAACCTTTTGCTTTTTCATGTTTATGTGCATATTTTGCCATGTTAATCTCCATGTGTGTTTAGGTCCGTAGATTTTAATATCAAAACCCTTTTTTATCAAAACCTTTTTTTAAAATCAAAACCCTTTTTTTATTTATTATTAAAACATTTTTTTTAGTAAGACCTTTTTTAAAAACTGAAAAGCCTTTTTGTTCCCAAGAAGAAAAAAAACCTTTTTGTTCCCAAAAACCTTTTCCCCCCAAAAAAACTGAAAAGCCTTTTTTTGGATGAAAAGCCTTTTTTGTTCTAAAAAAACTGAAAAGACTTTCCCCCAAAAAACTTTTTTTTATAATTTAAACTTAATTTTTTTTATAATTTTAACTTAAATATTTTTTATTAAAAAATTAAAACCTTTTTTTTTTATAATTAAAATATTAAAAAATTAAAACCTTTTCGTAAGAAACTCCTGATGTTTGATGTTTGTCGTGTCATTTTATGTACCCTTTTATTACTTTTCTTTCTTTTGGCATTTCATGTGCATGCTCAAGGTTGAGATGTGCTTGTGGTGGCCACAGCCCCACACTATTTTCCTCCCTCACTTCATTCTAAGTGTCATTACATATTTTCATGTTCTTCATGTTTTCAGAAATGTTTCTTTGTTTCTTTATACCCTCTGCCTTTATTACTTTTCTTATTTCTGTACCTTAATTATTCCTCCATATAATGATTTGTCATATTTTCACATTTTTTTACAGTTTTATCCTTCCGAAGGATTAGGTCCAGCCTTTTGGCCGCCGAGTCAATAGCCTTACCCCTTTAATGGATCAAACCCTGTTTAGCCTAGGTGTCCCGCCGTGGGCAAAATTGCTTTTATCCTAGTGTTAGGCCAAAAGAGTCGCCGTACTCTGTTTTAAGGTTTCCCGCCGCGGAATCCCTAACCTAACCCTAATGCACTTAACAATTTACAACGTAGATATTGGAGTTTCTACACTCCGCGAAAGCGTGTCCCTAAGATACGTTTATTCCCCATTGAGACCTTGGCCACAGTCAAGACGTTTCTAACCTCCCTTTTGAGGGGAACTACAATTACTCTGATTCCATTCCCGTAAGAATATGTAGGCACAAGATGCGATGTCTTGCCGAGTAAACTTAGAATGAACCCCTAGGTCTTTTTTAATTTTCAATCCTTTGTATATACCCTAAAGCAAAATAATTAATGAAATAAATAAAAAAAAATAAACAAAAGGTTCCCGTAGAGTACTACGGAAGTTTAGGGTGCTAATACCTTCCCTAAATTTAACCAACCCCCGAACCTTAGATCTCTCCCTTTTAGGTTTTTCCTTTCTTTAACCTTTCCTTCGGATAAATCAAAGACCGGTTGTAAATGAATTAAGATTCAAGTTAATCAATAGCTTGACATCCAAATTTCACCGCAACAGAATGGTTTACAATTTGATATAAAAGAAAATATGATAAAATACTTAACAAAATCAAAAGAAAAAAACGAAAATAACTAAACATAATTTTTTTTTTATAAAAAAAAGACAATGATTATGATTTATATTAAGTATAGAAATTATAAAATAATTTTGTTCCGGTATGGGCCTAACCTCGGCAGGCCCAATACCGCGGGCGGCCCAACAAGCGAACCGGGCACGCCAGGCACGCGCCCCCTTCGAGACGAGCAGGGCAAGCCGCCGAACACAAGCTACGTCTCCACAACCTTTTGTCGTCCACCACGCCGGACGGGCAGAACCGCCCGGGCTCCCCTCCCCGGGGAGAATAACGTGCTCGACGCACGTTCTCCACGTGCTCCCCTCCGCGGGGACACGTCACCGGCCAGCTGCCCACCTCCGAAAGAGCAGGTCAAACCCACTTTCCGGGGATCTAGGAGCGGTTGAACTAGGGCGAAGACCACGTCCTGGTCTTCACTACGCCACGTAAGCCCTAGCAGTCATTAGGGTTGGGCCTGGTCATCCAGCCCACCTCGAATGACCGTTGGCCCAGCGCTGGGGTCTCTCTATAAATACCCTCTTCCTCAAGAGGGTCAGGTAACGCTTCTTGCCCTTTTTTCTGTACTATTGCTTCCACTCTGCCTGACTTCTTACTTTGGCATCGGAGTGTCTTGCAGGTACACCCCCCTCCTCCTTCTCACCCCGGTGAACAGGTAGCAGCCCAACAGAGTGTGGCCAGTCCGTGATCCCCTCCTGATCAGGTCAGATCAGTGGCGCCGTCTGTGGGAACCTGAAACTTCCCCGTTACTCCGAGCAGAAAACCAAAAGTTTCACCAAACCTCCACGATCATGGCTAGCCCACACCGCGACGACACTCCGTACGACCTTGCGCTCAACGTCGCCACCAACGGGAAGCAGACAGGAACGACACGTCCGACGGAAGCCGATGAAAGGGACGGGCAAACTGCTTCACCATCATCTGAGGAACGGCCCCTTCAGGTCGATCACCGCCCCCCGAGCCCGCCAGCATTCCACCCCGTTCCCATCCCGGCGAGAGCAGACCCGACGGTGGCCGCTCTCTTTACGGCCATCAACCAGACGAACCAGCTGCTGTTCCAACAAAATGCGAGAATTGGAGCATTAGAACGCATCGACCCTCCGAGATACCCCCAGCGGGAGGACCAGAACGGAGGTTCGAGGAGCCCCTCACCTCGCCCCAGGAACCGCCGACCGCGGCTGGAAAGACACCGCCCGCAGGCGACACGAGAACGCACCAGATCCCCGGCGAGACACGTTCGCGGGAGGAACCAGAACGCCGCGGCGATCCCAACTGAGGCACCCCGAGGCGAGAACTCAGGCAGGAGATCGAGGACCCGAAACGCGGGGCACACCGTGAACGACTCATCTCCCCACAGATCCCCGGCGCACAGCGACGAGGATAACTACCGCACCCCGCTATCCCGGGAGATCATGGCTGCCCCCATACCCCAGGGGATGGAGAAACCACCGACGCTGTCGACATACGACGGCACCTCCGACCCGGACGACCACCTGGAAGATATCGAGGCTATGCTCGACTACCGAAACGTCCGGGGAGCTATCAAGTGCAGACTCTTCCCGACGACTCTGAGGAAAGGCGCTATGACCTGGTACAAAAGTCTGGAGCCCGTATCAGTTACGTCGTGGAGGGTCTTGAAGGACCTGTTCTCCAAACACTTTACGGCGTCCCGACGCCACCCGAAGACGGAAGCAGTCCTCGGGGCAATCATCCAAGGCCCCGACGAACCTCTCCGAAAATACATCGAAAGGTTTACTCGGGAAGCCGTGCAGGTGACAACTTCCGACGAAATGAAACGCTACTTAATGGAACAAGGCCTGCGTCACGACTCCAAATTCTACGAGGCCGTAGGCATACACCGGCCCACGTCCCTCCAAGATTTCCTCGACAGAGCCGCGCATTACATCCGATTCGAGGAAACACAAGCGACCAACTCCGCTCGCGACACTCGAGACAGAGAGGCCCCCCGCGGGCACCGAGACGACGGAGCTTCGAGCCATCGACGAGGAGGGGACCGCCGTCGGGAAGACCGCCCCCGCGAGCCCCACGAACAACGCGAACCACGCGGCCCGGCAGGAAGATTCACAGAGTACACAGCCTTGGTCGCTTCACGCGAGCGCATACTGGCCGAATGCGCTAAAACCGAGTTTGTTTAGGGAGGTGTCCGTTTTCCGCGACCAACGCCGCCCAAACCCAACGTGGACAAGTCAAAATACTGCCGATTCCACAGGACCCACGGGCACGTGATGGAAGACTGCATCCATCTCAAAGATGCGATCGAAATCCTAATCAAAGACGGGCACCTGAAGCGATACACCCGAGGAGGTGAACCACCCAGGTCAGAGGCTCCGGAAGCTAAGAAAATCGAGGAACTCCCCTCTCCAGAGGACAGCGGCAGACTCCAGGTCGCGTTGTGCGTCAGCCGCCCCGAGGATTGGTTCGCGAGCAGAGAATTCGGCATCCCCGACGGACCCAACCTAGTCGACGAGCCAATCCGACCAACCAGCCGATGGGAATACTTCCCCAGAGCCATGGTCATCTCTGATGGAGCCACGAGGAGTCTATCCATAGGATCTGTGAAAAGGAAATTCGACGAACTCATCGCGAGCAACTCCGGCAAGATGAGCACGCTTGACAAATTCCGAGGCCGCTCCAACCCGATCACATTTTACCTCGAGGAACTACCCGGGGGATCTCCCAATTCCAACATACCCTTGCTCATACGTGCCCGAATGGCAAACTTCGACGTCAGGCGCCTCCTCGTCGACGGCGGGAGCTCGGTCGACATAATGTACTCACATCTGTTCACAACTCTCCAGCTCGACGAATCCAACCTCTCCCCCTACGTAGGCTCCGACCTTCAGGGGTTCAACGGGACGACGACGAGACCTTGGGGATACGTGGAATTGAAAGTCACCTTCGGAGAAGAGGAAACAGCCAGGGACATCAACGTCCGCTTCTTAGTCATCGAATGCCCGTCCCTCTATAACTGCATCCTGGGCAGGACGACGATAGCAGAACTCACCGCGGTACCCTCCACCGTCCACCTGAAGATGAAATACTACACGAGAAGGGGAGCCGTGGTAACCCTCAACGGAGACATCGAAGCCGCCCGAAGATGTTTCGAAGCCGCGCTGAAAGGCCTCGACTCCATCGCTCCATCGACCAAAAAGAAAGCGTCAAGCGCTACACCAAAAGACAATCCAACGGAGCTGGTCGGATCCGTTGAGCTCGACAGTCGCTTCACCGACGAGCTCGACAATAAAACAAAGACCGACGAAGTCAACGGGCAGCCCCCACACCCAGCGCGCCCCATCCCGGATGGAGAATTCGAACTCATTCCCCTCGGAGAAGACACGAGCAGAACCGTGAGGATAGGCGCAGGACTCCCAGACCTCGCGAAACGTCAGCTCCAAGCCTGCCTCCGTGAGAATGCCGACCTCTTCGCCTGGAGCGCCGCGGAAATGCCGGGACTCGACCCCGAGGTCGCCTGCCACCAGCTGTCCATCAACCCAACCGTAAAGGCCGTTGTACAACGCCGACGTCGCCAGTCCCCCGAAAAGTCGGCAGCGGCCGAACAAGCTGTAAAAGACCTCTTAGAGGCAAATTTTATTTCAGAAGCCCGGTACTCCACCTGGCTGTCCAACGTTGTACTCGTTAAAAAGAATAATGGAAAATGGCGCATGTGTGTTGACTACACTGACCTCAACCGGGCATGTCCTAAGGACGCCTACCCCCTCCCCAATATCGACAAGCTCGTCGACAACTCTGCGGGCTTCAAGCTTTTGTCCTTCATGGACGCATACTCGGGATACAACCAGATCCCGATGGCCGAACACGACAAACAAGCCACGACCTTCATGACGGCGTCGGGCAATTACTATTACAACGTGATGCCCTTTGGCCTCAAAAACGCCGGGGCCACGTACCAGCGGATGATAAACCGTGTCTTCCGCGACGAAATCGGGGACCTGCTCGAAGTATATATGGACGACATGATCGTCAAATCCGGCGCGGAGGACGACCACGCGGCACACCTCCAGAAGGTCTTCAAGACCGCGAGATCATGTCGCATGCGTTTTAACCCGGAGAAATGCACCTTCGGCGTCTGCGCCGGTAAATTCCTCGGCTACTACTTGACCGAACGGGGGATCGAAGCTAATCCGGACAAATGCCACGCCTTCTCCAATATCACCACGCCGACCACAAAGCGGGCCATCCAGTCCCTCAACGGCGTACTAGCCTCCCTCTCGCGATTCATCGCGAGATCGGCCCAACACGCCCTCCCGTTCTTCAAACTGCTCAGGAAAGAAACCAAGTTCGAATGGACGGACGAGTGTGAGAAAGCCCTTTGCCACCTCAAACGCGTCCTATCCGAACCGCCAGTGCTGACACGCCCCGCGACGGGCGAAACCCTATATTTATATCTGGCCGTCTCCAACGAAGCCGTCAGCGCCGTCCTCGTGAGCGAAGCGGGAGAAGGACAAAAGCCCATCTACTTTACTAGTAAAGCTCTCCACGGCCCGGAAGTCCGATACCAGCTGATCGAGAAAGTCGCCCTGGCCCTCGTAACAGCGGCACGCCGACTCCGACATTATTTTCTAGCACACACCATCGTGCTCTGCACCGACCAGCCCATCCGCCAGCTACTCGGCCGCCCCGACATGGCTGGACGCATGCTGAAATGGTCGCTAGAACTCTCCGAGTTCGACATCACCTACGAAAGCCGGCACGCCATCAAGGCTCAAGCTTTGGCCGACTTCGTCGCCGAGATGACCACGCCCCCGACCCTACTGTCGGGAACCACCTCTGGACCATCTTTGTGGATGGCTCCTCCAACTCTACGGGAAGCGGCGCCGGCATCGTCCTCGATAACGACGAGGGTACGGTCATCGAAGTCTCCCTCACACTAGCTTTTCCAACGACTAACAACCAGGCCGAATACGAAGCATTTCTCGCCGGCCTTCGCCTAGCATCCGACCTGGGAGCCAGGGACATCCGAATCTACACGGATTCCCAGCTGGTCGCTTCGCAAGTCCGAGGCGAATACCAAGCAAAAAACGACACCCTCGTCGGATACCTCGCGCTCATCACTGAAAAACTGAGAGGGTTCGACTCAGTAGATATTCAGCATGTTCCTCGGGAGCAGAACACCCGCGCCGACATTCTCTCCAAACTGGCAAACACCAAAAAGCGAGGCGGCCACAAATCGGTCATTCAAGAAATCTTGTCCCAACCAAGTACCAGCCCGACCACCACACCCCTCGACATCAACGCCATCGGAGACGAGGACTGCTGGATGACCCCCCTCCACACCTATCTCAGCACCGGCCGTCTGCCGGCCAACTCTAGCGAGGCCAACGCGACAAAACGACGGGCCTGCTCGTACGTCCTCCTCGAGGGACGACTATACCGCCGAGGCTTCGTAATCCCACTCCTCAAATGCATAGATAAGTCCCAGAGTACGACCGTTCTTGAAGAAATCCACGAAGGTATCAACGCGCAGCACCTCGGCGACAGATCCCTAGCGCGCAAGGCCCTACGCGCAGGCTACTACTGGCCATCAATGCAGTCCGACGCGAAGGAACATGTCAAACGATGTGATAAGTGTCAACGACATGGGGACATGCACCTCGCCCCCCCAACCGACCTCACGTCCCTCTCATCTCCGTGGCCGTTCGCTTGGTGGGGGCTGGACATCCTCGGGCCCTTCCCCCTCGGTTCATACCAGAACAAGTACCTCATCGTGGGAGTCGATTACTTCACCAAGTGGATCGAGGCCGAAGCTCTGGCCAAAATCACCGCCCACAACATACTCCGATTCTACAAACGTAACATCCTCGCCAGATTCGGGGTACCGCTCGCCATTGTCACCGACAACGGCACACAATTCACGGACAAAAACTTCCGCGACTTCGTCACCAAACTCGGAACCAAACATCACTTCGCCTCGGTCGAACATCCTCAGACAAACGGCCAGGCGGAGTCGGCGAACAGAGTTATACTCAGAGGACTCAGACGACGACTCGGCGACGCCAAACGAGCATGGGTCGAAGAACTCCACAGCGTCCTCTGGGCATACCGTACTACCCCCCACTCAACCACGGGGGAAACCCCATTTCGCCTCACGTACGGAACCGAGGCTGTGATACCGGTCGAAATCCGCGAACCATCCAGACGAACGGAAGCTCCCCTGGACACCGACGACAACGACGGCTCCCTCCGAGAAGAGCTCGACCTCGTCGAAGAAATCCGCTCAGGAGCAGCCCTCCGGGAAGCCCGGCTGAAGCAACAAGTCACACTTCGCCATAACAGCAAAGTCATAAAACGCGATTTTCAAACAGGCGACTTAGTTCTACGCAGAAACCAGAAAGACTCCCACGAGGGCAAACTGGCTGCGAACTGGGAAGGGCCGTACCGAGTCCGGGACAAAACGGAGCACGGGGCCTATTACCTCGAAAACCTACACGGTGAACAACTAGCTCGACCATGGAACACCGCGAAACTTAAGCGGTACTACAGTTAAAACATTGCCCGCGACGAAACATCGTCCCGACCACTGAGAGGGGGGGGGGGGCGACATGGTACCACCGCACACCCCCGCGTCCACCAGCGACCAAAGAAAAGCAAGCCATGCCTCTCGTGTGCGCAGGAAGAAGGCCTTGCTCGGCAGGGAATACCTCGACCGAGGCTCCCCGCCGTCGTACCAAAAGAGGCAGGACACCCAACTCGCGATGGGCCGTCCACACCCCGGGGAGAACTACCCCCGAAACGGCCCGGCTACGTCGCCGGCCAAACCGGCCAGTTCCCCGCACTACCGGTAGCAAATTGTCGAGCTAAACTCACCGAGCGCACACTTAGAAAATTACAAGAAATGTCATACACATCAGAAGCATTCAAACAAATACGAAAAACGAGCATAAAACGACATGCAAATAACGAGCGCACACTTAGAAAATCCACGATAAATATATTAAACAAAAGCGGGCACCAGCCCAGTAGTCAATGGTACAAATACAGAGCACGCAGGCCCAAAGAAAAGAGATAACAAACATCGGCACGCAGGCCACAAAAACAACGAGCACGCAGGCCCGGCAACCTATGCTTCCTCATCCGCCTGGTCATCAGCCACGGGTTCCTCCTCGGGGATAACAAGATAGGGATTGATCACCTTCCCATCAACAATCTCGTGGTACGGCCCTATCCCGTCCACGGCCAGCACGACACCAGGGTTGGCGACCTGAATCTGCTCGACGACGTTCTTGAACCCGACCTCAACAGCCTCCAGACAATCGCTCTCCAACACCCGGATATGAGCGATCAGGTCAGCACGGGTGATTAACCATCGATCCCCGTCAGTCTCGTCCTCGGCCGGACGAACAACGCTGTCCAAAACCTCCGTGCGAACCTTCAGCGCCTGCACCTCGGCCGTCGCTGTTCCCAGTTTTTCCTCCAGCGAAGCCACCTTCCCCTCAGCACCCTCTGCCCGTTTCCGCTGCTCGGCAACGTCCTTCTGGCTCTTCTCCAACTCCTCAGTGAGCTTGGCCAGCCGCGACTGCGTGAAAGTGAGATCCCCTTGCAGTTTGGATAGCTCAGCAGCAGAGCACCCCTCCTCGTTCAGCATAAGAGCCGTCGTGAACGTCCGCATCATTGCGGCCAAGTCCTCAGCCAGGACACGTCGACGGGTCTCTCGATCAGCCTGACGAACAACCTTCACCTCCCCGGCGGAAACAGTGGGAGAACGGGCACCATGAAAATATCCCGGATGCTGGTGGCAGGGAGGGACGACATAACCTTCCTCGACGGCGTCGACCGTCAGATCCACCACCCGAGGCTCCTCGGACCTCTGCCTCTTCGACGCTCCTTGAGACACAGGAGATTGGCTCTCTTGAGGCGAAGAGGACGAAGTTTGCCCCCCCGGCATCGCGACCTCCTGTCCGACCAGCTGGCTCACCCTCGTCCTTGGGGCCGCGGCATT
This sequence comes from Lathyrus sativus, assembly GCA_963859935.3. NCBI lineage: Eukaryota > Viridiplantae > Streptophyta > Magnoliopsida > Fabales > Fabaceae > Lathyrus > Lathyrus sativus. Next base: position 111,226,126 of record OZ012735.1, read on the forward strand.
CCTAGTGGCGCGCAACTGCTTCACCCGCTCCTCGACGGAAGACATGTTCGCTGCAAAAATAAAGAAAAGAGTTAGCGACGATCAAAAACCCCGACCACGGGGGGGAAACGAACATTCCTACCTAGGTAATCCAAAGCGGCCGCCCCGGTCGCACAATCGAGCAAAGTCTTAGTATTTATCAAACGCTTCTTGGTGCGTACGTTCCCCTGAGCGTCAAGGACATACCGACCGTCGGGCGTCACCAGCTTCGACGGAGGGAGAGACCGCACAAAGGCAATTATTTTCAAATAGGCGGCCATGTCCTTCTCCTCGAGGGTCCCCGCCCGGACGATATACCTATCCGTCCCTCGACTGAAATGCTCCGCGGTCCACAACAGATGTATCTTAGGAAGCCACGCGCGGAACCGCTGGCCATCTACCGTTCGCTCGCCCTCGTCGAAGAGAGTGTCCGAGCCGTGCTGCGTGATCGGCTTGACGAGGTAGAACCGGTTTTTGAAGTCTTTGACAGAATCGCTATACGCTTTGAAATTTTTTGTCGATTGCTTGAAGGAGACCCATCCGTGGCGGCCGTGCACCGTCTGCCGCTGCAGATGGAAGATACGGAAGAATAACGGCACCGTCGGCTCCACCGAGAGGTAGAAACACACCACCTCGAAAGCCCGGATGAAAGTCAAAGCATTGGGGTGCAGCTGGGACGGGGCAAGACGCAGCCAGTCAAAAAGCCCCAGATGGAAGGCGGAAAACGGTAACCGGAGCCGGGCTTCTTTAAAATAGAATTCATGCATCGGGAACATCCGCCGCCCATATCGCGAACAGATGCGGTGATGTTTTTTTGGCCGGTACACCTGCCAGTGCTGTGGTTCTCCTATGGGCGTATCCTCGACCGTGGCGTACACGTCGGACGTGTCGGCCACAAAGCAAGAAGGGGTAGAAAGTGGCTCCTCGGCCGCCCACTCCTCGGACGGGGCAATACGCTCGTCGTCATACTCCGGAACCTCAGGTTCATTGTCTTCAACCATTATCCTCGGCACCAGAGCTGACATCTACACCTGAAAGCAGAGGACATCGGTGAATTCGATAGCCAGGATCAAATCCACCCTTCCACCGCAAGTCAAGTGAAAGGGCGACAAAGGCCGGGAAGCGACGAGCAAACACTCGCTCCCCGTCTACCCTCCTCGGGGATCAAAGACCGACCCCTCGCCCCCTCTCGGGACGGCCATCGGAGAAGGTACTTCTCCCCGGGGCATTCATCGGAGAAAGCCCCCGTCCTCGGGGCATTCATCAGAAAAAGCTCCCGTCCTCGGGGCATTCATCGGAACCAGCCTACCGTCCCCGGGACATTCATCAGAAAACTCGCCAGACGCGGCGGAACTCGCGTCCCTCCTCGGGGCGTTCATCACGCCCCGACCACACGTTCCAATTAAACGACGGAAATAAAAAGGGAGGGAAAAGAGGAACTCACTTGTAACGGCGGCGGACGGAAGAAAAGATCAACGGTACGGCGGCGATCGGCGGTAAGCGGCGGACGAGCAGAGACGATAAAGCTTAGCAGAGAGAAAAGTAACAGAATGAGCGGGGACCTCCCCATTTATAACCCGGCGCGGGACTCGAAGCGACCCTAGGCTCATTAATGACATAGGGTAGCCGCCCCTACGACCGCTTAACGCAAGACACGTGGCGGCAACCTGACAGTCGCGTCCCTTCACCTGCCTCCTCCCCGTTCTGCCGACGACCGGAGACCTTCGTGCGAGTGCCCGCTCCAGGTGCGACGACCTTAAGTCCTCGCTCTTTCCCCAGAGCTTCGACTTGGGGGGCTCCTGTTCCGGTATGGGCCTAACCTCGGCAGGCCCAATACCGCGGGCGACCCAACAAGCGAACCGGGCACGCCAGGCACGCGCCCCCTTCGAGACGAGCAGGGCAAGCCGCCGAACACAAGCTACGTCTCCACAACCTTTTGTCGTCCACCACGCCGGACGGGCAGAACCGCCCGGGCTCCCCTCCCCGGGGAGAATAACGTGCTCGACGCACGTTCTCCACGTGCTCCCCTCCGCGGGGACACGTCACCGGCCAGTTGCCCACCTCCGAAAGAGCAGGTCAAACCCACTTTCCGGGGATCTAGGAGCGGTTGAACTAGGGCGAAGACCACGTCCTGGTCTTCACTACGCCACGTAAGCCCTAGCAGTCATTAGGGTTGGGCCTGGTCATCCAGCCCACCTCGAATGACCGTTGGGCCAGCGCTGGGGTCTCTCTATAAATACTCTCTTCCTCAAGAGGGTCAGGTAACGCTTCTTGCCCTTTTTTCTGTACTATTGCTTCCACTCTGTCCAACTTCTTACTTTGGCATCGGAGTGTCTTGCAGGCACACCCCCCTCCTCCTTCTCACCCCGGTGAACAGGTAGCAGCCCAACAGAGTGTGGCCAGTCCGTGATCCCCTCCTGATCAGGTCAGATCAAATTTGAAGGTGGAACACAATTATAATAAGTTGATGGAAACAATCGAGAAAAAACAGTAACACTAAAGAAAACGAATAGTTTTGAAATAATAAAATTAAACTGAGGATATTTTAGTAAATATAATAATTTTTAAATATCAAAACTCATATTCCCTCCCCTCCCCTCTAAATTCCCCCAATTCGGAGGGAACCAAAAAGTGTGTTTTGGAGGAATGCCCTCTAGCACCAGTTTCCCTATTGCCGTTTATTTGTTTTCTTTACCAAAGTTTAGTTATTTTGTTGTTAATTTTTATAGGCGAGTATTGCATCACTTCCGTTTGTAAAGACATGTTATTTTATGAGGTGCACCTATTTCCCTCTATACTTTACATAGGGCGAGGGTTTTTAATGAGGTCCCTCATTTTATTAATTCATATAATATGTGTTTGCTGGCTATACCTTTTCGCAGAAAACCTAAAAACTTGGGAGAAGATCACCCTATGAGGCAACCAAAATGATGGATCCATAAGCAGGATCCTTGTCGTTCTCAAAGGTGGTCAAAATGTTGGATCCTTAAGTGAGATCCTCGCTATAACACCCTATTATCCCCAAAGCGCAACATAATGTGAAAATATACATTTACACACATAGGGTTTCACTCAAACACAACATACATCTCCTCCGTAACACGAGTTATATAAAACATGCATAATTTAAACAACTGTCATCACATGATTCCCTTTACATAAGCTCATCACAGTTAAATTGAAACAATTAAAATAATTCATCAACCAATTAAGTTGCGTAACATAAAATAAGGTTATGGCTAACAACCTTCCACATCATCAACATCGCAAAGTAATGACAATAATAAAACAAAAAAGTTTGTTCGTCCAGTATTATATATCATAGCAACAAAATTTAAAACATCGCAAAAACGGAAAAAGAAAGAAGAACAGATTCAACGCCATCCTTCAGCTTATAAGCAACTACTCATTTACTTGCTCATTTGTATCTTAAGAAGGAGCACAAAATCATACAAACAACAAAGGAGTGAGAATACGCTCATAATATATAATGGTACAATAGTATGCAAGGGTAGTCTAAACAAACATCAACAATTATTCAACACAACTCATTGCATACATTCACCAAAGTATTCTCAATTATCAACATCAATATAATCATCCAATACATATGCAAATAATGAATATAAATTATCAACACTAAGACTCAACATTGCATGTGGTATCATTTATAAAAAACTTGGGTCCATCTCTCTCCTGAATCCCGACTATAGAACCATAACACACCAAATCGTTAACATATCATAAGTAACGCATCACCAATTTCCATATGGAACCAGCTACTCGCTCCTGAATCCTCATCATCAAACCAATTCTCATTTCTCTATGACTTCTTCAACTATTGTTACATCTCTCTTTGATGATTATTTCTCTTTATGATGATTATTCTTATTGTTGGTCTTTCCGTTGATTATTAGTTAGTTTGATTTAATTGTTTAATTTTAAAGTTAATTTGTAACATGCTAGTTTTAGCTTAAAAAAAATTGTATATTTTTAATTATTTATTTATTTTTATATTTGTATATATTTCAAAAACACTAAAACATACTATCTACAAAGTGTTTATACAATGTTAAAATGGAATTTATCCCATTGACAATAAATTGAAAGCAGTAAAGTGTTCACATTCTCAAAATCATTGAATCAAACACTACATACATTCTGTCCACACTACGGTTAAAAAAAACAGTAACATCATAATTATCATCACCATCATCCTCTATGATTCTACTGCAGGGCGCACTGTACCCTCTGTGCCCAACCAGTCATATCATCATCTTCATCATATATGCCTCCTATTGTCGCTGCTGATGTTTCCTCCTTGTCTCCTTTTCCATATTGACACTATGAAGTGTAGTTTCCTCGCACTCATCGTTCTCCATGTCTGTCAACTGTGATGAAGTTTTACCTGGAAGAACAGCCTCGATTTATATTTTATTATATATTTTCTTCATAATCATATTTTTCACATGTTATGTTATTCATACTATTGTAATCCTAATCTCTTTCTCCTTTTGTCATGAATCAGTTTGGCCAGTCTTAAGAATTTCTACTTTTAACACAGTTAGCACTTCAAATCACATTTTATGAATGATGCAGGTTGGTTCATTTAACTAGAAGAAAACAATATAGACATCAATAATACTCATATTATTTCATAAGTGTGTACAACAATACTATTATTCAATAATTTTTTCTGATACACAAAATGACATTACAAAAATTACACTATTACAGTCCCCTTCTACTTTCTTGGAGTCTCCAGCTTAAATTCCTCACCAATAAGTTGTTTCAAGTTTGGAAGTTCTACAATAACAAACTCAGATGAGTTCTCAGAATTTGTCTCCAAAACTCTCTCCCTCATTGACACCTTTCCATTATTCACAACTCTCATTGCAGTCATATTCTTAGGCACCCCCAAGAATGTAACCTTTTCTATGATCCATTTTTTATCCAATGCAAATTTTCCATTTGTAACATTTGATCTAACAGAAACACTAGTGTTATTCAATTCACCATAAAATCTAACAAATGTCCATTGATCTTTCGCTTCTAGATCAACAGCCTCGCCATCATCCAAATAAACCTGTCCATAGCTATTTCCAGTTCCATTAAAAACAACCACAAGTTCGAATGAGGTGTTCCGCGCTGCTTCCGTTGTCATTGCCTCACCTTGTAAGGCCAAAATGTTACCTTCTCCAACATGCACATTTATGTGATCAGATGGTGCATCAAGTGTGACAGTTTTGCCTGATTCAGCACTCACTGAATTTGAGAAATTAAAGAGATTAAACCAATTTCCTTTAGGAAAGTATGCATCAACCGTTGTTGCACCGGATTGTAGCACAGGTGAGACTAGAACTCCTTTGCCTAGTAGAAACTGTGAGTTTATTTCATATGTTGCAGTATCCTCGGGGAACGAAAAGAATAGCGGCCGCGCTATAGGTGTCCCGTTTTTACTTGATTCGTACATTAGTGTGTAGAAATATGGAAGAAGGCGATAGCGAAGGCCGAGCACTTTTTTAGCTGATGCTGCCACTGAATCCCATAGATAAAGCTCTTGCCTGTTGGAGTTCTTATCTGAATGATCTCTAGCAAACGGGTAAAAGGCTCCCAACTACATGAAGAAAAATAAAAAGTATTAGATCTTGTTGAAAATTTATCAGATACTAGCAAATTTTGTGGATGAATGAATGTTTGTTACCTGGATCCAGCGGCGACAAAGTTCTTCATTTGTGCTACCTTGGAAGCCACATATATCTGCTCCAACCATTGGAACTCCAAAGATTCCAAAGTTCAATATTGTTGGAATTGAGTAAGCTAAATCATTCCATGAAGCAGCATTATCTCCTGTCCAATGAGCTGCATACCTGCCAGAGCTTATGAAAGTCGATCTACTCAAAATGAATGGCCTTTTACCAGTTACATTCACTAAGACCTTGTTAGTTGTTTTGGAATTTAACAGTCCATACAAATTGTGAGCATCATACTCGGTGATATTACCATAATGTATCGCTGTTGCTGGCACTGTTCTATCGTTAATCGGTCTTTGACCTCCATTGCTGTTAATTTTGTATGGAGGGTTGTCAAGACTAGAATTTTGATTGTTAGGAGAAGTTATGAAATTAGCTAATTCGTTCATGTCAAGCCAAAGTCCATCAAAAGCGAGAAGTTCCCTAAACAGTTTGATTTCTTCACCCCAATAGTCTAGGGTTTTAGGGTTAAGAAAATCAGGATAGTAAACTTGTCCAGGCCAAACTTGACCTTGATAATTGGTTCCGTTTCTCTTTATGTAGATATCGGCTTTCAAGCCTCGATTATAGGTATCGTATGTGTCATTGATACCAATACCTGTGTACAAAATTTGTCTCGAATCAATCACATTGTTGTTAAGTTTCAAAGATATTTTATGGTGTTAGAGTAAAGTACCTGGATCTATAATAGGCACGTATTTTTGACCATTTTTGTGAAGAGTGTCAACGAAAATCTTCATCTTATCAAGCGGAAAATTAACAGGATCGAGTGTGAATATTTTATATGCGTCCATGTAATCGATATCTGTCCACATAACTTCCAGAGGTATACCAGATTTTGAATAGTTCTGTACCACTTCTGTGATATCAGTTACACTCTTGTAGCCATATCGACACTGATGAAAACCTTCACAAAGAGTTAACAACGATGTGAATCAGCATAGGAATTCGATATAACGAATCAGCATGAATAGAAGAACAAAAACGGAATGAATTACATTGTTGGACTTACCAAAAGACCAATAAGGCATAGGAGCAGGCCTACCAATGAGTTCAGTGTACTGTTCCAAAACCAACTCAGGAGAAGAACCAGCAAAGAAATAGAAATCAAAAACACCTCCAATCACCTTATAAGTAACACGATCACCGCTATAAGCAATATCCATTCCATTACTATTAAGAAGCAAAACACCATGTGTGGTTCCGTTTTTCACTTTTCCATCAGATGAACCCTTTCTCACATCCAAGTAAAACGGGTGAGAGCCATAAAGGTTCACATTAACACTGGAACTAGGAATATCTGCATTCCAAAGAGTGAAATTATTGCCTGCTTGCAACTTGAAGGTACTCTTAGTATGCTCTCCAAAACCATACAGAGAAGATCTGTCTGAAGGTAGAGAAGTAGAAAGCTGCAAGTATTGATCTTTAAACACGAGAAACGTTTCGGGGTTTGAAGGGTCTTGTGGTGAAGTGTTGAAGAGTGTGTCATTGGAGGATTTGCGAGTGATGGTGAATCCAAATGGACTTGTGTTGTTGAGTGTGAAGATAAGGTCTGAATCTGGATGTGTGAGTATGTATGTTGAATTTTGAGGATTATCGTCTAGAATATGGTGAGATACAGAAGAAGGAGAAGAAGATGATTCTCTAGGAATCACTTCTTGTGGAATTTCCCATCTTTGATTATTAGAATCAGTGATCCTTACTCTTAATCTATCCTTGGTCTCAAAACTGCAATTCAGAGTTGAAAAAAAAAAGTTAACAGTTTAATAATAATAATCATATGATTATGTCTTTTGAGACAAGAAATTAAAGTAAACTATGATCGGTTACCTGACAGTGAGGTTGAGGAGTTGAATATCTGTTCCAAAGACAGACGAGGAATTGATGAGTTTAAGGTTAGCAGTCAAAGAATTTGCTGTCGTGTTGGTTACATTTGTGATTGTGTAGCCATAACCAACTGGTTCATCTGCTACAGTTTGAGATATGACTATGAAAAAAATGAAACAGAAGATTAAGGTTTGAATTCTAGGACTTGCAATCATTTTGATTGTTTTTGATGTGTTTGAGGAAAGAAGGATAGAAAATCTTTATATAAGCGAGCAATAATGAGGTATTTATTGAGACAATATTTAACTCATCAGTTACATACAGAATTAGTTAATGAATTATCATTATATAAAGAAATTATTTAATAGATTGGATTTATTCCATTCATTCAACCAATTCATCTATTTAACAAAATGGGTTGATACAATCCTTCTCATTTTATAAATTCAATAAATCCCATTTTATATTTTATTTTACTTTTAAAATTTTAAAATTTCTTTTTTTGCTTCTAACTAATTTCTTTTTTTGCTTTTAACTAATTTTAAGAAAATTTTATTTTATTTAATTAATTTTTTACAACAATTATTTTTATTTTAATTTCACAAAAAAAACTGTTTTTAAAATTTTCTCTCCCTTAACTAATTTTATTTTAAAAACTATATAAAAATATTTCTCTCTATTCACTATCGATGCGGCTATCGATCAAGTAATAGCTATATAAGACTATTCGTGGTGCAATTTGAATCAATTTTAAGATAAAAGATAAATTTACACATAGTCGCTCGATTTTAAATGATCGATTATAAAAATATGATCCGATCTAATTTCATACTATTTGATTTAGATTAGTTTTTAAATATCCAAATATCCAAATTTTATTAATATTATAAAAAAATGTGAATAATAAGTTATATATATATATATATATATATATATATATATATATATATATATATATATATATATATATATATATATATATATATATATATATATATATATATATATATATATATATATATATATATATATATATATATAAAACGTTGGATTTGATTTGGATCGGTTTTAAAATATCAAACAAATCTAATTTGAGTTGAGTGATTTTTATAGAAAAGATTCAAACATGTTATTTGTTTTTTTTTTTAATTATTTTTTGCAACTTTTGATTTTTTATAGATAATTTTTACTTTTATTTGAATCGATTTGGATTTAAATCTCTTTAATTAATATAATACCATCATTTTTCATTGATGGTATGTTGCGTCGACTTCTTCATGAACCACTTTTAGCATGTTATTTTTCAACTAGGAAGTTAACAAAAAAGGGGTATCTTTTATGCTAAGTTTTGATGTGTTTGAAGAAAACAGGATATAAGGAATAATGAGATGGCAATAAAATCTATTTTAAAAATATTTATTCGGTCAAACCAATAATTAATTCATTTAGGTTATCAGTTACATAAAAATTATTTAACGAATTAGATCCAATTTATTAATTACTTAAAGAGTTATTTAAGGGATTGGATTAAATCTATTTTATTTTATAAATTTAATGATTCATATTTTATTTTTAAAATTTTATAAAATTAATTTATTTTTAACTAATTTTAAGAAAAAAATATTTTATTTAAATAATCTTTTACATCAATTTTTTTTTTTTAAATTCACAAAAATATCTATTTTAAAAATCATATAAATTGTTCTCACACACAAATGATATAATTGTGGATTTCAGACACTAACTACTCAGTGCAATAAATTTTATTGATGATGTTTTGGACCGACCACGAGCCCAATGTGCAAAAAGGCTCATTTACCATTTCAAGAGGGCTAACCCAAGATGAAAAATGTCTACTGACATTTTTCATATTTTAATATATATATATATATATATATATATATATATATATATATATATATATATATATATATATATATATATATATATATATATATATATATATATATATATATATATATATATATATATATATATATATATATATATATATATATATATATATATATATATATATATATATATATATATATATATATATATATATATATATATGTGTGTGTGTGTTTATATATATATTTTTAGGAATTAATCTGTCACTTTCAGTTATACCTCATACCCCCTCTAATCTGCATGAAAAGACAAACTGATCCTGCAAAATATTTTTTTAAAACTTCCAAATTGATAGTGTTGGGACATAAATTTCAAATATATGGAGCGATACCGAAAATTTTGAAGCAACAGTCGAGAATTTTGAAACTAATAAGTTTTCCCACAAAAATTACATGATTTACGATTTTTTGTACCGAAAGTTTTGAAAATTTCGATATTTTTTACCGACAACCTCATAATTTCTACCTGAAATTTCATAATTTTCAGTATTTTTCACCGAAAATTTTAAAATTACCGGTATAAAACCCATTATTTTTATCGAAAATTTCAAAATTCCCCGTAGTTATAAAAATCTAGTTTTGTACCGGGAATTTTGAAATTTTCGATAATTATAAAAATTTAGTTTTATACTGGAAATTTTGAAATTTCCGATAATTACCATTATTACTTTTTTTCCAATATTTATTTTTTTCTTCTTTTGCAGTGAAATCCAAAGGCAGAGACAATAATATTGCAAGGAAAGCTGTTGATCGAGCAGCATACCAGGTAGGGCTGACAGGGGTGCTGATGTTGAGTCTTCCCATCTATGGGCATGATGGGTGGTCCCCACCGGTTCACACCGAAAGCGGTTGGCTGAGCGGGTTCTTTTCCAAGCGCCGAGTGGAACCTCGTTCCACTCGGCGCCGCCTAGTTCAATTAGCAGAGCAGGCTATAGATGAGGTGCTGCTAGATGTTCTTGTATCTGATCTCGTTGGTGAGCCGATGGTTAATCCAGTTGTTCAGGAGATTGTTGGTAGGTTTGCAATTCAACTTTGAAATTCTAGTAACAGACAGTCGATGTTATACTGGATGTTGATAACACGAAATCATATAGATATTTTCATGCATATTTCAACTAAAGTCTAACCGTTTTCGATCCGATTTCGGGTTATTTCCGTGTATTTGTCTGATGTTTTTGCAGGTATTCAACGATCACGTCCAAACAAGACAACATGAAGAAAAGAAGCAATCCCAGATGAAATATGGACGAAAAAGGAGTGAAAACACAATGAAAAGCGCAGCAGACAGTTTTTGCTGATGTGACGACCGTCACAGATGCATGACGACCGTCACACGGGTGACGACCGTCACACCTTGTGACGACCGTCATGCAGGCAAAAACGCCCCACTCAGATTACACGTCAAAAGAGCAGTTCCAATTCCCATTAAATGGTCCACTACTCCCTAAATTATCTGCCTCAAGGTCCATCATCCTCAGAGATAACCGTTGGGATTCCACTTCTATAAAAAGGGGAGCAGAGGACTTCAGAAAGGGAGCTGCATTCATACCACGAAGTGCTGCCAAATTTAATTTCCAGAGCAAATTTACTTTCAGTTATTATTTGTATCCATTTCTCCAGTTTTATTTGTATCCCTTTCCTTTATTTCCCTGCCATTTTCCTCATTCCCATTTCCGCTCTTCTGTAATTGTTACTGCACTGTACGATCGAATTGGAACTAAAGACAGAATCCTGCCAACATCTGTGGAGGATCTGCCCAAAGGCCAATTGGCATTATTTACAGGTTTTCATTTTGATCGACTTCTATTTTATCATAATGCAATTTATTATTTATTATTATTATTTATGTTTTGCTTTTCCAAATTCCATGTCTAGCTAAACTTAGGTAATCGATATGTAGTAATAATTCGAATGGGATTTGATAACTCTTGTTTGAAAACTTTCTTTTCACAAAAATAACTTATGGTCTAAGTGTTTAAAATTGATTTACGAAATAAACTTCGTCGCGAAAGCGAGAACTTATTTTAAAGTAGTTTTGCCACGAAAGTGGGAAATTAATTAAGATATGAACCAACAAGCGAAAGCTGCGGTAAGGTCAGATAGTAAACACTAGGCATTTGTTTTAATAACAGCGAAAGCACTTTAAAACGAATTAGAACTTAGAGATTTCCAAAAAGTAATTTTAACCCCGAACGGAATACGAAAGTGTACGTTAGGCCCTTAGGATTATGATTAGCGTCAATAACCATTGTGAGACGAGAGTCTTCAAATCTCCATTTTCTGCTTAAATGAACTGTGAAAACTATTTCATACACCAGTAACTTATCAAATCCCTGAAGAACACAATTACTACGTATCGATTCAATTAATTAAAATCTAAATAGTAATCTTAGTTTCCCCTTTTAGTGACAATCTTATTCCCTTAAAACATATTCTACCTAGCTAAACATAGTAACTCCCGAGAACACTAGATTGATTACAAGTCCCTGTGGGATCGATATCTTTTATTACTACGCGATAGACTGTGCACTTGCAGTTAGTTGTATTAGACATAGAAAGTCGCGATCAAGTTTTTGGCGCCGTTGTCGGGGACCCGTTTAGTCAATAGTGTAACCTTCTATTACGCCGTATAGACTAGGTAAACAATTTTCATTTTTCCTTTACTAGTGCTGTCGATTGTATGCCAAGTGATCGCCCACAAAGCGATATCTTGAAACCTTCAGTCGCAGAACTAGAACGCTTCTTACACCTAAGAAGCCGAATCATTGAGTACCAACTCAAACATAACATTCCCGATCCTCTCACTCCCATTCCCAAATCAGAAGAAGAAGAACCAACGATGGCTGAAGGACCTCCGAACAAATCGCTGAAGGCATACGCTACACCATCTCAGATGGAGCCTAGAAGTAGCATTGTTGCCCCAGCTATTACCCGAAATGATTTTGAGCTAAAACCATCATTGCTGTCGGCTGTACAACAAAACCAATTCTCAGGAAACGCAACTGAGGATCCGAACGAACATCTAACGAAGTTTGTACAATACGCAGACACAGTGAAGGCAAATGGAGTAACTCCAGACGCGATAAGACTTCTTCTTTTCCCATTCTCTCTTAGAGATAGAGCGTGGACATGGTTACAATCGTTACCATCCAACTCCGTTACGACGTGGGAGCAATTGAAGAACGTCTTCTTAGCGAGATATTTTCCACCAAGCAAAACTGCTATGCTTAGAGCTCAAATCAACGGATTTCGACAGAAAGATACTGAATCTCTTTACGAAGCATGGGAACGATTCAAAGATATGATGAGAACATGTCCTCACCACGGTCTAGAAGACTGGGTGACAACTCATACTTTCTATAATGGGCTTCTATACAATACTAGATTGACAATAGACGCTGCCGCGGGCGGTGCACTTATGGATAAGCCATACGATGAAGCCTATCAATTAATAGAAAACATGTCACAAAACCATTGCCAATGGGGAGGTGAACGCACTCCAAATGAGAAAACCTCAGCGAAAGGTGGGATGTACGAAATCAACAGCCTTGAAAAGTTCAATGCTAAAGTAGATGCTCTAGCACAAAAGATCGATAGTCTGACCGTTAACCCCACTGCAACTGTCGCTGCAGTAACTCCAAATTGCGAGTTATGCGGAAGTACCACTCATAATGCACCCGAATGCCCATTGCTAGCCGGAATCCCGCCAGACCAGGTAAATTATGCTCAAGGAAATCCCTACGCAAATACCTACAACCCAGGTTGGCGAAATCATCCAAACTTTTCTTACAAAAGCGAAAATGCATTGCAAATGCCTACTGCTCCGCAAGGATATCAAAAATCAGCTGCTCAGAATGCACCTAGGAAATCAAACCTCGAAATGATGATGGAAAAGTTCATAGCTACTCAAGCTCAAACGAACAAAGAGTTCCTGAATCAAAACATACACACTAGCGAGCAAATTAAACAGTTGACAGGAAAAGTAGACGCTTTAGCCACCCACAACAAAATGTTAGAAACTCAGATATCACAAGTGGCTCAACAGCAAGCATCTGCTGCCGCACCTGCTGGCACATTTCCTGGACAACCCGAACAGAACCCCAAAGGCCAAGCAAATGCTGTGATACTAAGAAGTGGAAAAGAATTGGACGAACCGATCGATCCAAGGACCGAAAACTCAGCCATGCAACAGAAACCAACTGAACAAGCAGAAAAGGAATCTGAGTTAGAGAAGAAGGAGGACAACGAGAAGGAGGATACCGCAAGTGAAAAAACTCAAGCACCTCCAGCGCCATATAAACCACCTATCCCTTATCCGCAAAGACTAATAAACTCTAAAACTTCAGGACAGTTTAAGAAATTTGTAGAGCTCCTTAAACAGTTGAATATTACTATTCCTTTTACAGAAGCGATAACTCAAATGCCGTCATACGCCAAATTTCTCAAAGAGATCCTGTCAAATAAGAGAAAGATCGAGGATAACGAAACAGTTACACTTACTGCAGAGTGTAGCGCTATTATCCAGAACCGCATGCCCCCTAAATTAAAAGACCCAGGTAGTTTCTCCATACCCTGCGTCATAGGAAAGTTCGTAATAGATAAAGCTCTATGCGATTTAGGAGCCAGTATCAGTGTTATGCCCTTATCTATATGCAAAAAGCTGAGTATGGGAGACCTCAGGCCAACCAAAATGTCCGTACAATTAGCTGACAGATCAGTAAAATACCCCGTCGGAATACTGGAGAACGTTCCAGTACGCATAGGACAATTCTACATCCCAACCGACTTCATAATCATGGACATCAAGGAGGACACTGTAACCCCAATTATCCTAGGAAGACCGTTCCTAGCTACAGCCGGAGCGATTATAGACGTGAAGAAAGGAAGGCTAACATTCGAAGTAGGAGAAGAAAAGATAGAGTTCATTCTCACCAAGTTCTTACAAGCACCAGCAATAGACGATACCTGCTATTTAGTAGACGAAATTGACGAATGCATAAGAGAACTTGAAAATGAGGAGACCACATATTCAGAAATAATAAAGATTCAAATACCCGACATTTCTGAAGACGACAATTGGCGTAAACCGTATAAAGACGACAACCTAAGCGAAAGCTTAGCACTGACACCAAACCATATGCCAGGTCCGAAGAACCCATCTTTAGAACTTAAAACTCTACCCAAAAACCTCAGATATGAATTTCTAGACGATGAACTAAAAAGACCAGTGATAGTCAACGCCGACTTAGGACAACCAGAAACCGAAAAGTTATTAGAAGTCCTAAAGAAGTACCCCACCGCGTTAGGCTATAACATAAGCGATCTAAAAGGTATAAGCCCTTCGATCTGTATGCATCGAATTACAATAGAGGAAGACTCTAAAACTTCTCGAGAGCATCAGAGAAGACTAAACCCCATCCTGAGCACTGTAGTCAGAGATGAAGTAAAGAAATTACTTGATGCAGGAATCATCTATCCGATCTCCGATAGTGAATGGGTTAGCCCAGTTCATGTCGTACCAAAGAAATGAGGAGTCACAGTAGTTAAAAACGAAAAAGGCGAATCGATAACAAAAAGAGTCGTGACTGGAAGTAGGATGTGTATTGATTATAGTAAGCTTAACAAGGCTACACGCAAAGATCACTTCCCGCTACCCTTCATAGACCAAATGTTGGAAAGATTAGCCAAACATTCATATTTCTGCTATCTAGATGGTTACTCAGGATTCTTCCAAATTCCCATCCATCCTGATGACCAAGAAAAGACTACATTCACCTGTCCTTACGGTACTTTTGCCTACCGCCGAATGCCGTTCGGACTCTGTAACGCTCCAGCAACCTTCCAAAGATGCATGATGGCAATCTTCGCAGATTTCATAGACGACATTATGGAAGTGTTTATGGACGATTTCTCGGTATGTGGACAAAGTTTCGAAGGATGCTTACAAAACTTAGAAATGGTACTAGAACGTTGCGTAAAAGTAAACCTCGTCCTAAATTGGGAGAAATGCCATTTTATGGTCCGACAAGGAATAGTTCTAGGACACGTCATATCAGATAGAGGGATTGAGGTAGACAAAGCTAAAATAGAGATTATAAAAGATCTCCAACCTCCAAAATCCGTACGAGAAATACGGAGTTTTCTAGGACATGCCGGTTTCTACAGAAGATTTATAAAAGATTTCTCGAAAATCACAAAACCTTTGACCGACCTGTTAATGAAAGATGCTGAGTTCGTCTTCGACGACGACTGTTTAAAAGCATTCGAAACATTGAAATCAACCCTTATCACCGCACCAATCATGCAACCACCAGATTGGAGACTACCGTTTGAAATCATGTGCGACGCGAGTGATTACGCTGTAGGCGCAGTTCTAGGACAAAGGAAGGACAAGAAGCTCCATGCCATCTACTATGCCAGTAGAACCTTAGATCCTGCCCAAATGAACTATGCTACCACAGAAAAGGAACTTCTATCAGTTATATTTGCGCTTGACAAATTCCGTTCTTACTTAGTAGGAGCAAAAATTATCATATACACAGACCACGCTGCCATAAGGTACCTAATAAGCAAAAAGGATGCCAAACCAAGATTATTAAGATGGATCCTGTTATTACAAGAGTTTGACTTAGAAATCAAAGATAAGAAAGGAACCGAGAACGTTGTTGCGGATCACTTATCCCGAATAGAAGGCATCAGACACGAACCAGTACCGATAAATGACGATTTCCCGTACGAACGTCTGATAGCCAAATTGGAAAGTGACATGCCCAATTCAATCTCGGAAGATCCAGAATTCGAAAAAGCCGTAGAAGCCGTTTATGCCCAAGTCACATTACCTTGGTATGCTGACATCGTTAATTACCTCGCCGCAGGCGTGCTTCCACCAGATCTTACTTATCAGCAAAAGAAGAAATTCTTCCACGATCTGAAACACTATTATTGGGACGAACCCCTACTCTTCAAGAGAGGGGCCGACAACATATGTCGTCGCTGTGTCCCAGAGGAAGAAATAGAAAATATTATTTCCCAATGCCACTCAGCACCATATGGTGGTCATGCTAGTACATCCAAGACGTGCGCTAAGATTCTCCAAGCCGGCTTATTCTGGCCTAATCTCTGGAAAGACGTTCACATCGCTGTGCAAAAGTGCGATAGATGCCAACGAACTGGCAACATCTCACGACGCGATGAAATGCCTCAGATAGGAATCTTAGAGGTAGAAGTCTTCGACGCCTGGGGAATAGATTTCATGGGACCTTTCCCACCTTCTTTTGGAAATAACTACATACTCGTCGCTGTCGATTACGTGTCTAAATGGATAGAAGTCATAGTTGCTCCAACAAACGACGCACGAGTAGTAATCAAACTCTTCAAGAACACTATCTTTCCTAGATTCGGTGTACCCAGACTCGTCATTAGTGACGGAGAATCTCACTTCATATCACGAATATTCGATAAACTTCTCTCTAGATATGGAGTCAAGCACCGAGTAGCTACACCTTATCATCCGCAAACTAGCGGACAAGTAGAGGTCTCGAACAGAGAAATAAAACAAATCTTGGAAAAGACTGTCGCTACCTCAAGGAGAGACTGGTCATCGAAGCTACAGGAAGCTTTATGGGCTTATAGGACCGCATTTAAGACACCAATAGGTACTACCCCCTATAAATTAGTTTACGGTAAATCCTGCCATCTCCCTGTAGAGTTAGAGCATAAGGCCTTTTGGGCCATTAAGACACTCAAATTCAACTACACCGAGGCAGGAGAAAAGCGAATCTTGAACTTACACGAGTTGGAAGAACTTCGATTAGACGCTTACGAAAATGCCCGTATCTACAAAGAACAAACTAAAAAGTGGCATGATAAACGTTCAATCAGGAAACAGTTCAGTGTGGGAGACATCGTATTGCTTTTTAATTCACGATTAAAACTCTTCCCAGGAAAACTAAAATCTAGGTGGTCTGGACCCTATGAAGTGACTAAAGTACTTCAGAGTGGAGTTGTTGAAATTACCGACAAGACAAATGCACCGTTTATCGTAAACGGGCAACGTCTAAAACATTACAATAAGAACGACAACAATCCTCAAATTAGCAATATAACATTGCTTGAGCTTCCGGCTCAAACACCAGAATAGCTTCTCACCAAGCTATCGTCAGGCTTTAGACGTTAAAAACAGCGCTTATTGGGAGGCAACCCAAATTCCCCTCGTTATTGCATTTCATTTTTCTTTAAAATTCTACTTTAAAAAATCCAACAAAAATCCTAAAATTACTACTACTTTCTACTTTCGTTCATTTTCGTACTTTTATTCTTATTTTATTTTTTTCCCTTTTGTCTTTTGTTTCTACCACTTTTCGTTTCTAAAAATCCTGACTTCAATTTCTTGTTTCAAACTTTTCAGGATTTTTAAAGTCTTCAAAACATTTCTTCTGTTTTCTCCAAATTACCTGCGAATATGGCCGAGTACGATTTCACAAAGGTTCACTTCCAAGGACTCGCTCAAAAGGCAAGATTTGCAGCACTGACTGAAAGAGAATTCGCCTTAACGCTGTATTATGACAAGGCTACTATGGATAAACTAGAGATCACAGATAGCATTCAATACCTGTTCAATCAACTCGGTTGGGAGAACACTGCTCTGAAAACACGTTTCGCTACCTACAAGGATCTTACCTATGAATTCCTTAGTTCTTTCAGATACACACCCAACTATGGCTTTGGAACCCGCTCAGAGTTGATTACCTTCAGATTGTTTAGAATGGACCAAACCCATAGCCGGATGTCACTAGCTAACCTCCTAGGATTCCCTAGCGGACCGCATGTGTTCATCAGTGCAGAAGATGACGATATTGATTTGCAACTCGAGCACTTCTGGGGTAGAATCACAGGCGACTATCACCCTGAACCAGACAGAATGTACAATGATGACATTCATAACCCAGCCTTTAGATACTTCCATAAGATACTAGCTCACACCTTGTTTGGAAAAGAAGAAAATATTACCACAGTGTCTAAGGAAGAGTTATTCATCATGCTCTGTGCTTCTCAGGGACGGACAGTAAATGCAGTGCCTTTCATGATGAGATCCTTCAAACGCCTCACGCTGGAACCTCAGACACCTATTCTTATAGGAGGACTAGTAACAATGATTGCCCACTATCTTGGCCTTAGATTCCATTTAAATGCCAGCACTCGTTTTGGTACCATCAGACCCGTGAACATACAATTCTGCTTTAACAGGCGCATCTTAGGAACTATGGGACCTGGACCGTACGAGTACCTTATTAACGAAAAACCAGTACAGCTATTCACACTGCCTGATCATCTGATGACAAGCATCCACAACAAGGATAACTGGCTCTATGAATTGGATGAGCCTATGGGACCTCCTTCACCACAGTCAACACCCCAGAACTATATGTATGACAGTGACCACATTTCTGAGGCACACGATTACATGTACTTTGAGGACGCCGCCTCTGAAAATGAAGTAGACCCTATGACTCCTCCACACTACAATACTTATCCGGAGCCTATCCCTGAGGAATCAACCGACAAAATGGATACCGTGTTACTCAAATTGGACGACGTTGATAAAGCTCTGACTAATGTAAAAGCTGATATCGCAAGCATGCACAGTGATCTGGTAGGCTTCATGGATCTAGTCTGCGACCAACTCGACTACTATTCACAGAAATTCGAGGAATTGAAGGCACGGAAAGATTAGTTATTAGCTCGTAGCAGTAGTTTCAGTTTAGTCTAGTCTAGTTTAGTTTAATTCACTCATTTGGAATTTTCACATTGTTCGTTTCATTATGTACTACATACAATTGTTTCCATTTTATGTTATTTCAATTCTAGCTTTTATTCAATTATTCTGTTTTCGCATTATTTATTGTTTGATGGCTATTATATTACATCACCGTATCAATACTACGTTTTAAAATCACCACGAGTATGCCCTCAGAGCAAAATTCTGCGTTCTGCAGATTTTGCTGCTGTGACGACCGTCACAGCCCCATGACGAGCGTCACACGGGTGACGACCGTCACACCTTTGTGACGACCGTCACGCAGCCCAGAACTGCAATCTGATATAACAGAGGTCGTGTTCCCTTCCACTCCCCCATTAGCACTTTCAAACTTCCAAAATTCATACCCCACTACGATTTTCGTCCTCCCCAATTGAACTATAAACCTCAACTCCAAATTCAACCTCCAAACCACCGTTCTGTCACATTTCCCTCTCTGCCGAAAAACCCCAAAACCTCCGAAACCTCTCCATCTTCAACAATGGCCGGAAACGCAGATATCAACAACATTTCCTTCCCTGAGGGCGAGTTAGGCGAGAGACAACGAGCACAGTACATTGCATTTCATCAGAGGTCGCTCCAGCCAACTCACTACCCGCACCTTCCATCACTTACGGAGCTCGGACTCCTCGAAGGTGTAACCTGGATGCTTCAATGAGCAGGCATCTGGAACCTCTACTCCAACCCCCAGCCGACCTACGAACAGCTCACCCTTGAGTTCTTGAGTTCGTTCTCATACATCACCAGCAGCGGCGAACTCAACCAGCACTCAGGTGCCGCTTGCTTCCGGATGTTTGGCGTTAACTATCAGATGCACCAAAACCAGATTGCCGGCATCCTACAGCTACCCCGCGGCGACAACGCTCATCGCCGCATCACTGATCAGTTCCAGCACGAAGCCTTCACATTGTGGTATCAGTTGACCGGCCTCAATGCCGATGGTTGGGACTCCTTGCACGCCACTCACATCCATAACCCCGCCATCAGATACTTTCACCGGGCATTGAGTAACATTATCTTCGCCAGAGACAGCAACCACAAGGTGAACTCCAAGGAGCTCTTCTTTCTTCATTGCGTCTTCAACAATGAACCGGTCAACGCTGCCCCGTTCCTGCTGGCTCACATTCAGGCCAACTGCAACCGTGGCTCGAAGCCATTCTACTTTGGCAGGATTGTCACGGCGATTGCACTTGGGCTGAACCTTGGCGACCGCCTCCAGCACCTCCAGTCCATCCCCTCGGTGTTCCTTGACACCGACCACTGCAGGGCCTCCCATCTCATCCGCTCCCGAGCTGACGGGAAATATCATCCGGTTGTACGTGGCAAGACCGTCCGAAGCATCATCCTTCCGTCCTGAGAACCGTACCAACTGGTTGTTCGACCTCACTGCCCCTCCTGATGCCGCTGTTCCTACTCAGGACCCCACTCATGACTCCGAAGATGAAATCCAAGCTGAGTTGGACAGGTCCGAGCAGCCAGAGGCATCGCAGCCTCCTCTTCCAGTAGGTACATCATCCCGCCGCCGCCGTCACCATCCCGTGCCCGACTACACCGAAGAGGACCTCCGCCGCTCCCTAGACCAACAGGCACAGATACTCACGATGCTGCAGCAGCAGAACCAGCGAGCTGACCAGTTCGAAGCTTGGCACTGGACTCAAATGCAACAACTTCACACCGGCTAAGCTACGATCACTGAGAATCTAGCGAATCTGACCCTGCAGGTCGAAGGACTCCGAGACACGGTCTACCACATCGGAGCCATGAGCTATGAGGACAGAGTAGCCCTTGCTAGAGCCAGAGGACGCCAGCGTGGACGTGACAGGCCCCGGGACTAGATTTTCATTTTTTTCCTTCATTGTTTACTATATTTCAGTTCTTTGTATTTTCATTTTCAGTTGTATCTCCCTCTCGCATGCTTCAAGAATCAGTGAGGACACTGATCGAGATAGTGTGGGAGCGGAGCCTTATTTCCACTGTATTTTGAACTTCCCTTATTTCCTGTATTTCCATTTCACTGCACTTTGAATTCTGGTAATATCTATTTTTACACTTTCTATTTCTAGCAAATAAAGCGCGTCTATATATTTTTCACGTTACGCAAACTATCCCCACATTATTCAACGTAAACAAAAACTTTCATTTGTTCCTCAAAAGCAAAAGCATCACGAGAATGCACCTGAGTTCAAACCGAGTTTTGAAACTCCGAGGAAACGACAGTTCTAACAAAACCAGTATCATCCAGACACCTTAGATCTCTAGTTTATGCGAGTCGGTTTCACCACCTACGTGTACCAAAGTCTCAAGTGTCTACGCAAACTCAACCCCAAGTAGTTTATACTAGCAGTCAGCACCATCCTAAAAACACCTCTAAGCGAGCGACCGATGCAAATAAGTGTATGATCTCCAAAAAGATGAAAAATCATGAAAAGAGAGCTAAAAAAAGCCCAAGAATATAAGATACGTTTCCTTCTAAGTTAGGTGCTCCTCACCCGAGCATTTAGCCCAACGGCACGAAAAACCCATTGAAAAATCAATGACACCAAATTATGATCAATAAAGAAGATCAAAAACAAAAACGATATCATATTCACTAACAGGTCGACTTGCCATGAGAGTGTGCGGATAACAGGCTTAATGTGATTTCCCTAGAACAAACAGGGTGAACTTGCCACAAGAACCTTGACACCAAGATACGGTAGCATTGATTGAGACCGATTTGCAATAAAAGGGAGACCTCCGGAGACTTGTAGTCCAGTGTCGTCGTGATACTCGTCTTGTTCCTACCAAGAATCCCGGTTTTTCCAAACTCTGCGAACGAAGAAGCAGCCTCGTGCTTGCCGACTTTTCCACGTTTTACTTGAGGACAAGCAAAGATTCAAGCTTAGGGGAGTTTGATAACACAAAATCATATAGATATTTTCATGCATATTTCAACTAAAGTCTAACCGTTTTCGATCCGATTTCGGGTTATTTCCGTGTATTTGTCTGATGTTTTTGCAGGTATTCAACGATCACGTCTAAACAAGGCAACATGAAGAAAAGAAGCAATCCCAGATGAAATATGGACGAAAAAGGAGTGAAAACACAATGAAAAGCGCAACAGACAGTTTTTGCTGATGTGACGACCGTCACAGATGCATGACGACTGTCACACGGGTGACGACCGTCACACCTTGTGACGACCGTCATGCAGGCAAAAACGCCCCACTCAGATTACACGTCAAAAGAGCAGTTCCAATTCCCATTAAATGGTCCACTACTCCCTAAATTATCTGCCTCAAGGTCCATCATCCTCAGAGATAACCGTTGGGATTCCACTTCTATAAAAAGGGAGCAGAGGACTTCAGAAAGGGAGCTGCATTCATACCACGAAGTGCTGCCAAATTTAATTTCCAGAGCAAATTTACTTTCAGTTATTATTTGTATCCATTTCTCCAGTTTTATTTGTATCCCTTTCCTTTATTTCCCTGCCATTTTCCTCATTCCCATTTCCGCTCTTCTGTAATTGTTACTGCACTGTACGATCGAATTGGAACTAAAGACAGAATCCTGCCAACATCTATGGAGGATCTGCCCAAAGGCCAATTGGCATTATTTACAGGTTTTCATTTTGATCGACTTCTATTTTATCATAATGCAATTTATTATTTATTATTATTATTTATGTTTTGCTTTTCCAAATTCCATGTCTAGCTAAACTTAGGTAATCGATATGTAGTAATAATTCGAATGGGATTTGATAACTCTTGTTTGAAAACTTTCTTTTCACAAAAATAACTTATGGTCTAAGTGTTTAAAATTGATTTACGAAATAAACTTCGTCGCGAAAGCGAGAACTTATTTTAAAGTAGTTTTGCCACGAAAGTGGGAAATTAATTAAGATATGAACCAACAAGCGAAAGCTGCGGTAAGGTCAGATAGTAAACACTAGGCATTTGTTTTAATAACAGCGAAAGCACTTTAAAACGAATTAGAACTTAGAGATTTCCAAAAAGTAATTTTAACCCCGAACGGAATACGAAAGTGTACGTTAGGCCCTTAGGATTATGATTAGCGTCAATAACCATTGTGAGACGAGAGTCTTCAAATCTCCATTTTCTGCTTAAATGAACTGTGAAAACTATTTCATACACCAGTAACTTATCAAATCCCTGAAGAACACAATTACTACGTATCGATTCAATTAATTAAAATCTAAATAGTAATCTTAGTTTCCCCTTTTAGTGACAATCTTATTCCCTTAAAACATATTCTACCTAGCTAAACATAGTAACTCCCGAGAACACTAGATTGATTACGAGTCCCTGTGGGATCGATATCTTTTATTACTACGCGATAGACTGTGCACTTGCAGTTAGTTGTATTAGACATAGAAAGTCGCGATCAGATGTTATGACATCCACTACTGAACAGAAAATTAAGCTAAGCAGTAAAATACTTAAAGAAAGCAGTAAATACCACAGGGAATTGTTGACCCAGTTCGATGCAAATCACACCTACTCTAGGGGCTACCAAGCCAGAGAGGAAATCCATTATAAGCAGTGTTAATTCAGAGATAAACTACCAGTTTGCACTCTTCACTTAAGACCTACTCAATGCAACTTCAGCCTAACACTAGACTTGAGTTCCTATTGACTCCCCCTCAATCACAGTAGTGATATCAACCACTTAAGTTACAGATTAAAATGAAGACACACTTCAAACAAATCTTGATCTTGCTTCATAGCTTCAATCAAGAGACACAACACTCGTGCTTAAAAGCTTAGAGTGACACAAACAAAATACAACTCAAAACACAGTAGTCCAAAGCAATCATCCAGGTGATGATTGCTTGGCTCACAAGTAATCCTAAGACACAAAACACACGTGAAGAACAAAAATAATTCTTCACTCACAAACTCTCTAAAATCTCTAAGTCAGTCTGTCTTCAATCAGGATTGTCACTCGTCTATTTATGTACATCACACGGATCTTGGGCCTGAGCGGCACAAGTTAGGTTTAACCAAGTTAAACCCCTTTTCCATAAATCAGGGTTCTTTTAATTAGGTCATAGGCATTTCAAATATATGCAGCAATAGCCAAACACACACAGGATCATCATCCTGCTCACAACAGCATATCAACAACTTCAGCATATTAGCACACCTGTAACATAACTCAGAGCAGCAGCATAACATCAGCACACCTGCAAACCTGCTCAGTGCAAACATGCACAACATCAAATCTCATCTTCCACCTATGAGGGACATCAACTAAACACAACTAAGCCTACTGTTTCTACTACTACTACTCCCCCTTTTTAGCCACAAAATTAGGTTATAACTAATGAATTAGCATTGATCATACACAATTGGAAACACAAAAGGTTAAAGGAACATTACAATAAAGCAACACATAAACGTTGTTCACAAAATAATTTGTTTTGGAGTAGACAAACTAAGAACTCTAGTCATCACACTCAGAGCCAGCATCATCACTATCACTTTCTTCATCAGTGCCATTCTCAGAACTGGAAGTGGCTTCTTCTGATTCAGCTTCCTGATCATCACTTTTCCCAGAACCATCATCACGCTCCTCCTCATTATTTTCAGCAAACTCAGTATCTTCATCCTTCTCAAGAGATCTGATCAACTTTTCTAGACTCAGCTTGCGTGTCTCTAGCTCTTTGCATGTCTCCTTGAGCATAGAAATGACCTCAACTTTTCGTGTTCTTGAGCTCCCCTTGGATGTCTCAGCTGATGTCATGACAATGTCAGGAACATGAGTTCCTTAAAACAGCTTATGATGAAAAGCCAAGGGACTTTCTCTCTTGCACACAGGGTCATTATCTTTTAGGATATTATGATACTGACTCAATATGATCCCACATATAAGAGATGGAAATGCAATGAGGCCTTTTACACTGTAGTTGCCCGCATGCTTCATAGTTTGATCAAAAATGCAGGTCCCATAATCAAACTTTGTTTTGGTCCCAACAACATAGATGAACTTTCTAAGGACAGTAGCAACAGTTGACTTGTGGTTTGTGGGCACCCAGTTGGCAACTCCAATCTTATGCAACATAACATACTTCACACTTAGTTTACTGGCAACCAGTTTCCCTCTTGAGGGCCAGCTTTTGACCTGGTTGGCAGTTATAACTTGACAAACTTTGTTGTTAGAAGCAGCTAGATCAGTTTGAGCTTCATGTGATCTTCCTAGATAGTTATTGATGACAATTGAGGAGAAAGTGACACACTTTCCTCTTACATAAACTTTTCCAAACTCATTTGATTTTCTATCAGCACAGTCTTCTGATAGGTTTACTATGAACTCCTTCACAAGTATTTCATAGCACTTAGAAAACTGAGTGACAATCCTCATTAGGCCAGCTATATGAATAAGATTCATGATCTCCTTACATTCCAGGGCATTCTGAGCCAACTCTCTTTCCAATTCCAACCTCTTCTGATACACATATTTCCACCTATTGACACTAGAGGGATAATGAAATGAGATATTGTCAATAGGAACTTCAGGAACACTAGCAACAAGTTTGCTAGTTGTTGGCTTCTTCTTGGGTGGGATGCCAGTGACATCACAAGCAACATCCGAGTCTGAGTCAGAATCAGTACTGATTTGAGCATTCCTTTTCTTTGGAACCACCTTGCTCCAAGCTTTTGTAGGGCCAACATGGGTACTCTTAGTTACAACTTTCTTCTTGGTAGGACTATGAGCAGCTGCCTTCTTCCCTTTCCTAGTCATGAGCCTTTTGGCTATGCTAGGGTTGATCATGGCTATCAGATTATTATCTGAATAACCATCAAGGTTCACTACATCAGCATCATCCTTTTGGACATCATCATCATCATCATTGTTATCACCTTTCACATTATCATCATCACTCTCAGAGGTTTGACCCTTATCATCATTCTTTCGTGAGGTCGTACCCATGGTTTCAACATCTTGAGTCACATCAGTTTGTTGGTCCAGATGGGGAGCAGGAACCTTAGTGTTCAGGGGAATGGATATCCCCGACACATCATATGGCTCATTCAATATCCTAGATACCATATTTTCAATAATGTTGTGGACATCCCTAGAGCCTTCCCTATTGGTATCCTCAGAAGGGGTAGAGGTTGAAGTGTGAGAGGCCTGACCTGCGACTAGTTCTTTAGGTCTTCTTGCATGCGATGTCCGTGGTTTCTTCACACTCAGACCTTCAGGGGTCACCATACATAGGGGTTCCACCTCAAGAACCTGGTTAGGGTTGATAGAGTAAGCTCTAGCACCATAATCTGGACCAGTGATGATGGTCATCTTCTTGGAGGAGATAGATTTTGATTGTTGAAACATTTTAGGAGACTTTGGCAGTGTGAGAGAAGGTTTTCTATGATTGTTGAAGGAGGTATGGAAGATGAAGAAGTGGTATGGGAACCAAATGAAGCAAACGTATCGTGTGTAGGGGGTAGAGTGATATGATTGCAAAAGAAGAGGGAACTCAGACTTTTGACCAATCAGCAAATGATTAAAATTTAGACTATTCAAAATACAATTCCCAAATACCATTAATTGCTATAAATCCTTATAGAGACACATTCCCAATTTGCTTCTTAAGTTTTCAATTTGAGTAGTCTTGAGATCTCTTGTAAAAATGCCAGCACTTTGTAGGTCAGAGTCCCCAAGCTCCACACAATTTTTTTCAAAATGATGTCTGTTATCACTATACATGGTTCTGTTATGCTGAATTGGGTTCATATTGATGGCACAAAGATTGTCACAATATAATGTCATGACATCCTAAGTGACATTTCTTCCTTCATATTGGTCATCATTCATGAATTCCATCAAATCCATGTGTAACAAATCTAGATTTTTGGACGTTTTCTAATGTCCATTCTTTGAATGTGCCATCTTGGCTTGCCTGCCAACTTGACACTTACCACAACCTTTTCGTTCATTTGGTGTTAACTTTGGAGTTCCTCTTACTGCTTCCTTGGATATGATCTTTTTCATCCCTTGAAGATGTCCACGTTTTTTAAGCTGCAATTGATCCTCCTTTTCTTCTTTGATCATAGTATAGACAGTGGAGTTCCTTTTAGGCTCCCATAAGTAACAATTATTCTTAGCTCTAGATCCCCTCATGACTTCCTCATTTTCTCCATTGGTGACAACACATTCACCCTTAGTGAATTTAACATTGAGTCCTTGGTCACATAGCTGACTGATACTAATAAGGTTTACAACTAGTCCTTTAACCAACATAACATTATCCAGTTCTGGAACACCAGGACAGTCTAGTTTTCCAACACCCTTGATTTCTCCTCTAGCTTCATCCCCAAAGGTTACATGACTCGTGGAATGAGGTTTGATGTCCACCAAAAGGTTCTTTATTCCAGTCATATATTTAGAACAACCACTATCAAAATACCAATCTTCTTTGGTTGACACCCTTAGAGAGGTATGAACTACTAGAGCAACCTCCTTGGCAACCCATTGTTGTTTCTTGATAGGAGCATCCTGTTTGGGTTTGACTTGATGAGTGTGGCAGGGAAATCCATGCAACCTGAAGGCAAAAGGCTTTATGTGTCCAAATCTTCCACAGTAGTGACACCTCCACCTTTGAAACTTTCTCTTGGTCTGGTTTATACTTCTGTTCCCCTGATGTTGAGACATTAGTCGCGACATCCGATTTGACCTATTATTTTCAGGCTTTGTCCTCTTGAATCCCAAGATGGGTCCTTGTTCACCAAAAAATCCTAGTCCAAACATGTCTTCTGATTTCTGACCACTTTGTAGAATTTCTTCTAGAGTGTCTGTCCCCTTGTTTAACATCCTGATTGATTTTAAAATCTGATCAAGTTTAAAATTCAACAAACTGACCTCACTGTTGAGTGAGTCTATTTTTGCAAGATGCTCCTTCTTCTCAGCCTCCAACTCCTTTATAATTTTCTTTTGCTTCTCCCCTTGTTGGCACACTTGTGCACTTCTGATACACAGTTTTTTATATAAAGCTGCAAGCTCATCAAAAGTCAGCTCATCTTCACTAGAATCATCATCAAATACACATACACTAGTTAGTGCAGTGACATGTTTTGCAGATTCTTCTTCTGATCCACTCTCAGAATCTCCATCTGACCAAGTGACATTTAGACCTTTCTTTTGCTTCTTGAGGTAAGTGGGACATTCAGCTCTAATGTGACCATATCCTTCATATTCATGGCACTGAATTCCTTTGCCTTGGTTAGCCTTCTCTTCATATTTACCTCTTCTGCTGATGTCAGAGGGGATGTTCTTGACATTAGGTCTAGTCTTCTGATCTATTCTTTTGATCAGTTTTTTAAATTGTCTTCCAAGCATAGCTATAGCTTCTGATAAATTCTACTCACTTCCATCATTGTCTTCATCTGAGTCCTCTGCAATATTTAATACAAAAGCTATGCTTTTGTTCTTCTTCTCAGCATGATCACACATTCCCATCTCAAAGGTTTGGAGAGAACCAATGAGTTCATCCACCTTCATGTTGCTTATATCTTGAGCCTCTTCAAAAGCAGTAACCTTCATGGAAAATCTCTTGGGCAATGATCTGAGTATCTTTCTTACAAGCTTTTCTTCAAACATTTTTTCTCCTAAAGCTCCTGAAGTATTGGCAATCTCCAGAATATTCATTTAGAATTCATGAATAGTTTCATCCTCCTTCATTCTCAGATTCTCAAACTTAGTTGTCAGCATCTGTAATCTAGACATCTTGACCTTAGAGGTACCTTCATGAGTTGTTTTGAGAGTATCCCAAACCTCTTTTGCCAGTTCACAGTGATGCACAAGTCTGAAGATGTTCTTATCTATCCCATTGAATAAATCATTCAGGGCCTTAGAATTCCCAAGAGCCAAGGCTTCTTGCTCTTTGCTCCACTCTTCTTTAGGTATTAGCACAGTTGCTCCATCTTTATCTGTTTTCACTAGATGTTCCCATCCTGAGTTAGCTGCTCTCCAGGCCTTTCTATCCAGAGACTTCAAGAAAGCTATCATACGAGGTTTCTAGTAGTCATAGTTAGAACCATCCAGAATTAGTGGTCTATTTGTGAATCCTATATCCTTGTCCATAGTACGAGAATCTTTCTTCCCTATATCTCACCCATAAAATAACAGGCAGGATGCCTGCTCTGATACTAATTGAAATTCTAGTAACAGACAATCGATGTTATACTGGATGTTATGACATCCACTACTAAACAAACAATTAAGTTAAGCAGTAAAACACTTAAAGAAAACAGTAAATAACACAGGGAATTGTTGACCCAGTTCGGTGTAAATCACACCTACTCTGGGGGATACCAAGCCAGGGAGGAAATCCACTATAAGTAGTGTTAAGCTAAACTACCAGTTTGGACTCTTCACTTAAGACCTATCCAATGTAACTTTAGCCTAACACTAGACCTGAGTTCCTACTCACTCCCCCTCAATCACAACAGTGATATCAACCATTTAAGTTACAGATTAAAATGAAGACACACTTCAAACAAATATTGATCTTGCTTCACAACTTCAATCAAGAGACACAACACTCGTGCTTAAAAGCTTAGAGTGACACAAACAAAGTACAATTCAAAACACACTAGTCCAAAGCAATCATCCAGGTGATAATTGCTTGGCTCACAAGTGATCCTAAGACACAAGACACACGTGAAGAACAAACAGAATTCTTCACTCACAAACTCTCTAAAATCTCTAAGTCAGTCTGTCTTCAATCAGGATTGTCACTCGTCTATTTATATGCAGCACACGGATCTTGGGCCTGAGTGGCAGAAGTTATGTTTAACCAAGTTAAACCCCTTTTCCATAAATCAGGATTCTTTTAGTTAGGTCATAGGCATTTCATGCTATGCTCAACACTGCCTAGCATTTCGCCTGAGATAACTAGGATCCCTAAAATGTTTCCTGAAATCTAGCCTGAGCTCACTCATGCATTATACAAGAAAAACAAACACGCGCCTGTTGCACCCAAATTTTTGACCTTAAGATCCCGCCTCCGTGTGCTTATTTTGATGCTTATTTTATATTTGTATGTATGTTTATTATCACTAACCAGTTGGTGTAGGTTTGCGCAGAGATTTTCTTTTTTTAGAGATAATGCTCGTTAGGAGTCATCAAGAAAAGGAAAGGTTTGGTAAGCTAAAGAATTTTGTGGAAGCTGAAGTTATGAGCTCATTAATTTTAAGGCCTTGTCCTAAACGCAAGATACTTTAGTGTCAAGGTCAATCATATAAGCTTAATTCATAACTTTCTCAAATTCAACCATCGGATTTAACAATTTAAGTATCTAGAACATTTAGTTTCAGCCAAGATTTAAATTCAAGGTCTTACGGGATTTCTGCAAACTCAAGTGACAGTTAGACTGTCTCATGGTTGAAAGGGGTTAAGGATCATTTAAGTGAAATCACAAAATGAAATTCAAGCATTATCAAGAGCAAGAGACGTGAAGTATCCAACTATTATAATTTTCAACTATTTAATTTCCATACGAGGAATTAAATGATTAATACAAGTAGTCACCAGGCCACCTCCCACGTGTGTTTTTAAAATCATGAAATTCCCTACTCATGCACCAATCACCACTGAATGATTAACCCATAAACCATGATAAATCATTACATCAACTTTACATAAAAATGCACTGTTCATGATTCTGTGGATGTAAACTATAAGTACAATGTTTT
Source organism: Lathyrus sativus (assembly GCA_963859935.3). Taxonomy (NCBI): domain Eukaryota; kingdom Viridiplantae; phylum Streptophyta; class Magnoliopsida; order Fabales; family Fabaceae; genus Lathyrus; species Lathyrus sativus. The sequence goes on from OZ012735.1 coordinate 111,257,150, forward strand.
GAACGTGTAACTTTACAAGGAGGAGTTATCCCTAGTGTCCATGCTAACTACATGCTGGGTGCGAAAAAACTTCATCCTATCGTCACAAAATGGTAGCTCCAACATGAGTTGAAATTTATCCTCACTCTGAGTAATGCTACAACCAGATGCGGATGTCGTCCAACTTTGTACTTTGGTTCAGCAGGCTAGAAGGTGTTGGCTTAGGAACGAGAAAGTCAGAAGTGCTTGAAAAGGAAATCGAAATCGAGGAATTACGACCATATTCAATGTTGTCAAAATCATGGCATCAAGGCTGTATTTGTAAAAGGAAGAGGTTTACACAATAGAGCAGAGCTAAACCACATCTCGTTCCTCCCATTTTGCTTGCAAAGTTTCAACTCCTCAGGTATTCGAAACCGGACTTCTTGACTCGGATTGACAGAGAAAGCGCTTTGCAACCACATTTCTAACATTCAGAGAGGTAATAGGGAATTACCACTCACTGTGATATTAAGTGGAGTCTCGCTTTAGACTTCCTTGTCTCCAATTTATTCTCCCAACGCCATCTCGTCCAAAATACATGGAGAACGAATCTGCTGTAGACCCGCTCAGAACTTGTCCACATCTGCAAAAAAAGGAAAACAAAGTATTGAATGTTACTATGATCAGTTTACATGGTAAAAGCATCCTCCACTAGTATTCCAGACGTAGAGGTTTCTAGCATTTAGAGAGAGATGATAACACGCACATGTCAGGACCAGCAGTTCAGACCGTGCTGACCTGAAGCCGACATTCTGAGGAGCTTCGTCGACGCACCTGTAAAAGAGAAAACGGGAGAAGACGCAGTGTTAAGGATTAAGAATACGGATTCGAATAGCAAGGCCATAAGTCCCGGGTTACATTCATCGAGTCAATAGATTAAGACATTACCAAGGAAACCATACGCACTTGCTCGTTTGTTTGTGAAGAAACCATCAAGTTGGCGATAGACGCGTGAACTAGTATGAATCAAGTCATGTAATCGTTACTTCCCAGACCCAGCAAGCCCTGATTGTAAACTACGATCGTTATGGAGTCGTTAACCAAGCTGCAGAATGCATGAGAAATTAAGTCTTGATAGGTTTGAAAGTGAAGGAAAGCAATCGACAATATAAAGTCACAAGCATCAAAGACATTAAAGAAATCACTTAATGGACCAAGGAATTTGAGTGGGACTTGCTCCAAACTTCCGCCAAAGCGATCCGAACATGTCTGCGCAACCTGCATACAACGAGGAAACTGATTCATAAATTGATGGTGATTCAAGGTTGAACCTTAATGATGATGAAATATGGTTTTTGGCTCCAACAGCAACCAGTATCAAGCTTCTACAAGTGAGGCTAATAGATAGAAGTACCTCAGATATAGAACTAGACTTTTCGTCGCAAAATGTTCGAACCATCTACCACATGCTGTAGGAAGAAATCCTGCTCATTTTGACCTCTCTTTAGCTAGTTCTCCACTTGCAAGAGTTAATACCACTTGCTTACCAGATTAACACAGTTCAATTTTAGAACATCCAGCCAGTAGGCGTTAGTCTTCTCGGCACCATTATGGATAGGTTTGAAAAAACAGCTGACCTGGAGCTTCCTGGGCATCTTCTTCTTGAACAGTATCAGGCCCAACTAGTATCTGCAGTTCATACCACCTCGGACACATCTTCTAGTCCTAGCTTATTGGAGGCAGGCTTGCACTTGGCTACCAAGATATTAACAAGTGGAATAATCAGTGGAGATCAAGTAGTGGTCAGGCACATATTTTCTTTGATTTCATGGCCACTGATTGACTTTGATGACATTTATTATCCTTCGTTTGCGGAATGAGTTACAAGCAAAATCAAACTAAGAATTATGGCCGCTCATGCTTCCCTCAAGTGTTATGTATGCATCCTTGAGGAAGCATCAAAATGGAGTTCCAGATGAATACCAGACATTATTACCATTGTTTCAAAAGAGCTCGAGTGTTCTAGGGAAGTACTGGAAGTTTGTGCCTGAGCCTAGAGAAGAAGTGGAATCTGTTCCGTGATGGGTTGCAATCGCCTGTTATTTCTTCAAAGTTTCTTGGTCTGTTTCAGTCACAACACCCTATCCTGTACAAACCTGTTATCAAAGGCATACATCTTGGGGTTAGGGAATTCAAAACAGAAATAATTACTCTCACTACATGTCTCAACTACTATCAAACACAATCACACAAATTTGGAAGAGTATTTGCAGCTGCAAGACAATATCAAGCACAATCAATGAGCTTCCCAAAACGTACATAGACAGGTGCATTTGGGAAAAGGAAAATTTTCAAACACATAAGACAGTTTCTTGAAACACAACTGACACGATCAAGACAAGGATTTTTCTGAGTAAAATTCCAAAACCACAAACATCAATGCAATAAAGCATATCTCAGACAAGATTAAGGACAATAAATTTTCTTCCAAAATAAGCTCAAAACATGTTTGGTAAGGAAAAGGAAGTGCATTCAATACATTTACAACCTTGTTTCATTTTCAAGACCTATAAAAGCAGATGTAAACACCAGAACAAGGATACGAACAAAAAATTCCACACAGAGGCAACACTCAAAAAGCGATAATTCACAAAAAAATCCCAAAATCCCAAACCCTAGAATTCGTAAATCAAAGAAGAGGAAAGAAACTTATCCTTTCAGAAGCTATCGTCGAAATCCCTTCACCAAACCACCGCCGGAGAAACTGCGAGCAATCCACCTTTCGCACTCCCATCGCCGGAAATTCGTTCACCCTCATCGCCTTTGGATCTGCAGAAAAGCATATCAAACCATGAGGATTCTTTTCTAACATTTTTTTTATCTTTTTGTTTGTTTTGGATTTGTGTAGAAAAGCAGACAAGAGAGAAGAGATGAAAATCGCAGAAGTGAGAGAGAGCAAGGAGAAGAAGGACGATTGAGGACAGGAGAAGAAGATGGAAGAAAGCGAGAGAAGGAGATCAATGGAGCCAAGGGAGAAGACGAGATCGCAGAAGATGAAGGGGATCTAGGGATTTGTTTTTCTCTGTTTTTTCCCCCATCTATTATGTAATCACATACACCATGCACACACTCGTTATGATATACCCTCACCGTCCGAGCCACACCCAACCTGCCCACATCTTAACCACCCTAATTAGCCCCCTTAATCCAATCATTAACTGCCTAATCAGTTTTTTTTATTAAACCTTAACTTTAATCAACTCTTTTATAAGATTAAATAAATCACCCGTTATTTTTCTTAAGATTAAACTAATCTTTTTTAAAATTAATTAGATCTTTCCTTTAATCATATTTTTTTTTAAATAACTAATAAATTATTTTCTTTATAAATAATAATATGTTTTTAAAACCATTTCACATTTAAAACAACATTTTAAAAAATAAATTATAACAAACCTTTATTATCTAAATTAATCTTTTATTAATAAATTAATTATTAATTTCCTTCAAATCAAATCACAACCAAACTTTTTATAAAATTATTATTAAAGTCAAACTTTTATTCAAATCAAATAAGTTAATACTTTTCTTAAATCAAATAATATAACTTTTTTTCTTAAAATCAACCTCATCAAAAATATCATTTTCTCATAAGTTAATCCAAACTTCTTCCTAAAATCTAATCAACTTATAATCCAATACAAAATTAACTAGTAAAATTAATTCACACCTACTTAACCTTATTTAATTTAATTTCACATCTAAAATAACTTTTAAGATAAATAATAAACAACCCCTTTTCAACTTAAACCAACATCGCATCCAATTCAATCGTGCACGCTCACCCTCCGTTCACGTATTCACTCACTTTCACACACCTAGCGCTTTCATGCGTGTGTACGTTTTATCTTTATCCGCAATTTACCTTTATCGTATTTGTCGCGGTGAAAATCGGATACCAAACTATTGATTAGTTTGAATCTTTAATTCAATTTTGCAACCGAACTTTGATTTGTCCAAAGGAAGGGATAAAGATCGAAATTCCCAAAATGCAATGCAAATGCAAGGTTTCTGTAGTACTCTACAGGAACCTCTTATTTTATGTTTGTTTATTGCTAAGTGTTATCTGCTTAATGGTTGAAGACCTAGAGGTTTATTTTCTAAGTATACTCGATAAGATGTCGCATCTTATGCCTACATATCCTTACGGGAGTGGAATCATAGTATTTTGTAGTTCTCCTAAAGGGTTTGAGGAGTTCTTTGATTGTGGTCAAAGTTTCTACGGGTTTAGGGTAGTTGTTTGATTGATTTTAGGAGAAGAGACGAGTCTTCATTTTAAGGGAGATTTAACCGCCACAAGATGTAGGAAAGTAGTCTTTGCATCATCTTAAGAGAAGGGCTCAAGTACTCGGATAGGGATCGACGAGGTACGCCTCTATCTCTCTTAAGGCAAAGTTCCTACAGTATTGATTGTATTGTTGTGGGGTGGAGATTCTATCTCGCTTAAGATGATTTGACATCTTTCTCTAATGTGTTTGAATGTTGTTGGAATTGTTTTGAATTGTTTGTTTGTATCTAAGTTGTGAAGATAAGGTCCTTCCTATGGGGTAGGATCTATCTTAAAGATCGACTTGAATGGGATCAAGGATCATGAGGGAAAGTATGATGCAAATGATGTGCACTACACACAAGTGTTTACTTATGTGTAGGTTTTTCCTTTGGACGGAGTGCAAGGCAGAAATATAAATGACGGTAATGAAAATTGCTTGTAAAATAAATTGCGGAAATAAAATCATACGCATACGCGTGACAACGCTGAAGTGTGTGAGAGTAAATGTATCGTGAATGTGAGTGTGGAAGTGGAGTGCGATTGATTATGTTTACTATATTGGTTCCTTTTAGGAGAAATTGATTTTAGTTAGGTTGATTTTAAGAGAGAAGTAGATTTGTTCTTAAGGTGAAATTGATTTTGGATTGATTTTAGTGAGTTGATTTATGAGAAAATATTTTTAGAGGAAATTTGATTTGGGTAGAAGTTGTAAAAAGTTGAATTAAGTTGGTGAGGTTATTAGATTAAATTAGAGTTAATAAAAGTTGATTTGATTTTATGAAGAATTAAATTTGATTATTATTAGTGAAATTAATTTTAGATAGAAATAATTTTAATGGGTGAAGATTATTAAAGAGGAGTAAAATGCTTTCTATTATCTTATTATTAAGTGGATAGCTATTAAGAATAAGTTAATTAGATTTATAAATAGCTTTCTTATTATTAACATAAAAAAATTAGTTACTAATGAAATGCAAGTTGTTAAAAAAAGGTTTTTTCTTTAATTAATAGAGATGAGAATTAAAAAAAAAAAAGAGAGTTTATTTTTTGATGTAAATTATTTTTGGTTGACATTTCTTAAAGATTTTATTGCACAAAAGTTGGTCATCATTTATCTTTATTAAAAGAGATTTTAAAAGTTAAATTAAATTAAATGAGATGGTTTTTTATTAAGAGCATAAACAAAAGTTATATATTAAGAGGCTATTAAGAAAATAAATTAATAAATAATTTTTTTACTGAATAAATTAATGAGTTAAAGGAAATAGATTAATTAAGAAAAGTTAATTAAGTGAATAAATTAGTTATTTAAGAAAAATTAAATTAGACAAAAGGTTTATGAGTTTATTTAATTAGAAAAGGTAAATTAAAATTGGAGAAGTAAATTATTTTATTATTAAATTAATTATAAATTAAAGAGGGTAAATTAAATAGAAAAAGGTTGTTTAGAAAAAGATTAAATAAAAGGTCACTTAGTTGGATTAAATATTAGTGGTGTAAATTAGATAGTTATTAGTTTAATTATATTAAATAAAATGATTATAAGGTTGATTAGGTTTATTAAGTTGGATAATGGGGATGGCGCGGATTGTGTGTGTGCAGTCGTGAGGGCATACGGTGGGTGTGTAAACATGATTCGTGAGATGGGAAGTGTGTGGTGTTGGTGAGGAAGGACCACAATACTACTGTGGTCGTGCACATACACAATTATAATAAAATACAACACCAGAAAAAAAAAACACAAAAAAAAAGAACGCAGAGAGAGAGCCCCCCCCCCCCCCCCCCAAATCGCGAGAAGAACCCTAATCCCCAAATGTTGCTCATCCGGTCTCCTCTCCTGTTCGTTTCAATCTCTCATCGCTCGATTTTCTGTACCTGAAACAACATCCAAAACGTTAGTCATTCAACGAATTCAGTTCGAAACAAGAAGTTACCGAAGGCTGGTAGAACAGCGAAGATGTGTACGGTGGAATGGGCTTCGGCCGTCTAATCCGTGGCGCCGGCAAGGTTTCGCGGCGGCCGGAAGTGGTTCGTCGTCTAGAGAGATGAGTTCTCCTCCTTTTTGCTTGATTTTCTTAGGTTATGAATTTGGGGTTTTACGGTAGTACTAGGTTTTTCTGTGGCCGATTTTTTTCTCTTCTTCTCGTCTCAAACCTCTCTGCTTTTATAGGCTTCAAGGGAGATTCTCGCTTTGAAGTATGATTTAAGAAAGTCTTGAATGTTGATTGAGCCTTCCTTTTTGGTGTAGGCTAGATCTGAAAACTTTCTCTTTTTAACTGATTTTATTCAATGGCTGTTTAATGAAAGAAATCTCAATCCGATATTTTGCCAATCACGCTTTAATGCTTCTATCCGTCCAGATTCATTATTCGAAATTGTCAGCTGTTTTGAGTTGATTTTTTTTCAAACGGATATCCTCTAATGGGCTTCTGACTTTGGATTTGTAATTTGGCAGGGGGCGAATAACAATTGATTTTGGGCCAAGACAAAAAAGTTTGATTCATTGACACATCTGATGACGGGTTTCGCAATGAGTTTCGTCCTTTCCCAACATTCTTTGATGAAGGTCCACATGGAGATGCTGGTCGTGTGAGTTTTTGTTGGATACGTAGTTGATACTCTATGAGACAGGCCATTGGTTTAGAGCTATGGAGTTAATATCTTCTGTTTTGTTGGAACTGATTCTGCAGGCGAATTGCTTGGAGGTTTCAAAGGATCAAGGCCACCAGTGACTGACAATTATGGTGGCGGAACTTGAGTCCTTGCCTTGGATTATCACCTTTCCTCATCAGCGGAGTTTGATGGACCAGAGGTGAGCATATTCTTCTAAATTTGTGGATTTCCCAAAATGCATTGATCCTGTAAGTGTGATTATTAGTTGTTGCTTTACTAAAAGAATCTGGAATGTTATGCTGTTGGTTGATATGTAATCCGAACTTGGTGTGGGTATGCTTGGGAGCTGGAGTGAAATATTGAATGAGTCATCGTCTTCGTTATGGTTTATCTTCATCTGTGCTAACCTACAGCAGGGCATCTTTGCAGGTTTCAACATTTTCCACGACACGCATCATTCGCGGGACTGCATAGGAACCGGTGATTACGAAAGCAGAGAGTCATGTATCCATAGGAGTATCTAACAATGTAAGCGTACCATCAATTTCTGTAACATTTGCAACTTATCATTGGCTTGAACGTTTAATTCCTTATTTTAACATAACAACTTCAATTGGAGTTTCCAGGTACACACAGAGCATCAAACACCCCTGGGAATATTCTCTCAACACCCATGTGAAAGCTGCCTTAGCCTTAGATTTGAACATTGCTGCTGCCAACATTTCCAACAAACAACACTACAATCTTGTCTCCGGGGAGGGTATTACTTAGGAGATCTCACACACGTCAAAGTTCAGAGGTATCTTGGTTCCTTTTCAATATCGTGTAGGAGTTGACTAATAAAATAACATTGACATCATATTGCTGCAGCATACTCGCATAATCTTGTTATTATCTCGCAGGTGTTAGCTTCATCGGTAATTGCAGTCAGTACTTTCAAGTCTAACTCCTTGACGCAGGGTGGCGTATTGTAATGGTGATAACAATGTTTGCAACCTGAGGAGAAAACATGAGGGATAGGGTGACGTCATTGTTGGTTTGCGTGGAAGCTGCGTGTTCTGCTATTGAGCTGAACTGCTTAATTCTTCATTGATGATAATAGTTGTTACAATGGTCGTGGTTGGTGAGATGCTGTTGGCGTGAGGTTATTACTCTCGCAGGCTGTTGATACTGCCTCTATTGTGCTTGCCGTTGTCGTTGCTTGACTGCTTGACTGGTCACACTAGAACCGGGATTTCTACTGAGCCCAGGTTGTGGCAGATGATATTTCCGCTGTTGATGTTGAGATGACATCGGAGTCAAAGGAGATGATTGTGTCGCAGGTGAGACAGACACTTGCTGAGATGAACTCTGTGATTGGGCCTGGGAACTTCGTGCTTGACCATGTGGAATTGATGCATTTGTTGCAGCAAGCTGCTGTTGCTACTGTTGAATATAATGTTGCTGATGCAGTTGCCTTTTCTTTGTCAATCGAAATGCATAAGCTGGTTGTGAATTTGTTGAGTGATTCAGACCTTGAAGATGCTACGGGAAGAAGCGTAATTCACCGCCTAAGGTACGTGGCCTATTCCATCTCAGTTATATGTCCTATTCCAGTTTCTTATTCTTTCGGTCATTCTTGAATATTTGATGTTTTCATAAAGTTGTTACTGACGGTGATTTTGTAACAGGATAACATGAAAGGGAAAGCAAGTATCTCCTAACTTTTCGGAGGTTTGGTCAATGTTGGAAGAACTACCTTTCTGCTGCGACCTTCCTAGCGAGCAGTCCTTAGCGGCCTTAATTTTCTTCTTTCGTTTTCTATCAGTATGTAGCCTCAGATACACGGGTGATTAATGAATCTTTGACTTTGCCTTCGCTTTGCAGAGGTGTTGCTATGAACAGTGTAACAACCCAAATTTCATTAAATAATTAATTATAGTAATTAATTGATTTAGTGGAATTTTTATTAATGTTGGAAATTAATTTTATTAATTGGGATTAATAGAGAATTGAGAAGGAAATTGGAAGGAAGGAAAATGAAGGAAATATATATAAGAGAGAAAGAAAAGAAAAGAAAGTTAGAAAAACATTTGGAAAGAAAGAGGAAAGAAGAAGAAAGGAGAGAAAGAGAAGAGAAGAAGAGGAAAAGTGGAAATCATCAAGAACCAACATCAAAGCTCCGATTAATCGAGGTAAGGGTGAGAAATGTTTCTATTTGATCATGGTATGATGTTATGTATGTTGGGTTAGGGTTTTAGTAGAGTTTCCATCACTTTCCAATTAGGGCAAATGTTGGATTAATCAGTAGAATGATGATTTAATCGGCTGAAACTGAGCAATAATGCCGTAGAATAGTCGGGTAACATGTATTGATGTTGTTTGTACTGATTTGGATGTGTAAGAGAGGGTTGATGATGGATTGGTGAAGGAGGAACAGAATGGGGTTCTGTTCTGCGCAGGTTCGCTGGCTCTCGCCAGGCGAGTGAAGGCGAAGCTTCGCCAGGCGAAGCCTAGCGAATGTTGGCGAATAATTATATTTAAGTCCCAGTAGACTTCGCTGGTGGGTTCGCCAGGCGAAGTGGGATAGCGAAGGTTCGCCCAGCGAAGGTGCTGGCGAATGGTGGCGAATGAAGTCAGTAGCTACTGACTTGGGCTCGCTGGGAAGTCTCGCCAGGCGAAGCCTAGCGAGTGTTCGCTGAGAGAGTTCGCCAGGCGAAGGCCAGGCGAAGGTTCGCTGCGAGGGTTCGCCAGGCGAATGAAGGCGAATGTGGCAGTATATTTTCTTTGCTGTGTTATCCAATGGTGATTGGTTGGTTGATTCGCATATGTTAATACTTTTATGTTATGAATGAGTATGTGAACTATTATGATAACATGTGCTGTGGGTAGCCTTCGGGCGTGAATCCTAGAGTTGTGATATAAAGGATTACTTGTAATCGGTTAAAATACATGAGAACATAATGATGATTATGTGTGCATTAATTGATGAGTTGTGAATGTTTGATTGTTGTGTACAATTATGTAATGAGTATGCATGAGAACATTTTGAATATGTGTGCGTAACTTATAATTGTATGATTGGTATTGCAATGTGAATACCTTGATTGTTGTGATAATTAGAGATACATGGGAATACAATGAGGAATGTATGTGTATCGTCTAATGAATTGTGAGTGCATATATGTATGCGATTGTTGTGTGAATGCATGGGAACATATGTGATACGTGTGCATTGTTGTTGAATATGATGATGTGTGAAATGAATACATTGATAAATGTTGATATATGTTGTATGTGCAATCATGATAAAATTCTTGAAGGAGTGAATTATTCGAATGCATGGGATTAAGACGCGGGAACGGTCTTAAGTGCATTTATTGTGATTGGTTGATTGTACATGCATCATTCAGTCAAGAGGCAATGTCTGTTAGTTTCGTGGAAACTAGTGGCTTGTCCCAAACCTAGAAGGGTGGGTTTGAAGCCTAGGGGACGGGCTTGGTTGTTATCGGTCTAGAAGGGTGGACCCGGTTTAAAGTAAAAACCGAAAAATGATAACGAGTTATCGGTCTAGAAGGGTGGACCCGGTTTAGAGTGAAAACCGAAAAAAAGATAACGAGAGTCGGTACCGCATAGCATTGAGTTGCATTGAATATGTTGAGTCACATTGCATAATATTGTTGTTGTACAATGTGCTTGTGAATGATTGTGAAATTAAGCATGAAGGGATGTGCTTGTGAATGTTCATACTGTTGATATATGTGAACATGGTATGATTTATGACTATGAGAATGAAGTGTGGTGAGAAATGTGAATATGTGCTATATGACTACCTATATATATATAATCTTATGCTTTGATTATTATGGTTATATTTCTCACCCTTCTGCTGTTTTATAATGCTCTATGAGGCATTGCAGATTAGGATGCTGGAGTCCTTTTGTGAAGATTAGTCTTCATTCTTTTGAGTCTGCTGCTCTGATATGTAACACCGGGTAGTTAGACTAGTATAGTCATTCTTTTGTGATACATTGCGATGTATCAGCTGATGTGGTTTTGTAATCTAACTGATATGATGTATTAATCTGGATGACTTATGTGCATTTGAATTAATATTTTGGAACTGCTTAAATGATTTGATCTTCCGCTTACTTTTGAAAATGTTACATATTTTATAGAGCAAAATGTTAAAGTGTTTTATTGGTGAAGTTGTGACATTCTTCTTTTATACCTTATTCTAAAACTTTTACTCTGATGAATTTGTATATGCTTAAATGTTTTATATGCATTTATTTGGGGTATAGAAAAGGGTGTTACAATAGTGGTATCAGAGCAGGTCGGTCTGTCCGGCCAAGTTGTTAGAGTGTTTTTCCCTGTGTGTTATTGATATGCGTGTGATGCATTATCAATATTGGTTGTTCTTACGTGGTTCTGTTGTTGGAATTAGTAAGATGGTTGCAGGGAGGAACGACGAAGCAATTGCGGAGGCATTGACGAGATTGGCGGGGGCAATTGGGCAGAATCCTCCGGCCAATGTGAATGTGAGGGATCATGCTGATGATGGATTCCGTGCTTTGGGGAAATTCCAAAAGAATAACCCTCCGGTCTTCAAGGGAACTCATGAACCGGACAAGGCACAAATTTGGTTGAAAGCTGTGGAAAATATTTTTCGAGTTATGAATTGCTCGGATGCACAGAAGGTGCAGTTTGGGACTCATATGCTCGAAGAAGAAGCTGAAGATTGGTGGGGTAATACTCGCCAAAGATTTGAGGAAGATGATATTGTGATTACGTGGGATTTGTTTAGAGAAACTTTTCTGGAGAAGTACTTTCCAGAGGATGTGCGGGGGAAGAAAGAGATCGAATTTCTTGAGTTGAGGCAAGGTAATTCGACGGTTGCTGAGTATGCGGCGAAATTTGAGGAGTTGATCAAATTTTGTCCTCACTATAATACTGGTAATGCTGAGAGGTCTAAGTGCCTCAAGTTTGTGAACGGTTTGAGACCTGAGATTAGACAAGCTATTGGATACCAGGAAATCAGGCGGTTTTCTGAGTTGGTTAACAAGAGCAGAATTTATGACGAAGACAGTAGGGCTAGGTCTAGCCACTACAAGAGCCTAAGTGATAAGAAAGGAAAAGGTCAACTCAGAGGAAAACCTTATGTGACTCCTGCGGACAAAGGGAAGCAGAGAATGGGTTATGGCAAGAGGCCAAGTCGGGGAGTTTCTACTCCGGTGAGATGTTATAGGTACGGTGAAGCGGGACATCGTGCTCCCGAATGCAAAAGTGTTGAGAAGGCGTGTTTTAAGTGTGGCAAGCCAGGCCACAAGGCGCTTGAGTGCAGAAGCGGTACGAGTGTTACTTGCTATAACTGTGGTGAGCAAGGACACATTAGTACGAAATGTGATAAGCCGAAGAAGAATCAAGGGAGCGGGAAAGTGTTCGCTCTTTCTGGATCTGAGACTGCTAGCGACGATCGATTGATCAGAGGTACGTGTTTTATTAATGGTATACCTTTGATCGCTATAATTGATACCGGAGCTACGCATTCTTTTATTTCTTTGGATTGTGTTAGAAGGTTGAATCTTGAGTTGTCTGTGATTGGTGGCGGTATGGTTATTGATACTCCTGCTATGGGTTCGGTAACTACACCGTATGTTTGCTTGAATTGCCCGTTGAGTATTTTCGGTAGAGATTTTGGGATTGATTTAGTGTGTCTTCATTTAGATCAACTGGATGTCATTCTTGGAATGAATTGGTTAAAATTCAATCGTGTGTATATTAACTGTTTTGACAAAACGGTTATTTTTCCCAATTCGGATGTTGAAAGAGATTTGTTTATGACGAAGAAACAAGTGAAAGAATCGGTGCAAGATGGGGCTAAGGTATTTATGCTCATGGCAACTTTGAGGACTGGTGAGAGTGAAGAGATTGATGGTTTGCCCATTGTTAGAGATTTTCCGGAAGTATTCCCTGATGAGATAAAGGATTTACCGCCGGAGCGAGAAGTGGAGTTTTCGATAGATTTGATTCCTGGAACTAGTCCGATATCGATGGCTCCATATCGTATGTCGGCCTCGGAGTTAAAAGAGTTGAAGAGTCAACTTGAGGATTTGCTTGAAAAGAGGTTTATTCGTCCGAGCGTGTCACCGTGGGGTGTACCGGTGTTGTTGGTTAAGAAGAAAGAGGGTTCTATGAGGCTCTGTGTGGATTACAGACAGTTGAACAAGGTGACTATTAAGAATAAGTATCCACTTCCAAGGATTGATGATCTGATGGATCAGTTGGTTGGTGCAAGCGTGTTCAGCAAGATTGATTTGAAATCTGGGTATCATCAGATCCGTGTGAAAGCTGAGGATATTCAGAAGACGGTGTTTCGGACGAGGTATGGACACTATGAGTATTCCGTGATGCCATTTGGTGTGACTAATGCACCAGGTGTATTTATGGAGTACATGAATAGGATTTTCCATCCTTATTTGGATAAGTTTGTGGTGGTGTTTATTGACGACATCTTGGTTTATTCGAAGAGCGAAGGAGAGCATGCCGAGCATTTGAAGATTGTGTTATCTGTGCTGAGAGAGAAGCAGTTGTTCGCGAAGCTTTCTAAGTGTGAGTTTTGGTTGAAGGAAGTTAGTTTCCTTGGTCATGTGATCTCGAGTAATGGTGTTGCGGTTGATCCGTCGAAAGTTGAAGCGGTGTCGCAATGGGAGACTCCGAAGTCAGTTTTTGAGATCAGAAGTTTTCTTGGTTTAGCCGGTTATTATCGGAAGTTCATTGAGGGATTTGCTAAGTTATCGTTGCCGTTGACGCAGTTGACTAGGAAAGGTCAAGCCTTTGTTTGGGACGCCAAGTGTGAAGCGAGTTTTCAAGAACTTAAGCGAAGGTTGACGACAACCCCTGTTTTGATTCTGCCAAATCCGGAAGAACCATTCGTTGTGTATTGTGATGCTTCTTTGATGGGTTTAGGAGGTGTGTTGATGCAGAATAATCAAGTTGTGGCTTATGCTTCGAGGCAACTCAAAGTGCATGAGAAGAATTATCCGACGCATGACTTAGAGTTGGCCGCCGTTGTGTTCGTGTTGAAACTTTGGAGGCATTATCTGTTTGGTGCAAGATTTGAAGTGTTTAGTGACCACAAGAGTTTGAGATATCTTTTTGATCAAAAGGAATTGAATGCGAGACAAAGAAGATGGCTTGAACTTTTGAAGGATTTTGATTTTGGCTTGAACTACCATCCGGGTAAAGCGAATGTAGTAGCGGATGCATTGAGTCGGAAATCATTGCATATGTCGGCATTGATGGTGAAAGAGTTAGAATTGGTCGAGCAATTTCGGGATTTGAGTTTGGTATGTGAGAGAACTTCTTTTGGATTTAATTTGGGTATGTTAAAGCTTACAAGTGGTATTTTGGATGAAATTCGAGAAGGACAGAAATCAGATTTGAGCTTAGTTGATCGGTTGACTTTAATCAACCAAGGCCGAGGTGGTGATTTTCGGATTGATGAGAATGGTATTATGAGATGCCGGGATCGAGTTTGTGTTCCAAATGTTGTTGAGCTGAAAAAGAGCATCCTTGAGGAAGGACATCGTAGCGGATTGAGTATTCATCCGGGTGCTACTAAGATGTACCAGGATTTGAGGAAAGTATTTTGGTGGCCTAGTATGAAGAAAGATATCGCGGAATTTGTGTATTCTTGTTTGACTTGCCAGAAGTCAAAGATTGAGCATCAGAAGCCATCGGGTTTGATGAAGCCGTTGTTTATTCCTGAGTGGAAATGGGATAGTATCTCCATGGATTTTGTATCGGGTTTGCCGAGGACGTCGAGTAATTTTGAGGCTATTTGGGTTATCGTGGATAGGTTGACTAAATCTGCTCACTTTATTCCTATGCGTGTGGATTACCCTTTGGAAAAGTTGGCTAAGTTGTATATTGAGAGGATTGTGTGTCTGCATGGTATTCCGTTAAGTATTGTTTCGGATAGAGATCCGCGGTTTACTTCGAGATTTTGGGAGAGCTTGCAGAGTGCTTTGGGTACTAAGTTGCGTTTGAGTTCAGCGTATCATCCTCAGACTGATGGTCAGACGGAGAGGACGATTCAGTCGCTTGAAGATCTTTTGAGAGCTTGTGTATTGGAAAAAGGAGGGGCTTGGGATAACTACTTGCCTTTGATTGAGTTTACCTACAACAACAGTTTCCATTCGAGTATTGGTATGGCACCATTTGAGGCGTTGTATGGTAGGCAGTGTAGGACACCATTGTGTTGGTTCGAGTCCGGAGAGAGTTCGGTTGTTGGACCCGAATTAATTCAACAGACGACTGGTAAGATCAAGATGATTCAAGAGAAGATGAGAGTTGCTCAGAGTCGTCAGAAGAGTTATTATGACAAGAGGAGGAAGGCACTTGAATTTCAAGAGGGAGATCATGTGTTTCTTCGAGTCACTCCGATGACAGGTGTTGGTAGGGCACTGAAGTCGCGCAAGTTGTCGCCGCGTTTCATTGGTCCTTATCAGATTTTGCAAAGGATAGGAGAAGTGGCCTATCGTGTGGCTTTACCACCGTCGCTTGCTAATCTTCACGACGTATTCCATGTATCTCAGTTGAGGAAATACATTGCGGATCCGTCTCATGTAGTCCAAATAGATGATGTGCAGGTGAGAGATAACCTGACTGTTGAGGCATCACCTATGCGGATAGAGGATCGGAAATTGAAGCAGCTTCGAGGTAAAGAGATTGCTTTAGTGAAGGTCGCTTGGGGAGGACCGGCTGGTGGAAATGTTACGTGGGAGCTTGAGAGCCAGATGAAGGAGTCTTATCTAGAACTGTTTGAATCAGGTAACATTTTCGAGGACGAAAATTCCTAAAGTGGGGGAGGGTTGTAACAGCCCAAATTTCATTAAATAATTAATTATAGTAATTAATTGATTTAGTGGGATTTTTATTAATGTTGGAAATTAATTTTATTAATTGGGATTAATAGAGAATTGAGAAGGAAATTGGAAGGAGGGAAAATGAAGGAAATATATATAAGAGAGAAAGAAAAGAAAAGAAAGTTAGAAAAACATTTGGAAAGAAAGAGGAAAGAAGAAGAAAGGAGAGAAAGAGAAGAGAAGAAGAGGAAAAGTGGAAATCATCAAGAACCAACATCAAAGCTCCGATTAATCGAGGTAAGGGTGAGAAATGTTTCTATTTGATCATGGTATGATGTTATGTATGTTGGGTTAGGGTTTTAGTAGAGTTTCCATCACTTTCCAATTAGGGCAAATGTTGGATTAATCAGTAGAATGATGATTTAATCGGCTGAAACTGAGCAATAATGCCGTAGAATAGTCGGGTAACATGTATTGATGTTGTTTGTACTGATTTGGATGTGTAAGAGAGGGTTGATGATGGATTGGTGAAGGAGGAACAGAATGGGGTTCTGTTCTGCGCAGGTTCGCTGGCTCTCGCCAGGCGAGTGAAGGCGAAGCTTCGCCAGGCGAAGCCTAGCGAATGTTGGCGAATAATTATATTTAAGTCCCAGTAGACTTCGCTGGTGGGTTCGCCAGGCGAAGTGGGATAGCGAAGGTTCGCCCAGCGAAGGTGCTGGCGAATGGTGGCGAATGAAGTCAGTAGCTACTGACTTGGGCTCGCTGGGAAGTCTCTCCAGGCGAAGCCTAGCGAGTGTTCGCTGAGAGAGTTCGCCAGGCGAAGGCCAGGCGAAGGTTCGCTGCGAGGGTTCGCCAGGCGAATGAAGGCGAATGTGGCAGTATATTTTCTTTGCTGTGTTATCCAATGGTGATTGGTTGGTTGATTCGCATATGTTAATACTTTTATGTTATGAATGAGTATGTGAACTATTATGATAACATGTGCTGTGGGTAGCCTTCGGGCGTGAATCCTAGAGTTGTGATATAAAGGATTACTTGTAATCGGTTAAAATACATGAGAACATAATGATGATTATGTGTGCATTAATTGATGAGTTGTGAATGTTTGATTGTTGTGTACAATTATGTAATGAGTATGCATGAGAACATTTTGAATATGTGTGCGTAACTTATAATTGTATGATTGGTATTGCAATGTGAATACCTTGATTGTTGTGATAATTAGAGATACATGGGAATACAATGAGGAATGTATGTGTATCGTCTAATGAATTGTGAGTGCATATATGTATGCAATTGTTGTGTGAATGCATGGGAACATATGTGATACGTGTGCATTGTTGTTGAATATGATGATGTGTGAAATGAATACATTGATAAATGTTGATATATGTTGTATGTGCAATCATGATGAAATTCTCGAAAGGGTGAATTATTCGAATGCATGGGATTAAGACGCGGGAACGGTCTTAAGTGCATTTATTGTGATTGGTTGATTGTACATGCATCATTCAGTCAAGAGGCAATGTCTGTTAGTTTCGTGGAAACTAGTGGCTTGTCCCAAACCTAGAAGGGTGGGTTTGAAGCCTAGGGGACGGGCTTGGTTGTTATCGGTCTAGAAGGGTGGACCCGGTTTAAAGTAAAAACCGAAAAATGATAACGAGTTATCGGTCTAGAAGGGTGGACCCGGTTTAGAGTGAAAACCGAAAAAAAGATAACGAGAGTCGGTACCGCATAGCATTGAGTTGCATTGAATATGTTGAGTCACATTGCATAATATTGTTGTTGTACAATGTGCTTGTGAATGATTGTGAAATTAAGCATGAAGGGATGTGCTTGTGAATGTTCATACTGTTGATATATGTGAACATGGTATGATTTATGACTATGAGAATGAAGTGTGGTGAGAAATGTGAATATGTGCTATATGACTACCTATATATATATATATATATATATATATATATATATATATATATATATATATATATATATATATATATATATATATATATATATATATATATATATATATATATAATCTTATGCTTTGATTATTATGGTTATATTTCTCACCCTTCTGCTGTTTTATAATGCTCTATGAGGCATTGCAGATTAGGATGCTGGAGTCCTTTTGTGAAGATTAGTCTTCATTCTTTTGAGTCTGCTGCTCTGATATGTAACACCGGGTAGTTAGACTAGTATAGTCATTCTTTTGTGATACATTGCGATGTATCAGCTGATGTGGTTTTGTAATCTAACTGATATGATGTATTAATCTGGATGACTTATGTGCATTTGAATTAATATTTTGGAACTGCTTAAATGATTTGATCTTCCGCTTACTTTTGAAAATGTTACATATTTTATAGAGCAAAATGTTAAAGTGTTTTATTGGTGAAGTTGTGACATTCTTCTTTTATACCTTATTCTAAAACTTTTACTCTGATGAATTTGTATATGCTTAAATGTTTTATATGCATTTATTTGGGGTATAGAAAAGGGTGTTACAAACAGGGGTTGCTAGTGTGAATTCTTCGATGCCAAGTTCCCGGCTCGACCGGCTCAAAGTAAGCGCACCTTATAGCAAGTGTCAATCGAAGTTGTTTGCTAAAAATTAAAGTTTCCTTTCTTTAAAACCTTTGTGTTTCGTGCGATGTAGGCACTACCCTGGTTGTACGGGTGGAGTTCGTGGCTCAACGCATCAATTTGACAAAACGTCGTTGGCACATGTGATACTAAAGATGATTTCCCTGTACAAATAGATTTAAGATTTCCAAATCACATAGTCCAAATCTCTTACGAAAATCAATGCGCCTTATTTGGTAGCAGTCGTAAGAATTGTGACTTGCATGCCTTGTAATGCATTGTATTAGAACTTATTTAGGATCAGTAGCAATATATTACTTCGACCGAAGTTGTATGGCATCTAGCATGTATCTCAGCTTCTTATTTAATGCATTCATCTGGAACCTCTCTTCTTTCATTCCTAAATGTAAAGTTGTTTTCTCTCTCAAAAATATCCGAATCTAAATCGACAGAATTCGCATTTTAGTTCAAGGTAAAACTTTATGGACTATTATCTCAATTGAACTGAACTCATGGATCCATTTGTAAAAATCTTCAAGTTAAACCTTAATCCTACTTCTCCATCCAAAGACTAACTTATAATATAAGAAATGCGCGCAAATGAGTCCTTTGAATAAGCTCATCATACAACCAACTTGTGTTCAGGAAATCTCTGAAGAAGATGATTCTTCCAAACACATGATGTTTTGACTCTAATCCTTATTTATACAACCTGGCCTCAACCAAAACCCTAAAATAGGAAGGAAGCCAGAATCCTCTTCATAGTGTCCACTGTAGCTCCTTGAAGTATTTTTTGGTCACGTCTTTATAATGCTTGATTGTGAGAATTCATATTTGAAGATATCGCACCGGCGCATTCTGGTTAGTCGTAATAAATATAAAAAGCAAAAAAACAATACGAGAACGCAAAAAGAGGTGGGATCTCATGGTCAAAAATTAGGGTGCGATAGTATTGCATTTCCGTCCAAAGGAAAAACCTACACATGAGTCAACGCTTGTGTGTAGTGCACATCATTTGCATCATACTCCCACTTGATCTTTGATTTAATTCAAGTTGATCTTCTAAGATAGATCCTACCCCATAGGAAGGACCTTTCCTCTATCTTTTACAACTTAGACAAACACATACAACTAAACAACGATCATTCAAACATTAGAGAAAGATGTTAATCATCTTAAGTGAGATAGAATCTCCACCCCACATTAATACAATCAACATGTAGAGACTTTGCCTTAAGAGAGATAGAGGCGTACTCGTCGATCAATATCCGAGTACTTGAGCCCTTCTCTTAAGACGATGCAAAGACTATTTTCCTACAATTTGTGGCGGTTAAATCTCCCTTAAAATGATAACGCATCTCTTCTCCTAAACTCAATCAACCAACTACCCTAAACCCGTAGGAACTTTGACCAAAGTCAAAGAATTCCTCAAACCCTTTAGGGGAACTACAAATACTTTGATTCCACTCCCGTAAGGATATGTAGGCATAAGATGTGATATCTTATCGAGTATATTTAGAATCAAACCCCTAGGTCTTTAACCCTTAAGCAGATAAACCTTAGCAATAAACAAACATAAAACAAGAGGTTCCCGTAGAGTACTACAGAAACTTAGGATGCTAGCACCTTCCCTAAGTTTAACCGACCCCCAAACCTAAAACTCTCTAAACCTTGCATTTGCATTGCATTGTGGGAATTTCGATCTTTATCCCTTCCTTTGGACAAATTAAAGTTCAGTTTCAAAATGAATTAAAGATTCAAACTAATCAATAGTTTGGTATCCAAATTTCACCGCGGCAGAAATGGCGACTTCACTGGGGACTCTCCGTGGGTCTCCCTATCTTGTTTTGTTTCTTTATTGCTTCATATATTTGCTTACTTGCTTATTTGTTTATTTGTTCTTTATCCCTTTTGGGCTGTTATCCTTGAGTGGTGAGACAAAGTCCTACACCCGGACTTGAGTGAACTTAAGATAGGATAGTGATATGTTCGACGAGGCTTATAGGGAGTGAGTCCCGACTAAGTTGACTTGAAAATCACACTCAGTTGAGACCCTTTCAAAAATGGTTCGGTTGAACGAGTAATCGTGAAGACTTTTACTATTTTCGATTGGAGTCTATGATACTAAGGACCGTAGTTACCTTTAACCCCACTTTGGCCTTTGTTAGGACGTAGTGCGAGACTATGAGGGAGTAGTCCCGAAATAGTGCTACGCGATGCTACACTCAAAAGAAGTTCTCTTGAGAATATTATTAATCCCCGAGTTAGTTAAGAAATTGATAATATCCGAAAGATGGACTAATGACTTTGAGAACCTCTTTAGAACCTTGTTCTGCAGGTACAATCAACCGTTAGTCCTTGTCCTTTGGGAATGGGTAGACCCTTTGGCTCCATGCTCGTTGCAAACCTAGGACCTTTGTTTGTTTATCTTTGTGTCCTTATGTGCTTACTTGTGTTTGTTGCATTAATAAAGCATCATATTGCATCAGTTTCACGGAACTCCGAGTTTATTTATAAACATTATAGAGATCAATATGGATTACAAAGGAAAATATTTTAAGAGTCCTAACTTGGATGACCTAAGGAAGTAGGAGCTCAGATTGAAGAAAACTCAAAAGACAAATACAAGAGGCTTCCCTTATCATGGAGGATCATTAGAAGTTCAAAAGACTCTCATTATCATTGAAGATCCAAGTGAACAAGGGCTTCCTTCTGTATTTTCCAACAAGGGATAGAGGATTTATTTTCCTCTACCACATTACTCCTTAGAAGACGATTATGGACCACTTATTTTTAAGAAGATCCAAGTGGAGGAACAAATCAACAAGCGCGATGAAGGACTTCCTTAGGACTTTTTCTAGCTTTTATTTAGCTATTATGTTAGGAATCTTATAAGAATATTCACTTGTAATCCAATAAAAATGAATTTTCTTTGAATACTCTGTGACATTTATAATTACTTGAGTTCCATGAAACATTTCGTTTTGCATTCTTGCATTTTTGCATTTCGCATTTTGCATCAGCATAGCATCCTTTGCATTCTAGGGGGTCTCACTCTTGCTTCATCTTCACAGACAAGCTGAATCACCAGTGCAACACTCGGGCCATTCGACGCCAAAAGATGGATCAACTTGAACAAGAGAACAAGGTACTCCGTGATGAAATTGCAATTCTGAAGGAAAATTTGGAAAGGTTGAATGGTTTAGTTGAAGCTCTGTCCAACCAGTCTGCACTCAACAATCAAGAAGTTCAGAGGACTGTTATCTCCGAAGTAGTATCAGCATCGATCCCAGTCGTGTCTACTGTTGCTGAAGTGACCTACAACATGCCGCCAGGTTTCCCGTGGGGAATGCCTCCTTATTTTACTCCGGTCGGTTATCGTCCACCTGTTCCCGGGGTTCCTGTCGCAACCACCGTTCAAGCCATTCCTGCTGCTGTCATGACTACCGCACCTCCACATGTGAATACTACTCCATATGTCCTAAACGAACCAATTCTCCATAGGGTACCCAGCGAGACTATGGGTTTGGAAGGAAGGATGGACGGTTTTCAAGACCAATTTTCCAAGATGCAAAAAGAATTGAAAGCCCTTTGTGGGAAGGATTTGTTTGGGAAAATGCTTCTGAGTTGTGCTTGGTTCCGAATGTCAAGGTTCCGCCAAAGTTTAAGGTCCCCGATTTTGAGAAGTACAAAGGGAATACCTGCCCTCAGAGTCATCTCATCATGTACGCTAGAAAGATGTCTGCCCAGACTGATAACGATCAATTGCTCATTCATTATTTCCAAGACAGTTTAACAGGCGCTGCACTAAGGTGGTATATGGGATTAGATAGTGAGAAGATTCGAACTTTCAATGATCTAGGTGGAGCCTTCATCAAGCAATACAAGTATAATGTGGACATGGCTCCCGACCGTGATCAATTGAGGGCCATGGCTCAAAAAGACAAAGAGAATTTCAAGGAATATGCTCAGCGTTGGCGCGAGTTAGCCGCCCAAGTCATACCGCCATTAGAAGAAAAGGAAATGACCAAGATTTTTCTAAAGACTCTAGGTCCTTTCTTTTATGAGAAAATGGTAGCAAGTGCACCCAGTGACTTTATCGAAATGGTAAACATGGGCATGCGCTTGGAAGAGGGGGTTCGTGAAGGAGATTAGTCAAGGAAGGGAGTATCCCCAATAATGCTAAAAAGTATGGGAGTGGTTTTGTGAAGAAGAGAGAACACGAAGCAAGTGTTGTGCAGCAGGGACGGTCCAAGAGAGGGTATCCGCAGCCGCAACATCAACAAAATCAACAAAATCAGAGTCGTGTAGACAGAAGACTGGACTTTGATCCCATCCCGATGACATATGCTGACTTGTTCCCCGCTTTGATTCAAAAAGGTCACATCCAGACGAGAGCTCCACCTAAGGTACCCAAGAAACTTCCGTACTGGTACAAAGCTGACAAATTTTGCCTATACCATCAAGGTGCTCCGGGCCACGATACTGAGAACTGTTATGGTTTGAAAGTAGATGTTCAAAGGTTGGTTAAGTGCAGAATCTTATCCTTTGAGGGTCCCAATCCTAACATACAGGATAATACTTTACCTCAACATGGTTCGTCCTCCGTGAGCATGATCCAAGGTTATTTGGGAAGCTCATATCAACACAATGTCTGAAGTTGGATCTAAAGGCTACATATCATATGGTTCTACAAGTCTCTCCATCCCATACAAAGACTTAATAAAATCCAAGGCATTTTCACTCTGTTTGTTTGTGTGTATTTCATTTCTTTGATTTTCAAAAGCATGTTTGGCTTGTAGGGCTTGTTTATTTTGAATAATTAATACAATAAAATGCTTGTCTTGAAGAAATCCATTCGTTTCACTCATAAAATGTTTTTCGTAATTTATAATGCCAACTTTATCCAATTTTCTTTTCACTTTGGTGAATAATTGGAAGGAGGATGACGAAGTAAAACGCAGGATCTGGTGGCACGCTTTTGAATAAAAAATCCTACTGATGATGTAAGGCATTGTTCAAACCTCCTAAACACAAAATAGTTAACCCCTCTTTAAGCCTTGAGGAAAAATCTATTTTTTCTCTCTCCTAAATCAAAACCTCATTTTTAACCTGGGGCAGGGTATCAAAAATGAACATCTTTCAAAAAATTAGGTGGGCACAAATATATTTTAGCCTTTTATTCCTCTATTTTACAATTCAGAAACTAAACCCTCAAAGTCCTAATTGAAGTAAGGTTTAGTTTGAAAGCGTACTCGATGAGATATCGTTTCCTGACTCCTATGGGCCATGCTCAATTTTTGTTGGCTTTATAAAATTAATCCATATCCTAACTAGTGATTTCGGTCACAAGTTATTATGATATCTCTTTTCAAAAACTTCAAGACAAACATATATGTGGTATTAATAGTTTTAGAATTAACATTTTCGGCTTACTAACTTCGCTTGATATCTTGGAAAATTTACATGTGAACGTCTATGACGAGTTCAGTCTGTTGGAATTTGAAGACTATACTAAACTGGGGCAAGTTTGTTTCCGTTTGGTTTACTCCGTACAAGTTTGACTTCCTAAAGAGCTATTTTTGAAGACTCAGTCATAATACTGTTAATCAGGGGCAGTTACGTCGAGCTTCTGCGAATCTCTACAAGAGTTTGAAGACAGTGGGGCATTTAGGCGCCATGTTCTCTATACAATCCTCCCAAGATAACCTTTTCTCATGAACCATGTGACTTGGGGCATTCGAGAGTCGAAGGGAAACCTCAGTTGGTGACCTGAAAATTCCCAGTGGGTTGATTAGTTTTCCCCAGCGAAGCGGATGTTCATTTCATCCCCACGAAGCCTCGGCTCTGGCATAACCCAGGTTTCCCCATGTGAAGTGGACATTTATTTTATCTATGAAGGTTCTCCAAGCAATGTTTGATTTGTGAAGATTTGGTTTGAGTGCCTTCCGCCTGGGATGTTTTTTTTTCATCTCCGTTTGGTTATCATACACATAACATATAGATAGATAGCATGGCATGCACATTTTGCATCTTTTTTGTTCTGTCGCTTTGGTCGTGTCTATCCCCGAGTGGCTGGGTGTGTCTTCTCCCTCCAAGTAGAGTTGTCATCCCTAGGCAGAAAGAGCAAAATATTTCTATTTCCCCACAGAGTTTGATCCTTGTGGAAGACGGTTGCTTTAGTATATCCCATCTGAGTTCACACCTCAATGATCGAGTCTTGTTTGACAGTTTCTCTTCGATTATTACCCGAAGTGAACTTCGGTCCTTGGCAATCACATTGTGGACATATCCAACTTTTGAATATGGATCAGGTGTGCATTTATTTTGCACTTGGCCCCCAGGAAGGGTCTTTAAGAAGATAATTATTGAAGATAGATATTTCTCCGACAGTATTATCAGATTTCCTCAACAATTTGCGTCTAGATTGCAAGCAACCTCTTTATTTGAGCAACTCATTTCGATCAAGATTTTATTCAAAACGACAGAGGGCATTCTCCATAATTTATCCATCCCTAGTGGATTTATCAAAATTATCAACTCGTCGAATGACATCTCTCCAGAAATCTGTCAGAGAAGTTTGTCGAAGACCTTACAGATATTTCTCTTTATTTGAGAATTCACACATTTTTGCAATAGTTAGGATGCTCCTCAGGAATGTATTCCCCAGCGAGTTTATCACACAAGTTTATTTCCATCAAGCGACATCTCCCCAGAGAAGTCGAGGAAGTTTGTTACAATTAGTCTCTCTTTATTTGAGAAGACATATTTACAAGATCAACCGGCCTACATCTCTTCCGGAAATTACCGTTGAAGTTTTACAATCTCCAGTACCGTCTTTTGGTCAGATACCTTTCCTTAGGCTGCCATACGTTTGGTAGTAGGTAATCTTTCCTCCTTTGGGTTATTACCTGTGCTTAGGATATCATACATTTGATAGTAGGTAATACACCTTTCTTTTTTTTGTGTTCACCTTTTTTTTAGGCTATCATATGTTTGATAGTAGGTAACACATATCGTTTTGGTCAGACACTTTTTTCTTAAGCTGCCATACATTTGGTAGTAAGTGATCTCTCCTTCTCTGGGTTATTACCTGTGCTTAGGCTATCATACGTTTGATAGTAGGTAGTACGCCTTTCTTTTTTTGTGTTCACCTTTTTTTTAATATTTTTTTTAGGCTATCATATGTTTGATAGTAGGTAACACATATCGTTTTGGTCAGACACTTTTTCTTAGGCTGCCATATGTTTGGTAGTAAGTGATCTCTCCTTCTTTGGGTTATTACCTTTGCTTACGCTATCATACATTTGATAGTAGGTAATATACCATCCTTTTTGGTCAGATACCTTTTCTTAGGCTACCATGATTGGCAGTAGGTCATCTTTCCTTTGTGTTGCCTGTGCTTAGGCTATCATTGATTGATAGTAGGTAACACGCGTTTCTTTGTTTCAACCAGATATCCTTTGTTTAGACCGCCACACGTTGGTAATGGACTTCCCTTCACCTTCGAGATCTCATTTCACTGTCCAAGCTACTGTACCCCTGGTGGTATTATCATATCTTATCTTCGTTTTGGAGAATCCACAATGTTGATCGTTGTCTCTTCTCGTGGTGTCTGACGTCGTTGAGTATGTTCTTTAGGTGTCGTGTCCAGTTATTCCCTGTGGCATCATTTCCCCACAAAAGCTCTGTCTAGCATTTTCATATCATTGCATATCATATGCGTTTGGTGGCATCTTACGGCCAAAAATTCGTGCAATGTTTGTATTTAAGTCCCTCCTATCTCGTCGAGACGAAGATTTCAATCTCCATATCTCCGGATAGAAGTAACTTAAATAGCGGCATCTGTTGCACCCAAAATTTTGACCTTAAGATCCCGCCTCCGTGTGCTTATTTTGATGCTTGTTTTATCTTTGTATGTATGTTTATTATCACTAACCAGTTGGTGTAGGTTTGCGCAGAGATTTTCTTTTTTTTGGAGATAATGCTCGTTAGGAGTCATCAAGAAAAGGAAAGGTTTGGTAAGCCAAAGAATTTTGTGGAAGCTGAAGTTATAAGCTCGATAATTTTAAGGCCTTGTCTTGAACGCAAGATACTTTAGTGTCAAGGTCAAGCATATAAGCTTAATTCATAAATTTCTCAAATTCAACCATCGGATTTAACAATTTAAGTATCTGGAACATTTAGTTTCAACCAAGATTTAAATTCAAGGTCTTACGGGATTTCTGCAAACTCAAGTGACAGTTAGATTGTCTCATGGTTGAAAGGGGTTAAGGATCATTAAAGTGAAATCACAAAATGAAATTCAAGCATTATCAAGAGCAAGAGACGTGAAGTATCCAACTATTATAATTTTCAACTATTTAATTTCCATACGAGGAATTAAATGATTAATACAAGTAGTCACCAGGCCACCTCCCACGTGTGTTTTTAAAATCATGAAATTCCCTACTCATACACCAATCACCACTGAATGATTAACCCATAAACCATGATAAATCATTACATCAACTTTACATAAAAATGCACTGTTCATGGTTCTGTGGATGTAAACTATAAGTACAATGTTTTGAACGTGTAACTTTACAAGGAGGAGTTATCCCTAGTGTCTATGCTAACTACATGCTGGGTGCAAAAAAACTTCATCCTATCGTCACAAAATGGCAGCTCCAACATGAGTTGAAATTTATCCTCACTCTGAGTGATGCTACAACCGGATGCGGATGTCGTCCAACTTTGTACTTCGGTTCAGCAAGCTAGAAGGCATTGGCTCAGGAACGAGAAAGTCAGAAGTGCCTGAAAAGGAAATCGAATTCGAGGAATTACGACCATATTCAATATTTTCAAAATCATGGCATCAAGGCTGTATTTGTAAAAGGAAGAGGTTTACACAACAGAGCAGAGCTAAACCACATCTCGTTCCTCCCGTTTTGCTTGCAAAGTTTCAACTCTTCAGGTATTCGAAACCGGACTTCTTGACTCGGATTGACAGAGAAAGCGCTTTGCAACCGCATTTCTAACATTCAGAGAGGTAACAGGGAATTACCACTCACTGTGATATTAAGTGGAGTCTCGCTTTAGACTTCCTTGTCTCCAATTTATTCTCCCAACACCATCTCATCCAAAACACATGGAGAACGAATCTGCTGTAGACCCGTTCAAAACTTGTCCACATTTGCAAAAAAAGGAAAACAAAGTATTGAATGTTACTATGATCAGTTTACATGGTAAAAGCATCCTCCACTAGTATTCCAGATGTAGAGGTTTCTAGCATTTAGAGAGAGATGATAACACGCACATGTCAGGACCAACAGTTCAGACCGTGCCGACCTGAAGCCAACATTCTGTGGAGCTTCGTCGACGCACTTGTAAAAGAGAAAACGGGAGAAGACGCAATGTTAAGGATTAAGAATACGGATCCGAATAGCAAGGCCATAAGTCTCGGGTTACATTCATCGAGTCAATAGATTAAGACATTACCAAGGAAACCATACGCACTTGCTCGTTTGTTTGTGAAGAAACCGTCAAGTTGGCGATAGACACGTGAACTAGTACGAATCAAGTCATGTAATCGTTACTTCCCAGACCCAGTAAGCCCTGATTGTAAACTACGATCGTAATGGAGTCGTTAACTAAGCTGCAGAATGCATGAGAAATTAAGTCTCGATAGGTTTGAAAGTGAAGGAAAGCAATCGACAATATAAAGTCACAAGCATCAAAGACAATAAAGAAATCACTTACTGGACCAAGGAATTTGAGTGGGACTTGCTCCAAACTTCCGCCAAAGCGATCCGAACATGTCTGCGCAACCTGCATACAACGAGGAAACTGATTCAGAAATTGATGGTGATTCAAGGTTGAACCTTAATGATGATGAAATATGGTTTTTGGCTCCAACAACAACCAGTTTCAAGCTTCTACCAGTACAACTAATATAGAGAAGTACCTCAGATATATAACTAGACTTTTCGCCGCAGAATGTTGGAGCCATCTACCAGATGCTGTAGGAAGAAATCCTGCTCATTTTGACCTCTCTTTAGCTAGTTCTCCACTTGCAAGAGTTAATACCACTTGCTTACCAGATTAACACAATTCAATTTGAGAACATCCAGCCAGTAGGCGTTAGTCTTCTTGGCACCATTGTGGATAGGTTTGAAAAAGCAGCTGACCCGAAGCTTCCTGGGCATCTTCTTCTTGAACAGTATCAGGCCCAACTAGTATCTGCAGTTCATACCACCTCGGACATATCTTCTAGTCCTAGCTTATTGGAGGCAGGCTTACACTTGGCCACCAAGATATTAACAAGTGGAATAGTCAGTGGAGATCAAGTAGTGGTCAGGCACATATTTTCTTTGGTTTCACGGCCACTGATTGACTTTGACGACATTTATTATCCTTCGTTTGCAGAATGAGTTACAAGCAAAATCAAAATAAGAATTATGGCCGCTCATGCTTCCCTCAAGTGTTATGTATGCATCCTTGAGGAAGCATCAAGATGGAGTTCCAGATGAGTACCAGACATTATTACCATTGTTTCAAAAGAGCTCGAGTGTTCTAGGGAAGTACTGGAAGTTTGTGCCTGAGCCTAGAGAAGAAGTGGAATCTGTTTCGTGATGGGTTGCAATCGCCTGTTGTTTCTTCAAAGTTTCTTGGTCTGTTTCAGTCACAACACCCTATCCTGTAAAAACCTGTTATCAAAGGCATACATCTTGGGGTTAGGGAATTCAAAACAGAAATAATTACTCTCACATACATGTCTCAAACACTATCAGACACAATCACACAAATTTGGGAGAGTATTTGCAGCTGCAAGACAATATCAAGCACAATCAATGAGCTTCCCAAAATGTACATAGACAGGTGCATTTGGGAAAAGGAAAATTTTCAAACACATAAGACAGTTTCTGGAAACACAACTGACACGATCAAGACAAGGATTTTTCTGAGTAAAATTCCAAAACCACAAACATCAATGTAATATAGCATATCTCAGACAAGATTAAGGACAATAAATTTTCTTCCAAAATAAGCTCAGAACATGTTTGGTAAAGAAAAGGACGTGCATTCAATACATTTACAACCTTGTTTCATTTTCAAGACCTATAAAAGCAGATGAAAACACCAGAACAAGGATACGAACACAAAATTCCACACAGAGGCAACACTCAAAAAGCGATAATTCAAAAAAAATCTCAAAATCATAAACCCTAGATTTCGTAAATCAAAGAAGAGGAAAGAAACTTATCCTTTCAGAAGCTATCATCGGAATCCCTTCACCAAACCACCGTCGAAGAAACCGCGAGCGATCCACCTTTCGCACTCCCATCACCGGAAATTCGTTCACCCTCATCGCCTTTGGATCTGCAGAAAAACATATAAAACCGTGAGGATTCTTTTCTAACATTTTTTTTATCTTTTTCTTTGTTTTGGATTTGTGTAGAAAAGCAGACAAGAGAGAAAAGATGAAAATCACAGAAGTGAGAGAGAGCAAGGAGAAGAAGGACGATTGAGGACGGGAGAAGAATATGGAAGAAAGCGAGAGAAGGAGATCGATGGAGCCAAGGGAGAAGACGGGATCGCAGAAGACGAAGGGGATCTAGGGATTTGTTTTTCTCTGTTTTGTTTTTTTTGGTTTTCGTCTATTATGTAATCACATACACCATACACACACTCGTTATGATAAACCCTCATCGTCCGAGCCACACCCAACCTGCCCACATCTTAACCACCCTAATTACCCCCCTTAATCCAATTATTAACTGCCTAATCAGTTTTTTTTGATTAAACCTTAACTTTAATCAACTCTTTTATAAGATTAAATAAATCACCCTTTATTTTTCTTAAGATTAAACTAATCTTTTTTTTAAAATTAATTAGATCTTTCCTTTAATCATATTTTTTTTAAATAACTAATAAATCATTTTCTTTATAAATAATAATATGTTTTTAAAACCATTTCACATTTAAAACAACCTTTTAAAAAATAAATTATAACAAACCTTTATTATCTAAATTAATCTTTTATTAATAAATTAATTATTAATTTCCTTAAAATCAAATCACAACCAAACTTTTTATAAAATTATTATTAAAGTCAAACTTTTATTCAAATCAAATAAGTCAATACTTTTCTTAAATCAAATAATATAACTTTTTTTCTTAAAATCAACCTCATCAAAAATATCATTTTCTCATAAGTTAATCCAAACTTCTTCCTAAAATCTAATCAACTTACAATCTAATACAAAATTAACTAGTAAAATTAATTCACACCTACTTAACCTTATTTAATTTAATTTCACATCTAAAATAACTTTTAAGATAAATAATAAACAACCCCTTTTCAACTTAAACCAACATCGCATCCAATTCAATCGTGCACGCTCACCCTCCGTTCACGTATTCACTCACTTTCACACACCTAGCGCTTTCATGCGTGTGTATGTTTTATCTTTATCCGCAATTTACTTTTATCCGCAATTTACCTTTATCGTATTGCATTTCTGTCCAAAGGAAAAACCTACACATGAGTCAACGCTTGTGTGTAGTGCACATCATTTGCATCATACTCCCACTTGATCCTTGATCCCATTCAAGTTGATCTTCTAAGATAGATCCTACCCCATAGGAAGGACCTTTCCTCTATCTTTTAAGACTTAGACAAACACATACAACTCAACAACGATTATTTAAACATTAGAGAAAGATGTTAATCATCTTAAGTGAGATAGAATCTCCATCCCACATCAATACAATCAACATGTAGAGACTTTGCCTTAAGAGAGATAGAGGCGTACTCGTCGATCAATATCCAAGTACTTGAGCCCTTCTCTTAAGACGATGCAAAGACTATTTTCCTACAATTTGTGGCGGTTAAATCTCCCTTAAAATGATAACGCATCTCTTCTCCTAAACTCAATCAACCAACTACCCTAAACCCGTAGGAACTTTGACCAAAGTAAAAGAACTCCTCAAACCCTTTAGGGGAACTACAAATACTCTGATTCCACTCCCGTAAGGATATGTAGGCATAAGATGCAATATCTTATCAAGTATACTTAGAATCAAACCCCTAGGTCTTTAACCCTTAAGCAGATAAACCTTAGCAATAAACAAACATAAAACAAGAGGTTCCTGTAGAGTACTACAGAAACTTAGGATGCTAGCACCTTCCCTAAGTTTAACCGACCCCAGAACCTAAAACTCTCTAAACCTTGCATTTGCATTGCATTGTGGGAATTTCGATCTTTATCCCTTCCTTTGGACAAATCAAAGTTCGGTTGCAAAATGAATTAAAGATTCAAACTAATCAATAGTTTGGTATCCAAATTTCACCGCGACAGCGCCCTTGATGTCAGCAACCTGATGTCATAACATTCAGTATGACATCCAATACACTTTGTTCTAGCTAACCAAACTTACCCTGCAGAACACTACACAAGCATGTCATGACATCAATCATGACATCTACACACACAACCATGTTTTACCATAAAATGCAGCCAATCAAGAACATCTACAAACTTAAAACTATGATGTCACATGCAAGTATACATGTATGTTTGATTGCAACAAGTAATAAAGTAAGGATATCGTAACCACATGGAGTGGAAGAGATTTAGATTGAACTTTTGTAAATAATATTTGTTTAAAAGAAGTATGAGCAAGGTAACAAATAATAATTGATAACAGGTAAGAGGAGTCCACACTATAGAGCTAAAACTACTAAATAAGAGGAAGAAATTATCAAGAGAGTGATTGATGAGGTAAAATCCATTAATATATTAGTATTCTAAATGTGTCAATGATGTGAAGTGTCGTGCCTTAAAAGGTTAGAACGTGATCTCATTGTGTATCTCTACAACATCAAAGCATGCATTACCAAGACAGGGAAACAAATCTCTAAGCCTCACTTATAACCCTAAAATACGTCTGGTTTTAATTCTGAAAATTCCTTATGGCCTTAGTTTCTTATCTCTAAGCAAGCTAATTTAAGTGAATATCTCTATCCTACTTATTTAACCACTTTTGTTATGAATTCCACTTGCTATTGGATCTATCACAACAACAAGCTTTTACCTTTTCCTAAATTGATCATTCTAAGAAGCAGGTTTATAGCATAAAAACACATAACAAAATAAGACACTCAACAACACATCATTTTAACAAAAAGACAACATTATATTAACTTCACTTTTCTTATAAAACAAGTGTTTAGCTCATAATGAACTGAGTACAAACTACTGAACTGAAACTAGTAGGAAACATACTTAAACAAAAGACGTAAAAGAGATGACAACCTAATAGTAACTTGGAGTTCATTTGCATTGGATAAACAACAACTGATATCTCCAGTAACGCCAACTCTTAGCAGTGAGTACATGATTGGATGAGAAAAAGAACACTTTCTATTTCTCAATAACCTTCAAATGAAAATAAATAACTACTTAAGAATATTCTGCTTGTGTGAATTCTCCAACTCCCTTCTTCAGAAGCTTAAGGTCAGCTTTTATAGACTTGAGCGTGGATGCGAAAGTTGGTAGGCTTTGAATCTTGGGCCTTAGATTCAAATGAGGTTTTATCCCAAATCAAATCAACAAATTCTCCAGCTGTCCTTCATCCTTAACGAACAAGATTTTAGTACAAACAACAATGGGAGACAAGGCGTCTGCTACAGGCTACAACAACAGAAAATGGCACAGAGGCGTAGGCGGCAAATGGTTGGTGCAGGGCGCGCTTTTGCAGACGTGGTCCCTACCGTACTATGCTTTTTGTCCTTATGCACAATTGATCATATCTTTTTGCTTCTTCAATTCTTCCAAGCATATTCCTGTCACATAGACCCTAACAATGAATTCCCTCCAAGCTTTTGGTGAATTGCTGATTTTGATCCTTAGCAACTTTAAATTCTTCAAAATTTTCACACTCTAGACTTTGTCTTGGCCAGTCACGCCTCAGTTTGCCTTAAAATTGTTTTTCAAAACAAAAACACACATAAAAACTACAAAGGGAAGCACCTGGTGTGCTTAAAACAAAATAAGCTAAAACTAGTAAAATTAATTAAACAAACATTAAACTAAAACTAAAACCTATTTGAAAATGGATCATAATGACACACTAAAAGTGTGTTATCACTGCCCCAAACTTGAACTCTCATCTGTCCTCAGGTGATGCGACAGTAAACGATAGAAGAAAATCTCAATTACAAGCAATCAGGATCATAACAGTGAGGCAACTCAGATTTTTCTAGATCAATAGTCTGCTTTAAAAATTAGTTTAATTTAGCCTTACATTTGCCCTAAAGTGATCACAAGCTTAAGCTCACCAACTTTCTACTGTCACGCCATTACTCTTTAGAAGAACAAGATAGTATCAATTTTTTTATTCCAATTAAATTAATCCTGTAATCCAAGGGTTACCTTTCTAGTTTGAAGAGGGGGGGTTTTGTCTAACTCTTCTATTGACTTTTGACTCAAAATAGCTGGGACCACACTTTCCACTTATTTTCTTTTTCTTTTTTTAGCATAATGCTTCACCTTTTCACTTGACGGGCTCTCACATGTAATGAATCTAACCTATTATTGTGATAAAGCCATTAGTTGTTCCTCCAGTTTCGGGCACAAGAACTTTTTATTTAAAGTGGTCTTTAGCCACTTTGTGTTCATACATTATTTGTAGATGTTAGACAATGACACAGATCTAAAAGGGGGGTTGAATAGTTCACTTACTAAAAACAGAGTCGGCGCTTATCAATATTTGGTTTTAAAAAGTTTTAAGCGGAAACAACCAAGGAACTATATTCGTCTAAACGAACCTTTACCGAAAAGTTCGGATATACGCAAAGCCTATATGGAATCCGATAAGGACGAGATTTAGAATCACTAATTTGAACACACATCAACTAGATTTTGTTCACTTTAAGGTTGGACAGTTTCTAATGCATGTGAAATATAACCCAATTGAAAAGACAACACAAGTGTTTGTGTTCACGCAATTAGTCAAACACTTGGTGTGCAAGGCACCTCAAGTGAATTTCAATATGTGAATGAGGTGCTATAGTATTCAATTACAATCAAGGATTGTAATAAGGTTTCTAAAGTTTGTTCAGCACTATACACACCAGAATTTTAATCAACTAAATTGTTTGCACACAAACTCAAAATTCAGCAATGGAAAAAGTAAAGAGAGAACACCAATTTGTTGAGTCAGTTCCCCCGTCGTCCTCGCTCGGGGTACGTCTACCCTCAATTATAAAAGCAATAGAATTCAAACAATCAAACCCAATTGTTGATGCAGATCCTATTCCTTCTCTTCCCTTGATTCAAGCTGAATCAAGTTCTTCGAACGTGATGAGTAAACCTCCGATTACGACACTCCTTTTGAACAATCCTATGGTCTTCAAATCTTGCCTTACTGATTTCAAACACCAATGATTCAAAGCCAAATCTCCCTACCACAACCCTTCAGTTAACGCTACTAAAGTGATAGAACCTCCCGTTCTTCAATTACCTTTGCTATGATGAATCTGTGAAGGACCGGTTTATGCAAAAACCCCCTAAATCCAAGATTCTTGGAGGACAAAACTGTCACGGTTTTATTCAAGAAAAACTCATTGATTTCTCAACCCAAACCTGATTACACAAATCCTACGTTTGAACGTTATCACCTCGATGATGCAGAATACATAACAAAAATGATTATGTGTAGTTGTTAAGAAAATGCAGGAAAGAGGATGAAGATGATGAAAACCAAATCAGTGTATATTTTCACTTTTCTTGTTAGTTTCTAAATAATGAACTAACTCAATATATATATATGCAAATGTGAAAACAATTAACCAACTTAACAAACACTTTGAAAGTTTCATTAAACAGAACGTTGGTGAAAAATGCGCGAGCGGTCGACCTACAGCAAGGGGAGGGCCGACCTGAGCTCTCCCGGTTTCAGAATTATGCTGAAAACAACACTTTGCAACGACCGGAACAGGTCATGCTTCGATGCACAACACCCCATTTTAGACAATCACAAATGCACACA
Source organism: Lathyrus sativus (assembly GCA_963859935.3). NCBI lineage: Eukaryota > Viridiplantae > Streptophyta > Magnoliopsida > Fabales > Fabaceae > Lathyrus > Lathyrus sativus. Next base: position 111,292,529 of record OZ012735.1, read on the forward strand.
GTATGATTCGATCTGAGAGTCGACACGAGCTCTCTTGAGAGCAATACATGAAAAAATGACTTATGTATGAGTCAACCTAAGCAGACTATGAGTCGACTCAAAGACTCAGAACATGCAAAAATGCATTTTCCCCCATATATTTAGCTACTTTTAAGAGATCCTAATATATCTCTAACTTGACCAACATGATCAAACATATATGGAACATATATAGTACTTTTCTATATGTACCTAAACATATTTTGACCAATGTTTGACACAAGAGAAATAAGGTATCCATATGCGACTTGATGATACCGTCTAAAGTACATTTTTTTACCTATGTATGTTTTGACATCATTAAAATAAGTATAGCTAAGTATGAGGAACTTTGCCCTCACAGTGGAGTGTGTCCTTTTTTTTAAAAAAAGAAGTCAAGTCTTTAGTAGAGTCATATTATCCTCCTCTTAATGATTCCTTAAGATTTTCACATGTTCCCCATTTTTAAACAAACGAGTTTCTAAAAAAAGGCTTTGCTAATTCTTCTGACTACCAGAGGCGTGACTGAGGTCATCAGTAACCTCTGCATCGATACTCTAAGTCAACGTTTAGTTCCATTTCCAAAAATTTTAACAGTCCTATTATCTATTATTCTTAGTGCAAAAAGATATTCTTTTGATCTTTGGGGTCGTAATTACTTAATTATCTTCTATTATTGTTATTGAGCACACATCTTAAACATTCAAAACTAATTATCTAACTAAACATGCAAAAATAACTAAGCATTAAAACTAACTCATACAAACAAAAAACATGAGCAAATTTAACCAGGTGAATTAATCAAGCATGTTGAAACCAACAAGGCCAAACCACGACCTACCAATCCATGAAAACAACCATATCCAAACCATATCTAACAAAACAACAGAGATAATCCATATCCAAAAAAATATTCTAACCAAAAGTAGATAGATAAAGAAGGGATAATGAAGGTCATGCTCAATTTAAATCTCCCTTAAACTTAGAGTAAAGACAATGTCCCCACTGTTAGTTGATAAGAAGAGGAAAAACTGAGCTTGACTTCTGAAGATACAACTCTAGGCATGAATCCTGTTGCTTTTACAAATTGCTCCATCTTCCAACTTCTTCTTTCTGGCTTCCTTCTTCGTAGCAACTTTGAGTTCATATTTCTTTGGCTGCTCTACCTTTTCAATTGCTTCAGCGGCGACCTCAGTCATGACTGTCTCTGGCTTTTCATCTTTCTCCACAACTGCCTTCACATTTCCTTTTTTTCTTTGGATTTTTATTCATGGCCTTTTCTGGGGGATTTTCACAGGCACTTCAGTAGGCTTGACAACAACTTCCTTTGTACGGGGTTGCTTAACAGGAGTCATTTCTAGGGTAGTCACCAGAATGACGACTGGAGTTTTGTCTTCACCTTCCTTACTGCTAGCTTCCTCTTATTTATTCTCTCGTTCAAAAATTTTCCTTGCCTCCACTTTGTAGGATCCTGGGGAGGACTCCTCTGTACTTGACTAGTATTTTGACAAATCCTCAAGAACATCATCTTCCTCTTTCTCCAATCCTTCATTTTCTTCTGGCAACTTGTCTTTAAAAACTTCATTTTCTACAACAAGTTCTTCTTTTTCCTCCATGCTGACTTCAGTGACAATTTTCTTTTTTGGAGTCACCTGCATTTCTTCATTATCTTTGTCAGCTTCATCAACCAAATCCCTAAAAGCAATATCTTCTTATTGATTCTCTGGATCGGTTTGGTTTGACTATCAACAGGTGGGTCAGCAGCTAGAGCTTCTTTCTTTTGCTTCCATTCCTTCTTCATTTTCTTCTTCTTAGAGGAGATCAACATGTCTTCTATAGACATGGCTTTACTCGCCTTTGAAACATCAATAACCTTCTCACTCTTCTTATTTTGGGACGAGGCTGGCTTATCCTTCTCAGACACGACACTCATGACATTAGTGCTTCTACAGTAGCCTTCTTCTTCTCACCCTTACTCTTCTTTTCCTTTTTTTCTTCTTAGATTCCTTTTTCTTCCCAGACCTCTGCTTAACAACCACTGGTTCAAATTCTTTCTTTTCCTCCTCCAACTCTCCAAGAATGTGATTTGGAAATGATGAAGGGTTTAGCAAGCTTGACGGGTACCGAATAACACTTATTCGCTCCTGCCACTCATAATTTTCTTTCTGAAACTTGAAAAAGTCACGCCGATCCTTCTGCATTTGCAACAATACATCCCACAAAACACCATCTAATTCAGGAAGCTCCCCTCCTTCAGACTTTCCATGTCGTGCCTCTCTAGACCTCTTCCTAGCCTTTGGCTTCATCAGAGTTTGAATGACCACTTTGTCAAAAGTATCTTGAGGCATGCAAATTTCATCAATGGCTTTTTTAGGCACACATTGAAGTTTGCACAACAAGTTAATCAAACAAGGAAAGTAGACCATTCCTTCTTTTTTCCTTGAACAAGCTTGGATATCCTGAACTACTATTCTTCCAACATTGATCTTGCTTAAGGATGTGATACAATGGAGCAATAATAATCTAGACTTACTGACTGTCGCGTTGTGTGTTCTTGGCCTTAAAGAGTGCTTGAGAAACTAATACCACACCTTTGCTTCTGGCTGCAAGTCCATTCTTCTAATTATTTTCTTAGAGCTCGACTCAAGCCAAGTAGTTCCTGTATTACAGAGAGACTACATGTACACTTCATAGTCTTGATCATCATATTTCTCTAACATTTCTTGATATTCTTCATTCTTCTCCATCAAGTTCAGAGCAAGATTGATAGTTGCCTCAGAGTACACGATTTTAGTAACCCTAACAATTACTTCCATCCTCTTGTTAGTAGGATAAATTAGATTTGCGTATAACTCCTTCACCATATAAATGTTGTACGACCTTAGTTGCTTGCAAAGTTTCGTCCATTTCAGCTTTTTGATTGTAACCCCAATATCTCTTGGGTTTCCGAGATCATCTTCTTGGTTGTCAAACACAAATCCCCTTTCCAATAGCACACCCATACCGCTAAACTGATCAATGAAACGCTGTAAAGCTTTACTATTTATGAAAGTTTCAGTAACATCTGGTTCTTCATCAGAGTAGATGACATGAGGGGTGGCGTTCTTTCTCGCTACCTTTTTCATGCGATTTCCTATTTGAATCTCCATGGCTGAGTGTTATTTTGGTGAAAAGTTAAGGTTTTTGTTTTAGAGAGAGAAATTTGAGGATGAACACAAGAGAGAGAAAATGAAATTGGAATGAGAAGTGTTTTTGTATGAGAGAGATTTGTTTGTAAAAATTAGGGCAAGACTTGAAATGACAGTTGATGTGATGGAGGGAAAGTTGGAAATTTGTGAATTTTTTTGCAGAAAGTGGTTGTTTCGCCAATTGGCGTATAACAGTGAAACCTCAGTCTGACCTGTCAGACATCTACAATAATAACGGCTCTAGGTACACGTGCTCTTCCCAAGCTTTATCTTTCTCCTTGACCAACCCTTTTGTCTTTCCTGAATAAAAGTATTAGGAAATAATGTCAGCTCAGCATCAATTCTACTTTCCACACTTAGAAAAATACTTTCTTTGACTTCCACATTTTCTTCTCTTCTTGCTGAAATTCTTTCTAGGTGTCGTGACACCACTTGGCACTTTGTCATTCACCAAAAATTTAATCACCTGTACAAACATAAAAAAAAAGTCAAATTGGCGTGCTTCATTTTTGAGAAAAATAATACCTTTTTTGTTGGTTTAGTTGTTTCTTTTTCTTGACCTTCATTTTGAATCAAACTGGCAGGCTTCTTTGTTTGGTCTTTTGCTAGTTGTTTTCTTTCAATGGCTAAAATAAGATGTCAAGGAATGCCACAAAAGAAAAATAATGTCAAGAAGCTGTTAGAAGTAAAATGAATTAATTAAGAAGATTCCTCTTATTCCACACCTTCATATATGAGAGAGAGTACTTGAACATCCTCTATGCCAATATGAAGATATCATTTGAAACTGTCTAAAATATGCTTAGTCGGAACCACCCGTTTTATCAGTTTTTAAGAGTTTTATCGAAGGATTTTCACAAAATCCCCACAAGCAAACTAGTCGGGAAACAGAGGGCTAAAAACCACACCGAAGTTAGCCTATGGTAGTTGAGGGAACCTTGGTAGATGTAAGTTAAAAGCTAACTCATACTTATGTTCATGTTTAACATATGAAGGTATTTTTAAATCTGGAAGTTTCTTCATAAATATTTCTCTCAAAGTAACTGCTGCTTAGCGGATGGTTTGACTAAGGTCATCTGGTCGATAAACAGTTTCAAACTATTTTTAAAAATTTTGAAATTTCTTGATATGAGTCGAAGTACCTTTCTTGGTTCTTTCCTGTACGAGAGCAAAAACAGATGCTAAATCCATGTGAAACTAGTCAAGTGAAACATCAATAAGTGAAGCATAGTAACTTAGTTGATCTTGATGGTTAAATTGGAAGAAATATTAAATGCTCAAGAAGAAGTTAATCAAAAGAAGCTAAAAGCTCATGAAAAGAAGCCATAGTGCTCATCAAGAATATTCTAAGAAATACTGAACTAATGTTTTATAATCTCTCAAAGATTCATTCTTTAGATAGTTTTCTGTATTAGAAAGCAAGGAGTTGTTGCTCATATCTTGCTTAGAAACACTTAGGTGTTCATGTACTTCATTCGTGTAATCAGCTTGTAAGAAGCATATTAGTGCACAAGATATTTTTTTTTTGAAAAAGGTGTTGTTCCTTGAGCGGTCGAGTGAAGACCAGAATGCTTGAGATGACTAAGTGTGTTTCTAATAGCTTAGTGAATGTTGTTCCTTGAGCGGTCGAGTGAAGATCAAAATACTTGAGAGGGCTAAATCGTTTCTAACGGATTGGAGGTTGATTCCTTGAGACGCGAGTGAATGCCAGGATTCTCAAGAAGACAATGAAAGGTATCCATTATGGTTGTAATCATTGATGATTATTTGATTAAGTCCTTGTGATAAGGCGAAATCACCTTGAGGGGTGGACTGGATTAACTTCGTTAATAGTTAACCAGAATAAAAATAATTATGTCATTTATTTCTATTTTCATTGTTATATTTATTCTTCTAATTCCGCAAAAGAGAACAAAATGTGAAACTCAATTCAAAACCCCCTTTCTTGTGTTTCTCAAACTTCAATTGGTATCAGAGCTCCAGTTCTGTTATTGATGTTTATCAAACCCTTAACCCTATTAGATAAAGATCCGTACGAGCTTTGAGAAATGCTCTGGTTAATCTCCTCCACCATTTTCAGTCTCATCAATGATGAAAATACTGAGTACTGAAATGACAAACTAGAAAGGTCCACTCCGAATTGTGCCACTGATTCTTAGAGCTAGTCATTATTGACTATATGATTTGTTTATAGCGCATGCAAGAAAATTGAAAGCAAGCTAAAGAATCAGCTGGTAAAAGGATAATAAACTCATTAAATAATTAGAAGACTTTGATGAATGCTATTCTTGAAATATGTTATTAGAGAGCTACGTAACTCCTCAGGTGATGCCTAAACAAGGCTTAATAAGAATGATCTAGAAGAGATCAACAAGGATCATTAATCAAGAAATCTCGTTTTCTCAAAGTTAATTCTTTATGAGTGTGGGATGTTTTCAAAAAACAGACTCGGTCTACCGTTGACTTTCTCAGTATTGCTCATTAAGAACTCTTTTATGTGAAGAAGAGAAAATGCTCGTGTCATGATTCTGAAGCATGAAAACTTCAAGATGAAGTATGCTGAAGATATTAAAAATCTTGTCATCAAGATTTTAAATCATGACTGCAGAACTTAAGATTCTGAATGATGATTTCTTCGTCAGGATTCTTGAAGAAGATGATCAAAAGCTTGTTATTTGAATAGAAGCTTATGGAAACTGATCAAGCATGCATAAGATCTGGAGTAAAGTCTCTCCTTATAAAATCAAGATCAGAAGATGCAGAGAGAAGTCTGATGGCAAAAAAAGTCACTTGCTATAAGTAAATTAAGTTATTTCATGTTAGATGAGTCTATCTTGACTTCAAAAAGACAAAGCCTAAGAAGGATGCATGAAATGCTCATGAGAAGAAGGCTAAAAAGAAAAGCTAACTAACATAGCGTAGATAATTATGGTTAGAAAGTTTGTTGTAAAATATCTCTCCAGACGATAAAGCAGTTTCTCATTCAATAGAAACTAATTCTACTGCAGATAAGCATTGGTTATGTCTATCAAGATTTTGACTGCCTGCTATAGAAACTTGGTAGGATTCTGAAGTAATTAGAATGGAAGAAATGGCTAGAATCATGAGATCATCATGACTAAGCATCTAAAATGCAGCTAGCATGACTATTCAGTAGAATATTATTAAAATATTTTTGATGCATATTGGATAAGGTTGCTCTAAAGGCTACATCATCTTGGCATGGAAGTACTTTTTCTAATGAATCAAATCAATGGAGGATTTGATGATAAGCTTGGAAACCAGAAACTATAGCTTATTGGAAGATTGAAAATCTAGAAATTACCTATTCAGAATGATGAAGGTAATGAAGCGACTTAAGAAGTATAAGATGAAGATATCAAAGGATGCTCAATCAGAAACCATCACAGTTCATTCACTCCCGTTGAAAGAAAAATACAGAAGTTGTCACTTTCTGATGAACTGATTCTGGATGAAAAGGCTCAGCCGGTAAGAATAAGATTATCATTCAAACCACTAAAGAATATGTCTTGGTTTGATGATCATGATGATATCTACATCTGGTGAAGATTCATATCCGTTCAAAGATTGTACTCTGATGATGTGAGAGAAAATTCAACAAGCTCTCTCAGCACATAACTTTTCAAAAGTATATTCTAAGAAATGAGAAGCTAGTGGTTGTTTGGAGGCTAATCTTGAAGATAGAAGCTGGATGATTCTAAGAAGAAGACTAGAGACAAAACTTGACTCTTCTCTAATGATCAATATGAGACAAACATCAGGAGAGATATATATCATTCATATAGGAAGCTCAAGAAATCATGAAGATGATCTTGCCTCTGCACAATGTTCAAAGACTCTTATGAAGATCGCACCAGAATGAAGAAATGATTCTAGTGGTCCAGCTAGAAGAACTCATCAATGACTGCAAAAGCTGAGCGGATGGTGATTATGAAAAAGCGTCTATAGATGGGAATCTACAGAAGTATTGAGTAATGTATTTATAAATATTACTATTTATTTTTAATAGTTTAGAAATCCATTTTTATATTCTAGAGAAATTCATTTTAAGAGACTATAGTCAGAAGGAACTCACTTTCTAAAATCTTTAAGATAAAATCCTTGCTAGGGATAATATCTTTTTCAAAATTTCCTTATTAAAAATAAACTTGTTTTCATTTCGCATGTGAACTTAGTTCTACATCAAGAATGAAAATAGCTATCTCTAAATACAACTTCCGAAAATAAAAAATTAAATTTCTATTGCTTAGTAACATTTGCTCTACTACTGAGATATGAGACTTTTGACTAGTGAAGTCTTCTTATTTCATAAGTAATCTGAATAGAGCGCATGATTATTGATAAATGCTTTTAACCATTGGAAATTAAAGAGCATGATGCATTTATTAGTCATTATGATACGAAGGGTTGATACGTTAACAAAACTGTTGTCTTATATGTACCATATCTCGTATCTGATGGAACAACTCGGGTAATGAGAATATCTTTGATACATGTGACTAAAATCATTTCACATTACTTTTTTCTCAGATGTCCTGAACTCATTCCTTTTTTAGTGTCTTATCTGTTTCTCCCTGAACCTAGTGTCTGTATGGGTCTCTTACTCTCATCTTTTATTAGGCGTGTGAATCTATCCTTTTAATTTATCAACCGTTTTGGAAATAGCAGCAATCACTATTTTTAGCTAAATCATTAATTATTTTGCATGTCTTAAAACTGATTTCCATTATTGTATTTATTCTAATGTATAATTAATATCTACCTTTTCTCTATTTATGTCATCTTTCCTTAAACCTTTCTTCATCTCTTACTCTTCTCCATCCTATCCTTCTTATTCTAGTTGTGTCACTATGTCTTTCAAAACTTTTTATGGTAACGAAGAAATTTTAGAAGTTATCCCAGAAATTCGTCCAAATCTTCCAGTTCTCAAAGAAGCTGATCTTAACCTAACTTTGAGTATGTGCATTCAAGTATGGTCTAAATGCTATGTCATTCTTCATGGACCCATCTATCCAAACCTTGTGAATGAGTTTTGGAAGTTTGCACGAGTTGGCGAAGATGGTAACTCTGTTGTGTCCTTTACTTTTGAAATTCCTTTCATTATAACTCCTACCTTCATTGCTGAAGCCATAAGTTGCTGTCAAACTGGTACTAATGTGGAAGAATTTCATCTCAACTACAACTTAGTTGAAAAACTCTTTGTCATCCATGACAACTCCCTTCCAAATTTAGAACCAAATGATCCTGAAGGACAGTTGCCCATAGCTAAAGTCTGGTTTCAACTTCTGCTGTCCAACTTCCGACCAAGGGGGATAGACAAAAATGTTTTGTCACATGATGACAGGCTCTTTATCTACTTTCTGATGGAAAATGTTCGGATCAACCTGCCTCAAACCATTTTCAATCATTTGAAGAATACAATTGATATCTCCAGAAGTCAGCATAAATCCTATATTCCATTTGGAAGGATTCTGTCTAAACTTTTCTTTAAAGATGAGATTATTGGGTTAGCCAAGAGGCTTGGACCAGAAAATGTAGCTGAGGTGGTGCAATGTGAAAGGGTTGATAAGTTGGCGTATTTTTGGGTGTAGCTCTGATGTATCAGTGGTCTGTGTAATCTTGTTTGCTGATTGTGTCATTTCCTTTAGCTTTAATTTCTTCGTGTTTCTTACCATTGTCTTGTGGTTGTTTTAATATTATGTAACCAATATTAATACTAATGAAATTTCTTTTTTTTTCTTCACAATAATCTTTATTTTATTTTTTTATTTCTTTTCTATATCTTTTTGATTTATGACAAAGGGGGAGAAAGTGATATATGATTTTGATATCTAATATAAATAATCTCATTCCAAATATAATGCAAATATGTTTATTTCTAATCATATGTTTGAGAATTGATCAGGAACTTCGCAAAAGTTCACTGTATGTTAGAACAGGCTATCAAAAGATTGAAGAAGACTTTATTAGAAGGATAAGACATATCATAATACATAATTTGTACTTGATAGAATATCAAAAATATGATCAAGAAAGCAAGTGATGTGCATCAGAAGCCAATAATCAAGAAGATTATATCAGAAGCAATTGTACAAGTAATTAGAAGATATAAGAATATCTGGTGTTGACCACTAAAGTATTAGAAGCAAAGGACAATCAGAAAGGATATCCATAAGTTTCATACTGATACCCAAAACTTGTCAGAAGTTGTTAACTTTCTAAAAGAATGCCTCAACTAATTCAAATGGTATCTAAAATGCAATTGGTATCCAAACTTCAAATGGTATTTAGACTTTAGTTTTGAAAGAATGTAAATATTTTGGAGATCAAATCAAGTCATGGTAATTAAAAAAATATTCAAATTCTGAACCATCAAATGACATAAGGATATGTGCACCTGTTGGTGATCTGTGCTAAGATATTAAAGATTTGGTTTTGATACATGATGCATGATATCTAAGAAAGTATCTACCAATTTCTGATATATAATGCAAGACATCAAGTCTGATGAGACAAATTATGTTTTGATACGTCTACAGTATTCTGATAGCAAGCTTGGTTCTGAAATAAAGACCAACCAATTCTAGTCAGATTCTAATGAGACATCACTAAGAGGTAATCCTTCTTCGTTGATATGATTCTACTTCAAAATAATTTTGTGAGTCTTGGGATCAGGGGGAGACTCTGAACAAGCATAAATGAATTTTGAGAGTAACAGAATCAGGGGGAGCCTGTTAAGTTTATCTCTGACTCTGTGGATTTATGGTGATTACCCTATACGAATTGTTTATCAAAATGCATTGTTTGTCATCATCAAAGAGGGGGGATTGATAGAACAAGATTTGGTTCTACATCTGGCCTTTGAGTTTTGATGATAACTACACATGTTATCTAAAAGAACAATTCTGTATAATATGGTTTCTGTCTAGTGTGTGGCTGTTGTCAAAATGATTTTGATTGTGATAAGAAGATGTGTGACGTTATCAGACTCTGTTATCAACACTCTAGAAGAAACACACACACACACACACACACACACACACGTATATATATATATATATATATATATATATATATATATATATATATATATATATATATATATATATATATATATATATATATATATATATATATATATATATATATATATATATATATATATATATATATATATATATATATATATATATATATATATATATATATATATATATATATATATATATATATATATATGTACAAGATAAAGTCAAGATTCAGAAATACTTCTAATGCAACAGTTCTAAGGAACGTTAATAACAAAGTTTCTGATTGATAATTTATAAGTAAGTCTATAAGACTTTACAAGAAATGTGATTTTTATTGTTACAACTCTGAAGATTCTGAAGACATGATTATGGTGAACAAAGCTCCGAAGATTCTAAAGTCATCATTTCTAAAGATCAAGTTCTGAAGAGTTTCTGAAGAAATGGTTCTAATTGTACGAAGTGATGAAGACTCTGAAGACAAAAGTGTGTTTAATAAAATCGGAACAATCTGAAGATGAGGTTTTGTTAGAACAAGTTCTGAAGACTCTAAAGATAATGCTTCTAAGAAACCAAGTGTTGAAGATTCTTATGACTAGGTTCTGCTGAACGAAGTTGTGAGATTCTAAAGATTGTGGTTCTGAAGATTACACAAAGAAACACTTTTATACAACACGCTTCATTAAGTTAATATCCGAAGCCTTTGAAGATGCTAGAATAATGAAGATAAGAATGGTCTTAAGCTGAATATAATAGTACTAAAACTCTGTTACCTCTACCTCGAAAAGGTGGCGTAGGAGCAGATTTTTGTACAGTGATGTTGACTATTCCTTCATGTGAACATTGAGATATTGCTGTTGGAATATGTTTCCAAGAATACCCCTCAACGGATCTATTCTTTAAATCTCTATAAATTGAAGATTAAGAAGCTTGAAGAATTGCTGATTTACCGCTAATGGATAGCTAGTTGCTGATGATATCACGCTACTATGCAAAGCCAAAGTGCTGAAGAAAATGCTACAAGTTGAAGCTTAAATGAAGAATGCTCAATGAAGAAGAAGCTGAAGAAAACAACTAAAGTGCGTACAACGATGCAACATGCTAAAGCCATGTGAAACTAGTCAAGTGAAACTTCAATAAGTGAAGGATAGTAACTTAGTTGATCTTGATGGTTAAACTGGAAGAAGTATTATATGCTCAAGAAGAAGTTAATCAAAAGAAGCTAAAAGCTCATGAAAAGAAGCCATAATGCTCATCAAGAAAGCTTCTAAGCAATACTGAACTAATGTTTTATAACCTCTCAAAGATTCATTCTTTAGATAGTTTTCTGTATTAGAAAGCAAGGAGTTGTTGCTCATATCTTGCTTAGAAACACTTAGGTGTTCATGTACTTCATTTGTGTAATCAGCTTGTAAGAAGCATATTAGTGCACAAGATTTTTTTTGAAAAAGGTGTTGTTCCTTGAGCGGTCGAGTGAAGACCAGAATGCTTGAGATGACTAAGTGTGTTTCTAACAGCTTAGTGAATGTTGTTCCTTGAGCGGTCGAGTGAAGACCAAAATACTTGAGAGGGTCAGATCGTTTCTAACGGCTTGGAGGTTGATTCCTTGAGACGTGAGTGAATTCCAGGATTCTCAAGAAGACAATGAAAGGTGTCAATTGTGGTTGTAATAGTTGATGATTATTGGATTAAGTCCTTGTGATAAGGCGAAATCACCTTGAGGGGTGGACTGGAGTAACTTTGTTAATAGTTAACCAGGATAAAAATAATTGTGTTATTTATTTTTATTGTCATTGTTATATTTATTCTTCTAATTTCGCAAAAGAGAACAAAATATGAAACTCAATTCAAACTCCCTTTTCTTGTGTTTCTCAACCTTCAGTCCTATCAAAGCTGGGAAGCGTATAATTGTTGAGCATAAAGCATTATTTCATCCAAGAGACATTATAGAAACCCAATCTTAGCACGATACTCGATGTGACAAGGCTAACAACAAAGTTGATCTCCCTTTTTTTTGAAGTATTTAGAGCATGATGGCCGAGTATACCCTCGTCGAAGTCCAACAAGGTATATCTAGGCATCATCTCTAGGGAAGGGCATTGGAAAATAAAGTCCTCAAAGAAAGATACTAGTGGCCTACAACGGTTTAAGATGCAAAAGAATATGTGATGAAGTGTGAAAGGTCCTAGAAGCACAAAGATATTTACATTAACCATCCATGCAAACTTAATACTTTAACTATGTCATGGTCATTCTCTAGGTAGGGCATGGATATCCTTGATCCTTTCCCAGTGGCCCTAGGGCAATGAAAATTCCCGATTGTTGTTGTATTACTTCAACAAATTGATCAAAGCTAAATCCTTAACAAAGATCACAACAAACAATATTAAAAAATTCTTCAAGCAAAGTACTTAGTCATGTACATGATTCCTCAATCAGTCAACATGGACAACGAGACCTAATTCACTGGGAAAAACTTAAAGAAACCCTTTGAATATTTGAAAGTTAAACAATATTTCACATTGATAGGTCACCCTCAAACCAACGGCCAGGTAGAGGCCACCAACAAAGTCTTACTGAGATGGCTCAAAATAAGACTTAAAGGATCCAGCGACAACTAGGTAGAAGTGCTCGCACACATATTTTAAATATACAAAACAACAATTTATTTAATCACCTCAGAAACTCCGCTTCTACTTACCTACAATATTGAGGCCATCGTCCTTGTCAAAGTTGAAGAGGATTCAAGTCTGATTGCATTAACTTATCAATATAGAGGTGCATCATCGTCCTTGTCCTTGTTAAACTAATGGTGCATATAAAGGATTTAATATCTCCAATTTAAGATGATAGTAGTATTACTTTACTCTGATTGCATTAACTTATCAATAATATTTGATTATACATGTTTATAATGTGTAAGTATGTTGGACTCATAAAAAGGAGTACTAGTGTTTATTCTTTTAACTTCTTGTCCTTATGTCTATCATTGAAGAGAAAAGTCATGTGTAGCCAAACTTTATGATAAGATTGTGGTCCGCCCATAAGATTAGATGTTGCTGTCAAACTGAAATGAACGATGCAAATACTGCCGTCACCCAGCCACGTGGCATGAGTTGATTGGATTGGATGGAAAATCTTCAAGAAATCAAATTTATTTTTTATATTAATTTCTCCATCTTAAAATAAACGTCACTTTCACGCAATTTAAAAAATATAATAATAAATAAATAAATAAATAATTATATAAAATTATTAGTACATTTGATTTAACATTAATATAAAATAATAAATAATAAATCAAAATTATTAATTAGAATGTATAATTGAAAGAAGAAAATTAAAATTGCATTTGATAATGTGACAAGTATTTTGGAATAGTAAATCTATCTACCAATAACGATCATATATTCTATTAAATCATATTATAAATTTTAGTTATTATATGACATAATACAATATTATATTTTTATTAGATGAGAGTGTAAAATATTTTTACCTTATCAATATATAACAATTAAACCCTTTAAAATAAATAAAATTTTTAAACATAATACTTATTTTGAGGCGGAGGAAGCAATACTATTATTATATTTTATTTCAATTAAGCACGACAATATAACGTGTATTCATAGATACAAATAGTTTAATATATATTATGAAAGTAAACTATATTATTATCTTTGTTCTTTATTATAAAAACTTCATAGGTATTAAGAAAAATGGTAATAGCAATAAGAGAAAATAAATAAATTTATATTTTTATATTCTACATTAAATAGAGATGGTTTTATAAAAAGTCTAATGAGAAAATTTATAGAAGTCTTATATTAAAATATTAGAATTATTTAATTTTAAAAAATTATACAAATATCAAAATGGATTTTATAACTAAGTACATAGATAGTTGATCTGACCTGATCAGGAGGGATCACGGACTGGCCACGCTTCGCCGGACGGTTATCTGTTCGCCGAGGTAAGAACGAGGAGGGGGTGTACCTGCAAAGCACTCCGACGCCCAAGTAAGAAGTTGGACAGAGAGGAAGCAATAGTACAGAAAAGGGGGGCAAGAAGAGTTACCTGACCCTCTTGAAGAAGAGGGTATTTATAGAGAGACCCCAGCGCTGGGCCAACGGTCATTCGAGGTGGGCCAGACGACCAGGCCCAACCCTAATGACTGCTAGGGCTTACGTGGCGTAGTGAAGACCAGGACGTGGTCTTCGCCCTAGTTCAACCGCTCCTAGGTCTCCGGAAAGTGGGTTTGACCTGCTCTTTCGGAGGTGGGCGGTTGGCCGATGACGTGTCCCCGCGGAGGGGAGCACGTGGAGAACGTGCGCCGAGCACGTTATTCTCCCGCGGAGGGAAGCGTATGGATAACGTGCGCCGAGCACGTTATTCTCCCGCGGAGGGAGCCCGGGTAGTCTCGCTCGTCTGGTGTGACGGACGACGAAGGGGATGCGGCGTGATGGCTTGTGCCCGGCGGACGGTCCTGCTCGTCCGAAGGGGCGTGTGCCAGGTGTGCCCAGTTCGCCTGTTGGGCCGTATTTGGTATTGGGCCTGCCGAGGTGAGGCCCACACCGGAACAGGAGCCCCCCAAGTCGAAGCTCTGGGGAAGAGCGAGGACTTAAGGTCGTCATGTCTGGAGCGGGGGACTCGTGCGAAGGGCTCCGGTCGTCGGTAGAACGGGGAGGAGGCAGATGGAGAGACGCGACTGTCAGGCTGCTTCCACGTGTCTTGCGTTGAGCGGTCGTAGGGGCGGCTAACCTATGTCATTAATGAGCCTAGGGTCGCTTCGAGCCTCGCGCCGGGTTATAAATATGGCGGTCCCCGCTCATTCTGCTACTTTTCTCCCTGTTGATCTTTCATCGTCTCTGCCCGTCCGCCGTTCGCCGCCGATCAACGCCGTGCCATTCGCTTTTTCTTCCGTCCGCCGTCGTTACAAGTGAGTTCCTCTTCTCCCTCTCTTTTATTTTCGTCGTCTGACTGGGACGTGTGGTCGGGGCGCGATGAGCGCCCCGAGGAGGGATGCGAGTTCCGCCGCGTCTGGCGAGTTTTCCGATGAATGTCCCGGGGACGGTAGGCTAGTTCCGATGAATGCCCCGAGGACGGGGGCTTTTTCTGATGAATGCCCCGAGGACGGGGGTTTTTCTTCGATGAATGCCCCGAGGACGGGGGCTTTCTCTGATGACTGCCCCGGGGAGAAGTATCTTCTCCGACGGCCGCCCCGAAGGGCTGAGGGGTCGTTCTTCGATCCCCGAGGAGGGTAGGCGGGGAGCGAATGCCTGCCCGCCGCCCCTCGGCCTTTGTCGCCCTTTCACTTGACTTGCGGTGGAAGGGTGGATTTGATCCTGGCTATCGAATTCACCGAGATCCTCTGCTTTCAGGTGTAGATGTCGGCTCTGGTGCCGGGGATAATGGTTGAAGATGATGAACCCGAGGTCCCGGAGTATGACGACGGGCGCGTCTCCTTGCCCGAGGAGTGGGCGGCCGAGGAGCCACTTACCATCCCTTCTTGTTTTGTGGTCGACCCGTCCGACGTGTACGCCACGGTCGAGGACACGCCGCTAGGAGAAACGCAACACTGGCAGGTGTATCGCCCGAAAGCGCACCATCGGATCTGCTCGCGCTATGGGCGGAAGATGTTCCCGATGTATGAATTTTATTTTAAAGAAGCTCGGCTCCGGTTGCCGTTCTCTGCCTTCCATCTGGGGATATTTGACTGGCTGCGTCTTGCCCCGTCTCAGCTGCACCCGAACGCTCTGGCTTTCATCCGGGCTTTCGAGGTGGTGTGTTTCTACCTCTCGGTGGAGCCGACGGTGCCGTTGTTCTTTCGCATCTTTCATTTGCAGCGGCAGACGGTGCGAGGTCGTCACGGATGGGTCTCTTTCAAACAATCGACAAAAATTTTTAAAGCGTACAGTGATTCTGTCAAAGACTTCAAGGGTCGGTTCTACCTCGTCAAGCCGATCACGCAGCACGGCTCGGACACTCTCTTTGACGAGGGCGAGCGCACGGTAGATGGCCAGTGGTTCCGAGCGTGGCTTCCCAAGATACATCTGCTGTGGACCTCGGAGCATTTCAGTCGAGGGACGGATAGGTATATCGTCCGGGCGGGAACCCTCGAGGAGAAGGACATGGCCGCTTATCTGAAAATAATTGCCTTTGTGCGGTCACTTCCCCCGTCGAAGCTGGTGACGCCCGACGGTCGGTACATCCTCGATGCCCAGGGGAACGTACGCACTAAAAAGCGTTTGATAAATACTAAGACTTTGCTCGGCTGTGCGACCGGGGCGGCCGCTCTAGATTATCTAGGTAGGGATGTTTCGTTTTCCCTCGTTGTCGGGGTTTTTGATCGTCGCTAACCTATTTCTTTGTTTTTGCAGCGAACATGTCTACTGTCGACGAGCGGGTGAAGCAGTTGCGTGCTGCCAGGAGTGCCGGGGTCCCGAGGACGAGGGTGAGTCAGCTGGTCAGTCAGGAGGTCGCGACGCAGGGGGGCCAAACTTCGTCCTCGTCGCCTCAAGAGAGCCAATCCCCTGTGTCCCAAGGAGTGTCGAAGAGGCAGAGGTCCGAGGAGCCTCGGGTGGTGGATCTGACGGTCGGCGCCGTCGAGGAAGGTTATGTCGTCCCTCCCTGCCACCAGCACCCGGGGTATTTTCATGGTGCCCGTTCCCCCACCGTTTCCGCCGGGGAGGTGAAGGCTGTTCGCCAGGCTGATCGGGAGGCCCGTCGGCGTGTCCTGGCTGAGGACTTGGCCGCGATGATGCGGACGTTTACGACGGCTCTCGTGCTGAACGAGGAGGGCTGCTCTGCTGCTGAGCTGTCCAAACTGCAAGGGGATCTCACCTTTACGCAGTCGCGGTTGGCCAAGCTCACCGAGGAGTTGGAGAAGAGCCAGAAGGACGTTGCTGAGGAGCGGAAACGAGCAGAGGGTGCTGAGGGGAAGGTGAGTTCGCTGGAAGAGAAGCTGGGGACGGCGACGGCCGAGGTGCAGGCGCTGAAGGTTCGTACTGAGGTTCTGGACAGCGCTGTTCGTCCGGCCGAGGACGAGACTGAGGGGGATCGGCGTTTAATCACCCGTGCTGACTTGATCGCCCGTATCCGGGTGTTGGAGAGCGATTGTCTGGAAGCCGTTGAGGTCGGGTTCAAGAATGCGGTCGAGCAGATTCAGGTCGCCAACCCTGGTGTCGAGCTGGTCGTGGACGGGATAGGGCCGTACCACGAGATCGTTGATGGAAGGGTGATCGATCCTTATTTCGTTATCCCCGACGAGGAAACCGTGGCTGCTGACCGAGCTGATGAGGAAGTGTAGGTTGCCGGGCCTGCGTGCTCGTTGTTTTGTGGCCTGCGTGCCGGTGTTTATCTTTTGCTTTGGGCCTGCGTGCTCGTTTTTGTACTATTGACTACTGGGCTGGTGCCCGCTTTTGTTAAATATATTTATCATGGATTTTCTAAGTGTGCGCTCGTTGTTTGCATGTTGTTTTATGCTCGTTTTTCGTATTTGTTCGAATGCCTTTGATGTGTATGACATTTCTTGTAGATTTTCTAAGTGTTCGCTCGGTGTGTTTAGCTCGACAATTTGTTACCGGTAGTGTAGGGGACTGGCCGGTCTGGCCGGGGATGTAGCCGGGCCTTTTCGGGGGTAGTTTTCCCCGGGGCGTGGACGGCCCATCGCGAGCTGGGTGTCCTGCCTGTTTTGGTACGGCGGCGAGGGGCCTCGGTCGAGGTATTCCCTGCCGAGCAAGGCCTTCTGCCCGCGCACACGAGAGGCAGGGCTTGCTTTCTTTGGTCGTTGGTGGACGCGGGGGTGTGCGGTGGTACCATGTCGCCCCCCCAGTGGCCGGGACGATTGGTCGTCGCGGGCAATGTGTTAACTGTAGTACCGCTTAAGCTTCGCGGCGTTCCATGGTCGAGCTAGTTGTTCACCGTGCAGGTTTTCGAGGTAATAGGCCCCGTGTTCCGTTTTGTCCCGGACTCGGTATGGGCCTTCCCAGTTCGCCGCCAGTTTGCCCTCGTGGGAGTCCTTTTGATTTCTGCGTAGAACTAAGTCTCCAGTTTGAAAATCGCGTTTTATGACTTTGTGGTTATGGCGAAGTGCTACTTGTTGCTTCAGCCGGGCTTCCCGGAGGGCTGCTCCTGCGCGGATTTCTTCGACGAGGTCGAGCTCTTCTCGGAGGGAGCCGTCGTTGTCGTCGGTGTCTAGGGGAGCTTCCGTTCGTCTGGACGGTTCGCGGATTTCGACCGGTATTACGGCCTCGGTTCCGTACGTGAGGCGAAATGGGGTCTCCCCTGTAGTTGAGTGAGGAGTAGTACGGTATGCCCAGAGGACGCTGTGGAGTTCTTCGACCCATGCTCGTTTGGCGTCTCCGAGGCGTCGTCTGAGTCCTCTGAGTATAACTCTGTTTGCCGACTCCGCCTGGCCGTTCGTCTGAGGGTGTTCGACCGAGGCGAAGTGATGTTTGGTCCCGAGGTTGGTGACGAAGTCGCGGAAGTTTTTGTCTGTAAATTGTGTACCGTTGTCGGTGACGATGGCGAGTGGTACCCCGAACCTGGCGAGGATGTTGCGTTTGTAGAATCGGAGAATGTTGTGGGCGGTGATTTTGGCCAGAGCTTCAGCCTCGACCCACTTGGTGAAGTAGTCGACTCCCACGATGAGGTACTTGTTCTGGTATGAACCGAGGGGGAAGGGTCCGAGGATATCCAGCCCCCACCAGGCGAATGGCCACGGAGATGAGAGGGATGTGAGGTCGGTTGGCGGGGCCAGGTGCATGTCTCCGTGTCGTTGACACTTATCGCACCGTTTGACATGTTCTCTCGCGTCGGACTGCATTGACGGCCAGTAGTAGCCCGCGCGTAGGGCCTTGCGCGCTAGGGATCTGCCCCCGAGGTGCTGCGCGTTGATACCTTCGTGGATTTCTTCTAGAACGGCCGTACTCTGGGATTTGTCTATGCATTTGAGGAGTGGGATTGCGAAGCCTCGGCGGTACAGTCGTCCCTCGAGGAGGACGTACGAGCAGGCCCGTCGTTTCGTTGCGTTGGCCTCGCTAGAGCTGGTCGGCAGACGGCCGGTGCTGAGATAGGTGTGGAGGGGGGTCATCCAGCAGTCCGCGTCTCCAATGGCGTTGATGTCGAGGGGTGTGGTGGTCGGGCTGGTACTTGGTTGGGACAAGATTTCTTGAATGACCGATTTGTGACCGCCTCGTTTCTTGGTGCTTGCTAGTTTGGAGAGGATGTCGGCGCGGGTGTTCTGCTCCCGAGGAACGTGTTGAATTTCTGCTGAGTCGAACCCTCTTAGTTTGTCACTGATGAGCGCGAGGTATCCGGCGAGGGTGTCGTTTTTTGCTTGGTATTCACCTCGGACTTGCGAAGCGACCAGCTGGGAATCCGTGTAGATTCGGATGTCCCTGGCTCCCAGGTCGGATGCTA
This sequence comes from Lathyrus sativus, assembly GCA_963859935.3. Lineage (NCBI taxonomy): Eukaryota > Viridiplantae > Streptophyta > Magnoliopsida > Fabales > Fabaceae > Lathyrus > Lathyrus sativus. The sequence goes on from OZ012735.1 coordinate 111,312,210, forward strand.
GGCGAAGGCCGGCGAGAAATGCTTCGTATTCGGCTTGGTTGTTGGTCGTTGGGAAAGCTAGCGTGAGGGAGACTTCGATGACCGTACCCTCGTCGTTGTCGAGGACGATGCCGGCGCCGCTCCCCGTAGAGTTGGAGGAGCCGTCCACAAAGATGGTCCAGAGGTGGTTCCTGGTGGGCGGGTCGGGGGGCGTGGTCATCTCGGCTACGAAGTCAGCCAACGCTTGAGCCTTGATGGCGTGCCGGCTCTCGTATGTGATGTCGAACTCGGAGAGCTCTAGCGACCATTTCAGCATGCGCCCAGCCATGTCTGGGCGGCTGAGTAGCTGGCGGAGGGGTTGGTCGGTGCGGAGCACGATGGTGTGTGCTAGAAAATAATGCCGGAGTCGGCGTGCCGCTGTAACGAGGGCCAGGGCGACTTTCTCGATCAGCTGGTATCGGGCCTCCGGGCCGTGGAGGGCTTTACTAGTAAAATAAATGGGCTTTTGTCCTTCCCCGGCTTCGCTCACGAGGACGGCGCTGACGGCTTCGTTAGAGACGGCCAGATATAAGTACAGGGTTTCGCCCGTCGCGGGGCGCGTCAGTACTGGTGGTTCGGAGAGGACGCGTTTGAGGTGGCGAAGGGCTCTCTCACATTCGTCCGTCCATTCGAACTTGGTCTCCTTCCTGAGCAGTTTGAAGAACGGGAGGGCGTGTTGGGCCGATCTCGCGATGAATCGTGAGAGGGAGGCTAGTACGCCGTTGAGGGACTGGATGGCACGCTTCGTGGTCGGCGTGGTTATATTGGAGAAGGCGTGGCACTTGTCCGGGTTGGCTTCGATCCCCCGTTCGGTCAAGTAGTAGCCGAGGAATTTACCGGCGCAGACGCCGAAAGTGCATTTCTCCGGGTTAAAGCGCATGCGACATGATCTCGCGGTCTTGAAGACCTTCTGGAGATGTGCCGCATGGTCGTCTTCCGCGCCGGATTTGACGATCATGTCGTCCATATAGACTTCGAGCATGTCTCCGATCTCCTTGTGGAAGACGCGGTTCATCATCCGTTGGTACGTGGCCCCGGCGTTTTTGAGGCCGAAAGGCATTACGTTGTAATAGTAATTGCCCGATGCTGTCATGAAGGCCGTGGCCTGTTTGTCGTGTTCGGCCATCGGGATCTGATTGTATCCCGAGTATGCGTCCATGAAGGACAAGAGTTTGAAGCCCGCCGAGTTGTCGACGAGCTTGTCGATGTTGGGGAGGGGGTAGGCGTCCTTAGGACATGCCCGGTTGAGGTCAGTGTAGTCAACACACATGCGCCATTTTCCATTATTCTTTTTAACAAGTACAACGTTGGACAGCCAGGTGGAATACCGGGCTTCCGAAATAAAATTTGCCTCTAAGAGGTCTTTTACAGCTTGTTCGGCTGCTGCCGATTTTTCTGGAGACTGGCGGCGACGGCGTTGCACCACGGCCTTTGCGGTCGGGCTGATGGACAGCTGGTGGCAGGCGACCTCAGGGTCGAGTCCCGGCATTTCCGCGGCGCTCCAGGCGAAGAGGTCGGCATTCTCGCGGAGGCAGGCTTGGAGCTGTCGTTTCGCGAGGTCGGGGAGTCCTGCGCCTACCCTTACGGTTCTGGTCGTGTCGTCCCCGAGGGGAATGAGCTCGAAATCGCCATCCGGGATGGGGCGCGCTGGATGCTCGTTGGCCGCGTCAGTCTTTTTATTGTCGAGCTCGTCGGTGAAGCGACTGTCGAGCTCAACTGATCCGACCAGCTCTGTTGGCTTGTCCTTTGGCGTAGCGCTCGGTGCTTTCTTTTTGGTCGGTGGAGCGATGGAGTCGAAGCCTTTCAGTGCGGCTTCAAAACACCTTCGGGCAGCTTCGATGTCGCCGTTGAGGGTGACCACGGCTCCCCTTCTCGTGTAATATTTCATCTTCAGGTGGGCGGTGGAGGGTACCGCGGTGAGCTCTGCTATCGTTGTCCTGCCCAGGATGCAGTTATACAGGGACGGGCATTCGATGACTAAGAAGCGGATGCTGATGTCTCTGGCCGTTTCCTCTTCCCCAAAGGTGACTTTCAGTTCCACGTATCCCCAGGGTCTTGTCGTCGTCCCGTTGAACCCCTGGAGGTCGGAGCCTACGTAGGGGGAGAGGTTGGACTCGCTGAGCTGGAGAGTCGTGAACAAATGTGAGTACATTATGTCAACCGAGCTCCCTCCGTCGACGAGGAGGCGCCTGACGTCGAAGTTTGCCATACGTGCGCGTATGAGCAAGGGTATGTTGGAATTGGGAGATCCCCCGGGTAGTTCCTCGAGGTAGAACGTGATCGGGTTGGAGCGGCCTCGGAATCTGTCGAGCGTGCTCATCTTGCCGGAGTTGCCCGCGATGAGTTCGTCGAATTTCCTTTTCACAGATCCTATGGACAGACTCCTCGTAGCGCCATCAGAGATGACCATGGCTCTGGGGAAGTATTCCCATCGGCTGGTTGGTCGGGTTGGCTCGCCGACTAAGCTGGGTGCTTCGGGGATGCCGAGTCCTCTGCTTGCGAACCAGTCCTCGGGGCGGCTGACGCACAGCGCGACCTGGAGTCTCTCACCGTCTTCTGGGCAGGGGAGCTCCTCGATTTTCTTTGCCTCCGGGGCCTCCGATCTGGGTGGTTCACCTCCCCGGGTGTATCGCTTTAAGTGCCCATCTTTGATTAGGATTTCGATCGCATCTTTGAGATGGATGCAGTCTTCCGTTACATGCCCGTGGGTCCTGTGGAACCGGCAGTACTTTGACTTGTCCACGTTGGGTTTGGGCGGCGTTGGTCGTGGAAAACGGACACCTCCCTGCACAAACTCGGTTTTAGCGCATTCGGCCAGTATGCGTTCGCGGGAAGCGACCAAGGCGGTGTACTCGGTGAACCTTCCTGCCGGGCCGCGCGACTCGCGCTGTTCGCGGGGTTCGCGGTGGCGGTCATCCCGACGGCGGTCCCCTCCTCGCCGGTGGCTCGAAGCTCCGTCGTCTCGGTGCCCGCGGGGGGCTTCTCTGTCTCGGGTGTCGCGGGCGGAGTTGGCCGCTTGTGTTTCCTCGAACCGGATGTAGTGGGCGGCCCTGTCGAGGAAGTCTTGGAGGGACGTGGGCCGGTGTATGCCCACGGCCTCGTAGAATTTGGAGTCATGGCGCAGGCCTTGCTCCATTAAGTAGCGTTTCATTTCGTCGGAAGTCGTCACCTGTACGGCTTCCCGAGTAAATCTTTCGATGTATTTCCGGAGGGGTTCGTCGGGGCCTTGGATGATCGCCCCGAGGACTGCTTCCGTCTTCGGGTGACGCCGGGACGCTGTGAAGTGTTTGGAGAATAGGTCCTTCAAGACCCTCCACGATGTAACTGATTCGGGCTCCAGGCTTTTGTACCAGGTCATAGCGCCTTTCCTCAGAGTCGTCGGGAAGAGTCTGCATTTGATAGCTCCCCGGACATTGCGGTAGTCGAGCATGGCCTCGATGTCTTCCAGATGATCGTCCGGGTCGGAGGTGCCGTCGTACGTTGACAGCGTCGGTGGCTTCTCCATTCCTTGGGGTATAGGGGCCGCCATGATCTCCCGGGATAGTGGGGTGCGGTAGTCATCCTCGTCGCTGTGCGCCGGGGATCTCAGGGGGGATGAGCCGGTCGCGGTGTGTCCCGGGTTTCGGGCCCTCGATCTCCGGCCTGTGCTCCCGCCTCGGATTTCCTCGGTTGGGGTCGCCGCGGCGTTCTGGTTCCTCCCGCGACCGTGTCTTGCCGGGGATCTGGTGCGTTCCCGTGTCGCTTGGGGGCGGCGTCTCTCCAACCGCGGTCGGCGGTTCCTGGGTCGAGGTGAGGGGCTCCTCGAACCTCCGTTCTGGTCTTCCCGCTGGGGGTACCACGGGGAGCCGCCGCGTTCCAACGCTCCAATTCTAGCGTTCTGTTGGGACAGCAGCTGGTTCGTCTGGTTGATGGCTGCAAAGAGGGCGGCCACCGTGGGGTCCGCTCCCGCCGGGATGGGAACAGGGTGGAATGCCGGCGGGCTCGGGGGGCGATGGTCGGCGTGCAGGGGCCTTTCCTCGGACGATGGCGAGGCGGTTTGCCCGTCTCTTTCGTCGGCTTCATTCAGGCGCGCCGTTCCTACCTGCTTCCCGTTGGTGGCAGTGTTGAGCGCGAGATCGAGCGGAGTGTCGTCGCGGCGTGGGCTGGCCATAACCGTGGAGGTTTGGTGAAACTTTTGGTTTTTCTGCTCGGAGTAACGGGGAAGTTTCCGTTCCCACAGACGGCGCCACTGATCTGACCTGATCAGGAGGGATCACGGACTGGCCACGCTTCGCCGGACGGTTATCTGTTCGCCGAGGTAAGAACGAGGAGGGGGTGTACCTGCAAAGCACTCCGACGCCCAAGTAAGAAGTTGGACAGAGAGGAAGCAATAGTACAGAAAAGGGGGGCAAGAAGAGTTACCTGACCCTCTTGAAGAAGAGGGTATTTATAGAGAGACCCCAGCGCTGGGCCAACGGTCATTCGAGGTGGGCCAGACGACCAGGCCCAACCCTAATGACTGCTAGGGCTTACGTGGCGTAGTGAAGACCAGGACGTGGTCTTCGCCCTAGTTCAACCGCTCCTAGGTCTCCGGAAAGTGGGTTTGACCTGCTCTTTCGGAGGTGGGCGGTTGGCCGATGACGTGTCCCCGCGGAGGGGAGCACGTGGAGAACGTGCGCCGAGCACGTTATTCTCCCGCGGAGGGAAGCGTATGGATAACGTGCGCCGAGCACGTTATTCTCCCGCGGAGGGAGCCCGGGTAGTCTCGCTCGTCTGGTGTGACGGACGACGAAGGGGATGCGGCGTGATGGCTTGTGCCCGGCGGACGGTCCTGCTCGTCCGAAGGGGCGTGTGCCAGGTGTGCCCAGTTCGCCTGTTGGGCCGTATTTGGTATTGGGCCTGCCGAGGTGAGGCCCACACCGGAACAATAGTACTAACTTATTGTTATATAGAAAATTTATGACAAGGAACTCTTGAAAGAAGGAAGAAAAAAGCATGCATTCTCAAAGTTCCTTTCTATCTTATTTTTGTCTCCACCTTAAATTCTTCACCAATAAGCTGTTTTAAATTTGAAACTTCCACAGTAACAAATTCAAATGACCTATCAAATTTTGTCTTTAAAACTCTTTTCTTCACTGAATTCATTCCATTCACAACATTCAACTCACTCTCAGTCTCAGCCAAATCAATTCTACTTAACCTCTCATTCTTTGGTATCCCCAAGAGTGTAACCTTTTCAATGATCCATTTTTGGTCTAAAGCAAATTTTCCATTTGTAACATTTGATCTAACAGAAACAATATTACTATTCAATTCACCATAGAATCTCACTAGTGTCCATTGCTCTTTCTCTTCTATATCAACAGCCTCACCATCATCCAAATACACTTGTCCATAACTATTTCCAGTTCCATTAAAAACAACCACAAGTTCGAATGAGGTGTTCCGCGCCGCTTCCGTTGTCATTGCTTCACCTTGTAAGGCCAAAATGTTACCTTCTCCAACATGCACATTTATGTGATCAGATGGTGCATCAAGTGTGACGGTTTTTCCAGATTCAACACTCACTGAATTTGAGAAATTAAAGAGATCAAACCAATTTCCTTTAGGAAAGTATGCATCAACCGTCGTTGCGCCAGATTGTAGCACGGGTGAGACTAGAACTCCTTTGCCTAATACAAACTGTGAGTTTATTTCATATGTTGCAGTATCCTCGGGGAATGAAAAGAATAGCGGCCGCGCTATAGGTGTCCCTTTTGTGTTTGATTCGTACATTAGTGTGTAGAAATAAGGAAGAAGGCGATAACGAAGGCCAAGCACTTTTCGAGCTGATGCTGCAACCGAGTCCCAACGGTAAAGCTCTTGACTGGTGGCGTTGTTATCTGAATGATCTCTTGCAAACGGGTAAAAGGCTCCTAACTATACATCAAAGAAAATAAAAAGTATTAGATATGCATAAAGCAATTTTGAGGATGAAATCATGTTTGTTACCTGGATCCATCGTCGACAAAGTTCTTCAGTCGTGTCACCTGAGAAACCGCATATATCTGCGCCAACCATTGGGATTCCAAAGATTCCAGAGTTCAATATTGATGGAATTGAGTATGCTAAATCATTCCATGTAGCAGCATTATCTCCTGTCCAATGAGCTGTATACTTTCCCGAGCTTACGAAAGTTGATCTACTCAAAATGAATGGCCTTTTACCAGTTATACTCACCAAAGCCTTGTAAGTTGCTTTGGACTCTAGTAGTCCATACAAATTGTGTGAATCATACTCAGTGATATTGCCATAATGTAACGATGTTGCTGGAACCGTTTTGTTGTTAATCGCTCGTTGAACTCCATTACTGTTAATTTTATAGGGAGGGTTGTCAAGATTAGAATGTGGAGTGGCATCAGAAGTTATGAAATTGGATAACTCATTCATGTCAAGCCAAAGACCATCAAAAGGAAGAAGTTCCCTAAATAATTTGATTTCATCACCCCAAAATTCTTGACTATGAGGGTTAAGAAAATCAGGATAGTAAACTGGTCCAGGCCAAACTTCACCTAGATAGTTGATTCCATTTCTCTTTATATAAATATCAGCTTGTAAACCTCTAACATAGGTTGCATATGTGTTATTCACATTGATACCTGTGTACAAAATTTGCCTCAAATCAATGTCATATGCATAAAGGCTAAAAAAATACGCTATGGTCTTCGAATTAGGCACCTGGATCCAAGATAAGTATGTATTTCTGACCATATTTGTGAAGGGTATCAACAAAAGTTCTCATCTTATGGAGCGGAAAGTTAACAGGATCGAGTGTGAAATCTTTATATGCATCCATGTAATCAATATCTGTCCACATAACTTCGAGAGGTATACGAGCTTTTGCATAGTTGGTTACCACACCTTGGAGATCACTTACATTCTTGTAGCCCCATCGACACTGATGAAAACCTTCACAAGGAGTTAACAACGATGCGAATCAGCATGAATAGAAGAACAAAAAAGGAATGAAACATTGTTGGACTTACCAAAAGACCAATAAGGCATAGGAGCAGGCCTGCCAATGAGTTCAGTGTACTGTTCCAAAACCAACTCAGGAGAAGAACCAGCAAAGAAATAGAAATCAAAAACACCTCCAATCACCTTATAAGTAACACGATCGCCGCTATAAACAACATCCATTCCATTACTATTAAGAAGCAAAACACCATGTGTGGCTCCACTTTTCACTCTTCCATCAGATGAACCCTTTCTCACATCTAAGTAAAAAGGGTGAGAGCCATAAAGGTTCACATCAAGATTGGAACTGCCAACATCTTCATTCCAAAGAGTGAAAGTTTGGTTTGGTTGTAACTTGAAGGAACTCTTTGTGTGCTCTCCAAAACCATACAGAGAAGCTCTTTTTGCTGGTAGAGAGGTAGAAAGTTGCAAGTATTGATCTTTGAATACTAGAAACTTTTCGGGGTTTAAAGGGTTTTCTGGTAAAGTATTAAAGATTATATCTTTGCTGGATTTGCGTGAGACGGTGAAACCAAATGGGGTTGTGTTGTGGAGTGTGAAGATAAGGTCTGAATTTGGATGTGTGAGTATGTGTTTTGAGTTTTGAGGATTTTGCAAGAGAAAAGAGTGAGATAGAGAAGAAGAAGATGATGAGTCTCTTGGAATCAGTTCATGTGGAATTTCCCATCTTTTGTTAAGTGAATCAGTGATTCTTACTCTTAATCTATCCTTGGTCTCAAAACTACAATTGAGAGTTAAAGAAAAAGTTATTATGATTATATGTTTGTGTGTTGATGAGACAGGAAAACAAAACAGTAAACTATGATTAGTTACCTGGCAGTGAGGTTGAGAAATGGAATATCGGTTCCAAAGACAGAGGAGGGTTTGATGAGTTTAAGGTTAGCAGAAAAAGAATTTGATGCGGGGTTATTGGTTACAGTGGTGACTGTGTAGCCATAAGCAAGTTGTGAATCTGCTACGGTTTGAGATATGATTATGCAAATAATGAAAGAGAAGATTAAGGTTGGTAGTGGAGTAGTTTGAATTCTGGAATTTGTAACCATTTTGCTTGTTTTGATGAGTTCGTGGGAGAGCATAGAAAAACTCTTGTATAAGTATGAAACACTGGGCGTGTTCGGTTTCGGACCCACAAGTGTTAGAAAATTCATGTCTTAGAAATTGGTTTTTTAGCAAATGTCTTAGAAAATTCAAATGTCATAGAAATTTGCCTTTTTTTTTTACTAAGTTTTACTCTATAGTAGCTGGTTCCATGCAATTTGGACGGTTTTAACTATAAAAATTTTTGAACTGAAAAAAAATACAAACCAATAGAGTTTGAGTTAATTTTGTTGATTTCATTTTTTATAAATTTTTTATTGAATCATATATACATATATATTATAACCTTACATTTAATTATTCATACATTATTAAATAATAAATAACAATGTTAATGAATATAAGTTACAATATTATTTTAACACCAAATAACAAAATAACAATATATATTACAAAATATACATCACCTAAACTAAAACTAGGTTCCTCATTACATTACACAATACAATAGATAAACACTTCAATCATATATTAGACCTTAAATGTTAAATATAATTCATTGTGATTTGATATGATTAGATTTGATATCATATGATTAGATTTGATATCATATGATTAATTTGATATGATATGATTAGATATCATATGATTAGATTTGATATCATATGATTAGATTTGATTTAGAATATTTTGGGCATTTTATGTTTTGGGCTAATGTAAACCTAAAACTATAAATAGGGTGCATTGCTTTGTATTCTACATCACAACAGAACAGATTTCACAGTTGCAGTTTGTCGCTTCCGTGAAAATAAGGTGCCGGCAAAACAGAAGAGTTGTCACCTTTCGTTATTTATCCCTCAGAACGGGAAAGGAAACGATCGGAAAAAACCTGACGAAAAAGGTATAAGACAAGGTCATCGCAACCATTGTCTGGGTTCGGGAGTCGGTTACGCAAGGGGAAGGTATTAGCACCCCTCACGTCCGTCGTACTCGACGGGATCCACGCTTGTTGTGTTTACTGGACGAGTTGGTTTATCTATCTACCTATCAAGGCTGGCTTAAAAAGAAAAGAAAATGACTCGGCAAAGCGTCGCACTTTATGCCTACGTATTCTCATCAGGGAATGAGAAATCAGAGTCAACGTAGTTCGACTAACTACGGGTTATGGGGAAGGTGGCTCGCCAATACATCAGTATTGTGCCTACGTACTCTCAACAGGTATGAGAGATCAGAGCTTACGTAGTTCGGGATAATACGAATTACGGGGATTCAGATTCATCTGTTTTATCGAGTAGGGTTAAACAGCAGTTCCAGCAGTTAGGGACAAAGCCTGTTTGCGGTGGCGCTGAAGTTTAACGACACTCTTTTCTTCAGAAAAGCTTTCTTTGAATTATGGGCCCACGGGGCAAAAAGGTTTGAAGTTTGTTTTCTGTCTTTTACGGAAGAACTGTCTTTTTATTGTGTCTGCAATTTCAATCGCACTAAAGACTATGACCTGAGAGTGAATGCGTCGCATGTCACCCAAAGGGTGCCATACTAAACATCCAGAGTGTTGAAAAGAAGCTCTCCAACAATCCTTTCTCAGATAGCTTAAGGCTCGTAACGTACGAAAGAAATCATTCATGATTACTGTATCTTAAGCTGTTTTGAGATGAGAAGAGAGAACATGCTCAACTACGAGGAGACTATCAAGTCCTAATGTTATCATGCCAAGGATTCATCCTATGGTTGGAGTTTGAAACAGGGAACTCCTAGAAGTTATCATGCATAGGTTTCAACCTAAAGTTCTAATCATCACTTCCTTATCAAAGGAAGTGAGAGTCCTAAGGGATCATGTCAACGGTAAACATAAACAGATAAAGCATCAGCTTAAACAGTAAACAGTAAACGACTGTAAAATGCATGCAATGCAAGTGAGGGAGGAAATGTGTGTGGGGCAGCAGCCTCCACAAGCTCATCTCAACCTCAAGCCAGATATGAATAACTGTAATCATATAGAAGAAATAACATGCTATCAAGCAAAATACAATAAACTGCAATCATACAGAGGAAATAAAATGCTATCAAGCAAACACAAACCACACGGGCAAGGGAGTTGGGCTCTACCGAATACCCGCAAGCAAAGCCATACAGTAAAAATAAAAGCAGAGGGAGCAACTCAACCTCTAGTGCAATCATGCTCCTAGTTCAAGTCAATCTAGATATGAACTTATTCTAATGCATCAAGCAAATCAAACAAGCCACATCAATACAGAAAAGAAAACAGACAAGAAAAAGAAACAGATCAACAACTCCCTCTTTCAATTTCAAGCTTCAGCTCTTCTGACAGCAATCCAGTCTTCAGACTTCAACCACCCTTCAAGGCTATCAGCTTCACTAGCAAGTATCAACTTGCTTCTCTAAGCTTCCAACACCTCAACATAAGTATCAACTTGTTCTCTCTTCTCCAAGCTTCAGCTCTCCAGTCAATTCCACCTTCAGGCTTCACTCCTAACTACAAGTATCAACTTGATTCCTTCAGGCTCTCAATGCATCAGTGTAAGTGTCAACTTATCCTTTATTCCTCAAGCCTCAGCTCTACACTCAATCTCAATTGGATCTTCTTCATAAGTATCAACTTGGTCTTCAAGCTTCAGCTCTCTTTGCTTTACCAATATCAACTTGGTCTTCTTCTCCTACAAGCTTCAGCTTCTCAGAGTAGTCTTCAATCACCTAGAAGTGTCAACTTCATCCTTCAATTCTTTAAGCCTTAGCTCTTCACTCAATCTCCATTGGATCTTCAAGTATCAACTTGTTCCTCTTGCTCTTCAAGCTTCAGCTGCAATGGCAATGCTCAAGGAATCATCCTCTTCCACACTCTTCAGTGAAGTCCTCATCTTCAAACTCAAGTCCAACATCTTTCAAGATACTCAAACCAGAAGACAATTGATTCAACAGAATGAGTGGAAATGATAAACAGCTTATTGACAACCAAAGGAAGCCTGTAAGGGTTCATCATTATGAGAGACTGGTTCCCTCAAAGTTCTACTTCCCAGATAAAGCCACTCATCCCTCCAAAGGAGGGATGTGAATATCTTAGAAGGACCTTTAGTCATTGGGAGGAATGGGAGCACAAGATGCTTTCCATATTTGTGAAAGAAGTCATTCTAATCATAAGGCTCTCCCTATGTCTCCTACCTCCTAAATCTTCATCAGACACCTTCAGGCACAAGCAACTCCAAGCAACTTCAAGCAACTTCAAGCATCCTCACCTTGTCTTCAACTTGTCTTCAATCTCAACCAAAGGCAAACAAAGCCAAACCCTAATCTAAGGGAACTAAAGAAGTTAATCTAGTTGAGTTAGTAAGTTAGGATCACCTAAACCCTAGTACTAAAGTTAATCCTAACTAAAATACTAAAACCAATTGTAAAATCCTACAAAACTAACTATGGGAACCTAGGTCAATCATGACTCTACCATATTAATTCCAGAGATCAAATCATCAAATAAGACCTAGAAATAAATTCTACACTACAAGGTACTAAACCTAAACCCTAAAAGGAAGCACCTAAAGCTCAATCTAGAAAACACACCTATTTTCATCACAAAAATATGAGAAAAATTCTATGGGAGAATACATGTCTAAGCTAATCATACACAAAAAATCAGGATCAAAATCATCACCACATGATCACACAAAATTCCACAAAATTAAGTATCAAACCTAACCATTTTAATATCAATTAAAATAAAAAATTCCCATAAAATCATAAAATGCATGAACTACAAATATTTTTTCTCTAAAAAATACTAGACTCAATCATGAGTATAATGCAAAAAGAATGGGATTAATTGGATCATTTTTCAATTTTATATGATTTTATCAAGAACCATGAAAAAAAATGAAGAGAATAAAGAAAATCCAATTAAAAAGATAAATGTGTGGTGCAACTAGCAATGCAAATCAGTTCACATAATGGATTGGGCCATCAGGGGGGTGTGATTATCAATCTTTTCACTAAGCCCAACATCAGCTACTAAATGAAATGATGCGTTTCATTAACTCAGATCCTTCACAAACTGAGATTAAAACGTGGCTGTTGGATCACTCCTCTAGTCAAAGGTCTCAGCCCCATCCAATGGCTCTAAGGTCATCTTCTTCGTTTTGAACTTCTGAACCTCGCGCGCAGCTCCGGCCACCACCGGTGGTGCTCCGGTCATCGTCCCCAACCCTAACTCTCTCTAGGATCCCCCATTGCAAGTGGTTTGTACATGAAACTTGTCCCAAATTTCCTCACGAGTTCATCCATACCCTTTATTCTCTCTGAAACCTCAAGATTTGCCATAACCAATTCTCAACCGAAAATGGTAACATCCTTAATTGGTCACTAATTCTCAAACTAACGATCTGAAAACCTTCCTACACCATTCTACAATGCATCTAACACCCTAATTCGTATTGATTCTACCTAATTCATGCTGGAGGAAGAAAGTTACTAACCTGAAAATTCTTGATGAACAGATGCACTAAATCTTCAAATCAAGCTCTCCAACCTTCCAGGCACGATCAATGGATCCTTTCCTTGCTTCTGTATGCAATAGAACTGGTTGAAAACTCCTGAATCTTGAAACCCGATGGTGAGTTGCAGGTGGAAAAATTTGTGCTCAAGAACACCAATCAGCCACGAATTCCTCTTGATTATGATCTGGACTCAATCCCTAGCATCCATGGAAGGAGTTGCAATCAAGAAAATGGATGGAAAGTGAAGAAATTGGTGAAACCGAATTCAGTTGCAAGCAAAGAAATCTCAATCTCAATCTCTGCTCTCTCCTTCAATCATCACCAACCCTTCATCTGAACCTCTTCTACTCAATATATAGAACATGTGTGTATGATCTAGAACCCTCTAGATCCTTCTAATGAGAGTTTCAATCTCTCATGTCATGAGAATTTCAACCATATGCCATGATATGCATAGTTCTGTTTGCAGCTTGGAATCCATCCCATTCTCTTCCAATTTCTCCCCTAGTGACATTTTGAAAGTGTTTGGCTTGCAAGGGGCCTTGCTCATGCCTTGAATCTAAGTTTTGCAAATGTTACTTATGATGTAAGTAACTACTTTTCAAAGCAAGTCCACCAATTGAATTTCAATCCAAAAATGTGGCTAAACCAATGTTCTTAAAATGTTTTCTAGAGTCAAAATGATATATTACATGCCTTGGTTTGGATGTGTAGGTCAAAAATATCAATTTCCAACTTTGGTTTATTTAACTTATACCCTTATTTTAGGTCATTTTTGCAACTTTGAGCTACAAGCCTTTCCAACATCTCATGACCTCTTTACTAGCCTTAAAACATCATTTTGAACAAGTTTGATGTTGAACATTTTCCCATTTGAAGCTTGGAAATGGGAGTTATGGCCTTATGCTTGAAATGACCTATAATCTCCAAATGACCAAAATACCCTTGACTTGTCAAAGCCATAACTTGAGTTCTACAAATCCTATCAAGGACTTCTAGTACTCTCTAGAAATCTAAGAGGATAAGTAACAACATTCATGTTGACCAAAAGTTCATAGGAATCATCCTTCTTGGGCAAAAGTTTGATGCAAGTTGGGTAACTTTCAAGCCCCAAAATTCACATACCTCAGATGACCTGTAACTTGTCAAAGTCATAACTTGAGTTCTACAAATCCTATCAAGGACTTATAGCACTCAAATTAAAGCTAAGAGCGTGCTATACAACATTCATGTTGGGGGCAAGATGAGATGACAATCACATCTTGAGCTAAACTGCCTTGAAGATAGGGGTCAAACTAGGGGATTTTACACTATCAAGCCTTAGAAACCCTAGCTTGAAACCTCTCAAACTCTTCAATCATGATGAGTTGACCTTGGAATCATCCTTATAGAATCTCAATGCATCAATCCATGATCACATGGCCTTTGAATTAGGTCTCAACCTTGTTCAAATCATCAGTTAACCTAGGGTTGACCCAGTTAAACCCTAATTACACCACTCATGGCTGAGGCTTCTCAATCTTGCACAATGACCTGTCTAGGCTTCAAAGTGATATTCAACACTCCTCATGAGCTCTCTCAAGACCTCAAGTCCTTCTTCATGGCTTCATAATCATCTGAGGTCTTCCCACAACTCTCAAGTTAGGAGGCACACCTTCTTGGTTTCAACCATTCTCTCTGAGGATCTTTTAACTTCTCTGACAAGGATACCAACCCTTGAACACTTGAATAAGCTTCTTAGCTAGCTTCACAGTCTTGTGTAGCCCTTGATTGGTAGTCATACCTCTTGATCTCCTGCACACATGTCAATGAAATGCAAATGATAATGCTAATGTGAATGAAATGAAACATAAGCTAGGTAAAGAAATGCTGGGCAAATTTTGGGGTGCAACACAGTTAGCAAGTGAAAGTTCAATAAGAAATCCCACAGTTGTGGGTAACACATTCTTTCCAAATACTTCTTCTCTCATTCTTCTCTTTCTTGTTTGTTATTCTTCTTCTCTTTTGTTGTTCTTGATAATTACTTGTTATTACCATAATTATCATATTGTGGGTTTGTTCATCAATCTTGAGATCAAGATTGAAGGGAATTCTTCATAGGGTGTGAGGTGAATTTCCAACATCTAGTATCTAGAGCTCCGGTTGAGAGATTCAAGGAAGGAAGATAGTGATGGCAATGAACTATCCGAACGACAACTTTCCGGCAACCCTGCCAATTCTCAAGAAAGACAATTATGAGAATTGGTGCAAGCAGATTAAAGTGATTTTCTGTTATCAAGATCTTTGGGATCTTGTGAAGGACGGAGTAACATCGCTTGGGGAGAATGCAACGGAGGCAGAAAAGGCTGCACACAAAGAATTGAAGAAGAAGGATTATAAAGCACTCTTTATAATTCATCAGTGTGTTGATCCTGATAACTTTGAAAAGGTTAGTGATGTTGATTCAGTAAAAGAACCATGGGAGATTCTTGAAAAGTCGTTTGGAGGCGCAAAGAAGGTGAAAGAGGTGAGGTTACAAACTTACAAGAGAACCTATGAGTTGCTTCAGATGGAAGACAACGAAAGCATTACAGATTTCTTCACCAGAGTTACAAAGTTGGTGAATCAAATCAAAGTATGTGGAGAAACGCTGACAACGAAAGCAGTTGTCTCAAAGATTTTGAGATCGTTGGCTCCAAAATTCGACCACGTGGTAGTTGCCATAGAAGAGTCGAAAAATCTGTCAGTGTTGACGAAGGAAGAGCTTCAAGGGACTCTTGAGTCTCATGAACAGAGGATGGCTGAGAGAGCTGCAGGAAAGTCGAAAGATATGGCTTTGCAGGCGCAGTCAGAAAAGGAAAGAAAAGGCAAAAGTAGCTGGAATGACAACAAAGGAGGAAACCAGTCGAATTAGAAGAAACCTTGGAACCAAGGCAATCAAAGAGGTGCTGCAGGTAAAGGAAGAGATGGTGATCGAAAGACAGACAAAAGCCACATTCAATGTTTCAATTGCCAGAAGTATGGTCATTATGTTAGTGATTGTCCAGAAAACAAGAGAAATTAAGAGACTGATGCAAAGCTGGAAAAACATGAAGAAGAAGAAACGTTGCTAATGGTCACAACAAACGATGAAGAAAGATTCCAAGATCAGTGGTACTTGGACTCAGGATGCTCATCACACATGACTGGAAGGAAAGATTGGTTTGTCAACATGAAGCCCTCGTTGAAGAATACGGTGAAGTTTGCAAATGACAACACTCTAGCAGATGAAGGTGTTGGTGATGTTCTGATTATGAGGAAAGATGGTAAAAGGTCAACAATTTCCAATGTGTTGTACATATCAGGCATGAAGAGTAATTTGCTCAGTATAGGGCAGCTTGTCGAAAAGAACTACAAGGTAGTTGTCGAAGACAAGATGATGAGAGTCCTCGACGCAGGTGGTAGACTAATCTTGAAGGCTCCAATGTCTCAGAATAGGACCTTCAAGATTGGACTCAATGTGATGGAGCACAAGTGTTTAGCAACTGCAGCCACTGAAGTCGAAATAGAAGTTCGACAGGAACCAGTTGCAGATGAAGCAGGTTCAAGCAGACATCGACGAACTAGACACATGCCTGCAAGGTTGCAAGAATGTGTAATCACATCAGATGATGTAGTCGATGACGAGGGTGAGCTGGTACGTTATGCTTTCTACGCAGATGTCGAACTAGTCAATGCAGCTGAGGCATTGAAAGATTCGAAGTGGGTGAAAGCAATGATTGAAGAGTTAGAGTCCATCAAAGTCAATGATACGTGGTCACTTGTCGAATTGCCGCAAGGCAAGAAGGCAATTGATGTGAGGTGGGTTTACAAGGTGAAGGTAAATCCTAAAGGAGAAGTAACTCGACACAAAGCGAGACTTGTGGCGAAAGGATTTCTTCAGAAGGAAGGAATCGACTTCGATGAAGTATTCGCACCTGTTGCTAGAATCGAAACAATCAGGTTGGTTGTTGGTCTAGCAAATATGAACAAATGGCACACATGTCATATGGACGTGAAGTGTGCATTCCTTAATGGCCCCTTAGAAGAAGAAGTTTATGTTGCACAACCAGCTGGGTTTGTGAAACAAGGCGAAGAAAGAAAGGTGTACAGGCTTCATAAAGCCCTGTATGGACTTAAGCAAGCTCCAAGAGCTTGGAATAAGAAAATTGACAGCTTCTTAAGGGAGAAGGAATTTGTGAAGTGTACAACTGAGCATGGAGTATATGTAAGAAGAAGCAATGGCGAATTGCTTATACTATGTCTCTATGTTGATGATTTGTTGATAACAGGGAGTTCCAAGAAGGAGATCGAAGATTTCAAACATGACCTGAGTAAGGAGTTTGAAATGTCAGACTTGGGAAATCTCTCATATTTCCTTGGCATCGAATTCTACAAGACAAGTAGAGGTTTGATGATGCACCAAAGAAGATATGCAGGCGAGATACTCAAGAGATTTGAGATGCAAGATTGCAACCAAACTTTGACTCCAGCTGAGCCCAGATTGCAACTGTCGAAGGATTCAGATGAAGATGATGTCGACCCAACCCAATACAGAAGAATTATTGGGTCACTTAGATACCTTTGCCAGACAAGGCCTGACTTAGCATACAGTGTTGGTATGATAAGTAGATTCATGCAGAAACCAAAGGTATCACACCTAGCAGCGGCGAAGAGGATACTGAGGTATCTGAAAGGAACTCTCGACTATGGCATTTTGTTTCCAGCAGCTGATGAAGGAAAAGAATGCAAGTTAGTGGGATACACAGACTCCAGTTAGTGTAGTGATGCTGAGGATCGAAAATCCACAGCTGGATATGTGTTTATGTTAGGTGGTGCACCAGTTACTTGGAATTCGAGAAAGGAATCAGTAGTGGCATTATCATCATGCGAAGCAGAATATATAGCTGCTTCCCTTTGTGCATGTCAAGCAACTTGGATGGTGAACTTGGTCGAAGAAATCACAGGGAAGAACCATGGAGCAATTACCATGAAGATAGACAACATGTCAGCTATCAACTTGGCAAAGAATCCAATAGCTCATGGTCGAAGCAAGCACATCGAAATGAGGTTCCATTATCTCCGAGAGCGGGTAGCAGAAGGGAAGATGAAGTTGGAACACTGCAGAACTGAGAATCAGATTGCAGATATCATGACGAAGGGAGTGCAGGTCGAAGCCTTCAGAAGACTAAGGGCCATGATGAATGTAGACAGTTTAGACACAATGAATTAGGTGGTGTGTTAAATATAATTCATTGTGATTTGATATGATTAGATTTGATATCATATGATTAGATTTGATATCATATGATTAGATATCATATGATTAGATTTGATATCATATGATTAGATTTGATTTAGAATATTTTGGGTTAGGGTAAACCTAAAACTATAAATAAGGTGCCTTGCTTTGTATTCTACATCACAACAGAACAAATTTCACAGTTGCAGTTAGCAAGTGAAAGTTCAATAAAAAATCCCACAGTTGTGGGTAACACATTCTCTCCAAATACTCCTTCTCTCATTCTTTTCTTTCTTGTTTGTTATTCTTCTTCTCTTTTGTTGTTCTTGATAATTACTTGTTATTACCATCATTATCATATTGTGGGTTTGTTCATCAATCTTGAGATCAAGATTGAAGGAAATTCTTCATAGGGTGTGAGGTGAATTTCCAACATTAAACTCAATCACATCAATCCCAAACTATTTCATTGAAAATTATGATATCCAAGTATCCTCTCTTAAAGTTTCTTAATATTATAATCCACCAAATTAATATTTAACAACAAATGCAATTATTTAAAGGGAATGAATAAAATTTAAAAGTATAACATTTTATTTTCAAGTATATTTACTAACCATATTCAACATGAAAAGTTCCTCATTCAGTTGTAGGATCATAATCATTTCTAAAAATATATTAAATATATTAATATAATACCATTTGGATGATTTTATAAATACAAACGGTAAATCGAATCAAATTATCCGATTTTAGTTTTGTTAAAATATAGTACAAACACATACAACAAATTCAATTTTTTATTGTTTTTAATTTAATTCAGTTTTTTTTTAATGAACTTATTTGATTTTGAACACCCCGGATTAGATTCAATTATTTTGTCAGGCTATTGATAAGTGGAGGCAAGTCATGTTCACTTGAGACAGGACCACCACTATATCTTGCAACCGAACACCACTTTCCACTCACAATAGCTTTTTTTTAGGCTAAACAGAACGTTTAATGATAAGTTGTTTTTGTTATTTTTTTTAAAGTATTGTGCACATTTAAAGTGTTTATTAATTTTTCTTTTAAATAAATCTAACCAGTGTTATATTTTATATTTTAACAAATTGCATCAAGTCAAAATTAACTTCTTCATAACTTTGAGGGGTTGAAATTCCCCCAGTTGAGTAACAAATTCTTATAAGCATTTACATATTGGGTAAAAAAGCTGATTGACAATATAACATCTTTTTAACCTTGTAGCAAAAAGTTTAGAAATAACTATGTATAGAGACCATATAACATCTTTTTAAATTCTTTTTAATCATTACTTGTTTTTCAGAACACATATGAGAATTAAGATACTATATATATATATTTTCATTCTTGTTAATGTTTTTATAAAGCATAGTAGTTTTAAAAATTCTTTGTTTATGGATAGAAAAATAATTAATTTTATATATGTTCTTTTTAAAGTTATAAAAATTATTATTATTATTATTATTAGAATTATTAGAATTATTAATTATTTATTTATCTTTTATTTCTATCTCTCATACACAAGATGTCATAAGATTTATAATAATTATTAAAGAGAAATGTTGAAATTAATCTAATGTTTAATTACATAAGACATATTAAATACAATAATTAAAACTATAATTATATATGATTAAATAAATAAATAAATAAACATGCATATAAATTAAGATATAACTAGATGGTAATCCGCGCCTTGCAAATTATAAAAATTTTTTTAATCAATTTTGTATTTATTTAGATATTGCAATTGTTAATATTTTTCTGTTTTTATCAAATATAGAGATATTTAACTTAAATATTTTAAAATGTTTATATTGTACAATGGTATTTAGATAGTTTCAAGTTTTTATTTAAATAAAAAGAAAGAATTACAATTTATTTCAACATTATTTAATTATTTAGTTTTTGAATTAAAATATGTTAATTGTTGTGAATTTTGCAACTATTTTTTTAGTTTAAAGTAAGTTTGTTATTTGTAGGTATGAAGACTTCTCGACAAGTGTACCGATAATGTCGTAGTAATAAAAAATCGAACTCACAAGGACTGCATTCGAACAAGACAAGATTTGTGCAATTTAAAATAAAATAGTAAATTGCGGAGGGGGGGGGGGGGGGTTTGCAAGTTTCAGTGCGAAAAGTAATTAAACAAGTAAACAATATCACGAAAGCGACCAAGTTGTATTGTAGAATCCCTTATTCCTTTATTGTTGGTGTTTGATGTCATGTATGAATGATCTAATTACTATAACCCCGCGACGAGTTAACAAAACCGTTAAAGTCGATCCCTCACGAATTAACTCACTAATAACCACTACTCTAAGTTTTCTATCCCTAGTCCGCCAAGGTAAGAAGGGTTAGGTGATGTGTAGGCCATTAATTCTCTAAGCCACTACTCAGGGTCTCTTATCCCTATTTGACAAACATAAGAAGAAAATTTGTCCTAGGTCAAACACATAGGCTAAAGGTCAGTAATTCATATGTGTTCAAAATTAGATTAGTAGAGTATCTCAAATAAAAAGTATTACAAACAAGAAACAATTGAATACGATTATAGATAAATAGGTTCATACAATAGTCAAATCAACATAGAATCTAACAATATAGAAATAGGTTCGTTATAACACAACCTAGCCTAAGAGAATTTAGTTACACATCATTCAGAAAATAATACCATAATCGATAGATGAAAATAACATAAGAAGTCTCTTGAAGAGATGATCTCCAATGACTTCAAATGCTTTAAAAATCTCCTTTTGTGCTCTCAAAATCGTCCTCTACTCTCCCAATTTCGTAACCCTCATCAAACTGCTGAAAATCCCCTTAAAAAGCACTCAAAACTGGTCAAAACGCGTTAGAAAAAGGCCTAGAAAAACACACATCGTGCATATTATATAAGCATCACGCGCGCGATGTAACTCTTCATTCTCTATCACGCACGCGATGGTTCGTGTGATTATTCCAGTAGCTGCGTGTTTTTTCACCTTTTTTGCACCAAAGTTTATACAAATCCTATTCGTCCATACTTGGCTATTTTACAGTCATTTTTGAGACTTTCTTCATCATTTTGGCTCCTCTTTTACTTGTTTTCCCCAAATTCTTCAAATAATTAGATGCAATGATATACAATCATCACAACCCTAAACTTGAATCTTTACTTGTCCTAAAGTAGCTCTCCTGCAATTGCACATTTCAATAGACAACAATTCATACAATAATAATTGAACATCACCATATTTTTAGTTACCTGACCATTGTTCTAGCTTCCAACTTCCATTCAACAAATTCGAAAAACATCATCAACATTGATGAGTACCCAACCTGTCTCTCAGCTCACTTAACTCGCTCAATGGACTGGGTTATCACTCAATCAACATGCAAAATAAATTATACTCGGCTTTATCATGTTCTAGTACAGTTTATCATAGAAATTATAACACACACATGAATGTTGAGACAAATTTGCTTCATACCATGTATCCTCTAAAGTTTTAATGATAACAAAATATTGGAAAAACAATTAGGATTTCTAACTAGCTGGTTCGTGTGTGCAGAATTACATTTATTTGATGTAACTGGTTCTGACACAGAACTAGCTTTTGTTTGGTTCTGATTATACACTCTTGAGAGACTCTGATAAAAAAGTTACTGCTATTACATTTCATAATCATAAGCGTGTTATGATTGCCTTTGAAACTGAGTAGTGTCAACTCAAGCTCTACTAACACAAGACTCGAGATATATTGACATTATCTTTAAAAGATTGTGTTGTACTTGTTTCATAGAAGTATTCTCCGGACAAAGGACTTGTTCCATGGATAATTCCTTGACAATGAGTTCCAACACCTACTTTATTGGAAAAAAAGATGTATTAGAATATTTGATATGATTATAGCCGTTGAGGATACTTTAACGACTATATTTCTTCAGCTATAAAAGGAGCATAAGATTGGTGTCGCACCCCAAATTTTACCCTTAGACTCATTGATCATTCTCATTTTCATTTTGGTCGACCTTTCGTTTTAACTAACTGTTTAACCAGTTTTTCCGTATTGTTTTATGAAGACAGGTTTGCTGCAAGAAATTCAAGGCTTTATGTTTGTTCTAGTCTTTGCAGGTTCATTTGAAATAAAGGTCAATGTCCCTCCAAGGTTTTTCTTAGAGGTTTCTCTAGAGAGGATCGAGATTAAAGTGTTTTTACCCATGGATTTTGAACTGTGATCATTAGCAAACTTTTGAGAATTTTTGTGGTGGGTGGCATTACAGATGGTGTCCTCATTTTCAAAGGATTCTTTAAATAAGATTAGGTCCTTATTCATAAGTTTGTAGAACCACTAGTTTCTATTCCAATAAGAAGGATTATTTATCCAAATAGCCAAGTCCAAGAATCATGTGGATTCATTATTCAAGATATCATTACTTAAAGATCAAATTCACAGGTTACAAGTTAATTTTCAAGGTTATAGTTTGAGCCACGATTTATGGTTTGTATCGAATTCACAATGAACATCAAGTTTTAATTCCTTCCAAGTTGCATTTTTCGAATCTAAGACTACCAAGGAAGCATACGAATTTGGCTCATGAGATTTTAAGTTTTGGAATAAGAAGTTCTATTAATTGATATTCAAAGATTACAAGGGATGGTTTTATCAAGATTCCATTACAAAAATATTCAAGTTACAATTTTTTATAGATTCATGTTACAAGTTCTAATCCTAAATACTAAGTCCTCATGTCCATACTTCAAACATTCTTGCAAAACGAAACAAAATGCATCAGAATTTATAAACAATCATAAATGAAGAAATTTAAGAAGAAAAGGACATTGAATTGAATTGAAGCCCTCAAAACTTCAAGATCATCATTGGGAAAAATTGAGCAGTCCGCAAGGGCAACATCTAAACGCCACCAGCTTGCAAAATAACAAACAAGAATATCGTAAAACAACAACATCATTGGACAAGCCTCAAAGCATCTTTGTTCAGATATATCATCATCATCACGTTTCTAAAAAAAAATCTCTCGCAGCATCAAGCAAAACCCAGGCAGCATCTGTTCATATCCATGAAAGAAGAAAATTGAAGAAAATTAAAAAAAGCGAATTTCTTCCCAAACACGGTAAAAGAAAATGAAGTTCTTCCCAAAACACGGCTCAGAACATTCCAAACAGCCTCAAAACAAAATTGGAAAATACCATCATCATAAATAAAGCAAATAATCCGAAAATGGAAAGGCAAAAATTGCCAGAAACCACAAACGGATGTGAACCAGAATGGACAGCCAAAACAAAATCATCAACTTTCCAAAACAAGCTCCAACGGTTCAAACACGAAAATGACAGCAAAATATCACCATCAAGAGGCCAAAACCGAAAACGGAAGCACCATCAAAGGCCAAAACCGAAATTGGAAAATCATAAGCATATTACCAACAAGATCAAACTGAAAAAGGAAAAACTTTCCAAAATAATTCCTCAGACAAGATCAAACCGAAAAAGGAAGTTCTTTAAGTTTTTTTTCAAATCGTTTTGAGGTTTGGGTTATAAAAGGAGAAAATAAAAAATAACCAAGAGCTCAGAGAAGAATCTCATCACAGCTCAGAACCCTCATAAACACAAATCCGTAAATCTCACAAACAACCACGAAAACCCAGTTCGTAAAACCCTCATAACCGAAAATCCACAAAATCATTACAGCTCCAAAACCGTCTACGGACCCATGATCAAAAACCCAGAAAAACCACCATCAGTGAACAAATTTCACCAAAACATCACAAACCGTCAAGTCAACCGCAAACCCACCACGAGTCACCACCAACAAACCGGCTCAGAACTTTGTTCATCATCGGCGGAAAACCGCGAAACCACAAATACTACCGTAAGCCCCATTTCTTTTTAACATCATTTTGTTTGTTTGATGTTTTTCAGGTTGAAGAAGATCAAAGGAGAAGAAGACGAGAGAGTTTCGTTACGAGAAGCAGCGTTGGTTGGAAAGAGAAAAGAGAAAAAGGTCAGAGAGAAGAAGAGACAAAAAATGAAAAAGAACAAGAGCACCGTTTGCATGTGGGGAGTCTAGGGTTTCATAAACCCTTCTCGTTGTTGTTTTATCAACCGGGTTTGGGTCTGGGGTTTTCATCGCCCCAGCCCACCCAATCCTTTTTTTATATTTTATTTTTAGTCTTTAGTTTTTTTTTGTTTTGTTTTGTATTATATATAAATAAATAAAAACAAATACTAACAAAACTAACATAAAAATACAATTTTTTTTTCTAAATTCTAATTAATTTAATTTAACTTTTTTTAGAACTTTTAGGTTAAATAACCTTTTTGCTAATTTACCCTTAATTCATTTTTTTCTTAAAAATAATTAAAAAAATTTTAGCTTAAGTTTAACCATTAATTTTAATATCTTATAAAACCTAGATCTAATTTTAATTAAATAATTTTCTCAAAAAAAAATAAATAAAATAAATTAGAATTAGATCCATGGCATTTTAAAACTTATTAATTTCTAAATTCCTAAATCATTTGCAATTCACCATTTTTGCTATTCAAATTCACCTTTCGACTTAATCATTTCCTCTAATCACTATCTAACTTCACTTCTCAAATTATCCATTGAAATTTAATCTCTGATTTTGCTTATCACCGTTATTCCTATTTCAATATCTCATGCCATACCATATGTATATATCTCTGCTTCATTTTTCTACTATTGTTAACCGTTTATCTGCTTCTGAAGGAAAGGTTTTCCATTTGACCGCTGTGTCAATGCTTTTTGTAACAACCCAATTTTCACTAATTAATTATTTATATTAATTAAATGATTTAAGAGGATTGTTTGATTAATGTATGATTAATTAAATGAATTAATAGATGTTGGAGAGAATTAGAATGGAAAGACTTATAAAGGAAAAGTGGAGGGAAAGGAGAAAGATAGAAACATAAGAGAAAGAATAGAGAAAGAAGGAGAAAGAGGAGAAAAGAGAAGGAGAAGAAGGAAAAGTTGGAAAAGCTCAATAACAACTCTCAAGCATCGATTTAATCGAGGTAAGGGTGTGAAATGTTGTTATTATATCAATGTATATGATTATGTATGCTTGGGTTAGATTGTTGGATGTTTTTCTACAACTTCCATTTTAGGGCAAAATGGATTTAATCGATAGAAACCGAGTTTTAACGGTAGAAAATGAGAATAAGTGGGAGAGTTTAGTCAAGGAATGCTAAGCTAAGACTGCGAAAACGAGTCGGGACTGAATCAAGTGGATTTGGTGAGTTTCAGAGTTTTAGACAGTGAGGATTTCTGAGTTCGTAGACGTTCGCTAGCACATTCGCTAGGCGACAGGTCACGAACATTCGCTAGTAACTCGTTGGGCGAATAAGTTAGCGAGAGGTCCCAGACTTGGACATAATGCATTTGATCTGTTTCGCTGGTAACGAGTGAGGTGGCGAAGGATTCGCTAGGGCCTCGCTGCAGCGAGTAGGTGGCGAGCAAAGTCAGTAGCTTCTGTTTGCCTTCGCGAGCTTGTTTGCTAGGCGAACAGATAGCGAGTATTCACTACAGACTTGCTAGGAGAGCAAGTCAGCGAGCGTAACAACATTTGGTTTTCTTGTGATTCCATTCTATGTTGTTTCTTTGTTCGATTGTGTTTGATCCTTGTTGGAAATGAGTAATTGTATACTGTGAAATGTATGTTGTGGGTAGCCTTATGGCGTGAATCCTAGATTGTGGAATTGATTATGAATACATATTGTTTGTATGAGATTGTATGAATAGAATGCATAAGAACATATTGTGAATATGTGTGCATTGTTTGATAAATGTATTGATGATATATGAATATGTTGTGTGTGCAATCATGTTATAATTCTTGAGTGATGAATTATTTGAATGCATGAGATTAAGATGCGAGAACGATCTTAAGTGCATTTGGTGGTTGATTGCATATGCATCATTTAGTTAAGAGGCAATGTTTTCTAGTTTCGCGGAGACTAGTGACTTGTCCCAAACCTAGAACGGTGGATTTGAAAGCTTAGGGAACGGGCTTTTGTTGTTATAGGTCTAGAAGGGTAGACCCGGTTTAAGTGTAAAAACCGAAAAATGATAACAAGTGTTGGTACCACATGGCATGAGTTGCATTGAGTTGCATTGAGTCACATGATTAATGTGTATTGTAGAATGAAAGTATACCTTTATGTGAAGTATTGAATTGAGAATTATGAATGTATGCATGATGAAATGTGCTTGTGATTATCCATGTTTGTCTACACATATGTTGTGATATATATGATCATTGGAATGAATTATGGCGAGAAATGTGAAATGTATGTGTTCTATTCTTGTGTATCTATATATAATTATATGCCTTGACTATTATGATAATAATTCTCACCCTTCTGTTGTTTTATAATGCTCTATGAGGCATTGCAGATTAGGTTGCTGGAGGTCTTTTGTGAAGTTTAGCTTCATCCTTTTGGTCGGTTATGCTCTGATATGGAGCACCGGGTAGTTAGGACTGTATAGTATTCTTTTGAGATACATTTTGTGTATGTATTTGATGGTAATGTTTTGTAAACATGAATGATATTGTGAACCAAACTGAATTATGTATTTATATGATGACATGTTTTAAATGATTCTAATGTTTTAATCTTCCGCTTTAATATTAATATTGATTTGTGGGTGTAGGACTAAGTGCCTATGTTGAACTACCCCACTGTTGCATGTCTTTTATAGAGCAGGTGTTGTATGTTATTTTGGTGAATGATGTGGCATACTTCTTTTATACCATATTTTAATTTACTCTGATGAAATTTATTATGTGCTTATGTAATTTAATTGTTTATTTGGGGGGTATAGAAGGGGGTGTTACAATTTTACCCTCACCCTATCCTAGCCTTAGGATCTGAGTCGCCGTACTCGTGCTTAGGCGTCCCGCCGTGGACATACCTTCACATTATCCTAGCTTTAAGATCCGAGTTGTCGTACTCATCTTTAGGCGTCCCGCCGTAGACATCCATCCTTTTATCCTAGCCTTAGGATTAGGATTCGCCGCACTCCATGTAAGTTCTCTCCGCGGAATACTTACCTTACCCTTTTTCAATTCAACTTTGAACGTAGAATTCGGAGTCGCCGCACTCCACGTAAGCGCTTCCATATGAACGTTTACTTCCCCTTGGAACCTTGACCACAATCAAGAAGTTCTTCTTCCTCCCTCTTTAAGGGGAACTATGATTGCTCTGATTCTATCCCCTACCTCAGATACGTAGGCACAAGATGCGAGTCTTGGTGAGTATTCTTAGGACTAACCCCTTAGGTCTTTCTCTTTACCTTTAACCCTTAGCGTTACCCTTTAAGCAGATAACCATTAGCAATAGCACATTTTTAACAAGAGGTTCCTGTAGAGTACTACAGAAGTTTAGGATGCTAATACCTTCCCTAAGCTTAACCAACCCCCGAACCCTAGATCTCTCCCCGCATTGTGTTTACGATGCAAAATAGCTTTTTCCTTTCTTTAACCTTTCCTTCGGATAAATTAAAGTTCGGTTGTGAATCAAGATTGTGATTCAAATTAATCAATAATTTGATATCCTATTCTCACCGCAACAGAAAATGGCGACTTCACTGGGGAGAATCTAATCTTTTGAAGGTTATCCCTATCTTGTTTATTTATGCTATTTGCTTTATTATCTGCTTGTATATATTTGATGTACATTGCTTGGGGTATTATTGTTGTGAGATAAGTCCTACATCCGGACTTGAGCGCAATTATTATAGGAAGGTGATATATTCGACGAGGCTTATAGGGAGTGAGTCCCGACCAAGCTGACTTGAGAATCACCGCTCAGTTGGTCCTCTTGAAAACTAGTACTGTTGAACGAACATTCGTGAAAACATTCACTATTTTCGACCTTGGAGCCTGCGATGCTGGGGACCGTAGTTACCTAAACACAACTTTGGCCTTATTAGGACGTAGTGCAATGACTATGAGGGAGTATTCCCAAAATAGTTTCTACGCGATACTACATTCAAAAGAGGTTCTCTCGAGAATATTGTTAACCACTGAGTTATTCGGGAAATTGATAATATTCGAAAGATGAACTGATGACTTTGGGCACCGCTTAGAACCCTTGTTCTACATGTACAAATTAACCCTTAGTACACTTTTCGGGATGGGTAGACATTGGCTCCTTACCCTTGTTCCTCTAACCTAGGACCTTTGTTTGCTTTTGTATGGTTGTGCATTGCATTCAAGCATCATAACATTCCGGGTTTCAAGGAATTCAATTGTCAGTCCTTTGCAAAATTCAAAACAAAATCTTGAATTCAAATCTAAAACTTTTCAGCTTTCCTAGAAAACATTTGCAATTGACCGTTGAAATCCTTGAAACCATTGCGTTGCATTTCATTTCATCCTTGTTTTTGCATTTGCATTTTCCTTTCGGTTTTCTTATCTTCGGTTCTCTCGCCTTCCAGTTCTGTCACCCTAAGTCCTCTATACCAGTATAACACTAGAGCTCAACTCGGAAAAAGATGGCAGAACAAAATCAAGAGCTTGATCGTGTCAGCAATGAGCTCAAAGATCTCCGGGAAAGTGTGAGGCAGATTATGGAGATGCTACAGGTTATTCATGCGAGAATGGATACTGAACTCACTGTTGTTTTTGAGATTATCAATGCTGTTGTGGATCCTCAACCATCTATTACTGCTGCAAATGTACCTCCTTATGGTCTTCCACCTAGTTTTGTGCCAACTCCTGCTGCAGTTCCTATTGCTCAACCAGTTCAACAAGTTGTTCCTTTGGTTTCTGAAGCTCCTCAAGTGATTCCAACTTTTGCACCAGTTGCAGTTCATACTCATGTGCAACCTTATTTCAATGAACCGATTGACATTCCTGATGTGAAAGAGGTTGAAGACGAGCGTCATGAAAAACTCTGGGAAACTGTAGAAACTATTGACAAAAGGCTGAGAATGATGGAAGGTGATCAAGTCTTTGGTGCTGCTGCCAGAGAAGTGTGTCTCGTATCTGGTATGGTTATTCCTCCAAAGTTTAAAACTCCCAGCTTTGACCGTTATGAAGGTGCTACATGTCTAAAGAGTCATCTGATCATGTATTACCGTAAAATGGTTGCTCATGTTGAGAACGACAAACTGATGATACATTGTTTCCAGGACAATCTGAAGGGTGCTTCCTCAAAGTGGTATTTAACTCAGGATCAGTCTCGTATCAAGAGTTTCCAAGATCTATATGATGCCTTCATCAAACATTACAAATATAACATGGATTTTGCTCCTAATCAAAGACAATTGCTGAGCATGTCCTAGAAAAGTTCTGAATCTTTCAAAGTGTATGCTCAAAGATGGAGAGAGATTGCTTCGCAAGTAGAACCTCCTTTGACTGAGAAAGAGCTAGTTGATTGGTTTGTTGACACTGTTAGTCCGGAATTCTATGAAAGAATGGTTGGTAGTGTGACTGCAAATTTTTCTAACATCGTTGCTGTTGGTGTAAAAGTTGAATTGGGTCTGAAGAGTTATAAAATTTCAAGTACTACTAGTAGTTCAAGCTCCAAAGATCATGCCAAGAAACCTTCATTCAGTTTTCACAAGAAGAAAAAGGGTGAAACTAATGCTATAACTGCAAGCCGACGAAGAAATCAACCTTGGCAACATCAGCAGAACTATGTTCAACAACCAGGTTATCCTGTTCAGTTTGCTCAACAACTATATGCAGTTGCTGTTACACCTGCTTTTAATCAATAAGTTCCTACATATCAGCCTGTGCAACCAGCACCTGTTTATCAGCCTCCGGTTGTCGCACCTCGAAAAATCACGGAGACATTTCGAAGAAACGACCCTCACACGAAAGGCACGGTGTTAGATCCCAATTAGATTAGTTATTTGACTTCTTTTTAGTAGTATTTGTAATCATTTTCATCTAATAGTATTTGATTTAGTGGTCAAATTTGTTTAATTTCATTTTGATGTGATCCAAGTGAATGGTGTGTGTAATGTTGCTGTTAGTGTGCAGGATTGACACTAATAAGAGCACCTTGGGAGACAAGACAAAGCAGCTTGGAGAATGTTGCAAATCAAGGCATTCGCCTGGCGAAGCTCAGTGAGTGCCAGCGAATGTTCGCCTGGCGAGTGTTGGCGAGCTGGAGCGAATAATTCAGAATTAACTCCCAGACTTAAATGATAGGAAGTTCGCCAGGCGAAGGTACCAGTGAAGCTTCGCTACCTTTTTCCTGGCGAAGGTGCTGGTGAAGAAGTGGTAGCTTTCCTCATGCAGATTCCAGTAGCAAAACCACCCAAAGTTCGCCTGGCGAGTGAGGCCAGCGAATGTTCGCCTGGCGAGTGATTCGTTCGCCTGGCGAATACACGATATCTCAGAGGGCGGTTTGCTAACCTGAGGCACTTTGAAGTGCCAAGTTATTTTTGGTTCGCCTGGCGAAGGTCATGGTTCGCCTGGCGAATGTGCGCAGACAACACATCTTTTGTACTTTATTAGTTGCTTTATATAGCCATACTTTGCACTTTTGGATGATTTTCATCTTGTAACATTACAATAGAGCTCTAGAACCCTAAAAACATCAGTTCTTCTTCATTTTTGCTGATTTTGTGTAATCAAGGAGAAGTGGAATCACATCCTTCATCGATTCTTCGAAGTGGATGTTCTTCATCTTCTCCATTTTCATCTACTCCAAGCTACCATGAGAATGAGTAGCTAAGTTCATCTTGTTGTCAAGGTTAGATGTAGGTAATCATTTAACTTTGTATGTGTATGGATGATCCTCATTTTTAAACTCTTGGATGATTAATATATGTTGAAAACCTTGTTTCATTTACAATCTTTTGTGTTGGTTAATGATTGAGAAATATTCTCCAACTCTTGACCTAGGTTTTCATCCTTCTCTTTTCTTGAGCAAGAGATAGTCTTGGATGGTCTTGTTCACTTAAAATGTTAAGCTTTAAAGTTGTCATTCTGATAGATTGTGTGAGAGATCAACAATGGATCAAAATGGTAAACATCACAATATGAGTTAGAGATAATCATATTGAGAGGATATTGTGAATGTGTTGATCATTAAAAAGAGTTTATGAAATGTTGATTGGAATTATGCATGCAAAGTGATTACCGAAACCTAACTTTGGCAATCTTTATTCAAACCGACAAACCCTAATTTTTACCGTTGTTTATAACTTTTTATGCAAGATACCGACTTTAAAACCAAACCCCTTTGATATTATAAAACTACGAATTTAACAACTGTCGAACGGCGGCAAAATCTTATATTCCCTACGGAGACGATAATACAAACCCGACACTTTACCATTGTTCTAACAAAATGGCGCCGTTGCCGGGGAATATAAATTGATATTGCAAGCATCGCAATAGTTGCTGAATTTTTAGTTTTGAATCTTCGACTTGTGCTTGTTAATTTGTGTGGTTTAGTGTGCAGCTTCCGCTTCTGTTTATGCAAGGATAGATTCCCGAGGACCAACTCCTTTTCAATCCCAAAATTGAAAAGACCGCGAGAAGATTGAATAGCAAAACAAGACGGAGGAGGCAACTTGCTAAACAAAGACAAGAACAAGGAGGAAGTTCTTCTACTACAACACCACCACCACATTTCACACTAATTATGGAAGCACCACCACCTCCACCACCAATTTCTACTCCATTCACGAACAGTCCAAGACATACGGCTCAGTTTGCGCGGAATGTTCAAAATGGAAGGCAAGCTGAGATGAAAACGGGAATCCTAGCTCTAGTCTATCAAAATCCTTTCACGGGATTAGACCATGAGGATCCGTTTACTCATCTTACAAAATTCTATGAGATTGTGGGCGCAACTGGATCTACCGAGGCTGACGAAGAGTCATTGTTTAGGAGACTATCCCCTCATTCCCTAATTGGAAAGCGAAGGAGTGGTATCTTGATCAATCGACAAAAATCATGACTGATTGGAATATTTTAGAAGAGAAGTTTCTTGAACGGTTCTTTCCACATAACCGGTTCATGGAGGCTAAAACTGCGATTGCGGTATTTTCTCAAGGAGCTAGTGAATCACTCAATGAAGCTTGGGAGCGTTACAAATCTATGTTAAGAAAATGCAAAGGACACGGTTTCGATGAGCTCACTCAAGTTCATATTTTCCGCAATGGACTCCTTTCGGTTCACAAGACCTTATTAGATGCTATGGCGGGAGGTTCTTTAATGTCAAAAAGTATCGATGATGCAACCGCAATAATTGATAAAATGACACTTAATGATCACCAAGGGAACCATAACCGAGGGGTAGCTCAAAGAAAGCCGGGTGTGCTTGAGTTAGGGATGAATGATGCAATTCTTGCCCAAAACAAGCTTATCTCACAACAAGTGGAACTTCTAGCTCAACAAATCAAAGAGTTAAAGGAACTGTCAAAAGCTAAACAAATAGCTTGTTGCGAGCTTTGTAAGGGCGAACATGACACTAGATTTTGTCCGCCTCCCGAATTTGAAGAAGTTAACTACATGGCTAATCATCGAGATTACCAACAAAGGCAACCACAACAACAACCATATCAACATCCTCATCATCAACAACAACAACAACAAAACTATCAAGGAAACCAAGGGTACCAACCTAGAGGTAACTACCACCATAACCAAGGTTATGGGGGTGGTAACTCTAGCCGTCAAAATCCATATATACCTCAACAACCGCCGGTTGCAACTTCTAAGCTAGAAGATACATTGACGCAATTCATGCAAATGTCTATGGCAAATCAAAAAATCAATGACGCGGCAATAAAAAATCTTGAGACTCAAGTTGGTCAACTCGCTAAGCAATTAGCGGAACAACAAGTCGGGCCATCTTTCTCGGCAAATACGCAAACAAATCCGAAGGAACATTGTAAGGAGATTAAGACGAGAAGTGGAAAAGAGTTGGTTGACGAGAGTGAAAAAAGAGAGGTAGAGAAAAACTTGATGAAAAACTTGATGGTGAAGTTGGTGAATGGAGTGAGGAGGAAGTAGAAAATAATGAAAAAAATGGTGAAGTTGAAAAAGAAAAAGTGGTAGAAGTTGAAAATAAAACAAATGGTGTAGTTGAAAATAATGAAAGTGAAAAAGTGAAGGTGGATGAAGTGAAGAAGAAAAGAGAAAGAAACCCTAGAGCATCTAGAGGGAAGGAGGTAGTGAGCACTACTCCGGTTCAAAATTTACCTTATCCTCACGCTCCATCTAGGAGAGAAAATGAACGGCATTACGCTCGGTTCATGGATATCTTTAAACAATTGCAAATCAATATTCCATTCATCGAAGCTTTGGAACAAATGCCAAAGTATGCCAAATTCATGAAGGACATACTTACAAAGAAGCGGAGGTATACGGAGCCGGAAACAATAGTGCTTGATGCAAGTTGTAGTTGTGGAGGCAAATCGCCACATATCACACAAGTCTGCAAGACATTGGTTAATGCAGGTTTCGATGATGACAAATTCCCTGGATAGATTGGAAATTATGAATTCCAGATCTACTTAACCAGATGCAACATATCACCCACCATATCCTTTTACGCTTTGCTTAAAACTTCTGAAATGAATATATTATGTGTTGACAAAATGCAATCATGACCAAAGGCATGAAAGACTTCAAACTAATGAATTTC
Source organism: Lathyrus sativus (assembly GCA_963859935.3). Classification (NCBI taxonomy): domain Eukaryota; kingdom Viridiplantae; phylum Streptophyta; class Magnoliopsida; order Fabales; family Fabaceae; genus Lathyrus; species Lathyrus sativus. Next base: position 111,345,679 of record OZ012735.1, read on the forward strand.
TGCAGGCTTGCAGGACATGGGTCGACCATAGGGTCGGCGTATGCATCAGAAAAAGTCTAAACCAGTCAGCGCACAAAGCATGCGTCGACCATAGGGTCAGCGCATGAAGGAACAACATTCCAGCGGGTCAGCGCGTAAAGGCATGGGTCGACCATATGGTCGGTGCACAAAGGAAATAGAATTCAACGGGTCAGCACACGCCGACTATATGGTCGACGCACACTGATGAAATTTCCAGAATTCCAAAATAGCACAGGCCATGTGTCGACGCACAGACCTGTTATGGTCGACCGTTCGTGCGAAAAATCTGTTTTAAAATACTTCCCTCTCATATTTGAAATACTGTTATGTCCTGAATTATGTTGGCACTATATATACTTGTTTAAACACTTGTGTCTACTAACATTTGATATTCTTTTTATTCATGTGTTCAAAAACAAGAAAGAGTGAAATAGGTGTCCAAGATTCATCATCTTCATCTTCAACATCTCACAACATTTCAATTACACACAATCATTTTTGAAATGCATTTGTGAGAGATTCAAGGTGATAAGGTTCGAGGCTTAGATTGGAGAATCAAGCTCGGGTTGAAGATTGTGACAGGTTCTTTCTTGAATAAAACCATTGGGGTTTTACCCTCCAAGATTGGTTCGAATTTTGGGGGGTTTTGGACGAGATTCTTCATCAACGGTCAATCGAGCGAAGGTGATTGTGAAAAGGTGGTCTTCACAAGTCTAGTAGCGGATTTGGTGATTTTGAAGGGAAGATCTCGGGTTCGATTTGGTGCTGTTGAGATCAGCCGGAGCCAAAGGTTTGAACAACAACGTGTTATTCAATAAGGTGGCTGGAGTCGGAGGTCCATCAACACAAATCGAAGAACTTGATTCAGCTTGAATCAAGGGGCAAGGAGTGAAGGCAACTTTCAACACATTGAGATTTCTGTTGTATATTTGCTGCTCAATCCTTGTATAAACTGTTCATTCAAATAGGTGATATCTATAAAATATATCTCAATTCTAGTTTTAGAATTGAGGGCAGATGTACCCCGAAGCGAGGACGACGGGGGAACTGCCTCACCAAATTACTTGTCTTCTCTATTTTCAGCATTTACGTTATAGCTCAAAATAAGTAATTTGTGTAAGCTCTATTGTCAAAATTGTGATATCAATTGAGTAAGAGGTTAAAACTCTGTTTTTAACTCCAAAGTACAACAAGACATTGTACTAGGCTGGTTGAAATCACTTACTCAACATAAATATCACTTGGAGTGTTTTTGCACACCAAGTGTTTGACATATTGCTTGAACCAAAATTATCTTACTGGTGTATCTAGTTTTGGTTTGATTTTGAATCATTGGAACTAGGAATCCTTTCAACTGAAGTAAATAATTAATAAGTGGAATTTGTGTTGTGATTCTATTTTTCCGAATTGTCATTAATCCAAAGGCTTACGTATATCCGGTTTTCCAATAACCGTTCGTTTTAGACTATATTCTCCTCGGCCGCTTCCGCACTTAAAAAATTTTCAAAACCAATTTTAAATTGGTAGCGCCGACTCAAATTTTAATTGGGGATCTATTCAACCCCCCCTTCTAGATTCGTGCCATAGTCTAACAGTAGCGCTATCATCCAACGTACTCTACCAAGAAAGGAAGTTGATTCGGGGAGAGTTACATTTTCGGTTACCATTGGTGACGTCTATGTTGGAAAGGGATTAATCGATTTGGGGTCAAACATCAATCTTATCTCTTTGTCTATTGTGAAAAAGCTTGGTAACATTGAGATTAAAGCCATCCGAATAACGTTACAATTAGCCGATAAGTCTACTACTCATCCTCATGGAGTAGCTCAAGACGTGTTGGTAAAAGTGGACAAGTTTTTCTTCCCGGTGGATTTTATTGTTATTGACATGGAGGAGGACGATGATGCGCCTCTAATTCTTGGAAGACCTTTCATGAAAACCGCTCGGATGATGATTGATGTAGACGACGGTTTAATGAAGGTGAGAGTACAAAACGAAGAGGTCACTTTTGACCTTTTTGAAGCAATGAAGCACTCAAATGACAAACGTGATAGTTTCCGGATTGATGTAATTGAAGAGGCCACCTTTGAAGTTGCAAAACATGTTCATGACATGACCTCCATGGAGCTAGCCCTTAATGACTCCTTTGAAGTTTTCACTTTAGAAGAAGAAGAAGCTCTTGATGAATGTTTAAGAGAATTCGATAGTCTTACGGAGTTACAACCATGGAAAGTAGAGGAAGAAGTCTTGAAAAAGGAAGTCACGGATGAAAAGCCAATAATTGAATTGAAGGAGTTACCAAACAACTTGAAGTATGCATTTCTAGATGAAACCAAAGAGAAGCCGGTTATCATTAGCAACCTCTTGTCAAAGAATGAAGAATCCCTTTTGATTGATGTGTTAAAAAATAATAAAGAAGCGATGGGGTGGACTCTTTCCGATCTTAAAGGAATTAGTCCTTCTTATTGTATGCACAAAATTTTAATGGAGGAGGATTTCAAGTCGGTGGCTCAACCGTAACGCCGCTTGAATCCTACAATGAAAGAGGTTGTTAGGAAAGAAGTTGTAAAGCTTTTGGATGCAGGGATGATCTACCCTATCTCGAATAGCCCTTGGGTGAGTCCGGTCCATGTGGTTCCTAAGAAGGGGGGCATTACTGTTATTCGCAACGAGAAAGATGAGTTGATCCCTACAAAGGTAGCAACAGGGTGGAGGATGTGGATAGACTATAGGCGGTTAAACACCGCAACTCGGAAAGACCACTTCCCACTTTCGTTCATGGACCAAATGCTAGAGAGACTCTCGGGACAAGAATTCTATTGTTTTCTTGATGGCTATTCCGGGTACAACCAAATTGTGGTTGACCCAGCCGATCACGAGAAGATGGCTTTCACGTGTCCATTTAGAATTTTTGCTTACCGCAAAATGCCCTTTGGGTTATGTAATGCACCGACAACTTTCCAAAGATGCATGCAAGCCATTTTTGCCGATCTTATAGAGAAGACAATAGAGGTTTTTATGGATGACTTTTCGGTGTTTGGGGGATCCTTTGGTTTATGTTTGGAAATTTTGAAAACTGTGCTTGAAAGGTGTGTGAAGACCAATTTGGTGCTAAATTGGGAGAAATGCCACTTTATGGTTACGGAGGGGATTGTTCTCGGCCACAAGGTCTCGTCAAAAGGACTCGAAGTGGATCGTGCTAAAGTAGATGTGATAGATAAGTTGCCTCCTCCGGCTAACTTAAAGGGAATCAGAAGCTTTCTGGGGCATGCCGGTTTCTACCGGCGATTCATCAAAGACTTCTCAAAGGTGGCTAGACCTTTGAGTAATTTGCTTGCCAAAGACCAGGTATTTCTCCTAACTGATGAATGTTTAAAAGCTTTTGAGATTTTGAAAGAGAAATTGGTCACCGCTCCAATCATAGTTGCTCCGAATTGGAACTTAAATTTTGAGTTAATGTGTGATGCTAGAGACTATGCTATTGGAGCGGTGCTAGGCCAACGGAAAGACAAAAATTTTCATACCATACACTATGCTAGCAAAGTTCTTAATGAGGCCCAAGTAAATTATGCCACTACAGAAAAAGAATTGCTAGCAATAGTGTATGCTCTTGAGAAATTTCGGTCATATCTCATTGGCTAAAAAGTTATTGTTTACACCGACCATGCGACAATAAAATATCTGCTAACCAAGCCGGATTCTAAGCAAAGGCTTATCCGGTGGATCCTTTTGTTGCAAGAATTTGATGTAGAAATTAAAGACAAAAAAGGGTCCGAAAATGTGGTAGCAGATCATTTGTCTCGTCTTGTCAATGATGAGGTGACTATCTTAGAAAAGGACATCCGAGAAGAGTTTCCTGATGAAAAACTCTTTAAAGTGCAACTGAGACCTTGGTTTGCGGATTTTGCAAACCACAACGCGAGTGGTTTTGTGCCGCTCGACTTAACTCCTAATCAAAAGAGGAAATTCCTCTCGGATGCCAAGTACTATGTGTGGGATGAGCCTTCTGTTTAAGCTGGGAGGTGATACTTTGTTGAGAAGGTATGTTACGGGTGATGAGGCCCAAAGTATTCTATGGCACTGTCACAACTCGCCTTATGGCGGTCATTTTAACGGGGCTAGAACGGCGAATAAAGTCCTTCAATCGGGATTTTATTGGCCTTCTATTTTTAAAGACGCAAACGCCCATGCGCAAAATTGTGACAGTTGTCAAAGGATTGGTGGGATAGGAAAGAGAGACGAAATGCCTCTTCAAAATATTCAAGAGGTAGAATTGTTTGATTTTTGGGGCATTGACTTTGTCGGACCATTCCCACCGTCTTTCGGAAACGAATACTTATTGGTAGTAGTTGACTATGTGTCAAAGTGGGTTGAGGCGATTGCCTCACCAAGAGCGAATTCTAAAACGGTAATAAGCTTTTTAAAAAGAAATATTTTTTCCCGTTTTGGAACCCCTCGGGTGTTGATAAGTGACGGAGGGTCACACTTTTGCAATGCACAGTTAGAAAAAGTCTTACAACATTACGGTGTAACGCATAAGGTGACAACTCCGTATCACCCGCAGGCAAATGGTCAGGCTGAGGTCTCGAATAGAGAAATCAAAATAATTTTGGAAAAAACCATGTCTAACTCTAGGAAGGATTGGTCACAAAAATTGGATGAAGCTCTGTGAGCGTATTGCACGACCTATAAAGCTCCAATTGGGCTAACTCCATTCCAATTGGTTTTTGGTAAAACTTGCCATTTACCGGTTGAAATGGAGCACAAAGCCTTATGGGCTTTAAAATTTTTAAATTTTGATCAAGAGTTGGCCGGTGATAAGAGGAAGGTGCAACTTCTTGAGTTGGAAGAGATGCGCAATGCCGCATACCACTCAAGTTGGTTGTACAAGGAGAAAGTGAAGGAGTACCACGACAAAAAGCTCCCGCAAGAAAGAATTCGCATCTGGGCAGCTTGTGCTATTGTTTAATTCCAGGTTGAGGCTTTTCCCTGGAAAATTAAAATCTAAGTGGTCCGGACCGTTCCGAGTCAAAGAAGTGAAAACTTTCGGAGCCGTGGTAATTGAGGATTTGGAAAAGAAAGACAACTGGACTGTAAATGGTCAGCGCTTAAAGATTTATCTCGGTGGTCATGTGGACCGAGAAAGCTGTGCGTTTCTTCTTGATGTTCCAGTGTGAGCATCATGGACCGTCGAACTTACCCGACGTTAAACAAGCGCTTGTTGAGAGGCACCTCAACATTGTAAGTATTTTACATGTTTTTATGTCATTTTATGCATTTTTGAGAAAACATTGGAAGTGGACTTGTGATGTGAGTAATGCAGCAGATCTTAAAATCCTGTCATGTTCGCTAGCATTCGCCTGGCGAGCCTCAGCGAGCATTCGCTGGCTTTCGCCTGGCGAATGTGCGACATCAGATAAAAAAATAGAGGCATTTGAGATGGGCCACCTGGGCCCAGAAACCGTTTCTTCTTTTTCTCTTTTCAGAAACCCTAGCGTCCCATTTTGCCTCTTTCCAATTGCCTCACATTCACATTTCCCTCCCAATTTACTCTCTTGTCTTTTTGCTGCAATTCCTCAATCTCAATCCAAAGGTATGTTCTGTTGTTTTGCCTCTTTCATTTTGTGTATTGTTACTGATGCGTCTTCTACTTCTGAGAGTTTACTTCTATGCAATTATGTTTGTGAATCCAAGTATGATTAGGTTCAGAACTTCTGCAATGGTGATTAGGTTAAGAAAACCCCTTTTGTTTTTCTGTGTAAAATAGTGATTGCATGTTAAAAATTGCGTCTGGTAATGAGAAAGGGGGTCGAACCCCATTGGGTTGCATCTAACACAGTTGTAGAAGTTCTGTTTTTGTGCATTTTCGCACCTTCGCTGGCATTCTCCAGGCGAAAGGTAGCGATCATTCGCCAGGATTCGCCCGGCGAACCTAGGCGAATGCTGCATAATTGTTTTTCTTTTCTTGCTTAGTTGTGCTGTAGTTCCGTCTAACTTGTTTAGTGCTGTTTCTTGTGTTTGTTTGTGTTTGTGTTTGCAGAATGGGACCAAGAATGATCAACCCTCACAAGAGGAAGGCCACTACCTCTCGTATAGTACCAATCCGCTTTGACCAGGACCGCTTCCGAGGCACTACTCAGCATGCTCGCTATGAAGCCCATGAGAGGCGGAACATCGTGCCTGAGAAAAGGTTCAATTTGAGTGACACAGGAGACTACCGCACTATTGATGCTCTCTTTGTGGCAAAGAAGTGGGACCGTCTGATGACTCCACTTGACGGCTACAACGCTGAAATAGTGCGAGAATTTTATACGAACGCCCTTCCCGATGACGGCGAAGTGTTCACTTGGACCTCGATGGTTCGGGGTGTTATGGTACGGTTTGATCGGAGGTTCATTAATCATGTTTTGGGTAATCCTCTTTCTATGACAGGTAGCCAAATTGACGACTACCACCATGATCTGAATAAGCATCACGATATGGATGCTATGACCAAAGATTTATGTTTGGATGGGTGTAGTGTAGTGCGTAACTCTTCGGGGGTAGCCATTCGGTACCTTAGGACGAATATGAAGCCGCTGGTGCAGCTAATTTTGTTGTTTGTTTTAACGAATATAGTGCCGAGGTCCCATCACAGCTCAATAACCATACCTATTGCACATCTGATCCACTCCATACTGCTGAATGTCCAGATAGACATTCCCTGCATCATTGCGGATGAGATGCGTGCTGTTGTACTCAGTGGACGTGGCGGGATAACGGCTCGCAAAAATGCCTCGTTGACCTTTCCTTGCCTTATCATGTCACTATGTGCTTATGCTGGGGTTGACATTCCTCAGAGACGACAGGTCACTATCCCGACTGCGATTGATGACAGGTATGTGGAGAAATTTTGTAGAGCTAAGCCTACAATTGGTGAGACTTCTGGTGCAGGTACTGCTGCCGGCGGGCGTGGCCGGGATTCTTCTGGTCAGGCTCCTCCTATTTTTGACCCTTTCAGCAGCAAATTTGTGAATATAACTGGGATTGGATGGCTGCTCAGCAGCGTGCCACTTGTGATCTCCATAACTCAATGCAGCTGTTGCAGCTGCAAATTTGTGATCCTGCTGGGAGCCACCCGATGATGACAAGGGAGCAATTCCTTGAGCATGCTGCATGGCCTGTGGACAGGCCCAGTTTCGGTAGGGGGGAGGATGCTGATGGTGATGATGTTGATGCTGCTGATGATGATGTTGATGATGATGATGACGATGAAGATGATTATGACTTGTCTGAGGAGGAGTGATTTCTTGTTTGTTCTGTTGTTCACTTTGTGCTACAAAGTGAAGTTTTCTTTTATCTTGTAGTTCATTTGGTTATTTTGTGATGTACTTTGGATTGGTTTGAAGTTTTTGTACTTGTACCTTTCATGATACTTTTGACATTATTGGTGCTAGGCACCATTTTTATTTATTTGTTTGAGTTTTTAATTATTTATTTTTGGTTTAAAGTTTTTTTTTTTTATTTTAGTAAGTTTTATGTGAAGTTTTATTCAAGGGTGGTTGTAAATATGTTAACACCCTATTGTCGATGTTTAGTTTTTTTGTTGTAGTTGTGCAAGAATTCTTTCGAATGGGACGGCGATGATATTATCATTATCACAAAATTGTTTGACAAGGTACTCAGTTACGTTGTTCTAGAATTTAAAATGTTGTAGAACTTGTTATGCTAGGAACAATTTTTGTACTTTTGTTTCTTCTGCAACTCTTTTAATTGATATGTCATTTAGGTCCTTTACCACAAATGTAAGAATCCTCCTGTTATGTGTACATATGCTATGGATGGATGATGAATTTTGTGTATGTGTTGTACCCCAAAATTTGCCCTACCTTTTCTCCATTTGGTTTATGTTTCATTTCATTGCATTAGCATATCACATTGCATAAGCATACCCCAAATTTGTCCTACCCTGTATATAACTTACATTCGCACATCCATCCACTAACTGTTATTCAAAAGACTTAAGGTATGTTACTTTCGCCTATTGTCCACACTTAGGACATCACAAGGATGAGTTGAAGGAAATTGAGATTCATGTGTGGCTGTCAGGACAAGAGTGTGTACAGTATGGATTGAGAATCGTTTTGGTTAACCTAATCTTATTCGGGTAAAAGGGATGGTTTCAAGAATCAAGGTCATGGTGCATTAATTTAAATGGGTTATGTTTGGTGTACTGAAGATCATTTCTCAAGTCATAATACTTTGATTTTCAAGGAGTGCCCCCTTCATTTGATCCATAGTAAAGAGATGGGCATCATGATTCAAGTGGAAAAATTCAGAGATGATCTCCTATTGACTCAAAGCTTTAGTCCATCCATAATTCAAAATCGATCTATGCTTGTGTTTAAGATCTTATTTCAAAGTAAGAATTCAAGGGCAAAATCTGGTTCATAAGACTTTTAGGGTCTTATTGGAATTTCAAATCAAGAAAATTGAGTTTAAGGTTCCAAAATACATGAAGTTGCCATGAAGTCCACATTCATACAAAAATTCTCAAAGAGTGTACATTGGATCATAGCTAAATAAATTCAACCATCCCATCAATACACAAAAAAACCTCTACAAAAATAAAAGCTCACATTTTTCACAAAATCACAATGGTCCATTTCTTTTCTATTTTAAATCCAAACCACGTCAAATATTTTCCAATTTCATCTTTTTTTTCTTCTCAAACTCCAAAAGCCCATCTCTCTACACTCTCCAAAGCCAAAGATGAAGCCGCTCGTCTCGTCGCGCGCGATTTTCGACTCAAAGCCTCCGAATATAGATCCCAAGCTGCAAGGATTCGGGAAATTCTTGAGAATGTAGGTTTGGCGCAGGAGAGTTTGCCATCTAGTGTGGTCGCGTCTGCGCAGGTTCTTGTGAATGTGTCTAACTTGTTGAATATCAGAGATACTAAACTTAGTAGTTATCTTGTGGCAATGGGTGATATTTCCCTGAGGAAGATTGGTGTGGAGGAAAAAGGGCTAAAGTGAAGAAAGAGTCGAAGTTTCTTCTCGATTATACTAGAAAGGCTTTATCCAGGCTAAATTATTTGAAAAGGCGATGCTCAACCATACAGGCTATACACCAGAGGTCAGCCACAGTGTTCTGGTTGAAATGGCTGAGCATAGGAAGGAGCTGGAAAAGAAAACTGAGCCCATCCTTGATACTCTTAGGAGCTACCAAGATTTGCCTCCGGATAAAGCTCTGACTGCATTAGCAATTGAAAATAAAAAAAAGGCAGTTTGCTGCTGCTGAAAAACATCTTGAAGATGTATTGCAAACAACTCTTTCAAATTCAGGGTAAAAATGTATGTGTACAACAATTATATATTGGAGCTTCGGCTGACGATGAAGGGATTCAAAGACAATTGATAGTCGTTGAACACTCATACATTTTGTATAAACAATTGTGTATAAAAGTTGTTTGTTTTCAAGACAAAAGCAAAAAAAAGAAGAAAAGCTAAAGTTACAACTTGCTTTTCACAACCGTATGCTTATTACGGTTCTTTCCGCCACTCCATATGCTGAAACCATGCTATGTTTCCTGCTACTACACAACAGCCAGACAAGACAGTACAGGAACAACATGCCAGAACCTGCAAATTCGTACCGCTGCTTTGCCCATTGCCATGCTCCTCACCCATAAACCTGCAATGTGGTACTACTCCTACAAAAACTGCTACCTCTAAAACAAATGAATAAAATACTACAAGCCTGCTCCACACAAGCCACACCAGACAACTACTCAGTACAACCATACAGCACGCAGCCATTACAAACCTGCAGGATATCACCATTTTTTCAGCATTTTTACAATAGAGCATAAAAAGGCAGAGCAGCAGAAAATGAATGAATATAAACTCTTTCATACCTTTCTCCATAAGGGCGCTAATTTCTTGCTCTCCATCATCTTGCTTCATTTTTCCACAAAACTACCTTCCAAATCAAAACCAACCACCTTCATCCTTCTAACTTAACCCCACTGCAAATAATAGAGTACCAGACAGAAGAAGAAAAAGAAGTGAATATCACTACATAACTCAGAAAAACAGTGTAAGAGTCTTACTTCAAGAGTCATGTCGTAGAAGCTTCGTTGTCGTTACCGTCAATATCTTCGTCGCGACAAGTTGCTGCCATTCGCATCCATCTTTGAAACTACTCTTCAACCATTCAAACACATTGTCATTGACCTTACATCCCTCGATTTCCCTTTTAAATCCTTTTCAACTCCTTATCTCCGCCTTTGATACCATCAGTATATAACCCCATCACAGCTACTACAGCTTTGGATACAACACTTCCTCTGTGTTCATTGACAACTCAACAATAAACTTCATAGAATCCAACCTCTGTTCTTTCCACACAACTTCATTCTCCTCTTCAAATTTCACCACAAATCGCATACCCTTCACCTTTTCTGCCGTGTTGGCTACCATAACACAAAACAGTAAACACCATAACCAAAATCCCAAATTCTTCATCAAGCCTCAACCGTAAAAATCAACACCTTCCTCCATCTTCGTTAAACAAACTTTTGTTAACGTCTTCTTCCATCAACCCACAACAACCACCGTTTTTCTTCCATTAACTTCAAGCAATGAACAATACTCTTCCTTCGGGAATCAACAAACAGCCATAAGTTACCTCTACTCAACAAAACCTCTGCGAATCGGACCGTGTAAGCTTCAAACCTCTCTCGCAACTCACTGTAAAACCCTCCTTAACTTCCGCTCACCCCAAATTCCAGAATCCCTAAGCCGAAACCCATCTGCTAAACTTCATTTTCTCCCATTCAAACAACAACGATCACAACCGCTTCATCATCAATTCATCGCCCTTCTTCAAAACTAACCCTCATTGTTTTCTTCCTCCATCAACCATTCTCAACCAAGAAAAAACCTCAACAAAGCCTTCAAACTCCCATCACCTAAACCACACACAATCTCTCCTCCGCCTCCACCTCGCGAAACGTTTGAAACCCAGCTTCAAACACAAAAACAGCCTACCCACGACCTCCTTCTCAAAAGAAGAACCAAAACGTCATCTCCAACAAACGTCACAATAGCAAACCGTAGCTCCTTTCCAAACAACCACACTCCCTTTTCTCGTTTCAATGCTCTTTCGTACCATAACCCTCTCAGAGCATTTTTACGAATGGTTGGTGTGCTAGGTTAACTCGATTGCTAGCAGTAACAACAACAGCCATGTGTGATTTCTAAGAACCACCGCAGATCTCCATTCCTTCCGACGACCCGCATTTTCTTCTCATTCAACAACTTGCAGCGAAATCTCACCGGAAATTTCCACCCACCAAACACAAGCAAAATACCGCCAATTACCTTCACTTAGCACCCTTAACTTCAACCTATTGACCACCCTCAGAACCTTGTCCACTCTTCACCAAACTTCAGACACCACCTTGACGTCACAAACCCATTGCCGACAACTTCTACAAACCAACCATCAATACTCCCTCCAAACCTCACACCATTGGCGAGATTGTTTACTGCACCGCCGTGAAGAATGGAGATGAAGCGAGAAGAGAGCGAAGCACGACGAGGGTGATGAGATACAATTTGGAAAAAGAGGGATTCATGACAAGAACAAAGGAGATGATGCAAATAAGAACAGAGGTATTCGCGAGACAGAGATAAACGAAATCGACAGAGAGAAACAGAGGTAGGAACGACGGCATCATAAGGAAGAAGGAGGAAACTTCCGTGATTGGGATTAGGGATCGAAACAATGTGGAGCTTGGATTTGAGAAGTTGCGGTTGCTTGAACACGTGAGAGACAGGTAATAAGGTTTGGATCATTTTGACCCCTAGGGCCATGTATTCGTGAAGACTTGGGTTTTGTTTAACCCATTTGTTTTATTTTCACCTTCCGTTAATAACTTCAGTACCCCTGTTTCATTTTTCTTTGTTACAAGTATATTTCTTTTAGAACTTTATATATATATTAATTAAGTATTATTATTGTTTTATTTATATTATATGACATTAGTTTTAATTTTGTAAATATATTATACTAATCTTTATTTTATTTTATTTTATTTATTTTTATAACCTTTCTAACTTTATTTTGAATTTTCTTATGTATATATTTTTCTTAATATTCCTCTTTTTCAAACCATAGTTTTTATATTATTTATTTTAGAACTTTAAGATTATTTCATATTAGAAGATTATTTCTTTTTAAAGTTAAATTTCACTTTTGTTATTGGACATTTTGTCCCATTTTCTGTCTTTTTGGTCGATGACGAGACCTCCGTAATCCATTACCAGTCAAATTATTGATGAATAATGTTGGATCTGAGACCACCTCTTTTCTCTCTTCGGCACTTGTCCTGACTCGATTCAAAAACATTTTCAAACCATCTTCAATATCCAATTATCTTTGTATTGAATTAAAACGAGGGGATTAAGTGTAGACTTTCTTCCTCTCCGAGTGCCGAGATGCCCACTGTAGTGAGGGTGGTTTCGACACTCATCTTTCAATACGAAGACTTTTCCACCGCTTTTTTTCCTAAGACCTCGGTCCCGTACCGAGTGTATCTTCGAAAACATTTTCAAATCAATTCTTTGTATTGAATTAAAAAGAGAGGATTAGGTGTAGACCTCTTCCTCTCCGAATGTTGAGATGCCCACTGTAGTGAGGGAGGTCTTGATATTCGTCTTTCAATACGAAGACGTTTCCATACCATCTCTCCTAAAACCTCGGTCTCGTACCAAGTCCTTTTTCAAACCATAATAAATTGATTTCTCTTTGTATCGAATTAAAGAGAGAAGATTGGGTGTCGACCTCTTCTTCTCCGAGTGATGGGATGCCCACTGTAGTGAGGGTGGTCTCGACACTCGTCTTTCGATACGAAGACACGCCTTTATCCACCATCTCACTTTCACAACTTCATCCCGCAACCCTTGTCACCTAAAAACCTCGGTCCCGCACCGAGTGCTTTTCAAATTATTTTCACAACAAAAACTTGAATGGTCGTGGAGTGGTTAGGCGTAGGCCTTCTCCTATCCCGAGTGCTGACGTTTACCGTAGGGTTCTCTGTCACAAAGCACTTACCATTCAAAACCAAAAACATCTTTAATAAGAGCACGAAGTTCTTTTTGCATTGAATTAAAGAGAGAGGATTGGGTGTAGACCTCTTCTTCTTCGAGCGTTGAGATGCCCACTGTAGTGAGGGTGGTTTCGACGCCCGTCTTTCAATACGAAGACGCCTCGTTCGCCACACCTTTTTATAACAAAAACTTTGAGACAAAGAATTGGGTACTACCCGTAGGGGTTACTATCCGAGGACCTGTCTCGCCCCCTAAAAACAATCCAATCAAACGTGACTTCTTGCCTCGCGTGGCGAAAACTAATCAATCTTTCAAAAAGGATATGTTACGTCCATTCTACCGCAAACAGGTAACGCCTAAGTCTCCAACGAGCGAGCATCAATGCACCTAACTGCTAGAATGCGCACGATAGCATCATCCGTAAAAACATCAACACACCGTAGGCCGAACTACGACTGCTCTGATTTCTCATACCAGATGAGAATACGTAGGCACAAGACGGCGATGTCTTGGCGAGCACAATCCCCCAATATTCGTAGTTTCCTCGAACTACGTCGACTCTGATTTTCTCATATCCGTTGAGAATACGTAGGCCTAGGACTGCGAAGTCCTACCGAGTCTGTTCTCTCTCTTTTCTTCCTCGTTACCTCCATTCCCCTTGTTTCTAAACCCTTCTCTCTATCTTTAAGAACACTCTTTATAGCATAATATTTAAGCAAATAAATTCACACATCGACAAACAAAAGATTCCCATCGAGTACGATGGATGCGAGGGGTGCTAATACCTTCCCCTCGCATAACCGGCTTCCGAACCCATTCTTGGTCGCGAGACCATCTTATACATTTCTTTCTTAAGGTTTTCTCGATATTTTCCTTTCCCCTCATGGGATAAATAAAGTTCGGTGGCGACTCTTCTGTCCTTTCTTTTTCGCCTCCCCGTCGTTGCACGATGCATTTTTCGAGTAGCGACAGCTGGCGACTCTGCTGGGGACCCCTAGCGAGCCAAGCCTATTTTGTTTATCGTGTTTGTGTCTTTACTTGTTTTATTTATTTATGCTTTATTTTCTAACCGTTGGGTTTATTTGATTTGGTTTGTGAGGATGAAGCTTTCGAGCATACACACTAAGTTAGGAGGTGGATTCTTTCTGATTTGCGAGATTTAGGACTCGTTGAGTTGGATTGAATCTCACCGCTCAGATGAGACTCCGTTGGAATAATTATGTCTTACGTGTAGTCGTAATGGCATTCTTATCTTCAACTTGAGAGTCCGCGACTCTGAGGACCTTTTGTAGAACCTTATTCCGAAGGTTGCTAAAACATAACTCTATGTTCATCCTTTTGAAAGGATTACCGTCTTACGAGTAGTCGTTCTGATGGGAAACTTTTGAGGGTTAGTGCATGGGACTTTGTTTGAAAAGCCTTTGGAATACCCTCTTATAAACCAATAGATTGCCCACCCGAGGTGAGAGATATCTCGTTGTGTTGTGTTGCAGGATTTGTGACTTTGATTCTTTGTGTGTTGCATCAGCATTTTGCATTGCATTTCATGTGCATCTCATTTTTGCATGTCCATCCTCAACCAGAGCAGAGAGCTTACCAGTCTTTTGTCCAACCCGCAGTTGATTTCCCGACATTCACATTGGATTTGAGTTAGCTTCTGGAAGGATCATGGACTCAGAGGAGCAGAATTTGGTTGTTACGAGGGCAGAGTTTGAGATGATGAAGAATCAGTTGGATCAACTCATGGAGGCCATGACAGCCATGGCAAGAGGAGAGACCAATGTTCAGAGGACTCCAGTGAACAATATTGCTCGAGCTCAGCATGTGCAGATTCCTGTCGAAGATCAAGAGCATACTATTGTCAGAGATAGAGATTCATCTTCTCTCCACGACTCGGACTATCAGAACTTCACTTTCTCTGTGCCAGATTCCCAAAGGGTTGTTCCGAAGATCACTCCTAAGGACCCACAGACTGTTGAGTTTATGAGAAGATATCGTCTGTTGGATGAAAAGCTTGATGCTCTGATGAGTCAAAACACTCTTAATTTGAATGCTTCGAGCATGTGTTTGGTGCCAGATCTTGTGATGCCTCCGAAGTTTAAGGCGCCCAATTTTGAGAAGTACAAAGGGGATAGTTGTCCGAAGCAGCATTTGGTGATGTATTGCAGAAGAATGACCTCGCATGTCCACAATAACAAGCTTATGATTCACTGTTTCCAGGAAAGTCTGAGTGGGGCATCGTTGAGTTGGTATATGCAGTTGGAAAGTGGTTGCATCCGATCATGGTCAGATTTAGCCAATGCCTTTGTGAAGCAGTACAACTACAATCTCGACATGAATCTCAACCGCATGCAATTGCAAGAATTATCTCAAGCGGAGAATGAATCCTTTAGAGGGTATGTGCAGAGATGGAGAGAATTTGCTGCTCGTGTTCAACCACCGCTTCAGGATAGAGAATTGGTTGACATCTTCTTGGGTACTTTGAAGGGCCATTACTATGATATATTGATTAGTGGCGGAACGTTGAACTTTGCTGACTTAGTGATAGCAGGAGAACGTATCGAGAGCGGAATCAAGAGTGGAAAGATCCGAGACGTCTCAGATACCTTAGTTTATGAAAGTGAATCAGTTGTCAGCTCTAAAGAGGAATGGGAGAGAGAAAATGATACTATCCCAGAATCCCCAAGACCTCAGGTTCAGTTTTCAGACGTTTCGAGTGTTCAGAGTCAGCAATCTGTTAGGTCTGTGTATCAGATATTTGCTCCCCTTTAGAGTCAACATTCATACCGTCATCAGCCGCGTCAGCACGCTCGACGAAGATTGAGGAAGTCAGAGAGACATTTCACTCAGTTGCCATTGTCGTACAGTCAGATATTGCCAGACTTAATCAGAGGTGGTTTGATAGTGCTGAAGAAAGCTGATCCAGAGACTTCCCCACATCCTTCAGATTCTGATGTCAACGCCCGCTGTGAGTACCATGTTGGGGCACAGGGGCATTCAACTGAAGACTGTAAGGTGCTTAGAAGCCAGGTTCAGACTCTGCTGGACTCCAACAGGTTTTCAATCACGCCTCAGGGTATTCAGATCAACGATCTTCCTTCGTCAAGTCATATGGGTTCAGCAGCTAATGTCATGGAGGGATTCACCGAGAGCATATGTTCAAAGGAGTATCAGACGAATTTCGATGAGCAATTCTAAAGATGGCTGGTTCAGCAGCAAGTCAAGAATGAAAGCCCAGTTCCCCGAAGCTGGCAATCTCTCTATCATATTATTCCTTTGCATTTGTAGTTTCTTTTCTGTTTAAGTGTGAACTTATTTGCAAATTTCATTTGTAAGACGTATTTGTTTTCGATTGATAATGATAATGAAATGAATATGCATGTTTTGATTAAATCCATTCGTGTTCACTCAATATTGCTTTTCCATTAATGTCAAACGATTGTTTAAGCGGAATTCCTTGAGGGAGGATGACGAAATTGAAAGACGCGCAAGCTTCCGAGTGTATGCTTTTGAATAAAACCTTTGCTGATGATGTGCAGGCATTGTTTCAAATTCCTAAACACCGGAGATATAAGGATGTTAATCCCTTGTCAACCCCTTTGAGCCTAGTAGTAGGAGTTTCTTTCTGAAAACGAAAAACCCTCAATCTTAACCTGGGGCAAGATAGGTATCAGTTAATCCGACTAAACATCCAGATTGCAGAAGGAGTGTTCCCCGTTCGAGGATCAATCACACCCGTAGAGGTCGTACCTAAAAAAGCCGAGAAGTGAGACAGTCACAATCCCTTCGACAAGTTAGACCAGCTGGTGTCACATTGATTTGTTCCCAAAAAAGAAAAGAAATAAGAAGCCCGCTAAGTCGAATCTTGAAAACAAACGACTTAGGCAAAAATTAGGGCATCCCGCTGGACTTCGAGAGAAGATATACTCAAAAGAGTCAGACCAGGCAAAAATAGGGAAATAAAAAATGACGAAGAACAAGTCGTGTGAGCCAGACACCAAAGACGAAAAGCGAGTGACTGTCACTCCGAAAACTTATGGTTTCTTGAATCATCACTCCTGTCAGTCAACCTCTGAGCAGCGAGCGAGTGTCGAATTAGCTGAACATAGGATTGGAGAACATCAAGGAGAGTGGGTGGGTTAAACAGAACTTTGAGCCTTACATCCTTTCTTTCAAACCGTGAACCTAACCAAGTTACAACCTTCAAAAGTCCTAATTGAAGCAAGTTTGTTTCGAAAGCATACTTCGGTAAAGATCGCGTCGAAACTGACCCCTAAAAGGATTTTCTTACCCTATGGGTATTGATATTGACATTCCGATAAGTGATTCATTCATTATACATCGCAACTTTTTTTTAGTGAACATACTTGGATTTCAAAACTGTCATATGCATTGCATTGATATTATCATTTGCAAAACGATTTGTTTTACTTGTAAGTAAGCACTTGACATCAGGAGAGTTCCTATAGTGGAAAGTTCGATCGAGATAAGATGCAGAGCGCCTGAGTACTCCGTTGAGCAGGGGCAAGGCATATCAAATGATCATCAAAGGAGTCAGCCATCCGAAGATCAGTTGATCTGGGGCAATCAGGTCGAGATTCGATAAATCTCTCGAAGTCAGCCAGGGGCACTTCTCTACAAATCGGCCAATCAGGGGGAAATCACTTCAAGGCTGGGGCAAGTCACCCCAAGAGCACATAAGCTATCCTTATCCAGAAGGAAATTAATTTGAAGCACCTCTCCGAGGTTCATGATGCTAAGGCAGTTCGTATCAAACCAGTAGGATATAGAGCTTTCAGATCTCCTTTCGAGGAAGATTTACACAAATATCCCACAGGCTGGGGCAAGTTTGTGAATAAGGGAACTTTTCCTCTCCATATCTTCAAAGCTACTCAGAGCCATTCAAGCAGGTGCAGTCAATCTTCAGGTTCAAGATGAATGTCGGGAAGTCATAACCCTTCACCTGTCTTCCCCAGCAAAAGCCTGTCGCTACTGCGAAAATCGGCGCCGGCTGACAGAAGAGTCGCCACCGTGCGTTATTTATCCCTCAGAGCGGGAAAGGAAACGCTCGAAGTAAACCTCGCAAAAAACGGGGAAAAGGTATGGTCATCGCAACCATAGCCTGGGTTCGGGAGTCGGTTACGCAAGGGGAAGGTATTAGCACCCCTCACGTCCGTCGTACTCGACGGGATCCACGCTTGCTTGGGTTGTCTACTGGATGCAAAACAATCTTATCTACGGCTGCTAAATCTAAACGGAAGGGAATTGACTCGATAGAGCGTCGCACTCTATGCCTACGTATTCTCGAGAGGGAAAGTCAGAGTCAACGTAGTTCGGGACTACGGGGAAAAATTGGCTCGCCAAGACCTCGCGTCTTGTGCCTACGTACTTCCACTGGATGGAAGATCAGAGCTTTACGTAGTTCAGACTAACTACGGCTAAACAAACATTCTCACACAGCAGTGAGAAAAACAACTGGTTTCACAGGGTCGGGAACCTATGGTCAAAACTATGGCTGAGTCTCAAATGCACTCGGGCAAGAGAGAAAAAGGGTATTCAATTAATCGTCAGCGGGAAAGTCTCGATCGCACAGCCGCGAGAGAACAACAGTTAGTCGTTAGTGTGCTCGCTAGGATATCGCATCCTATGCCTACATATCTTCGTCTGGTACGAAGAATCAGAGCAGCTGTAGTTCGGCTACTATCGGACCACAGCTCGAATCTCGTTTTATTAATCTCTGAAAAATGATTACAATGGGTTGGATACTGAAATAAATCTCCTAGGAAGCGCTATCCTATTCTATCCTGAAAATCGACTGAAAATAGCCCCCTAACAAATGGGCTTCTAAGCTATCCTAAAAGTCGGAAAATAATTCCTATGAAAATATCCCTAAAAGAAAATGCTTGAAAAATATTAAATCGACACTTTAATATTTTTTCCTTTTCTCTTCTTTTTCTTTTCAACATATTTTTTCATATTTCTCCAAATATTTTTCTCTATTTTTTTCCTCATATTTTCCAATATGTTTTTCTCCATTTTTTTTATATTCTTTCAATATATTTCTCTTCTATTTTTGCACTATATTTTTTTTTCTTTTGATATTTTCCTTTTATTCTCAACAATATTTCTTTTTTTTCACTTTTTCTTTATTTCTTTTTCTTTTGATATTTTCTTTATTGCTTTTTTTTCTAACAAACCTAGTCCATAAAAAATAAACAAAGAAAATAAAAGGGGAGGGGGTATGCTGTTACAGGGGGTGTGCAAGAAAAAAACAAATAAATCAAAACTGTGAGGGTTGGGCCCAGCCCAAATCTTTTCAGAAAAACGCAGAGGGTATGTGAGTAATCTGGGAGTATGCCATTGAACCCCATTGGGCCTGAGCCCATCCTCATCAGAGAAAGAGAAAAAAACTTGAGGGGAGATGTTACTCCAAAAATTTGGTTGGGCCTGGCCCAATCTGCTGCGAACCCTTCCTCTCTTCCCTTTCAGCTTCCATTCTGAAACAAAAGAAAACCCTAATCTTATCTCCGCCGCCGCCGCCGTTGACGTCCACTCTCAACCTTCTCCATTCTCACCGTCTCAGCCTCAAACCTCAATCTCCTTGCTTCTCTCTGTCTGAACCTCGCGGACATCTCCTTCCCTCCAATCAAACAAAACGCATCTGCGAACGCGTGGTTGTTGCATGGATCTGAAGCACGGTGGTGATTGAGGAAGTTTCATTTGAAGCTCCTTGAAGATGCTTTGAAGATTTGCTGTTGAAGTGGTGGTTCGTTGAGGAAACAGGAAGAACAACGAAGGTGTCGATCGTGACGAGATCCATAACCTTCTAGAAAGCTATTATGGTGATGGACGAATGAAGATCCAGAATGGTGATCTTCGTCGAATTCTTGAAGAATTTCTGGAGAGAAGAAAAAAAACGGAGGAATGTGTGAAGGTTGGATACTCATGGAGTTCTTGGAGATTCAACGAAGGTTTAAAGATTCAACAAAACAAATCTGGAAAAAACGTGAACAGGCTTGTGATGAACTTGATGAAATCGGAGGAAGATCTGTTGGAAATTTTTCCAGAATCTATGATGAATCTGAGAAACGTGATGGAGATCGTTAAAACTTGGTGAAGATCATTGAAATTCTCTGATGAACAAGCCGACGGCGAGCGCCTGGAGGAAGGTCGTTTGGAGATGGTGAAGGTTGAAGATCTTGAACGAAGATCGTGATGGATCTTGAAGAACACAGATGAAGAGGATGAATGTTTCTGGGAATCAGATCTTGATGATGAACGTTGCTGAGTGTTGATGAAGTTCTTGATCGGTGGAAGAGTTGATGAACGGTGGCGGTGGTTTCTGGGTTTGAGGTGGTGAAAGATGAAGGTTTGTGAATGATGAATGTGGCCGGATTCTGGGGATGGAGGGTTTTCCAGCGACGGCGCGGTGGCCGCCGGCCATGCAGGCCGGCCGGTGGTTCTTTCAGGCAAGGCGTTACGGAGATGCCACGTGGTAACGCTGGTGGAGTGGGTCTCTGCATGTGGGACGCGTGTCCCACGCGTGGCAAGTGAGGGAGAGGCTGAAGGGTGGCGTGGCGTGTGGTGGACGCATGAAGCGTGGGACCCTCTCTTCGTTAACACGTGTCGCTTCTGGGTATTTATAGACTGAGATGCGCTGGAAGCTTCCAGAAGCTTCTGGAATAAACTGGAGAAATCTGGCAATATCTGGACTGATTTGGACTTTGCTGAATGAGTAGATAATGGGCCTCCGCCCCACCCATGGCCCAAACGAAAATGAGTGAAAAAACTGCAAAAAAACTGAAAACAAAATTAAAACCTAATTATCATCTAATCCTAGTTAAACTCAATTAACTATTAATCTAATAATACTCTAATAAAACTCTAATAAAGCCACATTAAATTCTGAAAAAAGACTATTATTTATAAAAGAAAACTCTAATTCCTATTAACCTATTTAATATCTAATATATGAAAAAATCTATTTACTTATTATTTCTATAAAAGAAAATCAATAATATCTATTAAAGACTATTAAAAGAAAAATCTATCTATTATTCTATATCTAAAATTAAAACAATTAATTTCTATTAACAAAACTATTCTATATTATTTAAAAATATTAAAATCTATTTAATCTCTAATAATATCCTATATTATTCTAAAAATAGAAAAATGCTATTAAATTCTATTTAAAAAGAATTAAAACTATTAAAAATTCTATTAAACCTAAAAAATGATTTAAAAGCTATTTAAAAGATTCTATAAAAATCTATAAAATCCAAAAAATCACCATAATTCCCGGAGGAACAAAAATAAGCACCGAACGACACAAAAATAATCGGTAAAAATAAACGGGCACCGAAATATCCCAAAAATCGATTCTACCTATTAAACTGATAAAAAACACCTGAAACACGAGACGAGAGCTGTGATCCCTGATAAACCAATATCAATGCAAAATGCAATGTATGCAATATGCAGATGCGAATGCGGTTATGCGTCGAAACATCGAGCCAAATGCGAGACCCGGTTGGTCAAATTTTGGGGTGCAACAGCTGCCCCTATTCAAGCGACTTCGACCTGAATGGGTGAAGAGCGCTCAGCCTTCAAACATTCAAGGTAGATGACGGTTGAATACAAATGGAACCCTGAAATTTGCCAACCGCTCAACTTGCCGAACATTGGAATACTAGCTGCTCACTGCCCGCCGTAGAATTTCAACACTAAAGATATATGAAACCCTGGCCCCTGGCCACTCTGCAGGAGGAATCTTCGACTTCAGTCACACGTTGATTCATCAACAAGGAAATCTGAACTCACAGGAACCTTCTGATACCACCCTCAGGCGCCTGCGAAATCCATCTTCAGATTAGACATCACTGTTGGAGCAGACATATCACGCTGCTAAGGACTTCAAGAATCATCTTGAACCAACAAATTCGTCGGGCACCTTCAAGAATCATCCTGAACCGATAACCATTCTGGAGACTTTGTTCTGCTAGGCATTCCAGGAATCTTCCTGGGCAACTCTTGCTGAGGACGCTACCGGGGAGCTCAAGCATCATACTAGGCGAACAACTCGGGAAGCTGTACTGAGGTCTTAAGAATTATCTTAAGTAAACGGCTCTGCTGAGGGATTCAAGAATCGTCTTGCACTGAAGACTTCGCTGGGGAGACGAGAAGCTTAACCACACAACTCTGCAGGTGAACAAATTCGAAGTCCAATAGGTAACCATTCTGGTCCATGTTTCGACATGCGTATGCTTGATAATGATGCAAAGCTCTATATGACATGTAAATGCTATGCGTTCTGTTTGAAAATGCGAGGCCCAGACGGCATGGATATGCTATATGCTTGTATAAATGCTATGACTATATATGCAAATGCTAATGCAGGCTCGAGCTGCCAGAGAACACCAGGTCTGAAAACCACTTGGCAAAATAAATGCCGAAGGAAACGTCAACTCTCTGGGGATGACCTGAAGTCACAGAATTGTCTCAGCAAAATAAATGCTGGAAACGGGAAATCAAATCCGCTGGGGATAACTGCCCTGCTGGAGAAATGAAAAGGCAACCCTGCTTGACGACTTCACTGGGGAAAGAAAGACAACTCTGCTCGGGGAGGCTTTCTTCAAACCATTGGCAACTGACCGCGCTCTGCGGGGATTGACCCAAACTGAGGTTGATTACGCGCAGCACACTGCTGGAAATGCTCCTACTATCAAGGATATCACTCTTAATCTGCTGAAGATACTCCTGATCCTACTCTGATACAGGGTAAAAGACAATCTCGACTCTTCCGGGGATAATAAGCAACTTTCATCTGCTGAAGAGTGGCAATTCTGATTTAACAACATCTGCGAGGGAAACATTACTCGGAGCGCTGGCATCCGTCGAGCTTCGTATCGGGGAACATGACGACATGCGAGTCACTGGGAAATATTGTGTCAGATCTCTTTTAGGTTTTTTTTTTGTTTCTTTCTGGTTTAGAATAAACATGGACTATGTACATAGTGAAAGTATGGGAAATACTAGACGAGAACTAGCATTCAAAGGTAGACTACCAGGCGAGAACTGATAGGAAAATAGGTTAGGGACAAGAATTGATTTTTTTGTGTTTTTGAACCAGACGGGCTGACTGGACAACAAGCTGAGGTATAGACAACCGGGCGAGAACTGGCTGAAAGCTAACGTACACCAGGCGAGAACTGGCATAACACTTGAAGAAACGGTGACCAAACGAGAATTGGTTACCAATAAACTGCACCAGGACGGGAACTGCTGCTTACAATAAACTGCACCAGGACGGGAACCGCTGCTTACAGAAGGTGGGCCAGACGAGAACTGGTTACCGATTTGCCAGGCGAGAACTGGACTTTGGAAACGACTGGTTACTGACACGCAACAGGTTTAAACTGCGGGATAATGATCCAACGACAACAAGATCTTCTTATCTGAAATGCTAAGGTTTTTGATAAGGGTATTGACATGATTCCCGATACTCAACTCCGGCTGGGGATAAACAAACTTGTTTGAACAACTTGCCCCAATACACTCAGCTGGGGATAACAAGACTGGCTTGCACAACTTGCCCCAGTACAATTCAACTTGCCCCAATCTAACTTTTGGGAGTACCTGCTCTGAAAAGCTTGCTACGAGAAGACTTCGAGAATATTTGCCCCGGCGTCTACACGACAACAGAATTCAATCTCCATTAGACGCCTATTTCCCTGAATGGTTTCATCATTTCTGAACTGACTTGCCCCCGAATGAGCGATGAGCGACCCAACCCGATCTGATTATCCACCGGAAGCATCTGCTTTCAAATCTCCGCATTCTGAATAATTGCCCCTGATTGGCTCTCAAGAAGACTCACTTCTGATTAACTGCTTTTCAAACAAAATGCCTCTGATTAACTGAAGCTTCGGGACTTGTCCTCAGACTTACTGGAAGTCAATGCCCCTGATTCATCGGGTTTCACAACATTCACCATTCTGGTTCAGATTGCTGAATTACTCAGTCCTGCTCGATTATTCCTGCTGGAATTTCTTTCATGCCAACTACTAACCTGCAATTAGAATTGTCTGTCCACGAATGGTAATCCTAATGCAGTGGTTATGCAGATTTTGAAAAAAGTTTCGAGCTGTCACTCCTTTACATGCATATGATTGTGAGTGACGAATGAACCAAAGTTCAAACGCAGTGCTTACGTGGTCAGTGAAAATACAACAAGGATGTGACTAGCAAGTCAAGAAGGAGTCAGGTTACTCAACCTTATCATAATGCGCTTCAAACTAACCCTACCTCAATTAGGTCTTTTGAGGGTTGTATCGTGGTCGGGTTCACGGTTCGTGAAACAAAGGATATTTGGCTCAAATTTTGATTTGTTCCCACCCCTTCTACGTGATGATCTCCGATCCTAAGGTTCAGTTAACCTGGCACAAGCGCTCGCCTCTTCGAGAGGTATTGTTGAATGGTAAGACCTACAGTTAAGGAGTTCACAAGCTTTTCTTCCAGATTGATAGCTACTCCTTCTTCGCTTTCGGTGTCTGTGTACACGACTTTGTGACTTGCTGGGGAAAAATTTCTTTTTAATCCCTCTTTTTCATTCTTTTGATTCCCTAATTTTTGCCTGGACTGACTCATTTTGAGTTCTTTTCGATTCTTCGATTTCTTTTAAAGTCCAGCGGGATGCCCTGATTTTTGCCTAAGTATTAGCTTTCTAGCTTTTCTTTCTTTTTTACTTAGCGGGCTTTCTTTCTTTCTTTCTTTTGGAACAAAGTCGTGTGACACTGGTTGTCTTGATTGCTCCGAAAGGATTGTAACTGTCTCACTCCTGATTGGTGAGGTTTGACCCCTTGAAAGGTAT
Source organism: Lathyrus sativus (assembly GCA_963859935.3). Classification (NCBI taxonomy): domain Eukaryota; kingdom Viridiplantae; phylum Streptophyta; class Magnoliopsida; order Fabales; family Fabaceae; genus Lathyrus; species Lathyrus sativus. The sequence continues at coordinate 111,370,666 of OZ012735.1, forward strand.
AAACTGATTAGTCCTCGAAAGACAACACTCCTCTGTAAGACTTGAACGCTCGGTCAAGCTAACTGACAACTACCCTGCCCCGGGTTAAGATGTGAGGGTTAAAAAAGTCCGAAAAAACTTCTACTTCCTGGCTCGAAGTGGTTAACAAGGGACTAACTCCTTATATCTCCAGTGTTTGGGGAATTTGAAACAATGCCTTGTACGTCATCGGTACGGTCTTATCTGAAAGCATACGATCATCGGTTATGAGTTTCAGTTTCATCATCCTCCCTTTTAACTTTGCTAGTCACAGCGATAAAGTGGAGTGGAAAAAATGCAAGTGTCAGTGCAATGCAATAAATGAGCGACAGCGACATGACTAATTCAGAAAAATGCATAATCACTTTATTATTATCACCATTCAAAACATACAATGTTAAAAAGCAGGTAGTAACTAACAGAAAAAGAAACTACAAATGCAAAATGGTAAAAAGTCCGAGGACTGCCAATGCTGAGGCGCCTGCCTGTCTGAACTACTGGCTTTTGCTGGGGAACACCCTCCGAGTTTACGAGCTTAGACAGCTGAGGGGGTGGGCTGAACAAACAGAAACCCTTCTCGAAAGGAAATGCGATCCTGATCAATCAACTGCTGTACCTTCGCCTGAAATGCTTTACAATCTTCCGTCGAATGCCCCGGTGAGCCACCATGATAACCACACTGAACATGGGGATTATACCCAGGAGGGTAAGGTTTTGGAACTGGCTTAAGAGCTTTAGGTTCCACCAAAGACTTCAGGATCAAAGATGGTAGCAACTGGCTATACGGCATCGGCACTGGGTGAAAAGGAGCATTCCTTCGTTCCAAGTTGTTGCGAGGTCTGTTTTGGTTCTGACGCTGATTCTGATAACCTCGGCCACGAGTTCGCTGATTTGCAATGGAAGCGACATAAGGTTCCTGGTATGGTGCCCCAGGTACGGCTGTCTGTCCAGAATAACGAGACACAGAAGATACTGACCGCTGAGAAGACGGAGAACCAACAGATTTCACCGATTCGACTTGAGGATATCCCACATCTGTCAGGACTGCATTGATCATAGCTTCATCCTCAGATTGAGAGCTACAGAGAGATTCAGTTTCACTGGCCTGACCTTTTGAAACATACGGGATTCTTCCAGTCTTTACACCATACTCGATGTGCTCTCCTGTCCTTACCAACTCAGTGAAATTTGGTGTGGCTACAAGCATTCTTTCGAAGTACGGGCTCTGCAAGGAGTTTACAAACATGCCTTTCAGCTCTTGATCTAGGAGCGGTGGTTGCACTCTACCAGCAAATTCTCTCCATCTCTGAACATACTTTTTGAAAGATTCATTGTTCCCTTGAGACAATTCTTGCAGCTGCATGCGAATAGGAGCTTCATCAAGATTATAGTCGTACTGCTTCAGAAAGGCATTGGCTAAATCCATCCATGATCGGATCTGATCACGCTCTAACTTCATATACCAATTCAGAGGTGCCCCAGTCAGACTATCTTGAAAGCAATGAATCATCAGCTTGTCGTTGTGCACAAATGAAGTCATTCTTCGGCAGAACATCACCAAATGTTGCTTCGGGCAACTATCTCCTTTGTACCTTTCAAACCTCGGCATTCTGAACTTTGGAGGTAACACTAGGCCAGGAACCAGACACATATCTGCAGCACTAGGAGTAACAGCGTCTTTACTTTTCAAGGCTTTGAATCTCTCCTCTAATGCATGAAACCTTTCAGCATACACGGGAGCTAATGCGTCTTCATTCTTTGCTGTTGGGACCTCTCTTCGGGGCTTTGGCACAGAGAAGGCAAAACCCTGGTAGTCTGAGACATCAACAGAAGGAGAACGTTCACCTCGGGCAACAAACTGCTCACGCAGACCTTGGTCTTCAACAGATGGCTGCACAGGCTGAGCTACAGTAAGGTTGTTCACTTGCGGAAAGTCTTCGTCGGGCGGAGATCCATACAGAGGGTTGGGCGTCACGGTGAAACCTGACAAGGTATCAACAAACTGGAAGCCGCTCTCTAACATAGCTACCAACAACTGTCAGCTGACTCCACTGCTTGACTCTGATCAAATCTGCTTAACCCCTAGGTAGGTCTTCTGACAATCAACAGCTGCTCAATCCAAACTCCGGGTAATCACCTTCAGGAAACAAAGGCTGGATCAGAACTCTGGCTAGCTGGAGGATGATATGCAATGCAACACTGATATGCATATGATATGCAAAATGCAGCAAACAATGGGACCACAGCCCCCACACAAAATCTGAATACTGCTGCGCTGCTGACGGAGACGTTCTCTGAAGAGAAGACCAAAGTAACGGGTAGGTTGGAAGTCAAGTTTCCTGCACAAACCCCCCCCCCCCCCACTCACAGGTATGGACCTATATCTGACAAGGTACGACATCCTATGCGGTCGTCAGCGTCACAGACTTTCATGAGGCATGATACGATTCCCAGAAGGAGTGGCATCGTCATCTCATGAAGAGGCCTCACTTAGCTAACTTCCAATTGATCGGTTCCCAGAGTCGATAATCCTCACGTCTGGACTCCCCTCAGATCCTCAGGACCGGAAAGGAGCACCTCTGCGAGAACCTCGTCCGAGTGCGAATTTTCGTAGGGAACTGCGCCTGCTCAGCAGACAGGTTCGTCTACTACTTCTCCGCAACTATATCTAGGTGTATACTCATACTCGAGCCCAGGTCCGGCTTATCTCAATCATAGAACACCCGTAACAGCCCAACAGGTAAAATTGATAAATAAACACCTAATAGACAAGCAAACAAACGCTAGGATTGACTCTCTCTAGGGGACGTTGGATCCCACATGCATGGGGAACTATCGCAGTCCCCAGCAGAGTCGCCAGCTGTCGCTACTGCGAAAATCGGCGTCGGCTGACAGAAGAGTCGCCACCGTGCGTTATTTATCCCTCAGAGCGGGAAAGGAAACGCTCGAAGTAAACCTCGCAAAAAACGGGGAAAAGGTATGGTCATCGCAACCATAGCCTGGGTTCGGGAGTCGGTTACGCAAGGGGAAGGTATTAGCACCCCTCACGTCCGTCGTACTCGACGGGATCCACGCTTGCTTGGGTTGTCTACTGGATGCAAAACAATCTTATCTACGGCTGCTAAATCTAAACGGAAGGGAATTGACTCGATAGAGCGTCGCACTCTATGCCTACGTATTCTCGAGAGGGAAAGTCAGAGTCAACGTAGTTCGGGACTACGGGGAAAAATTGGCTCGCCAAGACCTCGCGTCTTGTGCCTACGTACTTCCACTGGATGGAAGATCAGAGCTTTACGTAGTTCAGACTAACTACGGCTAAACAAACATTCTCACACAGCAGTGAGAAAAACAACTGGTTTCACAGGGTCGGGAACCTATGGTCAAAACTATGGCTGAGTCTCAAATGCACTCGGGCAAGAGAGAAAAAGGGTATTCAATTAATCGTCAGCGGGAAAGTCTCGATCGCACAGCCGCGAGAGAACAACAGTTAGTCGTTAGTGTGCTCGCTAGGATATCGCATCCTATGCCTACATATCTTCGTCTGGTACGAAGAATCAGAGCAGCTGTAGTTCGGCTACTATCGGACCACAGCTCGAATCTCGTTTTATTAATCTCTGAAAAATGATTACAATGGGTTGGATACTGAAATAAATCTCCTAGGAAGCGCTATCCTATTCTATCCTGAAAATCGACTGAAAATAGCCCCCTAACAAATGGGCTTCTAAGCTATCCTAAAAGTCGGAAAATAATTCCTATGAAAATATCCCTAAAAGAAAATGCTTGAAAAATATTAAATCGACACTTTAATATTTTTTCCTTTTCTCTTCTTTTTCTTTTCAACATATTTTTTCATATTTCTCCAAATATTTTTCTCTATTTTTTTTCTCATATTTTCCAATATGTTTTTCTCCATTTTTTTTATATTCTTTCAATATATTTCTCTTCTATTTTTGCACTATATTTCTTTTTCTTTTGATATTTTCCTTTTATTCTCAACAATATTTCTTTTTTTTCACTTTTTCTTTATTTCTTTTTCTTTTGATATTTTCTTTATTGCTTTTTTTTCTAACAAACCTAGTCCATAAAAAATAAACAAAGAAAATAAAAGGGGAGGGGGTATGCTGTTACAGGGGGTGTGCAAGAAAAAAACAAATAAATCAAAACTGTGAGGGTTGGGCCCAGCCCAAATCTTTTCAGAAAAACGCAGAGGGTATGTGAGTAATCTGGGAGTATGCCATTGAACCCCATTGGGCCTGAGCCCATCCTCATCAGAGAAAGAGAAAAAAACTTGAGGGGAGATGTTACTCCAAAAATTTGGTTGGGCCTGGCCCAATCTGCTGCGAACCCTTCCTCTCTTCCCTTTCAGCTTCCATTCTGAAACAAAAGAAAACCCTAATCTTATCTCCGCCGCTGCCGCCGTTGACGTCCACTCTCAACCTTCTCCATTCTCACCGTCTCAGCCTCAAACCTCAATCTCCTTGCTTCTCTCTGTCTGAACCTCGCGGACATCTCCTTCCCTCCAATCAAACAAAACGCATCTGCGAACGCGTGGTTGTTGCATGGATCTGAAGCACGGTGGTGATTGAGGAAGTTTCATTTGAAGCTCCTTGAAGATGCTTTGAAGATTTGTTGTTGAAGTGGTGGTTCGTTGAGGAAACAGGAAGAACAACGAAGGTGTCGATCGTGACGAGATCCATAACCTTCTAGAAAGCTATTATGGTGATGGACGAATGAAGATCCAGAATGGTGATCTTCGTCGAATTCTTGAAGAATTTCTGGAGAGAAGAAAAAAAACGGAGGAATGTGTGAAGGTTGGATACTCATGGAGTTCTTGGAGATTCAACGAAGGTTTAAAGATTCAACAAAACAAATCTGGAAAAAACGTGAACAGGCTTGTGATGAACTTGATGAAATCGGAGGAAGATCTGTTGGAAATTTTTCCAGAATCTATGATGAATCTGAGAAACGTGATGGAGATCGTTAAAACTTGGTGAAGATCATTGAAATTCTCTGATGAACAAGCCGACGGCGAGCGCCTGGAGGAAGGTCGTTTGGAGATGGTGAAGGTTGAAGATCTTGAACGAAGATCGTGATGGATCTTGAAGAACACAGATGAAGAGGATGAATGTTTCTGGGAATCAGATCTTGATGATGAACGTTGCTGAGTGTTGATGAAGTTCTTGATCGGTGGAAGAGTTGATGAACGGTGGCGGTGGTTTCTGGGTTTGAGGTGGTGAAAGATGAAGGTTTGTGAATGATGAATGTGGCCGGATTCTGGGGATGGAGGGTTTTCCAGCGACGGCGCGGTGGCCGCCGGCCATGCAGGCCGGCCGGTGGTTCTTTCAGGCAAGGCGTTACGGAGATGCCACGTGGTAACGCTGGTGGAGTGGGTCTCTGCATGTGGGACGCGTGTCCCACGCGTGGCAAGTGAGGGAGAGGCTGAAGGGTGGCGTGGCGTGTGGTGGACGCATGAAGCGTGGGACCCTCTCTTTGTTAACACGTGTCGCTTCTGGGTATTTATAGACTGAGATGCGCTGGAAGCTTCCAGAAGCTTCTGGAATAAACTGGAGAAATCTGGCAATATCTGGACTGATTTGGACTTTGCTGAATGAGTAGATAATGGGCCTCCGCCCCACCCATGGCCCAAACGAAAATGAGTGAAAAAACTGCAAAAAAACTGAAAACAAAATTAAAACCTAATTATCATCTAATCCTAGTTAAACTCAATTAACTATTAATCTAATAATACTCTAATAAAACTCTAATAAAGCCACATTAAATTCTGAAAAAAGACTATTATTTATAAAAGAAAACTCTAATTCCTATTAACCTATTTAATATCTAATATATGAAAAAATCTATTTACTTATTATTTCTATAAAAGAAAATCAATAATATCTATTAAAGACTATTAAAAGAAAAATCTATCTATTATTCTATATCTAAAATTAAAACAATTAATTTCTATTAACAAAACTATTCTATATTATTTAAAAATATTAAAATCTATTTAATCTCTAATAATATCCTATATTATTCTAAAAATAGAAAAATGCTATTAAATTCTATTTAAAAAGAATTAAAACTATTAAAAATTCTATTAAACCTAAAAAATGATTTAAAAGCTATTTAAAAGATTCTATAAAAATCTATAAAATCCAAAAAATCACCATAATTCCCGGAGGAACAAAAATAAGCACCGAACGACACAAAAATAATCGGTAAAAATAAACGGGCACCGAAATATCCCAAAAATCGATTCTACCTATTAAACTGATAAAAAACACCTGAAACACGAGACGAGAGCTGTGATCCCTGATAAACCAATATCAATGCAAAATGCAATGTATGCAATATGCAGATGCGAATGCGGTTATGCGTCGAAACATCGAGCCAAATGCGAGACCCGGTTGGTCAAATTTTGGGGTGCAACAAAGCCCAATCATCATTGGCATGTGTAAGCCATCCCCAGGAGAGTCCAGTCATGCTTGGCACATCCGGTTATTCCTAGCAGAGTTAGCTTCACCTCTTCAACATTTATTTTGCTGAAGTGATTCTTTCAGATCCAGCTTTCCCCAGCAGCCCGAGCCTGCATCTGCATTTTGCATATAGTTATCATATTTGCATCATCTTTGCATTTCATCCTCAAATGCGTAGCATTTTCATCCCATATGGAGCATTGCGCCATTCTCAAACATGTGCATGTGCATGCGAAGCATAAGCCAGTTTTTGCTAGCCTTCTGTGGCAACGTGAATCACTCTATAATCAGTTCAGGGGCATTTATCCAGCAGCTTTGTTCAGACAGCTTGTCGGTTTACTCGGATTTCAGATCATATGACGGTTATGATTTTGTCCATCAATCTTCTGATGATGACATTCCCGAGCAGTTTTTCTTTCCGTCAGTTCCTATTGACGATGTGTTTCCCCAGCAAGTATTTTCTCCGTCTATCATTAGACGTCGTGAGTATGATTTTCTTTCCGTCTATCTTTAGACGATGTGGTTCTTCGGACAAGTTTTCTTCCTGTCTATCTTTAGACAAGGTGATAAGATCAAGTGCATGTTGATCTGGCCTTCGGTATGGTCTTCTCCGTCTATCTTTAGACGTCGTGAGATTTGGATATGATGTTCCTCTCGTCTATCATTAGACGATGCGAGATTTGGTTCAGATTTTCCTCTCGTCTATCTTTAGACGATGCGAGATTTGGTTTTGATGTTCCTCTCGTCTATCATTAGACGATGCGAGATTTGGTTATAATGTCTCTCCGTCCATCATTGGACGATGTGAGTATTTTGGATATTGTTCTTCCTGTCTACCATTAGACGATGTGAGTTTTGGGTATAATGTTTCTCCGTCCATCATTGGACGATGTTGAGAGTTGACGGCGATGTCAGGTGCTTATCAAATTTATGTTTGTCTGGCGGCGATGTCAGAGGTTTATTAGCACCACGGTTGTCTGGCGGCGATGCCAGAGTTCTGTATCCCCACAGGTACTTGACGGCGATGTCGGGTGTTTCTCAGAGTTATAGTTAGCTGGCAGGCGATGTCAGGTAATTTAGTTTTCCAGCGGCGATGTTGGGTGTTTTGGTTGTCCGGCGGCGATGTCAGGCGCTTTATTTTTGTTAATGACTGACAGCAATGTCAGAGGTTTCTTTTTGTGGTTGGCAAATTTCCGGGTTCTTTTGTATTCAATCACCTTCTACCATGAACGTCTGAAAGTGGCTGCTTTTCATCCCTTCTGGTCCAAGTCGATGGAATAGGGGCAGCTGTTGTACCCCAAAATTTGCCCTACCTTTTCTCCATTTGGTTTATGTTTCATTTCATTGCATTAGCATATCACATTGCATAAGCATACCCCAAATTTGTCCTACCCTGATATAACTTACATTCGCACATCCATTCACTAACTGTTATTCAAAATACTTAAGGTATGTTACTTTCGCCTATTGTCCACACTTAGGACATCACAAGGATGAGTTGAAGGAAATTGAGATTCATGTGTGGCTGTCAGGACAAGAGTGTGTACAATATGGATTGAGAATCGTTTTGGTTGACCTAATCTTATTCGGGTAAAAGGGATGGTTTCAAGAATCAAGGTCATGGTGCATTGATTTAAATGGGTTATGTTTGGTGTACTGAAGATCATTTCTCAAGTCATAATACTTTGATTTTCAAGGAGTGCCCCCTTCATTTGATCCATAGTAAAGAGATGGGCATCATGATTCAAGTGGAAAAATTCAGAGATGATCTCCTATTGACTCAAAGCTTTAGTCCATCCACAGTTCAAAATCGATCTATGCTTGTGTTTAAGATCTTATTTCAAAGTAAGAATTCAAGGGCAAAATCTGGTTCATAAGACTTTTAGGGTCTTATTGGAATTTCAAATCAAGAAAATTGAGTTTAAGGTTCCAAAATACATGAAGTTGCCATGAAGTCCACATTCATACAAAAATTCTCAAAGAGTGTACATTGGATCATAGCTAAATAAATTCAACCATCCCATCAATACACAAAAAAACCTCTACAAAAATAAAAGCTCACATTTTTCACAAAATCACAATGGTCCATTTCTTTTCTATTTTAAATCCAAACCACGTCAAATATTTTCCAATTTCATCTTTTTTTTCTTCTCAAACTCCAAAAGCCCATCTCTCTACACTCTCCAAAGCCAAAGATGAAGCCGCTCGTCTCGTCGCGCGCGATTTTCGACTCAAAGCCTCCGAATATAGATCCCAAGCTGCAAGGATTCGGGAAATTCTTGAGAATGTAGGTTTGGCGCAGGAGAGTTTGCCATCTAGTGTGGTCGCGTCTGCGCAGGTTCTTGCGAATGTGTCTAACTTGTTGAATATCAGAGATACTAAACTTAGTAGTTATCTTGTGGCAATGGGTGATATTTCCCTGAGGAAGATTGGTGTGGAGGAAAAAGGGCTAAAGTGAAGAAAGAGTCAAAGTTTCTTCTCGATTATACTAGAAAGGCTTTATCCAGGCTAAATTATTTGAAAAGGCGATGCTCAACCATACAGGCTATACACCAGAGGTCAGCCACAGTGTTCTGGTTGAAATGGCTGAGCATAGGAAGGAGCTGGAAAAGAAAACTGAGCCCATCCTTGATACTCTTAGGAGCTACCAAGATTTGCCTCCGGATAAAGCTCTGGCTGCATTAGCAATTGAAAATAAAAAAAAGGCAGTTTGCTGCTGCTGAAAAACATCTTGAAGATGTATTGCAAACAACTCTTTCAAATTCAGGGTGAATATACTAAAGTAATGTCATAGCATATTTTCTGGGGTTGGTTTGAAGTTTATGTTTTTATACCAGGGTAAAATGTATGTGTACAACAATTATATATTGGAGCTTCGGCTGACGATGAAGGGATTCAAAGACAATTGATAGTCGTTGAACACTCATACATTTTGTATAAACAATTGTGTATAAAAGTTGTTTGTTTTCAAGACAAAAGCAAAAAAAAGAAGAAAAGCTAAAGTTACCGCTTGCTTTTCACAACCGTATGCTTATTACGGTTCTTGCCGCCACTCCATATGCTGAAACCATGCTATGTTTCCTGCTACTACACAACAGCCAGACAAGACGGTACAGGAACAGCATGCCAGAACCTGCAAATTCGTACCGCTGCTTTGCCCATTGCCATGCTCCTCACCCATAAACCTGCAATGCGGTACTACTCCTACAAAAACTGCTACCTCTAAAACAAATGAATAAAATACTACAAGCCTGCTCCATACAAGCCACACCAGACAACTACTCAGTACAACCATACAGCACGCAGCCATTACAAACCTGCAGGATATCACTATTTTTTCAGCATTTTTACAATAGAGCATAAAAAGGCAGAGCAGCAGAAAATGAATGAATATAAACTCTTTCATACCTTTCTCCATAAGGGCGCTAATTTCTTGCTCTCCATCATCTTGCTTCATTTTTCCACAAAACTACCTTCCAAATCAAAACCAACCACCTTCATCCTTCTAACTTAACCCCACTGCAAATAATAGAGTACCAGACAGAAGAAGAAAAAGAAGTGAATATCACTACATAACTCAGAAAAACAGTGTAAGAGTCTTACTTCAAGAGTCATGTCGTAGAAGCTTCGTTGTCGTTACCGTCAATATCTTCGTCGCGACAAGTTGCTGCCATTCGCATCCATCTTTGAAACTACTCTTCAACCATTCAAACACATCGTCATTGACCTTACATCCCTCGATTTCCCTTTGAAATCCTTTTCAACTCCTTATCTCCGCCTTTGATACCATCAGCATATAACCCCATCACAGCTACTACAACTTTGGATACAACACTTCCTCTGTGTTCATTGACAACTCAACAATAAACTTCATAGAATCCAACCTCTGTTCTTTCCACACAACTTCATTCTCCTCTTCAAACTTCACCACAAATCGCATACCCTTCACCTTTTCTGCCGTGTTGGGTACCATAACACAAAACAGTAAACACCATAACCAAAATCCCAAATTCTTCATCAAGCCTCAACCGTAAAAATTAACACCTTCCTCCATCTTCGTTAAACAAACTTTTGTTAACGTCTTCTTCCATCAACCCACAACAACCACCATTTTTCTTCCATTAACTTCAAGCAATGAACAATACTCTTCCTTCGGGAATCAACAAACAGCCATAAGTTACCTCTACTCAACAAAACCTCTGCGAATCGGACCGTGTAAGCTTCAAACCTCTCTCGCAACTCACTGTAAAACCCTCCTTAACTTCTGCTCACCCCAAATTCCAGAATCCCTAAGCCGAAACCCATCTGCTAAACTTCATTTTCTCCCATTCAAACAACAACGATCACAACCGCTTCATCATCAATTCATCGCCCTTCTTCAAAACTAACCCTCATTGTTTTCTTCCTCCATCAACCATTCTCAACCAAGAAAAAACCTCAACAAAGCCTTCAAACTCCCATCACCTAAACCACACACAATCTCTCCTCCGCCTCCACCTCGCGAAACGTTTGAAACCCACCTTCAAACACAAAAACAGCCTACCCACGACCTCCTTCTCAAAAGAAGAACCAAAACGTCATCTCCAACAAACGTCACAATAGCAAACCGTAGCTCCTTTCCAAACAACCACACTCCCTTTTCTCGTTTCAATGCTCTTTCGTACCATAACCCTCTCAGAGCATTTTTACGAATGGTTGGTGTGCTAGGTTAACTCGATTGCTAGCAGTAACAACAACAGCCATGTGTGATTTCTAAGAACCACCGCAGATCTCCATTCCTTCCGACGACCCGCATCTTCTTCTCATTCAACAACTTGCAGCGAAATCTCACCGGAAATTGCCACCCACCAAACACAAGCAAAATACCGCCAATTACCTTCACTTAGCACCCTTAACTTCAACCTATTGACCACCCTCAGAACCTTGTCCACTCTTCACCAAACTTCAGACACCACCTTGACGTCACAAACCCATTGCCGACAACTTCTACAAACCAACCATCAATACTCCCTCCAAACCTCACACCATTGGCGAGATTGTTTACTGCACCGCCGCGAAGAATGGAGATGAAGCGAGAAGAGAGCGAAGCACGACGAGGGTGATGAGATACAATTTGGAAAAAGAGGGATTCATGACAAGAACAAAGGAGATGATGCAAATAAGAACAGAGGTATTCGCGAGACAGAGATAAACGAAATCGACAGAGAGAAACAGAGGTAGGAACGACGACATCATAAGGAAGAAGGAGGAAACTTCCGTGATTGGGATTAGGGATCGAAACAATGTGGAGCTTGGATTTGAGAAGTTGCGGTTGCTTGAACACGTGAGAGACAGGTAATAAGGTTTGGATCATTTTGACCCCTAGGGCCATGTATTCGTGAAGACTTGGGTTTTGTTTAACCCATTTGTTTTATTTTCACCTTCCGTTAATAACTTCAGTACCCCTGTTTCATTTTTCTTTGTTACAAATATATTTCTTTTAGAACTTTATATATATATTAATTAAGTATTATTATTGTTTTATTTATATTATATGACATTAGTTTTAATTTTGTAAATATATTATACTAATCTTTATTTTATTTTATTTTATTTATTTTTATAACCTTTCTAACTTTATTTTGAATTTTCTTATGTATATATTTTTCTTAATATTCCTCTTTTTCAAACCATAGTTTTTATATTATTTATTTTAGAACTTTAAGATTATTTCATATTAGAAGATTATTTCTTTTTAAAGTTAAATTTCACTTTTGTTATTGGACATTTTGTCCCATTTTCTGTCTTTTTGGTCGATGACGAGACCTCCGTAATCCATTACCAGTCAAATTATTGATGAATAATGTTGGATCTGAGACCACCTCTTTTCTCTCTTCGGCACTTGTCCCGACTCGATTCAAAAACATTTTCAAACCATCTTCAATATCCAATTATCTTTGTATTGAATTAAAACGAGGGGATTAAGTGTAGACTTTCTTCCTCTCCGAGTGCCGAGATGCCCACTGTAGTGAGGGTGGTTTCGACACTCATCTTTCAATACGAAGACTTTTCCACCGCTTTTTTTCCTAAGACCTCGGTCCCGTACCGAGTGTATCTTCGAAAACATTTTCAAATCAATTCTTTGTATTGAATTAAAAAGAGAGGATTAGGTGTAGACCTCTTCCTCTCCGAATGTTGAGATGCCCACTGTAGTGAGGGAGGTCTTGATATTCGTCTTTCAATACGAAGACGTTTCCATACCATCTCTCCTAAAACCTCGGTCTCGTACCAAGTCCTTTTTCAAACCATAATAAATTGATTTCTCTTTGTATCGAATTAAAGAGAGAAGATTGGGTGTCGACCTCTTCTTCTCCGAGTGATGGGATGCCCACTGTAGTGAGGGTGGTCTCGACACTCGTCTTTCGATACGAAGACACGCCTTTATCCACCATCTCACTTTCATAACTTCATCCCGCAACCCTTGTCACCTAAAAACCTCGGTCCCGCACCGAGTGCTTTTCAAATTATTTTCACAATAAAAACTTGAATGGTCGTGGAGTGGTTAGGCGTAGGCCTTCTCCTATCCCGAGTGCTGACGTTTACCGTAGGGTTCTCTGTCACAAAGCACTTACCATTCAAAACCAAAAACATCTTTAATAAGAGCACGAAGTTCTTTTTGCATTGAATTAAAGAGAGAGGATTGGGTGTAGACCTCTTCTTCTTCGAGCGTTGAGATGCCCACTGTAGTGAGGGTGGTTTCGACGCCCGTCTTTCAATACGAAGACGCCTCGTTCGCCACACCTTTTTATAACAAAAACTTGAGACAAAGAATTGGGTACTATCCGTAGGGGTTACTATCCGAGGACCTGTCTCGCCCCCTAAAAACAATCCAATCAAACGTGACTTCTTGCCTCGCGTGGCGAAAACTAATCAATCTTTCAAAAAGGATATGTTACGTCCGTTCTACCGCAAACAGGTAACGCCTAAGTCTCCAAAGAGCGAGTAGCAATGCACCTAACTGCTAGAATGCGCACGATAGCATCATCCGTAAAAACATCAACACACCGTAGGCCGAACTACGACTGCTCTGATTTCTCATACCAGATGAGAATATGTAGGCACAAGACGGCGATGTCTTGGCGAGCACAATCCCCCAATATTCGTAGTTTCCTCGAACTACGTCGACTCTGATTTTCTCATATCCGTTGAGAATACGTAGGCCTAGGACTGTGAAGTCCTACCGAGTCTGTTCTCTCTCTTTTCTTCCTCGTTACCTCCATTCCCCTTGTTTCTAAACCCTTCTCTCTATCTTTTAGAACACTCTTTATAGCATAATATTTAAGCAAATAAATTCACACATCGACAAACAAAAGGTTCCCATCGAGTACGATGGATGCGAGGGGTGCTAATACCTTCCCCTCGCATAACCGGCTTCCGAACCCATTCTTGGTCGCGAGATCATCTTATCCATTTCTTTCTTAAGGTTTTCTCGATATTTTCCTTTCCCCTCATGGGATAAATAAAGTTCGGTGGCGACTCTTCTGTCCTTTCTTTTTCGCCTCCCCGTCGTTGCACGATGCATTTTTCGAGTAGCGACAGTATGCGTGTAATTTATGCTTTGTATTTTGTTCTTATAATTTTTTGGAAATTCTAGAGAGGATCAAGGCACTTGTTTCTTTTGAGCACAACCAGTTCCAAATACAAATATACCCGTGAGCAGAGAGTATTTGTAAACCCCTTTGAGCCTAAACAGTTGAACCCTTGCTTGAAATAAAGCGAGAGTTCAAAAAAAATCTTGTTCTTAAAACCTTGGAAATTTTGATTAATTGTTCTTTTGGCGTAAAAAGTAAGAGCATTCACTTAGGGGAAGAGAAAAGACAAGTTGGGGAGAACGAATATGTAAAGTGGTAATTTGTCACAACTCTTGAAAAGCTAAGAAAGCATTGAAAAGAAAATATGAAAAAGAGAAACACTCGTTTTTGTGAATATGATGTAGAAAAAAAAAATGAAAACGAATGCTTGCTTGGTAGAAAAGTATTGGAAAACAAAGTGAGTTGTGAAACATGAGTTGTGAAGGGTTCAAATGAGGAACTTGTGAAACAAAGTTGAAGATGTGTAAATAGTTGTATAGTGAATGTCTCTTTTGCATCGGAAATTTCGTTTCAATGGCTTTAAATATATCCCTTGTTTGTTAACCCGACCAAGCTACAACCCTTTAAGTCCTATGTGATCTTGAGCTTCCATAATTTTGTTGTGAACATTTAGATATTGTATGAATTATATAGTATTGCATTGTTCATCATTTGAGTGAATTGTTGTTCCACGCTTGCATGCGTGTTTTTGCTTCAATCCTTTTTCGAAGTGGAGTGTTAGAATGACATGTCATGAGATTTAGTTGTTGCTTGGAGCATTGTTTAAATTGTTCTTAGAATTTAGTTCTTAAACATTATCTATTGTGGAATTGTTTGCCTTGTTGCACATGTTGTGTATTTGAGCCGAATATTTTCACTTGGATTGAATTGGTCTTGAGCAAATCCTCCTTTTTGTTTTGAGAGGCATACTTTGTTTGAGGACATGCAAATAAGTAGTTGGGGAGAGTTGTTAGATCCCAATTAGATTAGTTATTTGACTTCTTTTTAGTAGTATTTGTAATCATTTTCATCTAATAGTATTTGATTTAGTGGTCAAATTTGTTTACTTTCATTTTGATGTGATCCAAGTGAATGGTGTGTGTAATGTTGCTGTTAGTGTGCAGGATTGACACTAATAAGAGCACCTTGGGAGAAAAGACAAAGCAGCTTGGAGAATGTTGCAAATCAAGGAATTCTCCTGGCGAAGCTCAGCGAGTGCCAGCGAATGTTCGCCTGGCGAGTGTTGGCGAGCTGGAGCGAATAATTCAGAATTAACTCCCAGACTTAAATGATAGGAAGTTCGCCAGGTGAAGGTACCAGCGAAGCTTCGCTACCTTTCGCCTGGCGAAGGTGCTGGCGAAGAAGTGGTAGCTTTCCTCATGCAGATTCCAGTAGCAAAACCACCCAAAGTTCGCCTGGCGAGTGAGGCCAGCGAATGTTCGCCTGGCGAGTGATTCGTTCGCCTGACGAATACAAGATATCTCAGAGGGCGGTTTGCTAACCTGAGGCACTTTGAAGTGCCAAGTTATTTTTGGTTCGCCTGGCGAAGGTCATGGTTCGCCTGGCGAATGTGCGCAGACAGCACATCTTTTGTACTTTATTAGTTGCTTTATATAGCCATACTTTTCACTTTTGGATGATTATCATCTTGTAACATTACAATAGAGCTATAGAATCCTAAAAACATCAGTTCTTCTTCATTTTTGCTGATTTTGTGTAATCAAGGAGAAGTGGAATCACATCCTTCATCGATTCTTCGAAGTGGATGTTCTTCATCTTCTCCATTTTCTTCTACTCCAAGCTACCATGAAAATGAGTAGCTAAGTTCATCTTGTTGTCAAGGTTAGATGTAGGTAATCATTTAACTTTGTATGTGTATGGATGATCCTCATTTGTAAACTCTTGGATGATTAATATATGTTGAAAACCTTGTTTCATTTACAATCTTTTGTGTTGGTTAATGATTGAGAAATATTCTCCAACTCTTGACCTAGGTTTTCATCCTTCTCTTTTCTTGAGCTAGAGATAGTCTTGGATGGTCTTGTTCACTTAAAATGTTAAGCTTTAAAGTTGTCATTCTGATAGATTGTGTGAGAGATCAACAATGGATCAAAATGGTAAACATCACAATATGAGTTAGAGATAATCATATTGAGAGGATATTGTGAATGTGTTGATCATTAAAAATAGTTTATGAAATGTTGATTGGAATTATGCATGCAAAGTGATTACTGAAACCTAACTTTGGCAATCTTTATTCAAACCGACAAACCATAATTTTTACCGTTGTTTATAACTTTTTATGCAAGATACCGACTTTAAAACCAAACCCCTTTGATATTATAAAACTACGAATTTAACAACTGTCGAACGGCGGCAAAATCTTATATTCCCCGTGGAGACGATAATACAAACCTGACACTTTACCACTGTTCTAACACGCGGAAATGCGGTTCGACAGAGTCGCCACCGAACTTTATTTATCCCAAATAAACGGGAGAGGAAAATATCGAGAAAACCTCTTAAAACGAAAGGATAGGAACAGGGCCGTCGCAGCCATGTTCTGGGTCTGTTGTACTTAACGGAAACCTCTTAGGGTATTTTATAGTGAGCGTTATCTAGACTTGCTTATTTTATTCTCGATGATAAAGGCGAATTGGTAGGGTAAACGGATAAAGATGCTAATGGGAAATGGGTGGTTAAAGGATAGGGTGCTCGCCAAGGATTGGGGCCCTTGTGCCTACATATGCTCATTCGGACGAGAATGAGAAAACAGAGCGTCGTAGTTCGACTACGGGATAGGGGGATTATGGATGGAATAATGGAGGAAGATAGAAGTGTGGAATAGCGGAGAAAGGTAGAAATGTGGAGAAAGATAGAAGTGTGGAATAGCGGATAAAAATGGAAGTGTGCTCGCCAATATCATCGCAATCTTGTGCCTACGTATCTTACATTCAAAAGAGAAGATACATGGATGACAATTATTTCAGTTATCTTTTCCGTGCCTGGATACGATAATCCCCATTTGAGCTCATTCCCTCAATGGAGTCTTGTTTGAAAATTTCTTTCTAGCTCGATCCTAGATTGAACTTCGGTCCCCGTCGGTCGCCGAACCTACCTGGACGTGCATTTATTTTGCACCATCTATCAAGAAGAGATTTTTACAACGCCTCATTTCAGATAAGTGGCAGTCTCTCCAGAGAAGCTTATCATATTTTTATCATTGTGCCGAGATAAGTGCCAGTCTCGCCTGAGAAGCTTATCATTGCTACCTTTGCAGATAAGTGGCAGTCTCATCCGAGAAGCTTATCATTGCATCTTTGCTCCCCAGTAAGTGGCAGTCTCACCCGAGAAGCTTATCACTACCATTTTACAGCACTGATAAGTAGCAATCTCGCCTGAGAAGCTTATCCTATTTTCACTATCCAGTAACAAGTGGTTATCTCCCTCGAGAAGCTTGTTTCCATTGCACTTTTCCCAAATAAGTGGAAGTCTCTCCAGAGAAGCTTATCAATTTTATCTATATTCCCAGATAAGTGGCAGTCTCTCCCATGAGAAGCTTATCAATCGTTATCTTCTTCAGATAAGTGGCAGTCTCTTTATTTGAGAAGCTTATCCAATTTTGGTATGTAAGTCCCTTGCAGTGATAAGTGGCAGTCTCTCCCAAGAAGCTTATCAGGGCATTTCCTCATTGAAGTCCAATTATTTTGGCATACAACAAAGTTTTTACCCTGTATATTTCCTGATGGTTCCTGAAGATCCCGTTTGATATCTTAGCTTAAGGAATTTCCAGATCTTGTATGTTATTCTTGCCTGAAGACTCCAACATTTTTGTTTACTCGATCCTACTGCCATGTGGATCCTGTTTTACCTTTTGTCCTAGAGTGTCAACTGGTCATGCCTGGACCTGTTGAGCAGCTACTCTGGATATTTCCCCCAGTGGAGGCCGTCTGGCCGGTGCCATCTCCATTGAGGATCTCTTCTTGCTTTCTTTCTAAAGTGAAAACTGGTCATGCTTGAACCTATTGGTCTATCACTTTAGATTTCCCCGGTTTCGTGCTATTCCCCAGTGCGTTGTCATCCCTAGTGAGTGGTTACTCATTGCGTCTTTCCCCTGTATCGTCGTTTCACCTGCATCTTTGCATTTTATCTTTTTACCATATGCATCATATTCATAGCATTGTCAGAACTTTAGTTTAGTTCTGTTTGTCCATAGCATTGCATATCACTGCATCTAAAGGCAAAATTTTTGGTTATCTGTATTTAAATACCTTTCACCATGATTCCGCAAAGTTCTTCGTCGCTCATATCATCCAGTGAAGTTATTTAAATAGGGGCAACTATCGTACCCCAAATTTTACCCTTAGACTCATTGATCATTCGCATTTTCATTTTGGTCGATCTTTCGTTTTAGCTAACTGTTTGACCAGTTTGTCCGTTTTGTTTTATGAAGACAGGTTTGCTGCATGAAATTCAAGGCCTTTTGTGTGTTCTATTCTTTGCAAGTTCATTTGAAATAAAGAGTAGATATACTCCTGTGATTGTGATCCTCAGTTAGAACAAGGTCAATGTCCCTCCAAGGTTTATCTTTGAGGTTTCTCTAGAGAGGATCGAGATTAAAGTGTTTTTACCCATGGATTTTGAAATGTGATTATTAGAAAACTTTTGAGAATTTTTATGGTGGGTGCCATTACAGATGGTGTCCATATTTTCAAAGGATTCTTTAAACAAGACTGGGTCCTTATTCATAAGTTTGTAAAACCACTGGTTTCTATTCCAATAAGAAGGATTATTTATCCAAATAGCCAAGTCCAAGAATCATGTGGATTCATTTGTCAAGATATCATTACTTAAAGATCAGATTCACAAGTTACAAGTTAATTTTCAAGGTTATAGTTTGAGCCACGATTTATGGTTTGTATCGAATTCACAATGAGCATCAAGTTTTAATTCCTTCCAAGTTGCATTTTTCGAATCTAATACTACCAAGGAAGCATACGAATTTGGCTCATGAGATTTTATGTTTTGGAATAAGAAGTTCTATTAATTGATATTCAAAGATTACAAGGGATGGTTTTATCAAGATTCCATTACAAACATATTCAAGTTACAATTTTTTTAGATTCATGTTACAAGTTCTAATCCTAAATCCTAAGTCCTCATGTCCATACTTCAAACATTCGTGCAAAATGAAACAAAATGCATCAGAATTTATAAACAATCATAAACGAAGAAATTTAAGAAGAAAAGGACATTGAATTGAATTAAAGCCCTCATAACTTCAAGATTATCATTGGGAAAATTCGAGCAGTCCGCAAGGGCAACGTCTAAACGCCACCAACTTGCAAAATAACAAACAAGAATATCGGAAAACAGCAACATCATTGGACAAGTCTCAAAGTATCTTTGTTCAGATATATCATCATCATCACGTTTCTAAAAAAAAAATTCTCTCGCAACATCAAGCAAAACCCAGGAAGCATCTGTTCATATCCATGAAAGAAGAAAATTAAAGAAAATTAGAAAAAATAGTTTCTTCCCAAACACGGTAAAAGAAAATGAAGTTTTTCCCAAAACACAGTTCAGAGCTTTCCAAACAGCTCCAAAACGAAATTGGAAAATACCATCATCATCAATAAAGCAAATAATCCGAAAATGAAAAGCCAAAAATTGCCATAAACCACAAACGGATGTGAACCAGAACGGACAGCCAAAACACAATCATCAACTTTCCAAAACAAGCTCCAACGGTTCAAACATGAAAATGACACCAAAATATCACGATCAAGAGGCCAAAAATGAAAACGGAAACACCATTAAAGGCCAAAACTGAAATTGGAAAATCATAAGCATATTACCAACAAGATCAAACCGAAAAAGGAAAAACTTTCCAAAAGAATTCCTCAGACAAGATCAAACTAAAAAAGGAAGGTTCTTTAAGGTTTTTTTTCAAACCGTTTTGAGGTTTAGGTTATCAAAGGAGAAAATCGAAAATATCCAAGAGCTCAGAGAAGAATCTCATCACAGCTCAAAACCCTCATAAACATAAATCTGTAAATCTCACAAACAACCACGAAAATCCAGTTCGTAAAACCCTTATAACCGAAAATCCACAAAACCATCACAACTCCAAAACTGTCAACGAACCCACGACCAAAAACCCAGAAAAATCGCCATCAGCGAACAACAATCACCAAACCTTCGCAAACCGTCAAGTCAGTCGCAAACCCACCACGAGTCACCGCCAACAAACCGGCTCAGAACTCCGTTCATCATCGTCGGAAAACCGCGAAACCACAAACACTAACATAAGCCCCATTTCTTTTTAACATCATTTGGTTTGTTTGGTGTTTTTTAGGTTGAAGAAGATCAAAGGAGAAGAAGACGAGACAGTTTCGTTAAGAGAAGCAATGTTGGTTGGAAAGAGAAGAGAGAAAAAGGTCAGAGAGAAGAAGAGACTAAAAATGGAAAAGAACAAGGGCGCCGTTTGCATGTGGGGAGTCTAGGGTTTCATAAACCCTTCTCCTTGTTGTTTTATCAACTGGGTTTGGGTTTGGGGGTTTCATTGCCCAAGCTTACCCAATCCTTTTTTATTTATTTTATTTTTAGTCTTTAGTTTTTTTGTTTTGTTTTGCATTATATATAAATAAATAAAAACAAATACTAACAAAACTAACATAAAAATCCAAAAAAAAATTTTCTTCTAAATTCTAATTAATTTAATTTAACTATTTTTTAGAACTTTTAGGTTAAATAACCTTTTTGCTAATTTACCCTTAATCCATTTTTTTCTTAAAAATAATTAAAACTTTTTTTAGCTTAAGTTTAACCATTAATTTTAACATCTTATAAAACCTAGATCTAATTTTAATTAAATAATTTTCTCAAAAAAATAAAATAAAAAAAATTAGAATTAGATTCTTGGCATTGTAAAACTTATTAATTTCTAAATTTCTAAATCATTTGCAGTTCATCATTTTTGCTATTCCAATTCACCTTTACACTTAATCATTTCCTCTAATCACTATCTAACTTCACTTCTCAAATTATCCATTGAAATTTAATCTCTAATTATGCTTATCACTGTTATTCCTATTTCAATATCTCATGTCATACCACATGTGTATACCTCTGCTTCATTTTTCTACTATTGTTAACCGTTTATCTGCTTCCGAAGGAAAGATTTTCCATTTGACCGTCGTGTCAACGCATTTACCCTCACCTTATTCTAGCCTTAGGATCCGAGTCGCCGTACTCGTACTTAGGCGTCCCGCCATGGACATACATTCACCCTATCCTAGCCTTAGGACCCGAGTTGTCGTACTCATGTTTAGGCGTCCCACCGTGGACATCCATCCTTTTATCCTAGCCTTAGGATTAGGATTCACCGCACTCCATGTAAGTTCCCGCCGTGGAATACTTACCTTACCCTTTTTCAATTCAACTTTCAACGTAGAATTCGGAGTTGCCGCACTCCACGTAAGTGCTTCCATATGAATGTTTACTTTCCCTTGGAACCTTGACCATAGTCAAGAAGTTCCTCTTTCTCCCTCTTTGAGGGGAACTATCTGATTCCATCCCCTACCTCGGATACGTAGGCACAAGATGCGAGTCTTGGCGAGTATACTTAGGACTAACCCCTTAGGTCCTTCTCTTTACCTTTAACCCTTAGCATTACCCTTTAAGCAGATAACCATTAGCAATAGCACATTTTAAACAAGAGGTTCCTGTAGAGTACTATAGAAGTTTAGGATGCTAATACCTTCCCTAAGCTTAACCAACCCCTAAGCCCTTGATCTCTCCCCGCATTGTGTTTACGATGCAAAATAGGTTTTTCCTTTCTTTAACCTTTCCTTCTGATAAATTAAAGACCGGTTGTGAATCAAGATTGTGATTCAAATTAATCAATAATTTGATATCCTATTCTCACCGCAACAATTGGATAAAAGTTTTACGGAATTGCTTTATTTGCTAAAACAAATGCTACCAAAAGATAATAATTTGTCTGATGTTTGTTATGATACCAAGAAGATATTGTGTCCTATGGATTTGGAATACATCAAAATACATGCATGCCCTAATGACTGCATATTATACAGAAAAGAGTATGACAATTTGGATCAATGTCCAGAATGTGGGGTGTCACGTTACAAGTTGAATGACAAAAAAGGTGATTACAATGACAATGTTGGTAGGAAGAGTCCTCCTGCTAAAGTGTTACGGTACTTGTCAATAATTTCAAGATTCAAGAGACTTTTGCTAATACGAATGACACAAAGATAATTAGATGGCATGCAGATTTAAAAAAGGTGATAGAAACATGCGTCATGTAGCTGATTCTTTCCAATAGAATAAAATTGATTCGTTGTTTCTGGATTTTGGAGCTGAGCCAAGAAACCTTAGGCTTGGGCTTGCCACCGATGGAATGAAACCCTTTGGTAATATGAGTACTAACCATTCTTCATGGTTTGTTCTTCTCTCGACTTATAACCTATCTCCTTGGTTGTGCGTGACGCATAAGTAGGGCTGGCAATGAACCAAACCAACTCGAAGATAGTTCGGAATTCGATTCGACAGTTAAATCGTTGAACTAGGTTCATGAACCAAATGAGTTGAGTATGAGCGAAAAATTAAGTCCGTTAACTAAATGAGCTGAACTTGAACTATACATAGTTCGACTCGTTAGGTTCACGAGTCAACTCGATTACATATGAAAAGAATTATACTGTCTTTAAAATTAGGTTTAAATATTTACTTCAAATCTTAGACAAATTTAATCTTCAATTTAGTAGTTTTTGAATTAGACTCTCAAATGTATCTCTTGAAAGTTGTGTAGGTTTTGAATTAGTAGATTTCGAAGATAAAGTTAAATTTCAATATGATAACTTTTATTTTATTTTAATATTTTATTTAAAAAAATATATATTTATTTAAAATGACAAATATACTAAAAAATATATATATTTAAAAAAAATAGTTTTTAAGTTCGTGAACCATGTGAGCTGAACCTAATGAGATGAACCTAACGAGTCGAACCGAACTGTTCGTGAACTTATAACGAGTCGAGTTTGAGTTTAAAAAAAAGTTCGTGTCAAACTCGAACTCGAACTCGAATTCGAACAATTCTTAACGAGTCGAGCCGAGCTGAGGTGAGTTCGACTCGACTCGACTCATTTCCAGCCCTACGCATAAGTATATGTTGTTAAGTATGATGATTTCTAGACCATGACAACTTTGAAATGACTAGATGTTTATCTAAGTCCATTAATTGAAGAGTTTAAGTGCGTGTAATGTTATTTTACACAATCAACGACTTTTCTGCATATGATAATTTTCCTGGATATAGTGTCAAAGGACACAAAGCGTGTCCTATTTGTGAATTTAATACCTATTATCACCAACTTAAGTTTGAAAAAAAGACTGTTTATCTTGGGACTCAAAAATTTCTAAAACCCGGTCATTCTTATCGTAGATTGCAAAAGACTTTTAATGGAGAGAAGAAGTTTGATATCGCTTTTAAACCTTTAACGGGAATGAATTTTATCGATGAAAGATACACATTAATATTGTCTTTGGAAAGAGAGAAAAAGAAAATGGGACAGTTGAGAGAAATATATGGAAAAAGAGGTCCGTGTTCTTTGGAAAATGTGTTGCATGTGGAGAAAAATGTGTGTGAAAATTTGATTGGAACATTTTTAAACATTCCAGGCAATACTAAAAATAGTAATCAACCTCTTCTCGTTATGGAGGCGATGGGTATACGAAAACAATTGGTTCCAATAGAAAAAGGGAGAAGAACTTATCTGCCTTCGGCTTGTTACACTTTATGTAAAAAAGAAAAGAGTTTTTTTTGCGTGTGTTTGCATGATATTAAAGTTCTCCAAGGTTACTCATCAAAAATCAAAAAACTTGTATCAATGAAAGATCTCAAGTTAATTGGTTTGAAATCTCATAATTGTCATCTCTTGATGCAATAACTTTCTACCAGTAGCTATCCGTGACATCCAACCAAAAAATGTGAGAGTAATTATAACTAGATTGTGTTTGTTCTTCAATGCCATATGTAATAAATTTCTCAATTTCAAAATATTAGATGAATTAGAAGATGAAGTAGCCATAATCTTGTACCTACTAGAGATAAATTTTTCTCCATCATTTTTGGACATTATGGTTCACTTACTTGTTCATCTAGTAAGAGAAATCAGAATTTGTGATCCAGTTAATTTAAGATGGATGTATCCAATAGAGCGATACATGAAGATCTTTAAAGGATATAAGAAGAATCATAATCGGTTGGAAGCTTCGGTTGTTGAAAGGTACATCACATAATAAGCGGTTGAGTTTTGTACAAACTATTTGTCAAAAACAAAGTCTATAGGAATTCCAAAGTCTCTTCATGCTGACACTGAAGGTACAGGTATTTAAAGTTTAAATTTTAAGTTAATAGCTCGGGATGTAGTTATTCAGACACATTTCTATATATTGAATAATTTTGAAGAAGTTCAACCTTACGTGGCTACTCACAAAAGACTTTTGAAGAAAAGATATCCACAAATGAGTGACAAGTCGTTGTTGATCGAACATAACAAGAAATTCCTAGATTAGTTTAATAAAAGGACACCAAATGATCATAGTGCGTCTGAGACAATGTAGATGATCATGGCTTGCGATTAATCAAGGTAAGGGTGTGAAATATCATTATCTTAACAATGTAGATGATCATGTATGGATTGTTTGGATGTTTTCTCCATTTTTCTATTTTTAGGGGAGAAGTGGATTTAATCGATAGAAACCGAGTTTTAACGGTTAGAATCTGGAATAAGTGGTAAAGTATAGTTGAGGAATGTTAGACTAAGGCGGTTGAAACTGGTTTGGTGAGAATCGGTTGATTTTGGAAGGATTGGGCGATTTTGACAGTTAGGGATTTCTGAGTTCGCAGATTCGCTAGTATTCGCTAGGCGAATGGGAGCGAAGGTTCTCCAGGAGAATCTCAGTGAGTATGTAGCGAACCAAGTCAGTAGCCCAACTCTGTCTTCGCCAGTGAATTCGCCAGGCGAAGGAGGCGGCGAGAGGCTTTGCCCGACGAGTGTGGTAGCGAGTAGTAGCGAACACTCCCAGTAGCTACTGTCTGTCTTCGCCAGCGAGTTCGCCAGGCGAGTGTGGTGGCGAGCATTCGCCAAATGCTTCGCTAGGCGAAGGTCGGCGAATGTGATAGCATTTTCTTTTATTTCCTGTGCTTTCCATCCAATTGTCGATTGTTTGGTTTAATTATGTTTAATCCTTATCTAAATGGATAGTTTGTGTGTTGTTGTGATGTGATGTGTTGTGGGTAGCCTTACGGAGTGAATCTTAGATTATGAATCGATTATGAAACATGGTCTTTTGACAATATATGCATTGTTTAATTGAATTAAAAGTGCATGATAAGTGTAATTGAGTTCGTTGCAGTTGGCACACACACACACACACACACACACACACACACACACACACACACACACACACACACACACACACACACACACACACACACACACACACACACACACACACACACACACACACACACACACACACACACACACACACACACACACACATATATATATATATATATATATATATATATATATATATATATATATATATATATATATATATATATATATATATATATATATATATATATATATATATATATATATATATATATATATATATATATATATATATATATATATATATATATATATATATATATATATATATATATATAGTGAATACATGTGCATTGCTTGGTAATGTGATAATGATGTTGAGAATATGTAAACGTGCGAGATTCTTACTCACTGGGGTAGAATGACAAGGTGTCGTTCCTAGTGTAGTAATCACCGGGGTAGAATAATTGAGATGTTGTTCCTGGTGGGGTATAAGCGATGTACCCATAATCCCAAATGAGGATTTGTGAGAGTTGATGAGTTTATATGAGTCATATGGTATGTATGTGATTGTTGCATGAAAGTGTGAGATGTGGCCATTTGGCAATTATGTGCATAATTGTATGTACTTGTATGAGGTGAAATGCGTAATTATATATATATATATATATATATATATATATATATATATATATATATATATATATATATATATATATATATATATATATATATATATATATATATATATATATATATATATATATATATATATATATATTTGTGAATATCTAT
This sequence comes from Lathyrus sativus, assembly GCA_963859935.3. NCBI lineage: Eukaryota > Viridiplantae > Streptophyta > Magnoliopsida > Fabales > Fabaceae > Lathyrus > Lathyrus sativus. Next base: position 111,397,006 of record OZ012735.1, read on the forward strand.
GCATTTCAAGAGTGTATGGAGTCATTTTGCATGTGAAGCATCATGATTGCATTCTTGTGTCTTGATCCCGCGTAGGATCTACAGAAACCTCGTGTGCCCTTGTGGGGTGTGAACGATGGTTTATTTTTGATCCCTAGGAGGTGTTCGCTGTGTTTTCTGGCGAACAACCTCTGGTTAACCAATTTCTTCAGAAAGTTGGGTTACTTGCAGGACCAACCATACAAGTCCTAGGATACATGTGCATTTGGTTCTGTCGAAATACTCTTAGACTCTTGGTGACTAATTTGTGGTTTGTTTTATCAATGTTGTCAAAGTGTTAAGGACTTTGATTTTGCAAGTAACGAAGTTTGAACTTAAAGATGAAATAAGGTTAAAAGTTTAAACAAGAACAAAGAAATGTCGAAAGGCTAAAAACTTGCAGAAAAGTAAATGAAATGTAAAATGACATGAACTTGAAGAATAAACAAGTAATGAACTTGAAGAATAAACAAGTAATGAACTTGAAGAATGAACAAGTAATTTAAAATGACTTTGAAAATATAACTGGTGTTTAAACGTACATTGTTCCAAATACTAGACTCATTTTCTCTCACACTGGGTACTTAGAGCTTTTACGGGAATTTTGTACAAATTTTCACACACACATTCTAACCACAAACTATCCTATTTATACACAAACAAAATAACTGCTTAGAACGGAAAAACTATAACTAAACGACAAGTGTCAGCCTGCATGTAAATTTCTTCTCTGAAACCTCCATGTGTCCAACTGCCAAAGGTTACAACCTTTGAATTTGAATCTCTTCCTTGGTGACGAAACCTTGTAACTCTTCAAAACTGTCGAAACCCTTTTAAAGGAGAAAAACTCTTCAGCACTTGCCAAACCTTATCTTTTATTAACAAACTTCTTCTGTCGAAGCCCTCAGTCACACACTCTCCAAACTATTCTGCCAGAACATTATATCTATTTCTGTCGAAACAATGAAACTTTAAAACCTTGTCAGCAATTCTTGGATTCTCCTCCTGATGCTATCCTTCGACAAAGATGACCTTAAAGCCTGAATTTTAATCTTGTCGAAATTATGGTCTTGTCGAAATTATGGGTTTACAAATTGCCCCCCAGCAAAAGATATTTTCGACTATCAAAGGAGAAATGTCTTTTGCTGTCGAAGTGATCTTTGACTTCCAGTTGCATTTAGCTTTGTTTTCATTGATTTCAATCCCCTTTTTGTGGACCACAAAGCCTAAGAAATCCCCAGCCTTGTTGTACGGATGAATTTGCATTTTAGAAGTCTTTCGACCTCTTCTTTGATCTTCGACAGAATTTCAGGTGCAAAGCGTCTGGGGGTCTGTTTTATTGGCTTCTTCCCTTCCAGAATTGGCAACTTCAATTCCACCAAACCTCTGTCTAAACCAGGCATTTCGTCATAATCCCATGCGAAGCAGTCTTTAAACTCATTCAGCAGCTGGATTATTTCGATTCTGAGTTGAGGATTCAACTTGGCACTGATGTAAGTGGGCCTTTTCTCTGCCCCCAGTCCTAGATTAATCTCCTCTAAGGGATCCTTTGCCACCATTTTCATATTGGTGGAGGTTGGATCCTTTTCGAACCCCAAAGGTTCGTCATCATAAATGGCATCAAGTCTTTGGTTTTGCCATTCACCATTTGAGTCTTCTTCAAAACTCTGATTTGCATGTTGCTCCTCAATATTTTCTTGAGGGTGTTGTCCTTCGACAACCTGAGTGCTGGCTTCGACAGCCATATTTCTTACTTCAGCCTCAAGGGCCGCTTTGTGTTGTTTTTCGGCTATATAAGCCGAAATCCTTTCCATTGCTGAAACTTCAGTCATTTTCACTGAATTCACTTCCCCATCCAGTTGGGTTGACATGGGCAGTTCCACAAGTGTAATTTGTTTCCCCAATTATTTCTTTATCCCACTGGAAACCATGTGTAGGATGGAGGTACATGGAACAGTAAGCGTTGTCGGAAGCTGTCAGGTCGAAAGCCGCAGGATTGCATGGTGCTATATGGGCTAGGTTCTTGTCGAAGTTACGACTAGTGATATTGTTCACATCAGCTGTGAAGTAACTCTGATCTGCTTCAATGTTTTCGACAATCCCATCTGGCCTCCAGATTGCTATTCTTTGATGCATGGAGGATGGCACAGCCCCAATCCCATGGATCCATTCTCTTCCCAACAGCAAGTTGTAATTTGCTTTTGATGCTATCACCACAAACATTGTAGGCCTGGTGATGGATCCTACAGTCAAGTTCAATTGTATTACTCCCAGTGTTGTTCCCACTTTACCTTCATAGTTGGACAACACCATATTGTGAGGCTTAGTGTCGGAGTCATCTTTTCCAATTCTCCTTATCATGTAATGAGGAATTAAATTTACAGCTGCTCCGCCATCTATCAGAATTTTGTTGACACCTACACCTTCTACCTTTCCTTTTATGAAGAGAGGCTTTAAGTGAGCCTTCATTGCATCATCTGGCTTTTCGAAGAAGGCATTTTGCTCTTCGACACAGCCATTGTTCATTATGTAGTAGCATACAGGCTTCAAGCTTATGCTATCATCCATCATGTCATCCTCTTCGTCTTCGACTTCCATTATCCTGTCGAAGTCTCTGGGCAGTACAGAAACCACATTGCAAGTTACGTCGAAAGAAGCATCTGATTCTGAACCAAATTCATCTGTGACTTCTTCGTCCACTGGCATTCTATTGTTTGTTTTCTGCACCTCTGTGGTGTCACCAGATCTATTCTTCTGAATGATTTCTTTTTCTGCCAGGGGCATTCCCTTGTTTGTAATCTGCACACATTTGCTTGATTCAGCTTCCTTCTGCCCAACCTTTTGGTATTCTACAGTTTTCTTTTCAATTTTCTTCTGCCTTTGGAATCTTCTCCATTGGGATCTGGACATAGGATTCTTCCCTTTGTAGTTTTCAGAGACGTATTTTGGCTTTGCCTCCTTTTTAACTTCCATGGAAGGACCCCTGTTCACTTCAAAACTCTTCCATCTCTTCTGACCTTGGACATCCCTTATAGGCTGAACCCATTTGTCATCATTTGGCCTGTTGGATGGTTTGTAAGTGTTGAAACGTCTTTCTCCGACCCCTTGACTGTGATGCTCCCCTCTTCTTGGGTCGAATCTTTCGTTTCTGGTTGGTGGGACTGTTCCCCAATTTCTTTTCCTCTGGGTCTTTTCTGCTGCTTCCAAGTCATCAGCTGCTTTCTTGTCGAACACAGCACTGCATCTTGGGCAAAGCATGACTTCTGCATTCTTCCTTTGACACCTCTGGATGAATTCAACCAGACTCTCGTTCTCTTCTGGGTAAACCAGCTTCTGATGCTCCTCTTGACGCTTCTTTCCCTTGTCGATGTCTGGTCCTCCCTTTTGAGTGATTTCCACCATATGAATCCCAGCACTCTGTTCAGTTGTAATTTTCAATTTGTTCATTTTTTCGACTAGCATGATTTCCTCTGGGATGTCCTCCTTTGACTGACTAACATTGCCTTTTGGGTGTAAGCCCTTATAGATGTATTTGCAGCAATGTGCAACCCTTTCGACAGGATGTTCTTCATTTTTGGTGGTATCACTGTTCATTTGTTTGACAGTGAGGGAATTGTCATCAGTCCCTGGTGTTTTAATCTCCTCTTGGTCAGGGCCTTCAGTGACCTCTGTTTGGGCAGCGAGGGTTTTGCTATCCTCCTCTTCGTCATCCCTTTTGAAAGAATCTCCCCATCCTGTGGGTTTGATTTCGTTGGTATCTGTTTCGGAGCTTGGTGGTGCTGAATATTTCACCATGAAGTCGAATTTCCCATTTGACTCTCCCAAAGTGTCCCAGATCACCCCTTGCTCAGCATCTCTTTCACAGTTTTTCTTGTCGAAGCTTCTTCCCACTTTGACTGCATTTCTTCCGTTGAAACCTTCAGTAGTTTCAGTGGCATTCTCACTGTCGAAGTCTTCAGAAACTTTGACTTCTTTTGCCTCAGCCTGGCCAGCAGAATTATCACCTTCTTCCACCACATTGACATGGGTGTCAAAACCTTCAGCAGCTTCTATCATGGCGAAGTTGGTGTCGAAGCTTTCAGTAACTCCTACCATTTCAGAATTTTCTTCTGCCATGATCTCCATTTCGACCACATTTACCATTTCTGGCTCAGCATAATTTGCCTCCACAATCTGCATGGGATTGGAGTCAATCTTCATCTGCTGCTTGCCTTTGTCTCCAAACCTCAACCTTCCATTTTGGATTGCATTTTGGACAAGATCCCTGAAAAGGTAACATTGAGAAGTTTTATGACCCAAGAAATTATGGTATTTGCAAAAACCTCTCTTTTTCTGTTGGTCTATAGGAGGCTCTTTAGTGCCTGCTGGTTTTATTAACTGACCATCTTTGACTAGTAAATCAAATATCTCATCACACTTGGTGATGTCGAATGTATAGGTTCTTTTAGGGAACCTGTCATTCTTTTCCATTTCGACTGGACTTTTTCCATTCGACGGGGCTAAAACTTTACAAGAATATGGAGGGCCTTGCTTTAATTCTGCAAGATCAATTTCTTGCTGGTCGAAAATGACTGGTTCATTTTCGTCGTAATCATCTTGAACCATTCCTACATAGGCCACTCTTTCCTTCTTGTTTTTATTCGATCTAAATTTCTCATTTTTTAGTCTTTCTATCTGCCTTACTCTGTCTGCCAACTGTGCCATGTCTCTCAGATATTGGGTATCCAGTTTTTTCCTTATGGAATAATCAAGACCCCCTGCAGCCATTTCGACTAGTTCTTGTTCCGGCACTTGCGTAAAGCATCTGGCTTTTAATAATCTAAACCTATTCAAATAGTCATCTATGGGTTCAGAAAATTTTCTTTTGACACTTGCCAACTCTTTCAAACTTATCTTGGTTTGTCCCATATAAAATTGTTCATGGAACAATCTCTCTAATTGGGTCCAAGTAAAAATTGAAGTTGGAGGAAGTGACGTAAACCAAGTGAAAGCGTTTTTTGTCAAAGAACTTGGGAAATATTTCATCCTTAAGTTCTCGTTATTAGCAATCTCTCCCGCTTCTATCAAATAACGTGCCACGTGTTCTATGGTGGATTCACTAGTATCCCCTGAAAATTTTGTGAATTTGGGGACTTTCCACCTTGGTGGTAACTCTTGTTGTAAGATAAATTCAGACAAGGGGGAAGTATAACTAGGCCTTTGTAATCCTACGTTTACTCCGTTTTGTGCCATTATTCTCTCCACCATGGTGGCAATATTATTTTCGACAGGCATGTTATTGTAACGCATTCTCTGCTGTAACACTTCGTCAGCATTTTGGTTTCTCTGGACTATTATCCTTCTTGGTTCCTGTCGAATAGGCTCTTCTACATTAGGCTGTTCGACCATCACCTCTTGCCCCCTGGAATTTTCCTGAGGGTTCCCTAAGGGCCTTTGGTTTATAGTGAGTTCCTCTTCGACAGCCCTATTGGCAGGATTCTGGTTTAATTGCATTCTTTGTTGTGCTTGTGGGACTCCAAAAAAATCAGCAATGCGTGCCATCTGTTCTGCCAATATTTGGTTTGTGTGGGTAGTGTTTTGTATTAAGGGATTGAACACGTCTCCCATTTGTTGTGTCAAAGCCTGCACCATATCATGATTGCTTTCATCCATCTGTTGACGGATTACTTGTGCAGAATGGTTTGTCATAGTGGGCATATGGAAACCTGGTGGAATTTGATTCATTCTATTTCCATTTCCACCATATCCTGATCCTTGCAATGGTGATGACACTTGAACCATGGCATCAGAGAATAATGGTGACGAATTATGTAGGCTTGCCATCATTGAAGTTGGCATTCCGTACGGTTGTTCTCTCCCAGTCAAAGGCTGAGAATAATTCAGATATGGCCTGAATGTATTTCCTCCAGGGGGAGGGGTTCCCAAGGGTCTGGCGTGTCCCATGGTGGAAGAACTAGGCGCATTCTGGGATCCTGAACCCGTTGGTATGGAATCCCCCAAAGGAGACCTAATCTGTTCTAAAACAGGGCCAGACACTGGTATTGTTCCTGACGAAGGGATAGGATTGGAAACTGGAATGGTTTCGTCAGAAATATTTGAAGCATTTGGCAAGTTAGCCATGTTTCTTCTTCTTGTTCTCTTTGGTCTCTCTACGTCGGTTACGGCTAATTTACCGCTTCTAAGAATCATACAACGTAGCAAGGAACAATTTGTCTAAAAATTTCTATTAGATTTTATCAAATGCACTGGTCCCACTGGGCGTGCCAATTTGTTCGCTGTGTTTTCTGGCGAACAACCTCTGGTTAACCAATTTCTTCAGAAAGTTGGGTTACTTGCAGGACCAACCATACAAGTCCTAGGATACATGTGCATTTGGTTCTGTCGAAATACTCTTAGACTCTTGGTGACTAATTTGTGGTTTGTTTTATCAATGTTGTCAAAGTGTTAAGGACTTTGATTTTGCAAGTAACGAAGTTTGAACTTAAAGATGAAATAAGGTTAAAAGTTTAAACAAGAACAAAGAAATGTCGAAAGGCTAAAAACTTGCAGAAAAGTAAATGAAATGTAAAATGACATGAACTTGAAGAATAAACAAGTAATGAACTTGAAGAATAAACAAGTAATGAACTTGAAGAATGAACAAGTAATTTAAAATGACTTTGAAAATATAACTGGTGTTTAAACGTACATTGTTCCAAATACTAGACTCATTTTCTCTCACACTGGGTACTTAGAGCTTTTACGGGAATTTTGTACAAATTTTCACACACACATTCTAACCACAAACTATCCTATTTATACACAAACAAAATAACTGCTTAGAACGGAAAAACTATAACTAAACGACAAGTGTCAGCCTGCATGTAAATTTCTTCTCTGAAACCTCCATGTGTCCAACTGCCAAAGGTTACAACCTTTGAATTTGAATCTCTTCCTTGGTGACGAAACCTTGTAACTCTTCAAAACTGTCGAAACCCTTTTAAAGGAGAAAAACTCTTCAGCACTTGCCAAACCTTATCTTTTATTAACAAACTTCTTCTGTCGAAGCCCTCAGTCACACACTCTCCAAACTATTCTGCCAGAACATTATATCTATTTCTGTCGAAACAATGAAACTTTAAAACCTTGTCAGCAATTCTTGGATTCTCCTCCTGATGCTATCCTTCGACAAAGATGACCTTAAAGCCTGAATTTTAATCTTGTCGAAATTATGGTCTTGTCGAAATTATGGGTTTACAGGAGGATCTGCAGAAACGATCGTGTGCCCTTGTGGGGTGTGAGCGATGGTTTATATTTGATTCCGTGGAGAATCTGCAGAACGATTGTGTGCCCTTGTGGGGTGTGAGCAATCGGATTGTGTGCCCGTGTGGGTGTGAGCAATCCTGAAACATCATGTGTCCATGTGGGGTGTGAGCGATGGGTGAACATCGTAGGCCCGACGGGGAGTTACTTTGGTGACGAGCGATGGTTCCATTTGGTTCTTCAATGGAACCTGCTAAATGAGTCGGTATCGCATTTGCATCTGCATAGAGTCGTGATTCGATCTCTATGAGTTGCATTTATCATCCTTATATGTGAATTGGTGAAATAAACATGTTGTGTATGTTTATGCGAATTGGTGAAATAAACATGTTGTGTGTGTTTATGTGAATTGGTGAAATAAACATGTTGTGTGTGTTTATGCGAATTGGTGAAATAAACATGTTGTGTATGTTTATGCGAATTAGTGAAATAAACATGTTGTGTGTGTTTATGTGAATTGGTGAAATAAACATGTTGTGTGTGTTTATGTGAATTGGTGAAATAAACATGTGGCGTATGTTTATGTGAATTGGTGAAGTAAATATCATTGTAAATGTTTATGTGGAAAAGACATGACTTGTAAAAGCATGATTGATGAATGTGCTTGATTAAGTAAACGTATATGACGATTATAATGAATTGTGGTGAGAAAATGTGGAATATATGTATTATGTACTTGTGCATTTATATATGATTATATGCATTGTTATTATGATAATATTTCTCACCCTTCTGCTGGAATGATGTCCTACATGACATCGTGCAGGTATCAAGGTGTAGTACTGCTCGTAGTTGCGAGGTCGCTATTGGTGTTGCTGTTTAGTGATTTAATTGTATTGGGTCGAGTCATGCTTTGGTCATGTAACACTGGGATCGTTTGGGTTATGTTTCAGATGTATATTGTGATGTTGGCCTCAGTGCCTAAGTGATGTTGATTTATGTGATAAACACAAATATTTCTTTTATGAAAAATTGTGATATAAATGAATCCGCTGCTACATGCAAATGAAATTTTGTAAAGTATGATTATTTATTTCAGTGTTAATGAGCATGACAGATGGTTTTTAGTAATTTGGAAGTGTATGTGTGACACCCTTTGTGAATGCATGTTAATTTTACTCTGATTATGCTTATATTTTTCGTGGGGTTTAGAAGGGTGTTACATTAGTGGTATCAGAGCAGGTCGGTCCATCCGGCCAAGTTGTCTAATGTTGTTTGTTTCCCTTGTATGCGAAACGTGTGTGAAAACACTGTCGATACGTATTTATTGTCTAACCTTTGTCTGCAGAAGTGAGAATGATCCAAGTGGGGGAGAAAGTTGTGCTTCCCCAGGATGCTGCAAGTGTGGAGTTGTAGCTCAGTGTGTGATTAAACGCTCTTATAGTTTGATAGAGATGGTTTGTACCCCATCATGATTTCGGCTGTCTATTGACAAATTTAGGAACTGATCACCCTTAATCTCTTGTTGATAGTAGTTGGGATTATGTTGGATGGGATAGACGTGCCTTGCAAGCTTAGATGGCGTGAGCAGTGAATTGTTTGGGGTAAGGCCAAGTACTTGGGAATTTTGTGTATTAACGAAAGTGGAAAGTTGGTGGTTTTCCGATTAGTTGTGGTTGTCTGGAAGTTGTCCTGACAAAGTAGTGATACACAGCCAGGACGTGAAGTGGAGTTCTGATCGACTTAGTTATGGAAACTAGTCTGATATTGAGAGCTCCATGTTATATGTCTAATTGGATAGCCAAGGAATTAAATTGATGGGGTAATTTTGAGACTTGTGTCTGGTGTATGCTACGACAACAGATTATGAGGTCAAGTACGTAAAGGTTGGATAGTGACTTCTGATGATTATTAAAGGAAGTAAGATGTGTGTAATGGCCTTCTAAGTGTGGAAATGTTGTTTTTGTATTTTATCGTAATGGGAGAACCGTAACTCGAAATGACGCAGGATTAGAAGCGTTGGAAGTTACTACGATGCTCTATGTGATGGTGAAGTAGTAACATGGAATTAAGTTATTTCTTGATGGAGTACGTGTGGATGTTGTAGTAAGTACGGGAAGTGTGGGTTGTGTTTCTGCCATAACTCACAAATTGAGTGTCCGTTTGGCATGGGATTTTCCATACTTAATTGAGTGAGTTAATAGTTGTGTAACCGATGATATTTGGATATTCGAAGAGTATAGAGGATCATGTTGAACATCGGAGACTTGAGTTATCAGTGTTTGAGAAAGAGTAGTGATATGCCACTGTGAAGAAGTTCAAAGAGTTTTTGGAAGAGCTGTCAACAACTCGTGTATTGGTTTGGCCAAATCCGACAGAACTATTTGTTGTGTTTCGTGATGTTTGGTTGATATGATTGGGAGATATGTTAAGTACAACATCAACGAGTTTTGGTTATGCTTTAAGGCAACTCAAAGTACATAAGGGAATTATCTGACAAGTAATTTGGAGTTGGTTGCTGTCGCGTGTTTGTGCCGGAGTTGGAAGCCTCAATTGTTTAGTTGAGATTTGAGATGGTTAATAATCTTGAGAGCTTAAGGTATTTGTTTGATTTGAAAGGGTTGAATATGATGCAGGGGAAATAATTGGGGAGTTTGATATATACCAATGATGATGATAAGGAAGTTAGAACAGATTAAGCAAATTCGGGATATGAGTTTGGTATGTGAAGAGACTTCTTATGGAGTTGAGCTTTGTATGTTGTGACTGAATAATGGGATTCCCGATGAGATTCGAGGGAGTCGGAATTCATTTGAGTTAATAGATTGATTGAATTTAATTGATAAAAGTCGAAGAGCTGATCTTCGGATTGATGAAAATGGTACCATGAGTTGTCGTGATAAAGTTTGTGTTTCCAATAGTGGGAGTTGGATAAGAGTACCCTAGGAGAAAGACGTTGAGATAGATGGAGTATCCATCCAGGTGCTATGAAGATGTGACCCAATTTGAGGAAAATCGTCTTAGTGACCATAGATGGAGAGAGAAGTGGTTGAAGTTGTATATGTTGATTAGACTTGTTGAAAGTCGAAGTGTGAACATCAGAAACTGTTGGACATGGTACAACTATTGAATATTTCTGAGTGGCATGGGATAGTATCCCCATGGATCTTGTGACAGGTTTTCCGAAGAATTTGATGGGATATGATTCGATTTGGATGGTTAAGAATGGATTAACAAGAGTAACTCGTTACTTACCAATAAGGATGAATCATTCTGTTAGATGGGAATCTGAGTTTTTCATTAAGATTTTAGAAAGGTTTGCAGGCACTTCTGGGTGCCATGTGGTAGTTGAACTCTGACTAGCGTCCGTGGAAGGAATGGACAGACAAAGAGGATTATCCAGTATGTAGAGAATTTGTTGGAAAGCTTGTGTGTTGGACCAAGGTGGATCGTGGGATAGTTAATCGTCGTTGATTGAGTTTACCAACGATAATCAATATCATTCTAATATCGGAATGACATCGTATGAGGCTTTTTTTTGGGTAAGGGGTGTAGGACTCCTTTGAGTTGATGTGTGTCCGGTGAAAGTGTTGTACTCGGACCTGAGATTGTGCAAGAGGCAACTGGAAAGATCCAAGAAAGGACGTGTTTTGAGAGTTACGATAGTAACTGGTGTGGGTCGAGCTTGAGGTCTCGGAAGTACCTACTGTATTTTATTGATCTGTATCAGAGTGGCGCATCGGAAGCATGGAGAAAATAGCATGTTAGACTATTTTACCGCCGTCACTTGTGGAAATTGCATGATGTGTTCATGTGTCTAAGTTGATGAGGTACACTGATTCAGAAGGATGGTGTGCAAGTGAGAGAAAATTTGATTGTGGAAGCATTCCTAGTTCAGGTTGGTGAACGAGAAGCAACTTTGAGGTAAAGGGATTCCTTTGGTGGAAGTAGTAGGGAGATTGGGATGCGAGAGTCGTATCTAGAGTTATTCGAATCGGATAACATTTTTGAGGACGCAAATTCCTAAAGTGGGGGAGGGTTGTAACAACCCAATTTTCAATAACTAATTAATGGTACTAATTAATTGGTTTGTGTGATTTATCTGATTTAAGTGAATTATTGGATTTAACTGATTTATTCTACTTGGTAGAATAATATGGATTTATCAGATATTCTCTATTTAATGATGAGATATCTTATGAGAAAATGAATTGGTTGATATTTGAGAAGAATTATGATGGAAGGAAATATGATAGAAAGAGATATAAAGAAAAAGTAGAGAGAAAAGAAAGAGAATGAAAATATAAGAGAAAGAGAAGAGAAAGAAAGAGAAAGAGGAGAAAAGAGGAGGAAAAGGGGAAAAGCTCGGAATAATCAAGAATCGACTTTTAGCTTGCTATTAATCAAGGTAAGGGTGTGAAATATCATTATCTTAACAATGTAGATGATCATGTATGGATTGTATGGATTGTTTGGATGTTTTCTCCATTTTTCTATTTTTAGGGTAGAAGTGGATTTAATCGATAGAAACCGAGTTTTAACGGTTAGAATCTGGAATAAATGGTAAAGTTTAGTTGAGGAATGTTAGACTAAGGCGGTTGAAACTGGTTTGGTGAGAATCGGTTGATTTTGGAAGGATTGGGCGATTTTGACAGTTAGGGATTTCTGAGTTCGCAGATTCGCTAGCATTCGCTAGGCGAATGGGAGCGAAGGTTCGCCAGGAAAATCCCAGCGAGTGGGTAGCGAACCAAGTCAGTAGCCCAACTCTGTCTTCGCCAGTAAGTTCGCCAGGCGAAGGAGGCGGCGAAAGGCTTCGCCCGGCGAGTGTGGTAGCGAGTAGTAGCGAACACTCCCAGTAGCTACTGTCTGTCTTCGCCAGCGAGTTCTCCAGGAGAGTATGGTGGCGAGCATTCGCCAAATGTTTCGCCAGGCGAAGGTCGGCGAATGTGACAACATTTTCTTTTATTTCCTGTGCTTTCCATCCAATTGTCGATTGTTTAGTTTAATTATGTTTAATCCTTATCTGAATGGATAGTTTGTGTGCTGTTGTGATGTGATGTGATGTGGGTAGCCTTATGGCGTGAATCCTAGATTATGAATCGATTATGAAACATGGTCTTTTGACAATATATGCATTGTTTAATTGAATTAAAAATGCATGATAAGTGTAATTGAGTTCGTTGCAGTTGGCACGACCTTGTGAGTGCATATTGATTTTATGTGATAGTGTGTGAAGAATGCATGAGAATATATATATATATATATATATATATATATATATATATATATATATATATATATATATATATATATATATATATATATATATATATATATATATATATATATATATATATATATATATATATATATATATATATATATATATATATATATATATATATATATATATATATATATATATATATATATATATATATATATATATATATATATATATATATATATATATATATATATATATATATATATATATATATATATATATATATATATATATAGTGAGTACATGTGCATTGCTTGGTAATGTGATAATGAGATTGAGAATATGTAAACGTGCGAGATTCTTCCTTACTGGAGTAGAATGATAAGGTGTCGTTCCTAGTGTAGTAATCACCGGGGTAGAATAACTGAGATGTTGTTCCTGGTGGAGTATAAGCGATGTACCCATAATCCCAAATGAGGATTTGTGAGAGTTGATGAGTTTATATGAGTCATATGGTATGTATGTGATTGTTGTATGAAAGTGTGAGATGTGGCCATTTGGCAATTATGTGCGTAATTGTATGTACTTGTATGAGGTGAAATGCACAATATATATATATATATATATATATATATATATATATATATATATATATATATATATATATATATATATATATATACTTGTGAATATGTATGTATTTCAAGAGTGTATGGAGTCGCTTTACATGCGAAGCGTCATGATTGCATTCTTGTGTCTTGATCCTGCGTAAGATCTGCAGAAACCTCGTGTGCCCTTGTGGGGTGTGAGCGATGGTTTATTTTTTATCCCTAGGAGGATCTGCAGAAACGATCGTGTGCCCTTGTGGGGTGTGAGTGATGGTTTATATTTGATTCCGTGGAGAATCTGCAGAACGATTGTGTGCCCTTGTGGGGGTGTGAGCAATCAGATTGTGTGCCCGTGTGGGGTGTGAGCAATCCTGAAACATCGTGCGCCCATGTGGGGTGTGAGCGATGGGTGAACATATAGGCCCAACGACGAGTTACTTCGGTGATGAGTGATGGTTTCATTTGGTTCTTCAATTGAACTTGCTGAATGAGTCGGTACCGCATTTGCATCTGCATAGAGTCGTGAGTCGGTCTCTATGAGTTGCATTTATCATCCTTATATGTGAATTGGTGAAATAAACATGTTGTGTGTGTTTATGTGAATTGGTGAAATAAACATGTTGTGTGTGTTTATGTGAATTGGTGAAATAAACATGTTGTGTATGTTTATGCGAATTGGTGAAATAAACATGTTGTGTGTGTGTTTATGTGAATTAGTGAAATAAACATGTTATTTGTGTTTATGTGAATTGGTGAAATAAACATGTTGTGTATGTTTATGCGAATTGGTGAAATAAACATGTTGTGTGTGTTTACGTGAATTGGTGAAATAAACATGTTGTGTGTGTTTATGTGAATTGGTGAAATAAACATGTGGCTATGTTTATGTGAATTGGTGAAGTAAATATCATTGTAAATGTTTATGTGGAAAAGGCATGACTTGTAAAAGCATGATTGATGAATGTGCTTGATTAGGTAAATATATATTGTGACATATATGACGATTATAATGAATTGTGGTGAGAAAATGTGGAATATATGTATTATGTACTTGTGCATTTATATATGATTATATGCATTGTTATTATGATAATATTTCTCACCCTTCTGTTAGAATGATGTTCTACATGACATCGTGCAGGTATCAAGGTGTAGTACTGCTCATAGTTGCGAGGTCGCTATTGGTGCAGCTGTTTAGTGATTTAATTGTATTGGGTCGAGTCATGCTCTGGTCATGTAACACTGGGATCGTTTGGGTTATGTTTCAGATGTATATTGTGATGTTGGCCTCAGTGCCTAAGTGATGTTGATTTATGTGATAAACACAAATATTTCTTTTATGAAAAATTGTGATATAAATGAATTTGCTGCTACATGTGTTGCACCCTAAAATTTTCTCAACCTATTTCACCTGGTTTATGTTTTAATTGCATTATCATTTGCATTGTCACATCATGTACATGGTCCAATCATTTGCATATCATAACATAACAACTCATCTAACAGGGGATCAAGTGCCATCCTTATCTAAAGAAGCACATCAAGGGTCCTTATTCAAGCTTAAGACCATCCAAGTCATCAGAAAAGGTTTGAAATCTTGAGAAGTTCTGGATGCCTACATGGGGGTTGTGCTCCTATCTTGAGGAATATTGAGAATCATCAGTGAGATGAGAAGCATGGAATGTGAATATGAGGTGGGTATGGATGTCATGGGGTGTCTAGAGGGCATTGTTGAAGCTGAGGCAAGCCATTGATTCAAGTTCAAGAGCCATGGTTGAGGTGTGTACAAGTAGGGTTTCATCTGGGTAACCCTAGGTCAAGGAGAGCAAAGAGAAGAGCATCAATACCTAGCTCTAGGTCATGGAAGTCATGGGTTGAGATGTCAAAGCATGTGTATGTATGAGTCAAGATCAAGTTCAAGAGAATCAAGAGTGGTTGGAGGAGTTTGAGACAGGGTTCCTAGGGTAAAATCCCCTATATAGCACTAGACTTCCAAGCCACATAAGTTAAAATGCAAGTTTCAAATAGATTCTTGGACAACATGAAACTTTTATAGCTTCTAAATAGATTTAATTTGAGTACTAGAAGTCTTCAAGAAGATTTGTGGAACTCAAGTTATGGTTCTTGCAAGTTACAGGTCACCAGAGGACACTGAAATTTGTCTGTGAAAGTCACTTGAATTCCAAGCAACTTTTTCCCCTCAAGGAATTTTCAAATGTATTCTTGGCCAACATAATAGTTGTAGATCTTGATCTTAGCTTTCCATAGAGTACTAGAAGTCCTCAATAGGATTTGTAGAACTCAAGTTATGATCTTGGCAATCCAGGGGTATTTTGGGCATTTGTGATTATAGGTCATTTTTAAGCATGTGCCAAAATCTCCATCTTCCACTCTTCAAATGAAAAAGTGTCCAACATGAAATGTGTTTAGAATGATGTTATTATGCCAGGTAAAAAGTCATGAGGATTTGAATGGGCTTGTATCACAAAGTTACCAAAAATGGCTTAAAAAGGGAGAGTTTTCAAATAAATCAAAGAGGGAAATTGTGATTTTTGAGTTATAGGTCAAAACAAGTCCATGTGATATACCATTTTGATCAGAAAATGTATTTTGAGAATGATGGGAATATTACATTTTGCAAATAAGGCCATTTTCAAGCACTTTCCTTTTGTTGCTTAAGAATGAAGTAACACATCAATACATGACCATGGGATCCAAAACAAGGGAGATATCATAGCCATTCAATTCTAAATATCAGGAGATGAGAATTTCAAGCAAAATCAAGAGTTGTGGCAGAGCAAATCATTGACTGCACATATGAGAAATTGGAAGAGAATGAGAAATTGAAAATCTCATTCTGTTAGCTCCAGAAAGTTCTAGAGGTTTCCAATGCGTTCTATATAAGCATTGCAGTGGATTCAGATGAATTTTTAGGAGGGATTGAGCCAGAAACAAGAAGGAGCTATTGAAGTTTCTTCATCTGCATCAAAAATCGTGTTTGGTGATTGGGAAGGATTCAAGGCAAATCAGTGCATACAGAAGCTCCACAACACTTCATTGATCGTGTCTGGAGAAGACTGAAGGGTGATTTGAAGGTTTTCTGGTTCTGTTCACTCAAATTTTGCAGGTTAGTAAACTTTATCGTGTAGCTTGATATAGATAGAATTTCTAGGTTTTAAATGGTTAGATGCAATGTAGATCATGGCTAGGTCGTTTCTGGTAAAGAAATTTGATGATTAGAGACAAAACCTTAGGCGTGGCAATTTCTGTTAGAGCTTGGTTCTCGAGATTCTTGGAGGATTAATGGTGTTTGGATGATGATAATTGATCAGTGTAACATGTAGTTCATGTTAGTACCTTTAATTTTAAGAATGGTGACCATCGGGACTTGGTGATTTCTCTGCAACTTTGATCGGGTTTGGCTTTTGAGGGTGAGTCAATGATTTTGGATGGTGGATTTGAGTTCAGGGTGAAATTTGGAGTGGATTAGGGTTTTTATTTGACTTGATTGGTGAGGTTTAGGGTTTGCTTCGGCGGAGAAGACGGTGGTTGGACCACCGGACCACCGCCTGAGACTTGACCTTCACCTGAGCTTGTTTGGAGAAGATGAAGACTTCACCGTTGGATCATCTTGAAGAGGAGACTTGTTATGCTGATCGTGTGGCCAAGATTCAAACTGAGATTGCCTCCATTAGTTCAATACGCACTGTTTCACTAATCCCAGTCAGCGTGTGACTGGGATGCACGCGTGGACACGTTCTGAAGCCTCAGATGCGCTTACCAGTCAATTGATCCAATGGCTCCCATTTAATTCAGCATTTTAATTTCTTTTATTTTTAATCCATTTGATTTCTAAAATTCATAATAAATCCAATATTGTCCAATATTGATCCAAAAAATATTTTAAAAATACCTCCATGATCTTGGATTTATTTGTGATTTTATGAAATTAATAAATCTCATTTTCATCCATTTTTCAATTTGATTTGATTTTCTCCATTTTATTATTTTCTTTAATTTTGTATTTTTGCTACATGATTTTGTGGATTTTATTGTGACCAATTGGTGAATGATTTTAAGTTGATTCTTGTTGGACTGATTAGATTAGGGAAGCATGTACCCTTAGAAATTTTATCACAATTTTGTGAATAAAATTTAGGTTAGTTTGAGAGGTGAATAGGAGAGGTGTTAGAATTAGGGTTTCAAGACAAATAGTTGTAGTTTTGTGCATAGTTTGAGGATTAAATGAGTGATCTAGGGTTTGGGATTCCTATGGGGTATTGGGTATAGGGTTAGGTTCCCTTAGAAATTTACCTAGGATTTTTTTATGAGCTTTAGCATTTTATTTGATTTTTGCAACTTGTGTGGTGATTGTGGGTTTCTCCATTGGATATTTGGTTTGGTTATACTTGTGTGGGGCTATTCTGGTAGACAACACTGCTCAGCATAAGGTATTCTCTTTTATGGATGGTTTCTCTGGTTACAATCAAATCAAGATGGCACCTGAAGATATGGAGAAGACTACATTTGTGACACAGTGGGGCACCTTTTGCTATAAGGTAATGCCATTTGGTTTGAAGAATGCAGGGGCAACATATCAGCGTGCTATGGTGGCTTTGTTTCATGATATGATTCATCATGAGATAGAGGTATATGTGGATGATATGATAGCCAGGTCTCAGAATGAAGAACAACATCTTGATCATCTGCACAAGTTGTTTGAGAGGTTGAAGAAATACAGGTTGAGATTAAATCCAAACAAGTGTACTTTTGGAGTTAGATCTGGAAAGCTCCTGGGTTTCATTGTCAGTGGAAAAGGTATTGAAGTGGATCCTGCAAAAGTGAAAGCTATACGAGAGATGCCAGCTCCCCGTACT
This sequence comes from Lathyrus sativus, assembly GCA_963859935.3. Taxonomy (NCBI): domain Eukaryota; kingdom Viridiplantae; phylum Streptophyta; class Magnoliopsida; order Fabales; family Fabaceae; genus Lathyrus; species Lathyrus sativus. The sequence goes on from OZ012735.1 coordinate 111,414,978, forward strand.
GAGAAGGAGGTTAGAGGTTTCTTGGGACGATTGAACTACATTGCAAGATTTATTTCCCAATTAACTACCATCTGTGAGCCAATCTTCAAGTTGTTGAAGAAAGATCAGGTGATGGAATGGAATGATGAGTGCCAGACTGCCTTTGATGAAATCAAGAGATATTTGCTAGAACCTCCAATTTTAATGCCACCAGTTGATGGAAGACCCTTGATTATGTATTTAACAGTATTAGACAACTCAATGGGGTGTGTATTGGGGCAACATGACGAGTCTGGTCGAAAAGAGCAGGCAATATACTACCTTAGCAAAAAGTTTACCGACTGTGAAACAAGATACTCACTGCTCGAGAAAACTTGCTGCGCTTTGGCATGGGCTGCTCGCCGACTAAGACAGTATATGTTGACCCATACTACCTTGTTGATTTCGAAGATGGATCCAATCAAGTACATATTTGAGAAACCTGCTCTCTCCGGAAGAATTGCAAGATGGCAAATGATCTTGACGGAATATGATATACAGTATGCCACTCAGAAGGCCATTAAGGAGAGTGTTGTTGCTGATCATTTGGCTCATCAAGCAGTAGATGATTACCAGTCAATGAATTTTGAGTTCCCTGATGAAGACATTATGTCTGTTACCAAAGAACCTGGACAATATGACGGACCTGAACAAGGATCCCGATGGACTATGGTTTTTGATGGTGCCTCCAATGCACATGGTAATGGTGTTGGTGTTGTGATTAGTTCCCCTGAAGGTTGTCATACCCCGATTACTGCCAGACTTTGTTTCTATTGTACCAATAACATGGCTGAGTATGAGGCATGTATCATGGGTATGCAAGTTGCTATTGATATGAAGATTCAGTTCCTTGAGAATTATGAAGGATGCAGGCTTGGATGAAGATGAGTGGATTCAGACTCGACTTGACCAGATGAATTTGATTGATGAGAAAAGGTTAGCAGCAGTTTGTCATGGCCAGATGTACCAGAAACGGATGATCAAAGCTTTTAACAAGAAGGTTAAGCCAAAGGTATATCAGGCTGGTGACTTGGTAATCAAGCGTATCATATTACCACAGGGTGATCCTAGGGGCAAGTGGACTCCAACATATGAGGGACCATTTGTAGTCAAGACAGTGTTCTCAGGAGGTGCCATGATACTGACTACAATGGATGGTGAAGACTTCCCACAACCTGTAAACGCAGACATAGTTAAAAAATACTACGCATAAAAAGAGACCCGCTAGGTTGACAGGCCTAGGCAAAAATAAGGGCATCCCGGCAAACCAAAAGGGTTTGGGCAAAAATTAGGGATATATATATAAAAAGATGTACACCCGGCAAGTCGAAAACCTGAAAAGGCGGCTTGGGCAAAAAAGGGTATCCCGGTGGATTGAAAACCTGAAAGGGCAATCCAGGCAAAAGTTAGGGATTAAAGCGTATGACTATGTCTCGTTTGGATCACTCATGAAACTGCAACCAGTTGTACTACTTACTCAAGCTCAAACAGATGAAGCTCAATCCAATCGTTTCCGTCTCAACAGCAAGAAGATGAGATACTTGAGTGGCAATAGTAGAATTGAAACTCAATAGGATTATTTCCCACATAGATGATTCTTTTTGTAAAACTTCATGACAAAATTCTTTTACTAGGGTTTATGTCTCCTTGTACAAACTTACCCGTGTATGGGTCACTTTTGATATAAATAAACTCCATCTTTTGAATCCAGATTTACTTTTACCCTATTTACATAAGCGAAACGTCCATTGGTTGTGTTTGAATGTATGTATGCCTTTGAATATGATTGATGTTTACCAGAAATGCATGTATGCTTTTAATATGATTGATGTTTACCAGAAATGCATGAAAATGCAGTAATAGTATTTACTAAGGACGAACGAGGGAAGGATTTCAACGAAGCTTCGCCGGTTCATCTTTACAAGACAGTTACAAACCATCAGTAGGACTAATCCATTTTCACAAAGTCTAATCTCCCCTGGAATTTATATCCATCTCTTTTATCCTCATACGGATATACGGGAAATTACTCCCCAATAAGGGCACGATGAACGAAGACGGGATGTTATACTTATCCTACTATCAAACGAAAACGAAGGTTATCTATACCCTACTATCCCCAACAACGGGAGGTTATCTATACCTTGTTATCCCCAGCAGACGGAGGGTTATATATTCTTCAACAACGAATCGGGATTTATTTTCCTTGGCCAGCAGTTGTTATACAAGGATATCCAGACACTTCCCGCAGTGTCATAGCATACATACATCATTTACATCATACCATAACATATATGTCTATAGTACATTACCTAAGTGCATCATGTCATACATGCATACATAAAGCATAAACTAATGTTGTTATACAGAATGCTACCTTGTTTTCAGGTTAATTATCCAACAAACAATCTTATGATCTTTGGGACTGCTTTATTGTAACCTCAGGGTTACTTTATCCTCCTGATGAGCTTCTTATTACTTTGGGACTGCTTTATTGTAACCTCAGGGTTATTTTATCCTCCTGATAGCCTCTCATGACTTCAAGACGGCTTTAGAGCTACTGATTGCTCTATCCTCCTGAAATCATCCTATTACTTCAAGACTGCTTTAGAGCTATTCATTGCTCTATCCTCATGAGGTCATATTACTACTTCAAGACTGCTTTAGAGCTATTCATTGCTCTATCCTCCTGAAGCCATCTAATTATTTCAAGACTGCTTTAGAGTTATCCATTGCTCTATCCTCCTGAAATTACATTATTATTTCAAGACTGCTTTAGAGCTATCCATTGCTCTATCCTCCTGAAATCATTACTTCAAGACTGCTTTAGAGCTATTGATTGCTCTATCCTCCTGAAGACATATCACATTATTATTTCAAGACTGCTTTAGAGCTGTTGATTGCTCTATCCTACTGAAGCCATTCTATTACTTCAAGACTGCTTTAGAGCTATTGATTGCTCTATCCTCCTGTAGCCATTATTACTTCAAGACTGCTTTAGAGCTATTGATTGCTCTATCCTCCTGAGGTCAGATTTATCACTTCAAGACTGCTTTAGGGTTATCATTATTGATTGCTCTATCCTCATGAAGACATGCTGTTACATCAGTATTACTCCAGACTCCTGACAGTTCTCATTATACTACTGAAGAACTTTCCCCTAGTGGCATCTTTAAGCCCACTCAATCATGTTCAACCAACCATCAATATCACTCCATGCACTGGTGAGTGCAAATTTTTGGGCTTTTGTGTTCAATCCCCTTCAACCTTCCAGGTTACGACTGGCAAATATACCAATCTAACCCCTCAGGTTTCAGAAAATTGAACAGGGGCAGCTGTTGCACCCCAAAATTCGCCCTCACAATACAAGACTTTGTGTTCCAAGAAGGTTCACAAGGTTCACAAAATTCACAATTGGTCAGAAGAGTTGACAATTCCCTCAGACAATGCACCTCCTAAGCAGTGCATCCAAAACTAGGGTTTTGACTTTAATCAGGCTAAATGGACTTCCAAGACTTCAAGTGAGCTTCATAACATCTTATATGTGTATAAGAACCCCCATGTCAAGTTTCAAGACTTTTCTCAAAAGTTTGCTCAGTCAGATGATCAGATAAGTCAAAAGCAGTCAATGCAGTTAAAAGGTCAAACTGAGGTCAACTGTGGTCAAACCAAAGTCAAACTTCATGATTTTTTTTGCCAACATCAAAGAGAGGTTGGGTGAGAAATATTATCATAATAACTGTAATACCCCAAATTTTGCCCTAAGATTTGTCGTCGCATTTCATTGCATTTAATCAATTACTAACAAATTTGTGTAGTCGTTTGACTTTTTGCAGGTAAATATCATATGGCATGCATTTTTTTTCTAAAAAGTAAAAATGGCACAATTGGCACGAGGACATGTGTAAGGAGTTATGAGTGTGAGAGGTTGAGAGTTCGAATCTCACCTTTGTCACTTTTTTTGTTTTTTATTATTTTTACTCTAAATTTTTCTATCTTTCATTAAAAAAAATAACAAAAATAGTTTTTTATTATTATTTAATTATTATTTTCGTATTTTAATTAAATCATTTTTTAAAATATTATTTTTTTTCACTTTTTTCTAAATTATTCATAAAAATATCCAAAAAATCATAAAATAAAAAATATTGAAAAAAATTTTGTTCTTTTTATAATATTTTTTATTTTAGGAATCAATAGGATTATTAGTTTTTATTTTAAGTTTATTTTAATTATTTTAAATTATTTAAATTTTATTTTTTCTTAACTAATTATTTAGTTTGGGCTTTAAAATGGGCTTTAGGGACATTATTGACAATTTGGTGTTAACCCTAATTTGTTCCCTATATATACATGTGTTGCCTTGTTGGAAAAAAGGGAGAGAATGAAAAAAACCTAAGAGGAGTGAGTGCCGTTTGCCGTTATTTAGTTTTCTTCTTCATCCATTACTATTGTTTCTTTTTCTTCATCGTTTACCGTTATTTCTTTTCCTTCATCTATTACTGTTGTTTCTTTTTCTTCATCTTTTACCGTTATTTCTTTTTCTTCATCTATTACCGTTATTTCTTTTTCTTTATCTATTACTGTTACGTTTATATATATATAATTTTTAAATTGTTAGAGTTTATATATATAAGATTTTTGATCGAATTATGTCGATACGATGTTTGCACATTTGTGTGCATGACGCGTGACATTTGTGTTAGTTCGATCTGGTTGCGATGATCGCATTTTTGTGTGAGCAATAATACTATTTTTTGCTTAATTTCTTTTTCTTTGCGATAAATTTTGTTTCGTCCGATTTAGATCTGGTTGCGATGAGCGCATTTCTGCGTTAGCAACATTGTTGGGTTATTTAGCACATTTAAAATTCATTATTGCTTTATTATTATTATTATTATTATTATTATTATTATTATTATTATTATTATTATTATTATTATTATTATTATCATTATTTATTATTATTATCATTATTATCATTATTATTACCATTATTATTATTATTGTTATCATTAATTTATTAAAATTTGTTATAATATAAAAATCTGTTTTTTTAAAATAAATAACATTAACATCTTTTCCAAATTAATATGAAAACCTATTATTTTTAAGAAAAACTTTTTTTTAGATAAATTTAAAATAATAACTAAAATCTTTTTTTTAAAATAATAACTAGAACCGTTATTTATTTTATTTTATTATTGTTCAATTCAAATTTCATTATCATATTGTATCTGCTCCTCTCATGTAACCTCGCGAACTTAACAATCGCTCTTTAAATTCTGCCTTTAAATTTCTGCTTGCATGGTTTAAATTATGACATTATCTCTCTGTTTGCATGATTCAATTATCTCACGCGTTTACTATTATTTCTGTCACATTGCACACATCCGAAGGTTAGGTCTAACTGTTTGGCCGCCGCGCCAATAGTCCGTAAAACTTCACACATTCAATTTCAAATCCTCAAAACTACAAACTACAAACCCTAATTTTCACAAATGCCTCGCCGCAGGCAAAATTACAATTTTACCCTTAGCATTAGGTCAAAGAGCCGCCGCGCTCATTTTAGGGTTTCCCGCCGTGGAATCCCTAATTTAACCCTAATTACAACTTAACATTTCAACGTAGAGATTTGGAGTTTCTACACTCCACGTAAGCGTGTCCTTAAGATGCGTTTATTCCCCTTGAGACCTTGACCACAGTCAAGAAGTTTCTAACCTCCCTATTGAGGGGAACTACGATTACTCTGATTCCACTCCCGTAAGGATACGTAGGCACAAGATGCGATGTCTTGCCGAGTAAACTTAGAATTAACCCCCTTTATTATTTATTATTGCTTATTTATATTTTATTTATCTTTGCTATTTAATTATTTTGCTTATTATTTTGTAATTGTTTCTTGGATGTAAAGTTGTTTAATTATTTAATTATTATTATGGTTAGTAATTAGGGAGTGTAATAACATGTATGTAATATTAAAATAAATTTAGATCACTTTTAAATAAAGATAATTAAAATAAACACGTCACACACGTAAGTCGATTTTAATCGCCGTCTCACTTCCTAAGGATATCCCTCAAGTTGCCTACGAATAATGGTTAAGTGGGGTGTATAAAGCAAGTCCCTCAAATAAAAAAATCATCAAAGTCCCTTATGGTTGCCTTTACGAATCAAGTCCCTTTCGAAAAATGATGATGGTCCCTTATATGTGCTTATTACATCCCACAATGGCCTTCAAAGTCAAATTGTCCCTCACATACCCCTTAACATCCAAAGTAAGGACTACCTACTCCATTATAGTAGGGATAGTCTTACTAAAGGAAAGAATGAAGAATAAGAAAGACCTTTAAACATTAGGGTAGGTTACTCCTAGGTGCTTGCTCACTTCAAAATTGTTTCGCACTTAAACAAATTTTCAACAAGTTTTCAAACAAGTTCTTAACACATCCTTACATGGATTATTTATTAACTATTCTGAAAATTTTCTATTCACACACTACAATTTCAAAACAATTCAAAAGTGAGCTTAAGTACCTAAGAGCCCATGGATAACCATGGATGAAAAGGATGCTAATACCTTCCCTTTTCATAACCTACCCCCCGGACCCAAAATATTCTCTAAGGTCTTTCCTGTTCTTTTATAACCTTTCCTTATGGATAAAATAAAAGTCGGTGGCGACTCTTGCTATCCGCAACATTGTTTAAAGTCAGTTCACCGGGTTACAGAACTGGCGACTCTGCTGGGGACCTATTTAAGAGGGGTACCCTTAGGAATTAAGATCACTTTAAATTGTTTGCCTTGTTTGCTTTATTATTATATTGTTGGGGTGCTCTTATGTGTGAAAGGTCCTAACCTGGATCTAGTGTACCTTAGGTAAATGGCAATAGACCAAGGAAACTGTACGACGTATATCGATACGGTTGATCTGGTGGCCATAGTTAGTGCGACTTCTTGGTTGGTGCTTATATTCCTTAAGTCAAGTTGAGGATAATATTGAGGCTGCCATATGTTGTCAATGCGCTAAATGACTTTTAGAACCCTAGTTAACTCATCTTGGCCTTTAGAAAGTAGTGAGGTAACCGGCTTTGGTGCAGACTGAAGTTGGTTGACACTCGATACTACGCTCATTGAGATCTTAAACTTGGAGGGTTTTGGTTGGCAAGTAAGTTGCCTTCTGAACAACCACCCTTGTGAAGGATCAATGATATTGAGATCCCTTAGAACCTGGTTACTTTTGTAGGACAGGATGAACCATCTAACTTCAGGGGAGGGTACTTGCCTTTGAACCTCATGCAAGCCTTTAAACCTAGGGCTATGGTGTGACTTGTTTGTGTGTGCCACATGTTTGTGATTGAGCATGACATCATGACATCATCATGCATCATAAGCATATCATTTTCCCTAACCATTTCAAGGACCAAAGGATTTATCTTTGTTCTTTGTTGCAGGTCATGGCTTCTGCTAGTGCCTGATCATTCCCAGTTCAACAAGAGACATGGTCACTTATTGGATCTAGTTACTTCAGGGTTCAGTGAAGACATGATGAGTGTGCTGTTTCAGTTCTTTGACCCTAAGCACCATTGCTTTACATTTCCTGATTATCAGCTGGTTCCAACCATGGAGGAGTTCTCTAAACTTCTGGGTATACCTGTTCTTGATCAGAAGCCATTCACAGGCTTAGAGAAGGAGCTTAAACCAGAAGTTATTGCTGCAGCTCTACATCTGAAGAAGTCTGACATTGTTCTAGAGACGAGAAGTGGAGTTAAAGGTATTCTTGCCAAGGTATTAGTGGATAAAGCTCAAATGTTCTTGAAGGCTATGAGCTACGATGCTTTTGAGGAGATCTTAGCCTTATTGATTTATGGCTTAGTGTTGTTCCCCAATCCTGATCAGTTCATAGACGTTCATGCCATCAACATATTCCTGAGTCACAATCCAGTGCCTACCTTACTTGGAGACATCCTACATTCTCTTCACACCCGTACTACAAGGGCAAGAGGAACTTTGATGTGCTGCATACCTTTACTTTCTAGGTGGTTTATTTCTCACCTTCCTCGCTCAGTAATGAAGAATGAGCAAGGGTTCAGATGGTCCAAGAGGATCATGTCACTTTCTCACTCAGACATCCATTGGTGCTCTAGATCTATGGAGAATGTCACCATCATTGACCGTTGTGGGGAGTTTCCTAATGTGCCACTTCTAGGCATAAGAGGAGGCATCACCTACAACCCATCTCTAGCTTTACGACAGTTTGGTTACGCCCGGAGCGATGGTCCACATGACATGTTGATTCAGGGCATTGTGTTTGATTACGACAACGATCTTCAGGGTTACCGTCAGAGATTCATCCGAGCTTGGGGAAAGGTAAACAGGATTGACAGCAAGACACTGGAGCCTAAGTACACTATTCCTATGGAGGCTTATCTCAGATGGGTACGATCTCGTGCTCAGACACTCATGATGCCATATCCTGCCGTCCTACCAGTTACCATGGAACCTGTTGTTGAAGGAGACACAGCTTATACCATCCTTCACCCAGACATGCCTACTGATATGGAAGACTTGCAGAGATCATGGATCCAACTGAAAGAGCAAAGGGATACTTTCGAGGCTCATCACAAAGCAAGCCAAGCAAGGATCCTAGAGCTAACAAAGCTACTTCATGAGGAACGAAACCTCAACTCATACCTCAACACAAAGAGGAAACGTCCATGGGAGACTTAAAACCCCATCTTTTGTACTTATTTCGTTTTCATTTTTTGTAAAGCCTAAAAGGCAAAACAAGTTATTACTAATAAAAAGTTACTTTCTTGTTTGTTTAAGCAAATTTAAATCCTGCGGTCCTTGAAAACATTGCATATGCATTCCCATATCATTGCATCACAGGTTTATAATTGTGCACGGGTTTCTCATCTTCTCGCCGTTTATTTCAGCAATGGCTCTTGAACAATCAGTTAAGGATCTCCAGGCACAGAATGCACAGTTTCAAGAGCTGATCCTGAACCTATCCAAGGGGCAGGATGAATTGAAGACACTGCTGGCCAAGAAGACTAAGAAGGCTAGAAGGTCTGCTGGGTTGCTCAACATGGGAAGAAGGTTCAAAGGTCCTGTCAAGACCAAGGAACAGGATGAAGACTATGAATCTGAAGAATCTGAGCAGGAGAGAGGCAGTCTCCACAACACTATGGGGGGCTCTGATTCTGAGGCTAACTACTACCATGAGCCTAACGAAGACAAATTCAAGATGCTGGTGGATAGAATGGATGCTATGGAATTACAGAAATCATCTGGGCTGGATTTTGAGGATTTGAGCTTGATATCTGGGGTGGTCATACCCATTGGGTTCAAAGTTCCTACATTTGTTGTCTATGATGGGGTCTCTTGTCCCAAATTGCATCTGAGGTCTTATGTCAGAAGAATTCAACCCCACACTGCTGATAAAAAGTTGTGGATCCATTTCTTTCAAGAGAGTTTATCTGGAGCTCAGCTAGAGTGGTATTATCAGTTGGAGAGTGTCAACATCAGAGATTGGAATGACCTTGCTGAAGCTTTCTACAAGCAGTATCAATACAATGCTGACTTAGCCCCCACTCGCATGCAGCTTCAAAGCATGTCTATGGGTGCCAAAGAAAGCTTTAAGGAGTATGCTCAGAAGTGGAGAGACTTAGCTGGAAGAGTTCAACCCCCTTTGACCGATAGGGAGTTGGTTGATATGTTCATGTGTACGCTGAATGGTCCGTTTTACAGTCATCTCATTGGAAGCTCATCATCTGGCTTCCCTGAGTTGATCATGACAGGAGAGCGAGTAGAGAATGGTATCAAGAGTGGTAAGATCCAAGTAGGCACTTCTTCATCAGGTGCTGCAAAGAAACCTCCCACTGGGAAGAAAGAATCTAATGCTGTGTATGGTCAGCCTGATCGTAACAGAAGGCATCAGTCTGTTAGTGCAGTTCATATTTCAAATCCAACTCCTGCAACAACAGAGCAGCCTCAAGGCAACCAACAGAGGGCTAGAAGACAGTTCACGAAGATCAACATGTCAATGGCTCAGGCATTGCAACACTTGTTGAAAGCTGAACTTATTACCCTGAGGGAGGCCCCTCAGAATCCCAATGTTACCTCTCCCAAGTACAATCCCAATGCACGATGTGCATATCATTCAAACTGTCCAGGACATGATACTAATAACTGCTGGGTCTTGAAGAACAAAATTCAGGATATGATTGATGCTGGAGAAATTGAGTTTGATCCACCAGGTACTCCAAATGTGATTACAGCTCCAATGCCAAATCACGAGAAGACTGTCAATGCCATTGATGAAGATATTGATGAAGATCTGCATGTCTATTCAGTTATGGAGTTGAGCACACCATTGTCTGTTATCAAAAAGAGGTTAGTACAAGCTGGGATCTTTCCAGGTTGTCATGAAGATTGTCTATATTGTACCTATAAGCCGGATAGTTGCTTCATTTTGAGAGATGGGATTCAACGTCTCATGGATAAATATGCTATAGTGTTTGAAAGAAGACCAGCATCTGTAGAAAGTATGGTGGATCATCTGACTCTGGGTAAGAAGATTGAAGAGGTTGACATGGTTGACAAAGTACCACTAAGAATCACTCATCAGGGCCCAATCAAGATTACTGCTGAAGGTCCTGTGAAAGTTGTTGCTGAAGCCAGAGTAGCTCCTCTGATCATTACCACTCCTGGTCCTATTCCTTATACATCTGACAAAGCTGTGCCTTGGCACTATGGGTCTGATGTTTACATCCATGGTGTCAAGCAGGGGCCTTTACCTGATATGCCTGTTGACATTGATAATATTGCTGGATCTAGCAAGATCACTCGTAGTGGAAGAGTCTTCTCTCCTCCAGTTGCTTCTAAGAGTGCAGTTACTCCTGCTGTTACTTCCATCACTGATGCTCGGGGCAAGGGTCCTGTTATTGAGCCTGTATCTACTGATGTGCCAGCTGCTGATGACCTCTCTAAGCAGATGGAAGAAGTATTGAAAATCATTCGCAAGAGTGATTATGATATTGTTGATCAGCTGGGGCATACTCCCTCAAAGATTTCTATGCTCTCCCTGTTATTATGTTCTGAGGCTCATGCCAAGTCATTGATCAAGTTTCTAAAGATGGCTCATGTACCCAGTGCAATTTCTGTGGACCAGTTTGAGAATTGTGTTGCTCACCTGACCTATGACAACGGGTTAGGATTTTCTGATGCTGACTTGACCCCTGCCAAGAGGGATCATAACATGGCCTTGCATATTTCAATCAAATGCAGGGGCACTACCCTGTCTCATGTGCTGATAGACAATGGTTCCTCTCTGAATGTGTTGCCTAAGGAAGTCCTGAACAAGCTGAGTCCTGAAGATACGGTATTGAAGCCCAGTAATATTGTGGTAAAGGCTTTTGATGGTTCTAGAAGAGTAGTGCATGGGGAAATTGATCTTCCAATCAAGGTTGGCTCTCAGGTGTTCACTGCTACATTCTATGTGATGGATATTCGTCCTTCGTACTCATGTCTGCTTGGTCGTCCCTGGATCCATGGGGCAGGTGCTGTGACCTCCACATTACATCAAAAGTTGAGATATCCGGTGAATGGAAAAGTTGTTACTGTCTTTGGAGAGGAAGAATACTTTGTCAGCCATGTAAACACTTTCAAGTATCTGGAAGTAGAAGGTGAATACATTGAAACTCCATGTCAGTCATTTGAAGGGGTTCCCTGGGCTGTTAAGGATTGTGTGACTCCTCCTGCTGTGAAGAAGGTTCCTGTGGTCATCAGAAACCCTCCAACAATGGCAATGGCCTCCCTCAATGATGCAAAAGCTGTGGTGGAAGAAGGTGGTTGTACTATTTGGGGTCAGCTTCCTGATATTCCATACAAGTCTGACAAGTTTGGTTTGGGTTTCACTGCAGAGTCCCAGAAGGCTGTCCGTCGTGCCCGTGCTGTTCGTATCACCAATCAAGGGGTTATCAATGCTGTGGGAGATCAAGATGAAGACTACAACTTGGAGGCATGGATTTTTCCTACTGTGGGTACTGGACTCAATAATTGGACAACTGAAGATGTTATCCCTATCTCCTTTAGTCAGGAGTAAATACTATTACTGTGTTATGTTTTTAAATTTATAATTTCCGGAACAATTAAAACTTTCAAGCCATGTGCCTTACCCGGGGCACAATGGTGTGCTTGTTACGGGTTGTCATTTCATTTGCATACTTCATTCAATAAGATCAGTGGACGTTTCGTTTTCGTAAATATTGTGTTCCTTGTCTTTCTTTTTCTTTTATTTTTGCTTTATCAGCTATGTGTTCTTACACACACCCACGTCACTAAAATGCAGATCCTCATCCACTCTGGATCCAGTTGATAACAGTTCTACTATTGCCAATTACAATTTCGAGAATCCGATCTATCAAACTGAAGACGGAAACGAGGACGATTGTGAAATACCTGTAGAGCTTGCTAGGTTGTTACAACAAGAAGAGAAAGCTATACAGCCACATGAAGAGCCAGTCGAAGTTGTGAATCTGGGAACTGAAGAAAACAGAAAAGAGGTCAAGATAGGGGCTGATTTAGAGGACAGTGTCAAGAGCAGGTTGATTCAGATGCTACGTGACTATGTGGAGATCTTTGCTTGGTCTTATGAAGATATGCCAGGGTTGGATACAGACATTGTGGTTCACCGTTTGCCAGTGAAAGAAGATTGTCGTCCAAAGAAGCAGAAGGTTCGTCGTATGCGTCCTGAAATGTCAGAAAAGATCAAAGCAGAGGTAATGAAACAGTTCAATGCAGGGTTCTTGGCCGTAACTTCTTATCCTCAGTGGGTTGCAAATGTGGTACCAGTTCCTAAGAAAGATGGTAAGGTACGTATGTGTGTAGACTACAGAGATCTGAACAAGGCTAGCCCTAAAGACGACTTTCCACTTCCTCATATCGATATTCTGGTAGACAACACTGCTCAGCATAAGGTATTCTCTTTTATGGATGGTTTCTCTGGTTACAATCAAATCAAGATGGCACCTGAAGATATGGAGAAGACTACATTTGTGACACAGTGGGGCACCTTTTGCTATAAGGTAATGCCATTTGGTTTGAAGAATGCAGGGGCAACATATCAGCGTGCTATGGTGGCTTTGTTTCATGATATGATTCATCATGAGATAGAGGTATATGTGGATGATATGATAGCCAGGTCTCAGAATGAAGAACAACATCTTGATCATCTGCACAAGTTGTTTGAGAGGTTGAAGAAATACAGGTTGAGATTAAATCCAAACAAGTGTACTTTTGGAGTTAGATCTGGAAAGCTCCTGGGTTTCATTGTCAGTGGAAAAGGTATTGAAGTGGATCCTGCAAAAGTGAAAGCTATACGAGAGATGCCAGCTCCCCGTACTGAGAAGGAGGTTAGAGGTTTCTTGGGACGATTGAACTACATTGCAAGATTTATTTCCCAATTAACTACCATCTGTGAGCCAATCTTCAAGTTGTTGAAGAAAGATCAGGTGATGGAATGGAATGATGAGTGCCAGACTGCCTTTGATGAAATCAAGAGATATTTGCTAGAACCTCCAATTTTAATGCCACCAGTTGATGGAAGACCCTTGATTATGTATTTAACAGTATTAGACAACTCAATGGGGTGTGTATTGGGGCAACATGACGAGTCTGGTCGAAAAGAGCAGGCAATATACTACCTTAGCAAAAAGTTTACCGACTGTGAAACAAGATACTCACTGCTCGAGAAAACTTGCTGCGCTTTGGCATGGGCTGCTCGCCGACTAAGACAGTATATGTTGACCCATACTACCTTGTTGATTTCGAAGATGGATCCAATCAAGTACATATTTGAGAAACCTGCTCTCTCCGGAAGAATTGCAAGATGGCAAATGATCTTGACGGAATATGATATACAGTATGCCACTCAGAAGGCCATTAAGGAGAGTGTTGTTGCTGATCATTTGGCTCATCAAGCAGTAGATGATTACCAGTCAATGAATTTTGAGTTCCCTGATGAAGACATTATGTCTGTTACCAAAGAACCTGGACAATATGACGGACCTGAACAAGGATCCCGATGGACTATGGTTTTTGATGGTGCCTCCAATGCACATGGTAATGGTGTTGGTGTTGTGATTAGTTCCCCTGAAGGTTGTCATACCCCGATTACTGCCAGACTTTGTTTCTATTGTACCAATAACATGGCTGAGTATGAGGCATGTATCATGGGTATGCAAGTTGCTATTGATATGAAGATTCAGTTCCTTGAGAATTATGAAGGATGCAGGCTTGGATGAAGATGAGTGGATTCAGACTCGACTTGACCAGATGAATTTGATTGATGAGAAAAGGTTAGCAGCAGTTTGTCATGGCCAGATGTACCAGAAACGGATGATCAAAGCTTTTAACAAGAAGGTTAAGCCAAAGGTATATCAGGCTGGTGACTTGGTAATCAAGCGTATCATATTACCACAGGGTGATCCTAGGGGCAAGTGGACTCCAACATATGAGGGACCATTTGTAGTCAAGACAGTGTTCTCAGGAGGTGCCATGATACTGACTACAATGGATGGTGAAGACTTCCCACAACCTGTAAACGCAGACATAGTTAAAAAATACTACGCATAAAAAGAGACCCGCTAGGTTGACAGGCCTAGGCAAAAATAAGGGCATCCCGGCAAACCAAAAGGGTTTGGGCAAAAATTAGGGATATATATATAAAAAGATGTACACCCGGCAAGTCGAAAACCTGAAAAGGCGGCTTGGGCAAAAAAGGGTATCCCGGTGGATTGAAAACCTGAAAGGGCAATCCAGGCAAAAGTTAGGGATTAAAGCGTATGACTATGTCTCGTTTGGATCACTCATGAAACTGCAACCAGTTGTACTACTTACTCAAGCTCAAACAGATGAAGCTCAATCCAATCGTTTCCGTCTCAACAGCAAGAAGATGAGATACTTGAGTGGCAATAGTAGAATTGAAACTCAATAGGATTATTTCCCACATAGATGATTCTTTTTGTAAAACTTCATGACAAAATTCTTTTACTAGGGTTTATGTCTCCTTGTACAAACTTACCCGTGTATGGGTCACTTTTGATATAAATAAACTCCATCTTTTGAATCCAGATTTACTTTTACCCTATTTACATAAGCGAAACGTCCATTGGTTGTGTTTGAATGTATGTATGCCTTTGAATATGATTGATGTTTACCAGAAATGCATGTATGCTTTTAATATGATTGATGTTTACCAGAAATGCATGAAAATGCAGTAATAGTATTTACTAAGGACGAACGAGGGAAGGATTTCAACGAAGCTTCGCCGGTTCATCTTTACAAGACAGTTACAAACCATCAGTAGGACTAATCCATTTTCACAAAGTCTAATCTCCCCTGGAATTTATATCCATCTCTTTTATCCTCATACGGATATACGGGAAATTACTCCCCAATAAGGGCACGATGAACGAAGACGGGATGTTATACTTATCCTACTATCAAACGAAAACGAAGGTTATCTATACCCTACTATCCCCAACAACGGGAGGTTATCTATACCTTGTTATCCCCAGCAGACGGAGGGTTATATATTCTTCAACAACGAATCGGGATTTATTTTCCTTGGCCAGCAGTTGTTATACAAGGATATCCAGACACTTCCCGCAGTGTCATAGCATACATACATCATTTACATCATACCATAACATATATGTCTATAGTACATTACCTAAGTGCATCATGTCATACATGCATACATAAAGCATAAACTAATGTTGTTATACAGAATGCTACCTTGTTTTCAGGTTAATTATCCAACAAACAATCTTATGATCTTTGGGACTGCTTTATTGTAACCTCAGGGTTACTTTATCCTCCTGATGAGCTTCTTATTACTTTGGGACTGCTTTATTGTAACCTCAGGGTTATTTTATCCTCCTGATAGCCTCTCATGACTTCAAGACGGCTTTAGAGCTACTGATTGCTCTATCCTCCTGAAATCATCCTATTACTTCAAGACTGCTTTAGAGCTATTCATTGCTCTATCCTCATGAGGTCATATTACTACTTCAAGACTGCTTTAGAGCTATTCATTGCTCTATCCTCCTGAAGCCATCTAATTATTTCAAGACTGCTTTAGAGTTATCCATTGCTCTATCCTCCTGAAATTACATTATTATTTCAAGACTGCTTTAGAGCTATCCATTGCTCTATCCTCCTGAAATCATTACTTCAAGACTGCTTTAGAGCTATTGATTGCTCTATCCTCCTGAAGACATATCACATTATTATTTCAAGACTGCTTTAGAGCTGTTGATTGCTCTATCCTACTGAAGCCATTCTATTACTTCAAGACTGCTTTAGAGCTATTGATTGCTCTATCCTCCTGTAGCCATTATTACTTCAAGACTGCTTTAGAGCTATTGATTGCTCTATCCTCCTGAGGTCAGATTTATCACTTCAAGACTGCTTTAGGGTTATCATTATTGATTGCTCTATCCTCATGAAGACATGCTGTTACATCAGTATTACTCCAGACTCCTGACAGTTCTCATTATACTACTGAAGAACTTTCCCCTAGTGGCATCTTTAAGCCCACTCAATCATGTTCAACCAACCATCAATATCACTCCATGCACTGGTGAGTGCAAATTTTTGGGCTTTTGTGTTCAATCCCCTTCAACCTTCCAGGTTACGACTGGCAAATATACCAATCTAACCCCTCAGGTTTCAGAAAATTGAACAGGGGCAGCTGTTGCACCCCAAAATTCGCCCTCACAATACAAGACTTTGTGTTCCAAGAAGGTTCACAAGGTTCACAAAATTCACAATTGGTCAGAAGAGTTGACAATTCCCTCAGACAATGCACCTCCTAAGCAGTGCATCCAAAACTAGGGTTTTGACTTTAATCAGGCTAAATGGACTTCCAAGACTTCAAGTGAGCTTCATAACATCTTATATGTGTATAAGAACCCCCATGTCAAGTTTCAAGACTTTTCTCAAAAGTTTGCTCAGTCAGATGATCAGATAAGTCAAAAGCAGTCAATGCAGTTAAAATGTCAAACTGAGGTCAACTGTGGTCAAACCAAAGTCAAACTTCATGATTTTTTTTGCCAACATCAAAGAGAGGTTGGGTGAGAAATATTATCATAATAACTGTAATACCCCAAATTTTGCCCTAAGATTTGTCGTCGCATTTCATTGCATTTAATCAATTACTAACAAATTTGTGTAGTCGTTTGACTTTTTGCAGGTAAATATCATATGGCATGCATTTTTTTTCTAAAAAGTAAAAATGACACAATTGGCAGGAGGACATGTGTAAGGAGTTATGAGTGTGAGAGGTTGAGAGTTCGAATCTCACCTTTGTCACTTTTTTTGTTTTTTATTATTTTTACTCTAAATTTTTCTATCTTTCATTAAAAAAAATAACAAAAATAGTTTTTTATTATTATTTAATTATTATTTTCGTATTTTAATTAAATCATTTTTTAAAATATTATTTTTTTTCACTTTTTTCTAAATTATTCATAAAAATATCCAAAAAATCATAAAATAAAAAATATTGAAAAAAATTTTGTTCTTTTTATAATATTTTTTATTTTAGGAATCAATAGGATTATTAGTTTTTATTTTAAGTTTATTTTAATTATTTTAAATTATTTAAATTTTATTTTTTCTTAACTAATTATTTAGTTTGGGCTTTAAAATGGGCTTTAGGGACATTATTGACAATTTGGTGTTAACCCTAATTTGTTCCCTATATATACATGTGTTGCCTTGTTGGAAAAAAGGGAGAGAATGAAAAAAACCTAAGAGGAGTGAGTGCCGTTTGCCGTTATTTAGTTTTCTTCTTCATCCATTACTATTGTTTCTTTTTCTTCATCGTTTACCGTTATTTCTTTTCCTTCATCTATTACTGTTGTTTCTTTTTCTTCATCTTTTACCGTTATTTCTTTTTCTTCATCTATTACCGTTATTTCTTTTTCTTTATCTATTACTGTTACGTTTATATATATATAATTTTTAAATTGTTAGAGTTTATATATATAAGATTTTTGATCGAATTATGTCGATACGATGTTTGCACATTTGTGTGCATGACGCGTGACATTTGTGTTAGTTCGATCTGGTTGCGATGATCGCATTTTTGTGTGAGCAATAATACTATTTTTTGCTTAATTTCTTTTTCTTTGCGATAAATTTTATTTCGTCCGATTTAGATCTGGTTGCGATGAGCGCATTTCTGCGTTAGCAACATTGTTGGGTTATTTGGCACATTTAAAATTCATTATTGCTTTATTATTATTATTATTATTATTATTATTATTATTATTATTATTATTATTATTATTATTATTATTATTATCATTATTTATTATTATTATCATTATTATCATTATTATTACCATTATTATTATTATTGTTATCATTAATTTATTAAAATTTGTTATAATATAAAAATCTGTTTTTTTAAAATAAATAACATTAACATCTTTTCCAAATTAATATGAAAACCTATTATTTTTAAGAAAAACTTTTTTTTAGATAAATTTAAAATAATAACTAAAATCTTTTTTTTAAAATAATAACTAGAACCGTTATTTATTTTATTTTATTATTGTTCAATTCAAATTTCATTATCATATTGTATCTGCTCCTCTCATGTAACCTCGCGAACTTAACAATCGCTCTTTAAATTCTGCCTTTAAATTTCTGCTTGCATGGTTTAAATTATGACATTATCTCTCTGTTTGCATGATTCAATTATCTCACGCGTTTACTATTATTTCTGTCACATTGCACACATCCGAAGGTTAGGTCTAACTGTTTGGCCGCCGCGCCAATAGTCCGTAAAACTTCACACATTCAATTTCAAATCCTCAAAACTACAAACTACAAACCCTAATTTTCACAAATGCCTCGCCGCAGGCAAAATTACAATTTTACCCTTAGCATTAGGTCAAAGAGCCGCCGCGCTCATTTTAGGGTTTCCCGCCGTGGAATCCCTAATTTAACCCTAATTACAACTTAACATTTCAACGTAGAGATTTGGAGTTTCTACACTCCACGTAAGCGTGTCCTTAAGATGCGTTTATTCCCCTTGAGACCTTGACCACAGTCAAGAAGTTTCTAACCTCCCTATTGAGGGGAACTACGATTACTCTGATTCCACTCCCGTAAGGATACGTAGGCACAAGATGCGATGTCTTGCCGAGTAAACTTAGAATTAACCCCCTTTATTATTTATTATTGCTTATTTATATTTTATTTATCTTTGCTATTTAATTATTTTGCTTATTATTTTGTAATTGTTTCTTGGATGTAAAGTTGTTTAATTATTTAATTATTATTATGGTTAGTAATTAGGGAGTGTAATAACATGTATGTAATATTAAAATAAATTTAGATCACTTTTAAATAAAGATAATTAAAATAAACACGTCACACACGTAAGTCGATTTTAATCGCCGTCTCACTTCCTAAGGATATCCCTCAAGTTGCCTACGAATAATGGTTAAGTGGGGTGTATAAAGCAAGTCCCTCAAATAAAAAAATCATCAAAGTCCCTTATGGTTGCCTTTACGAATCAAGTCCCTTTCGAAAAATGATGATGGTCCCTTATATGTGCTTATTACATCCCACAATGGCCTTCAAAGTCAAATTGTCCCTCACATACCCCTTAACATCCAAAGTAAGGACTACCTACTCCATTATAGTAGGGATAGTCTTACTAAAGGAAAGAATGAAGAATAAGAAAGACCTTTAAACATTAGGGTAGGTTACTCCTAGGTGCTTGCTCACTTCAAAATTGTTTCGCACTTAAACAAATTTTCAACAAGTTTTCAAACAAGTTCTTAACACATCCTTACATGGATTATTTATTAACTATTCTGAAAATTTTCTATTCACACACTACAATTTCAAAACAATTCAAAAGTGAGCTTAAGTACCTAAGAGCCCATGGATAACCATGGATGAAAAGGATGCTAATACCTTCCCTTTTCATAACCTACCCCCCGGACCCAAAATATTCTCTAAGGTCTTTCCTGTTCTTTTATAACCTTTCCTTATGGATAAAATAAAAGTCGGTGGCGACTCTTGCTATCCGCAACATTGTTTAAAGTCAGTTCACCGGGTTACAGAACTGGCGACTCTGCTGGGGACCTATTTAAGAGGGGTACCCTTAGGAATTAAGATCACTTTAAATTGTTTGCCTTGTTTGCTTTATTATTATATTGTTGGGGTGCTCTTATGTGTGAAAGGTCCTAACCCGGATCTAGTGTACCTTAGGTAAATGGCAATAGACCAAGGAAACTGTACGACGTATATCGATACGGTTGATCTGGTGGCCATAGTTAGTGCGACTTCTTGGTTGGTGCTTATATTCCTTAAGTCAAGTTGAGGATAATATTGAGGCTGCCATATGTTGTCAATGCGCTAACTGACTTTTAGAACCCTAGTTAACTCATCTTGGCCTTTAGAAAGTAGTGAGGTAACCGGCTTTGGTGCAGACTGAAGTTGGTTGACACTCGATACTACGCTCATTGAGATCTTAAACTTGGAGGGTTTTGGTTGGCAAGTAAGTTGCCTTCTGAACAACCACCCTTGTGAAGGATCAATGATATTGAGATCCCTTAGAACCTGGTTACTTTTGTAGGACAGGATGAACCATCTAACTTCAGGGGAGGGTACTTGCCTTTGAACCTCATGCAAGCCTTTAAACCTAGGGCTATGGTGTGACTTGTTTGTGTGTGCCACATGTTTGTGATTGAGCATGACATCATGACATCATCATGCATCATAAGCATATCATTTTCCCTAACCATTTCAAGGACCAAAGGATTTATCTTTGTTCTTTGTTGCAGGTCATGGCTTCTGCTAGTGCCTGATCATTCCCAGTTCAACAAGAGACATGGTCACTTATTGGATCTAGTTACTTCAGGGTTCAGTGAAGACATGATGAGTGTGCTGTTTCAGTTCTTTGACCCTAAGCACCATTGCTTTACATTTCCTGATTATCAGCTGGTTCCAACCATGGAGGAGTTCTCTAAACTTCTGGGTATACCTGTTCTTGATCAGAAGCCATTCACAGGCTTAGAGAAGGAGCTTAAACCAGAAGTTATTGCTGCAGCTCTACATCTGAAGAAGTCTGACATTGTTCTAGAGACGAGAAGTGGAGTTAAAGGTATTCTTGCCAAGGTATTAGTGGATAAAGCTCAAATGTTCTTGAAGGCTATGAGCTACGATGCTTTTGAGGAGATCTTAGCCTTATTGATTTATGGCTTAGTGTTGTTCCCCAATCCTGATCAGTTCATAGACGTTCATGCCATCAACATATTCCTGAGTCACAATCCAGTGCCTACCTTACTTGGAGACATCCTACATTCTCTTCACACCCGTACTACAAGGGCAAGAGGAACTTTGATGTGCTGCATACCTTTACTTTCTAGGTGGTTTATTTCTCACCTTCCTCGCTCAGTAATGAAGAATGAGCAAGGGTTCAGATGGTCCAAGAGGAAAGAATGAAGAATAAGAAAGACCTTTAAACATTAGGGTAGGTTACTCCTAGGTGCTTGCTCACTTCAAAATTGTTTCGCACTTAAACAAATTTTCAACAAGTTTTCAAACAAGTTCTTAACACATCCTTACATGGATTATTTATTAACTATTCTGAAAATTTTCTATTCACACACTACAATTTCAAAACAATTCAAAAGTGAGCTTAAGTACCTAAGAGCCCATGGATAACCATGGATGAAAAGGATGTTAATACCTTCCCTTTTCATAACCTACCCCCCGGACCCAAAATATTCTCTAAGGTCTTTCCTGTTCTTTTATAACCTTTCCTTATGGATAAAATAAAAGTCGGTGGCGACTCTTGCTATCCGCAACATTGTTTAAAGTCAGTTCACCGGGTTACAAGTACGACGAACGTGAGGGGTGCTAATACCTTCCCCTTGCGTAACCGACTCCCGAATCCAGGAATTTGGTTGCGATGACCATTCCTTTCTCGTCTTTGCATTAGGTTTACTCTGAGTGTTTCCTTTCCCTCCGTTGGGATAAATAACGCACGGTGGCGACTCTTCTGTCATAGCCGGCGCCGATTTTCGCAGTAGCGACAGCTGGCGACTCTGCTGGGGACTCCAGTGGTTCCCTACGCGAGTCAATCCTAGCGCTTGTTTTCCCGTCGTGGGTGTTGTATAGATTTACTTTTCTGTCTTTACTTTCCGCATTTTATTATCCGCTTTATATTGTTATTGCTATTGTGGGGAGGGGGTGATCTGTTGAGAGATAAGCCAGACCTGGGCTTGAGGTTACACCTAGACTTAGAAGTAGAGAGTAGTGGTTAGCCTGCTTGCTTAGCTCGCACCAGCTAGCCGCGAAATCTGCGCTCGGACGAGATTCTCTTTGATGCTTCTTGCCTGGCCCTTAGGGCTTGACAAGTTGTCTGACCCGAGGATTGTCGACTCTGGGGACCGATCAATTGGAAGTTGGCTAAGGAGGGCCTCTTCAGGACATGATGATGCCACACCTTCTGGGTATCGTATCATCAGTTTTGAAAGTCTGTGACGCCAACGACCGCATAGAATGTGTAATACCCCAAATTTTACCCTTATATTTAGTCGGTCATTTCGCATAGCATCTCATCTGTGCATTCGCTAACCACTAACAAGTCATGGAGGTGTTTGTTTTGCAGGATTTGGTTCCAGGGGTATTTTGGCATTTTACGTGGATTCTGCTAATTCTTTGAAGACGGGCTGTCATTAAGTTTTGAGGCATTTGAGACACTATTTCTGAGGCGTTTATTTATCACCGGGTTTGATTATATCAAGGCGCCATTTCCATGTGTTCGGTATCGAAAATTGTCGGGCACAACTGGATTTAAGATCCATTTCATCACTCATGGTTTACTTCCAGAGCACTTCAGGTTCTGTTAATAAGGCACAGTTTTAATTGGGTATTATTGGATTGTGGCTCTTGGCATTTGGTCAGTGGAATTTAATTACGAGTAATGTTATTGTTGATGCTGAAACTGTTGTGATTACGGTGCACATCCGTGTTTGGTTATAAAGTTGTTGGTTAGCATTTAAATGGGAACGCAAGTAAATTTAATCATGTGATGAGGTTAGGACTATGAATGAGACAAGTGCACGAACAAGAATATCATTCGGGAATGTTCATGGTTTATGACTATGTTAATGATTTTAGATATTTGTGGATTTATTCACAAAAGTTTATAATTTTTAACTGGAAATAAATATAAATAAATTTGAAATTGAGCAGTCATGAATATATAAAAGAAATGTTGGCATTTTATTTCATAAGAACATCATGATACAAAAAGGAGGAAGTTGTTTTCACATTCTGAATTGCTGTTACAAATGTTACATTCACTCTAAAAAGGGTCCTAAGTCCTAAATCCTAAAAGACTTCTAAGTGTCCTTCGCGGTGTCCCTTGAGCTTCTCCACGAATCCCCGATTCACCTGCACATCAAAAAGAAACAAACAGAATAGAAGGGGTTAGAAGTTATTTTTGACACTCTCAGAACATCGTCATCATCGAGTGCCGGGAGTGGCACAACCGAAGCTGCGTCCTACCCCCGTTACCGATCCGCGCCGTTGGCGTCAGATCAGGTAACACCTGTTCTTATCATTACGGGACATCCGAGAGATAGAAGTGATAAAAGAAGCGGGACTGATTCGTTTTTCCGCGATTGGATTTCCAAACTGATACGAGAGTAAGGCAACATAGTCAATCTGGATTCAGACCCGGATGCCGGCAGGTCTAAATCACTTTGTGCTCATTTTTTTCCACACCTGAAATTCCACAACAGCATCAGTACAAATTGATGACAGAAACTCAGAAACAAGATAGTTCATAAGCTGCCATAAGTAAATGGAAATTCAAACTGAAGTGCAAACCCAAAACTGCATCAAACTGCATTAATTATGAGTTCAGGAAAACAGAACACCAACAGAATGGAAAATATGAAAAACAACTCATAAACGGCACCAAGGTTGAAAGGAGGGACTAATGAGTTGTGAGTATCAACTTCAATCCATGCGCAAGGGCACGAAAACATCCTGCAAATCACAAAGTTCGGTCCCTGATAACAGAAGGTATTCAACAGGATCCAAAAAAGCACAACAGCATCAAACATGGTTTAGCAGCGAGTTCAAAATCAGACTATCACAAAGCAATCACATCAGTTCAGAATGCGAACAGCACAGAATCATCTCACGAGCCATACCAGAAAGAGCAGGACGAGCTCGCGTAGTCGCACCAGCTCAGGACAAGCCCCAGTTAATGGTGCAAGTCAATCATGAAAAGCCAACGAAACAGTTCGATCCTGCGACCGAATTTACCTCAAATTGCTACAAGCATCGAGGGCTCAGATAAACATCATTGCCGTATACCATTCTCAGCATCGTTTGACTTGACCTAAGCCTTAATACCAGCCCTCTCTGAAAGAAGAAGAGGAAAAGCTAACTGCATCAAAAATCAGAACAAATCGAAAACGAATCAGTTCAGATGAAGTCAAACAAATTAATTCGAGATCAAAAACGAATCAGTCAAACAAATCAGTTCGAGATCAAAAAACGAATCAGTTCAGATATCAAAACAGATCAAATGAAATCCAATCAGTATCGGATGAAACCAGGATCGTACAAAACCCCAATCAAGTCCTAAAAGAGGAAACAAGATCCAATTCGTATCAGAAAGTATCCCATTGGAATCCAATCAATATCTGAAAAGCACACCAAAATCAAATCCAGATAAAATCAAATCGCATGAAAGTGAAAGAGTAACGCAAATCCATCACGGATTAAAGGCCCAAAAGAAAAATAGAAGTTATAAAAAGGGGAAATACCACCTGTGAGAAGGAGGAGAATACGAGTGGCCGCGAGAAACCCTAACGGACAAACCGCGAGCGAAAACCCTAGGCGTCGTGAACAAACGGCCGCGAACTCAGACGAAGAGTGATCGTCATCATCGTTCATCACCAACTATCAATATCGTCTGCGAACGGGTAGCCGCGAGAGAGAGAGCGGAGAATCGCGAAAGCCTCAGAAGGAACCCTAACGGGAAATCGCAAAAAGGAGAACGGCCGAGACTCAGAGGAACCGATATCCTCATCATCGTCTTCGTAAGAAGTAGCAACGAAGATCAACAACGGCGGAGAACATCAAAGCGACGAAGCCACGAACAAACCGCTCCAAACCCTAGTGAAGGGTGAGCAATTTCATCATTGTGTTTTCTTTGTGTTTAGTTTCAGGAAAAGGAGAAGTGAAGCGATTAGCCATGACGAAGAAAATCGAAGGGAGCTCGAAGGAGACGATGAGAAAAGCGTGCGTCGCAAGAGGAGGGTTAGGGTTTCACGCCCTAACCAAATCTACCCCTCTCTTTAGTAATTGCTGAGCCGGGTTGGGTCCGGGTGTGATGACCGGCCCAACCTCTTTATTTTTTTATTTCTTTTGTTTTGTTTTTTAAAATTATGTTTTCTGTTTTTTTTTAAGTTGTTTTTAACCATTTTATTTCTATAAATTAAAAAAAAACTGTTTAAAAAACCTTTTTTGTATAAATATTATAAAAAAATCTTAAAAACCTTTTTATAATAAAAAAAAAAACCTCTTTTTAAAATTAAAATTAAAATTTTTTTAATATAAAACTAAAACTTTTTTAAAAGAAAAAACTCTTTTTTTTAAAAATAAAGATAAGAAAAACTTTTCTTAAAAATATTAAAAATAAAACTCTTTTTAAAAAACATTTTTAATTAAAATTAAATCCTTTCTTTTGCAAGTTAATGTTAAATTCTTCTAAAAACTTAAATCAAGTTTTTCTATTTAATAAAACAATAATAAAAATCTCAGATTTGCATCTTTTTCCTCATTGTCTCACAATTCATTTGGTTGTCGCCTAACTCTGCCCACTAACGTCGTTTGTTCATTTTGCAGTTCATTACGTTTACCGTTATTTATTTCATCTTATTTTCTCACTCAAAGTTCATTATCATATTGTATATGCTTCTCGGTTGTAATCTCGCGAATCCTAATAATCGCGCTATAATTCCTGCCCTTTAAATTTCTGCTTGCATAGTTAAATTAGGTCATTATTCTCCGTTTGCACAATTCAATTGTCTCACACACTTATCAATTATTCTGTCACACTACACACATCCGAAGGTTAGGTCTAGCTTTTGGTCGCCGCGCCAATAGTCCTCACTTTCAACCCTTACACCTTTTTAACCCTAAATTTTCATACATGTCTCGCTGTGGACAAAATTACAATTTTACCCCTAGCATTAGGTCAAAGAGCCGCCGCGCTCAGTTTAGGGTTTCCCGCCGTGAAATCCCTAATTTAACCCTAATTACAACTTAACAATTCACAACGTAGATATTGGAGTTTCTACACTCCGCGTAAGCGTGTCCTTAAGACATGTTTATTCCCCTTGAGACCTTGACCACAGTCAAGAAGTCTCTAACCTCCCTTTTGAGGGGAACTACGATTACTCTGATCCCACTCCCGTAAGGATACGTAGGCACAAGATGCGATGTCTTGCCGAGTAAACTTAGAATTAACCCCTTAGGTCTCCTTCTCACTTTTAATCCCTTTGTACATATACCTTAAGCAAATAAATAAAACAAATAGTAAACATTTGAACAAAAGGTTCCTGTAGAGTACTACAGAAGTTTAGGGTGCTAATACCTTCCCTAAATTTAACCAACCCCCGAACCCTAGATCTTTCCCCGCATTGTGTTTACGATGCAAAAAAATAGGTTTTCCCTTTTTGACCTTTTCCTTCGGATAAATCAAAGAGCGGTTGTGAATCAAGAATTGTGATTCAAACTAATTAATAGTTTGATATCCTATTTCCACCGCAACAGGATGCCATACCTTGTATCAGTTGATAGGACACCTACCTGTGAGAGGGGTTGGGGCATGCAGGAAACTTGACCTCCAGATTACCAGTTTTTCTTGACAGTGGTTTAGTGGTTTGAGATTTGGGGTTCTTCATCAGAGCTTTGTTATGGGTCTGTTAACACCAGGCTGGAGCATTGTTATGGGTCTGTCGAGACCAGGTTTGAACAGTATTGTGGGTCAAAGGAGACAGATATTATGGATGGATCCCCTCAGCAATATATCACTTGATCCCTGTTGCGTTATTTTGCATATTGCATTGTTGCATACTCATTTTGCATATCATTAACGTGTATTTATGTCGCAGGTGTGTTCATTCCCCTCTGATTCTAGTATATCTTCTGGCTAGACATGGAGTCCATGAAAAGGACAGTTGCTTATCGGTTGCATTCGCCTGATATTAGTTACTTGCTGGGATTGGTTGCTCTAGAAGATGAGAGAGTGAGGTCTGAGTTCAGAGTATCCTATGGGAGATTGCTTAGTTTGTTGTACAGCCCATCCGCATTTGAGACAACTGGGGTGTATACTCTGATGCAGTTTTATGAGCCACGGCTGAGATGTTTCTTATTTCCCGACTATATTCTGGCACCCACTTTGGAGGAGTATTCTGCTATGTTGGGAGTTCCCGTGTTAGACCAGATGCCCTTTATACATGTTGATGCTAAGCCTGATTTGGCTACACTTGCTGAGATTGTCAGTTTGGATGCTTCTGAGTTCCATGGAGGTTTGGTCAAGCTGAACGGAGCTTATGGTTTTCACTTGTCTGTCCTGGTTGAGAAGGCTACACAGTGCGCGAAGAACGGATGTTGGGTTGCCTTCAGTACCATTCTAGCTGTCTGCATCTGCGGGATTGTCTTGTTTCCTAATGTGCCAGATTTTGTCGACTCAGATGCCTTCTTGATTCTTGCCTCGAAGAATCCTGTTCCTACTCTCTTGGGCGATGTTTATCATTCCATTCACTACAAGAATGAGAAACATCGTGGCAAGAATGTTTCCTGTTGTCTTCCTCTTTTGTACAGGTGGTTCCAGGGACATCTTCCGAAGACAGGGTCGTTTGTTGATGCTGTTGATACTTTGGATTGGTCTTCCCGGTTAATGGGACTATCTGCTGAGAACATCATTTGGTTTGAGTGGGGCATGCTTGGCACCGATATTATATATAGTTGCAGTGGCTTTCCGAATGTCCCCTTGATTGGACGGAAAGGCTGTATTAACTATAACCCTTCGCTGCTGGTGAGACAGTTTGGTTATGCTTTGAGGGACGCTCCTATTGAGGAGGAGATACAGGAATCTCTGTATCTCACGGGCTTATTAGACGCGGCTGTTTTGATCAGATTGAGACATGCATGGGCTAACGTCCATAGGAGAGGGAAAGCTTTGCTTGGTAAGAGCAACAGCAAAACTTATGATCCTTATTTGGCTTGGATCCGCGAGAGAGCTAGTATTTCCTTGATGCCTTATCCTGCTGTGGGACCTCTGCATCTTCCAGTGATTGAGGCACCTACTTCGATAGACTTGAAAAGTATAACAAATTGTTGGCCGAAAACGAAGAATTGAAGAAAGCCAATGATGAGTTAGAGAAGGAGATCTTCCAGTTGCGTCATGAGAAGAATGAAGCTACATTCACTGTGAGGGAACAAACTGAACTGATTAATAGGTTGGGTTCAGAGTTGACGAAAGAGACCAACAAGAAAGAAAAAGTGGGAATAGCCTTGAACGGTGTTAGCAAGGTGCTTACTTCCAAGAAGGAACTTTTAAGCAAAGCTTATTCCCGCCTCAACAAGTGGGAAGCATTGTGGAATGCCACACTTACCAAGCGGAAGGAGCGTGAAGATGAACTGAAGCTGCAGATTGCCACGCTAGAGGCGCAAATTAGAGCCCAAGACGCAAAGATTGCTGAAGAGACATCACTTAGGAGCGCTGTTGAGCTTAGAGTAAGTGACCTTGACGAGAAGCTGAGAGGTTATGAAGTGAAGGCCGACTCCAAGAGATGCAGACTCGACGAGGGTTCTGGAGAAGGAACCTGCCAGGACGACGTTAAAAAGCTGAGATCCACTGCCGAGCGGCATGCCTTGCTGATACAAGAGCTAATCTCCATACTGGGTCATTCAGAGACGCTGGGGATATTGGAAGACGTCAGAGAGCGCCACTTGGCCTGAGTTATCTTTGCCTTGCTTTTGTTGTCTGTACTTGTATTTTGACCATCGCCAGGCTTGTTGGCCGAGGTCTCTTCAGTTGTATTCTGTTGTACTCTTGTACTCAGCCTCTTGGCATTTGTTATATATGAGGGTTTTCTGATTCCTTGCTTGCTTGATGGGGACTCCATTGTCGTGATGGCCTTCTCTCCGAAACTAGAATTGAGGGTTTTCTGATTCCTTCCTTCCTTGCTTGCATGACCGGTATTCTTGAATCTGTATCTTATTTCCTACATCTTCAGGTTTTTCAGGATTGACGAATAGAGAGTCCACCGCTAATCAACCCGGAACAACTGCAAGAAAGTAATGGATCAAGTCCAAGTTGAGATGCAGGAAATCCGCGAGAAGCTGAATCTGTTCATGCAAGCAATGGAGAACATTGCTAAGGGCCAGGAGAGCCTACAGACTTTGGTATAGCCGCTGCTGACGCGGACTAATGGGAATGGCAACAATGACCACAATTCTGTGCACGTTGAGACTATTCCGGAGGATGGAACCCCTACGCCTGTAGTTCCACCTGTAGTGACCTCACCTGTTGTGGTTGTAAACGATGGCGTTGGCGCTGGCAATGGCAACACAGGGAATGGAAATGAGACTGTTGTTAACAATGTTAGATTTGGGGACGCCAATCAAGGCGGTGGTAATAACAATGGCGGTAATGGTTTTGGCAACAATGGTTTCGGCTACAATGATCAGGGATTTGATTACGTCAATCAGGACGGGAAATTCGGCTTCAACACTCAGGGTTTCGGTTACGACGGTTTTGGTAACGCTAACCAGGGGTATGGTGGATTTTGTAATATGAATGGTGCTGGGGTGATTCCTGTCAACACTGGGTTTGGACCTGTTGGGGTCAATCAAGGTTTCGGTAACAGGGGACGAGGTCCCATGATCAATCAGCAAGGGTTTGGTCGCAACACCGGTTACGACGGATATGGAAATGAAAATGTGAATTGGGGTGAAGACCGCCAGGAGGACGCCTTTTCTGGAAGAGGCATGGGATTTGAAGGACCTGTTGATCCTGTGCAGAGGATCAGAATGCTTGAAGAACAGATGAAGGGGGTAGTGAATCAGAACTCCACTGGTTTGGATATGACTACAATGGGCTTGGTACCAGGGCTGAGGGTGCCGTTGAAATTCAAGGTTCCCACTTTTGACAAATACAAGGGGGATACCTGCTCTAAGGTCCATGTCCGCTCTTATTACAGGAGGATGTCCGTGTATTCAGATGATGAAAGGATGCTCATGCATTTCTTTCAGGATAGCTTGTCAGGACCTTCACTTGAATGGTATATGGGGCTGGAGCCCACCCAGATCAAAACCTGGAAGCAGTTGGCTGATGCTTTCGTGACACATTACAAATATAACAGCGATCTGGCGCCAAACCGGGTCCAATTGCAGGGTTTGTCACAGAAGAACGGTGAAAGTTTTAAAGAGTATGCGCAAAGGTGGCGCGATATGGCAGCGAGGGTGCATCCTCCTTTAATTGAAAGGGAGATGAATGACATGTTCATTGGGACATTTACGGGGGTGTTCTACGAAAAATTGTTTAGTGTGTCATTGAGCAGTTTCTCAGATTTGATTCTTATAGGGGAGATGATCGAGAACAGGATTAAAGTTGGAAGGTTCCAAGCAGGTGAGTCTACTTCAGCAGGAGGTACCAGAAAAGCATTTGGTGGTAGACGACAGGGTGATACTAGTGCCGTGTTTGGTGGCAGGGGCAGGGGCAGAGGAAGAAATCAGTATGTTCAGCCGCAACAGATAGCTAGTGTCACTATCCCTTTTCCTCAACAAGGGCAGCCTCAGCAACAACAACAACAACCACAACAACAGCAAGAACAGAATCCTGGTCAGAGAAGGGTACAAAATGCGAGACCGAAAAGAGTGTTCGACGCACCTCCTTCCACGTATGCAGAACTCCTCCAGACCCTGCTAGGGTTGAACTTGGTTGAAAAGAGGACTTTGGCACCGCCTACAGGGACGGTACTTCCTTACGGGTATGATGCTAACAAGCATTGTGAATTCCACTCCGGGGTGCCCAGGCATGATGTATAAGCTTGTCAGGCATTTAAACACAAAGTTCAGGATTTGTTGGATAGCAAAGCTATCAACTTTGGATAGGTGGGTCCAAATAGCATACAACAGCCTATGCCCAATCATGGGGCAAATGCCATCTTGACAGAAGAGAATTTGAATCTAGTGATGGATGTTAATGAGCTGAAGACACCATTGGGTGAGATCAAAAGCAGGTTGTTAAAAGGGGGTGTATTCATGGGATGTGATGAATTTTGCATAGATTGTTGGACCCAGCCAGAGGGTTGTAATGAGTTGAAGCAGGGCATTCAGGCTATGATGGATGAAGGTACCTTGCAATTCGATCGAACCGCGGTTGAAGAGCCTGTAGAGGCGTTATGTGATGAGCAGAACGATGTTGCGACAATAACAATTCCGAGGAAAACAATAACGACAACGGCGCCCGCCAGGCGGCCGACGATCACAATTACCAAAGCAGGACCAGTCTCTTTTGAGAGTACTAAAGCAGTGCTGTGGACTTACAGGTTGGAGGTATATTGTGACGGTGAGAACATTGAAGTCAATGGACAACCAGCTGGGGTTGTAGATAATGTTGCTGGAACAGGGGGTATGACCAGAAGCGGAAGAATCTTCACGTCACCCGAGGTAGAGGCAGAAAGATTAGCCAAGGGTAAAGCCAAGGTAACTGAGGGTGGTCCTTCTCAGTCGAATGAAAAGGAAACGTCACTTAAGGATGTGGAGGAGTTTATGAGGCTCATTCGTAAAAGTGATTACAAAATCGTTGAGCACCTCCAGCAAACGCCGTCAAAAATTTCCATCCTATCATTGCTGTTATGTTCCAAGGCCCATCGGAACGCTTTGCTGAAGATTCTAGACACGTCGTTCGTTCCTTAAGAAGTTTCTGTTAATCAGTTAGAAGGGGTGATGGCGCATGTCAATGCGGGGCACAGTTTGGGCTTCACAGACTTTGATTTGACTCTGAGAGGGCGAGAGCACAATATGGCATTGCATGTGTCAGTAGAATGCCGGGGCACGGTCATGTCCCATGTTTTAGTAGACACTGGATCTTCCCTGAATGTGCTACCGAAGAAAGCCATGATGAAACTTGATATCAGGGGGATTATCTGCACGCCCAGTGACTTAGTGGTGAGAGCGTTCGATGGAACGAGGAGGTCAGTTTTCGGATCAATAACATTACCGTTGCAGGTGGGGCCTGAAATATTTGAAACTAAATTCTATATAATGGACATCCAGCCAGCGTATAGTTGTCTTCTTGGGCGCCCATGGATCCATGATGCCGGGGCAGTCACATCCACGTTACACCAAAAGCTGAAGTATATGGTTGGGGATAGTGTCGTCACTGTTTGTGGAGAAGAAGATATTCTGGTTAGCCATTTGTCTTCGTTCAAATATGTCGAGGTCGACGGCGAAATACACGAAACACCCTGTCAAGCCTTCGAGGGGTTGCGAATTAAAGACAAAGCTCCAGTGCCAAGTAAAGCGCCAGATGTGGCCGTATCATCTTATAAGGAAGCTCAAGCTCTAGTGCAGGCAAGCAAAACCAAGGGCTGGGGTCAGGTGTTGGAGATTCCGGTAAAAATGGATAGATTCGGGCTTGGATATCATCCTTCATCATCAGCATCCTCTTCAGGAACGCCTAAGTTCAGAGGGCCGATAACAATTACACCAAATGGAGTATGCCATGAGACTATCAATGTTGTTTCCGATGCTGAAGACGGAGATAGCGACTGTGATATGGACGCGTGGATCAAGCCAGGCGTGCCAGGACAAAGTCTCTGCAATTGGTCTATCCGGGAAACTGTTCCTGTGACAACTAAACAGTAATGACTTGTTTTCTTAATTGTTGAATAATCCCGTGTCCTACCCGGGGCATAGTGATTTTGCTTAGGGCCATTTTGTTATGTACATTACATTGTTTAATCA
This sequence comes from Lathyrus sativus, assembly GCA_963859935.3. NCBI lineage: Eukaryota > Viridiplantae > Streptophyta > Magnoliopsida > Fabales > Fabaceae > Lathyrus > Lathyrus sativus. The sequence goes on from OZ012735.1 coordinate 111,448,102, forward strand.
TGAAATAAAGGCGTTTTTCATATACAAATACTGTGATCCCTATTTTTCCTGTTTTTGTTTTTAACAATAAAATGGCAATGTGGTTATTTGCTTTGTCTGTGTTTTGAAGCATTTAACCATTTCCTTTGCAGGATTACTATTTCAGATGACATCTATGAACCGCCTATGACTCACTTCGACTTTGAGCACCCAGTATTTCAGGCTGAGGAAGAGGTTGTCGAAGATGGCGACGTGCCAGAAGAGTTGACCTGGTTATTGAAACAAGAAGAAAGAATCATTCTGCCTCACGAGGAAGTCATTGAGATTATCAATTTGGGGTCGGAAGAGGTTGTGAGAAACATCCGTATAGGGGCTGCACTGCAGAGCGACATCAAGCAAAGGTTGGTTGAGATGCTCAAAGAGTACAGTGATATATTTGCTTGGTCGTACGAGGATATGCCTGGGTTGGATACGGACATGGTTGTACACCGTCTGCCATTGCGAGAGGAATGTCCGCCTGTTAAACAGAAGCTCAGGAGAACCAGACCGGACATGGTTGTGAAGATCAAGGAAGAAGTTCAAAAACAGTGGGATGCTGGTTTCCTAGCTGTTACAAAATATCCCTCATGGGTCGCTAATATTGTGCCAGTGCCGAAGAAAGACGGTAAAGTGCGAATGTATGTAGACTATCGTGATTTGAACAAAGCGAGCCTGGAAGACGACTTTCCACTTCCTCACATTAATGTGTTGGTTGATAACACTGCTCAGTTCTCCGTATTCTCCTTCATGGACGGCTTCTCAGGCTATAATCAGATCAAAATGGCACCGGAAGACATGGAGAAGACTACCTTCATTACTCCCTGGGGAACATTTTGCTACAAAGTGATGCCCTTCGGACTGAAGAATGCTGGGGCAACATATCAACGTGCTATGACGACTCTCTTTCATGACATGATGCACAAAGAGATCGAGGTTTATGTTGATGATATGATTGCCAAATCCCAGACGGAGGAGGAGCATTTGGTTAATCTGCTGAAACTGTTCAAAAGGCTTAGGAAGTTCAGGTTGAGACTGAACCCTAACAAGTGCACCTTCGGGGTGAGATCGGGTAAACTGCTGGGGTTTATCGTGAGCGAAAAAGGAATAGAGGTTGATCCTGCGAAGATAAAAGCGATACAGGAAATGCCGACGCCTAAAACAGAAAAAGAAGTGCGTGGGTTTTTAGGGAGGTTGAACTATATCGCCCGGTTCATATCTCACCTAACTGCGACATGGGAGCCGTTATTCAAGTTGTTGAAAAAGGATCAGGTGTTGACCTGGAATGAAAATTTTCAAAAGGCGTTCGACAAGATAAAAGAATACTTGCAGGAACCTCCTGTTTTGATACCTCTAGTGGCCGGGAGACCTTATTAGATTATGTATTTGACGGTTCTTGAGGAAAGTATGGGTTGTGTTCTCGGTCAATACGACGAGACAGGACGTAAAGAGCATGTGATCTACTATTTGAGTAAGAAGTTTACTGACTGTGAGTCCAGATACTCAATGCTCGAGAAAACGTGTTGTGCGCTAGCCTGGGCCGCCAAACGTTTGAGGCAATACATGCTGAATCATACAACCATGCTAATTTCAAAGATGGGTCCAATCAAATACGTGTTTGAAAAGCAAGCACTCTCCGGAAGAATTTCCCGATGGCAGATGGTGTTAACCGAATACGATATACAATATGTCTCGCAAAAGGCTATTAAAGGTAGCGTTCTGTCGGAATATCTTGCGGAGCAGCCTGTTGAGGACTACCAATCAATGAGGTTTGATTTTCCTGACGAGGATATCATGTACCTGAAGATGAAAGATTGTGAAGAACCGTTGCCGGACGAAGGACCAGAATTGGGTTCCAAATGGCAGTTGATATTTGACGGAGCTGTAAATTCCTATGGTGTTGCACCCCAAATTTTGACCCCTTAGATCCTCATCATCATTTTAGGATCATATTCATTTGATTAACTAACCTTAACCCATTTCAAGTTTATCTTTGTCAAGATGCAGATAAATCAGGGTTCCGTACCATCAAGATCGAGGCTTCGGTGGTTTGATCAATCAATGTGTTGGATTGATTCAACTATAAACAAGATCAAGGATACTACATGGGGTCAAGTATGAATCCAATTTGAGGTTGTCATCCAGGAATTGAGAACGGTGCAGTTCAGGATACCCGATTATGGTTTTCGATCAGAAAAAGTCAACCGTAGTTTGACTTTTGATTTAAAAAGTGTTCCAATGGTGGGATCATGGTCCATGAAGTTCCTATGGCTTATTAAAGTCTACTAAAGAAGCTTTAAGGCTTCAAGATACCCAGAACACCAACAGTCGATTCAGAGTTCTTCAATCAATCGGTTCGTCTGACTGAAAAGTCAACTCATTGACCAACATGGTTTTGACCCAAAATTGAATGCAATTATGTTCCTAATGGTATATCACATCTATTCATGAATTTTGGTGACCATTGGATCAAGAATTGATAAGTAATCGAAAAGTTGGAAAATTAAGGTTTTGAAAAGGGCAAAGCCATAACTCCTTAACCACACAAGGGTTTTTGACCTAGTTTCAAGGGGAATGAGTTCCTAAAACAAGCATACATATTGTAGTACCTAATTGGGGATTTTTAAAAAGTACAAGTGGGTTCCATAACTCTTCCTGGTTAGAGAGAACCAAGATCCACAAGTTGGCAAAAACTCACATTCGCAAAACTAGGTCAGCATGAGTTTTTTATATTCCAAAACCTCTCCAAATCGATGCTAATCAAAGGATAAACCTCATTTATGATGTTTGAATTTATAATTAACATTTTAATATCAATTCACACGAAAATGGCACAAAGATCAAAGAAAATCATTATTTAATGCAAGTTGCAAAAGTGAATAGTGAAGAAAGAGAAAAAAGGTGGCTACCCTTGTCAAATCATCAACTTTACTTCAACAAGTCACCTCCTAACCTATCAAGCATGATGAAAACAATATATAGGGCATGGATAGTATCTTAGTAGAGTGGCTTAAAGACAAGTATGAAGATTGCATTGGAAAACTCAAAGATTTTCATGATGGAAGGTTAAAATTGGCAATTTGCTTCACTTTTGCCCATACCTTGATCCAAGGCCTTTGGCTATAAATAGAACTCACTTCCTACATCACAAAGAGACCAGTTCCATTCTATAAACCATCTAGAACTCTCTCCCTTACACAATCACCAAATTCTTGCAAAATCTCACTAAGTCTCCAAAATCCCTCAAAATCTATTTTTGCAAAACACCTTTCAAAACCATTTCCAAACTTTTTCCAACTCAAGAAACACTTCAAACACATCAAATATGATGTATTGAAGCTATCCAAATCACTTCCACACTTATGTAACAAGGTTTGAGTGATTTGGTCTTTGAAATATTTGGATTTTAGAGTTTTTCCTTCATTTACAAGGCATTCCGTCCACTAGCTTGCTTGGAGGTTGTTTGGAGCATCTATTCATCAACCTAGGAACATTTGAAGACCTTTTAAGAGCTCTCAATATCTCTAGTTTTCTTATTGCTTAAGCTTGCTTCAAGAGGTAAACCTAAAACTCATAAATGTGAACTTTCTACTTGCATTTCACATGCTACCATGAATGTTTTTAGGGTTTTCACCTTCCTATCTCTCATTTATTCATTTCAAAACTTTAATTTCATTCTCTTTTGAGTTTTATTTTAAAGTTATGATTTTGGCTTGTTAGCATCCTTGTGTACTTGAGTTTGACTAAAACTCTTGCTTGTAAGCATTTGTGGGTAATCATCATTAAAACTTGAAAGTTTTCTCCCATGAAGTTTTGAACTTCTCACTTACATTTGTTGTGACATTATTTGATTAGGCATGATGTTTATACGTATACATGTCATCTTGTAAGCCCCAGGAAGACCACATCTTTGTTAAGAAATATCCCCGTCTTTGTTAAGACATGTTTTGGTTTTTACCTTTCTTTAAATCTTGAAAGAACTTATCCCCTCGTTGATATTGTAACATCTTGATGTTTGCTTTGGTTGTAACCATTTATCTTGATTGAAATCATTGCTTGATATTGTAATATGCTTTCTTGTTCTTGGTTGTAACCATATTCCTTGTATTCATCATGCTTAAATGTTTTTTTATTGCCTTGTTAAGTATTTCTTCCCCAAGTGATGGAACTCTTTAGTTCTCATCCAAGTTGCCTCATATATTCCCTTCCAAAGGAAAGTCTCTCTATTGACCCTTGGGTCATAGATAGCTCAACACACTCATAGGTCTGGATAGAACCTTCCCCCCTTTTGGTCTGGATAGAACCAATAGGACTTAAACTCATAGGTCTGAATAGAACCTTCCCCCCCTTTTGGTCTGGATAGAACCAATAGGATTTAAATCATAGGTCTGGATATAACTTTCCTCCCCTGCTGGTCTGGATAGAACCAATAGGACTTAAACTCATAGGTCTGGATAGAACCTTCTCCCTCTTTTGGTCTGGAAAGAACCAATTGATCCTTATTCTGTTGTTTGAGCCCGAACTACGACCGCTCTGATTTCTCATTGTACAATGAAAATACGTAGGCACAAGATGCGATATCTTGACGAGCAACCTTCCCCCTTTCTTCCACCTTTTGGTCTGGATAGAACCAATTGGTCTCACAACTTAGAGATAGGTAGAGTTTGGTTAACTCTATGTAAGAATCATGGATATGATTACTTACTTCCCCTTCTTGAGCGTTCAACATAGATTTAGAGAGTTTTGTTAAACTCTATACGAACATTGTTATGTTTGTTCCTCTTTGAACCTTGATCATAATCAAGTGTTCTTCGACCCTAGTAAGGTGAACTACGATTGCTCTGATTCTATCCTAATTAGGATACGTAGGCAGAGGACGCGATGTCTTTGCGAGCAAGCTTAGAAACTATCTTTAGGTCTTAACCTATCCCCTTACCCAACCCCAAACCTTAGCAAACATTTACCAACTTAGCATGCAAACAAACAAAAGGTTCCTGTAGAGTACTACAGATGTTTAGGATGTGAAATACCTACCCTATGCATAACCAACCCCCGATCCCCGAATCTCTTAGTGTTGTTGTTACATCGCGCAAAAGGTTCTTTCATTCTTTAGACCTTTCCTTTGGATAAATTAAAGTTCAGTTGTAATCTAAGAATTAAAGATTCAAGTTAATCAATAGCTTGGTATCACGATTCTCACCGCAACATATGGTAGTGGAATAGGTGCAATTATTACTACTCCTCAGGGGTCGCACATCCCCTTTACTGCCCGATTGACCTTTCCCGTTACCAATAATGAGGCTGAATACGAGGCTTGCATCATGGGGCTGGAAGAGACTATTGATTTGCGAATCAAACATCTGGATGTGTACGGAGACTCAGCTCTAGTGGTGAATCAGATCAAAGGAGGATGGGAGACACATCAGCCCAACTTGATACCATATATGAACTATGCAAGGAGGTTGTTGCCTTTCTTTGAAAAGGTGGAATTCTATCATATGCCGCGAGTAGAAAATCAAATGGCTGACGCCCTGGCGATATTGTCTTAAATGTATAAAGTTAACTTCTGGAACGAGGCTCCCCGGATTGTTATCTCTCGGCTTGATAGGCCTGCATTTATATTTGCCATTGACGAGGCTCCTGATGGTAAACCCTAGTATTTTGACATCCAGAACTTCCTGAAGAACAAGGAATATTTTGCTGGGGCATCCAGTTGAGATCAGAAGACTCTTAGGAGATTGGTTGGCAATTTCTATCTGAATCTGGACGGTGTCCTGTACAAAAGAAACCACGACTTGGTGTTGCTACGTTGCGTAGATGAGAAAGAAGCGAAGTTGCTCATGGAAGAGATACATGAAGGTACGTTTGGTACACATGCTGGTGGGCATGCTATGACGAGAAAACTATTGCGGGCTGGTTACTATTGGCTAACTATGGAAACAGACTGTTTCAAGTTTGCAAAGAGGTGTCACAAATGCCAAATTTATGCGGACAAAGTCCATGTACCTCCAAGTCCTCTAAATGTGATGTTATCACCGTGGCCTTTCTCGATGTGGGGAATTGATATGATCGGCAAAATTGAGCCTACGACATCCAATGGACACCGGTTCATCTTGGTGGCGATTGATTATTTCACCAAATGGGTGGAAGCAGCGTCATATGCCAACGTGACCAAACAAGTGGTAGCCAGATTTATCAAACGAGATATTATCTGTAGATATGGAGTCCCTGAGCGGATTATCACCGACAACGGTTCAAATTTGAATAACAAAATGATGAAAGAGCTGTGCCAGAATTTTAAGATTGAACATCACAACTCTTCTCCTTACCGGCCCAAGATGAATGGCACTGTCGAAGCGGCCAATAAGAACATAAAGAAGATTTCCCAGAAGATGATTGTGACATATAAGGACTGGCACGAGATGTTACCTTTCGCTTTGCACGGTTATCGTACGACAGTACGCACATCAACCGGGGCAACCCCTTTCTCATTGGTATACGGGATGGAGGCGGTGTTACCGTTGGAGGTCGAGATTCCTTCCTTGAGGGTTTTACGTGATGTCCAACTCGACGAGGCAGAATGGGTTAAAGATAGACTGAATCAGCTCAGTTTAATGGATGAGAAGAGACTGACTTCTTTAGCATATGGTCGGTTATACCAGAGCCGGATGAAGAAAGCTTACGACAAGAAGGTACACCCTCGAAGCGTTCAGACAGGCGATCTTGTTTTGAAAAAGATTCTCCCACCACAAACAGATCACAGGGGCAAGTGGACTCCTAATTATGAAGGTCCCTATGTTGTCAGAAAAGTCTTCTCTAGAGGAGCCTTGCTACTATCTACCATGGACGGTGAAGACTTTACGTCACCTGTGAATTCGGACGCAGTTAAAAAATACTTTGCTTGAAAGTGACCCGCTGGACAGTAAAAAGAGAGTCCAAGAAAAAATGGGGCATCCTGGCGAACCGTAAAAAATGAATAAAAGGTTCGGGAAAAAGTTAGGGATAAAATTGAAAAGATGTACACCCGCGAAGTCGAAAAACCTGAAAAGGGCAACTTCGGCAAAAAAGGGTATCCCGGTGAATTGAAAACCCGCAAAGGGCGATTCACGCAAAAGTTAGGGATTGAAAAAGCAAATGACTGCGGTCCGGATTTGATACAGCATTGCTTAGTGGTTTGGGAGTACCTGAGGGTTCGTCTATCCTAAAAACAATCTCTTCCGAAAATTGAATACCGGGAAAGCGCCAGAGTCAGGCGAGTCATAAGAGGATCAGCTCATGATGTTTGTGTGTACCACGTTGCCGACATATGTATAAATTTGGTTTGTATTTGTATTAGTGCTTCTTGTGCATATTTGTATATTGTTCGTGCATAACTTCCTCTTTTCAGGAGTTACATCTGATGTACAAAGCTTCGCCTACTTACAGGCTCAATCAATAAAACATGTTATTCAGTATTTGATGTTTGTGCTTTACTGTTTTGTATGTGAAAAACGCCGATGTTTTGATAAACTCGCATTTGCATAACTTTGCTGGCCCTTGCCAATGATTGATAAAACTTCGAATTGACTGAGGGGATGTCATGGGTATTAACCCGAATAGATTTGGTTGTATAGATTTGTTTTGTCTCGTTTGTGTTTTGCAGGGTTCTCACCCTTGGAGCAGACAGTCAGAGAATTGTATCCCCCAGCCAGAGGCTCTGGATGAAGGACTTGGCCTTATTTCCCAGCAGGTCGCACCTCATCCCCAGAGGTTGAGACAATGTTATCCCTTACCGAAGGAAGGATTATTTTCCCCAGAAGAGTATCCTCATGGAAGTTGTCCATAGGACATCCCCAGCAAGTCGAAATTAGTATCCTCTGCAAAGGTTATATTCCCCAGAGAGTTAAGTAGGTGCACGTTCAATCCCCAGATGGGAGGATTTCCGCGGCACATAACCAAGATAGTAGGTTCAGAAGGATTAACCCCACCGAGGATGGTTTTCTTTCTCCCCACAGGTCGTCAAGCCTTCATCAGGATGGTTATCCCCAATGGAGTGGTAGCTCCGAGTATGTAAACTGTACCCAGACAGTTGTCTCCCAGAAGGGTCGCTGTTTCCCTAGTTGAGTTAATCTTCCCAGCAGGTGTTGTTCTTTCCTCCCAGTGGAAATTGATGTGTAATCTCTCCCCGACAGAGTTGGTTGTATTTCCGGCATTTATTTTGCCGGAATAATTTGTGATATTCGTTCATCCCCAACAGGGTGGTATTTGTCCTCAACGGCTGTGGTGAAGCAAGCTTTTCAGAGCCTCCCCCAGCAGCCTGAACCTGCATTTGCATTTGCATACATTATCATGTTTGCATCTACCCAAAAACGCGTAGCATTTCCATGCCATATGGAGCATTACGCCATTTCCAAACATACGCATTTTGAAACATAAATCAGGTTGGTTACCCTTTTGATTTCAGGTGTGTTTCTCAGCAGGAGTATGGAGTTACAATTCAGATCTATTACCAGACAACCGAGGTCTCGCCGTGAGACATGTGACGATACAATTCACCTTATTATCCCCACAGAGTTACTGGTTGAAGTTTCTCTTATCCGACCAGCGGAGCGTTTTTCTTCAGGTTTGCTGTCACGGCAGCATTTCAGGGTTTCATGAATCAAGATTTCAGAAATGGTCACTTATTGTCAAAACGGGTGTCAGGCAGTTATTTTCAGAATATCCCCAGTGGAGTTAGCTACTACCAAGAATAGGCAAGGAAGCTATATCCAAGATGTGTTTTCCCGTATGAAGCAGGCGAATGAATTTTCCTGTAAGAATCAGGCAGATGTGTTTTCCCGTATGAAGCAGGCGGATGAATTTTCCTGTAAGAATCAGGCAGATGTCTTTTCCCGTATGAAGCAGGCGGATGAATTTTCCTGTAAGAATCAGGCAGATGTGTTTTCCCGTATGAAGCAGGCGGATGAATTTTCCTGTAAGAATCAGGCAGATGTGTTTTCCCGTATGAAGCAGGCGGATGGATTTTCCTGTAATCAGGCAGATGACTTTTCCCGTATGAAGCAGGCAGATGAACTTTCCAGTATCCAGATAGATGACTTTTCCCGTATGAAGTAGGCAGATGAACTTTCCAGTATCCAGATAGATGATTCTCCCGTGATCGATAGAGTATGTGAGTTGTGTTCCGATATTTGACAAAAGTATTTTCCCCAAGGAAGTCGCCATGATTTCCTCATGTTGACGAACTATTCCTGTCCCCCGTAGAGTCCTCCTCGAAGTCGTTTGTGGGTTGAGACCAAAGGAGTTAGCTACTGCAGAGGTAGGCAGAGAAACGGTATTCAGAGTGTTTTCCCGTATGAAGCAGGCGGATGGACTTTCCTGTGTTCAGGCAGATGATTTTCCCGTATGAAGCAGGCGGATGGATTTTCCTGTAATCAGGCAGATGACTTTTCCCGTATGAAGTAGACGGATGGAGTTCCCTGTGATTAGGCAGAAATGTTCCCCCGGCGAAGTCGTCGGGATTTTTCTGTGTTGACGGAACATAGCGTCCTAACATGGACAAAGTTCTATCCCTGCGGTGATAGAATCTTTTTCGGGTTGATGAAAATGATCCCCAGCATGGTCGCTAATTTGTTTTCTCCGTATTAGCAGACGGCAGAGTTTTAACGTGAACAAAAGGCAGGGTGTTTTGACAAGAGGGAGTTCAAAGCCTGGGGAGTTACACAGGCGGTTGACTTTGAAATCAGATTTTGATATCAGATGATTGATCAGGTGGTTGCCGTAACAACCAGATTCAGTTGGTGGATGTTGTTCTCCAAGCAGTTTGTGCAGTTTATTTCTGCGGTTGGCAAATTTCCGGGTTCTTGGTATTCAAACGTCTCGTACCTCGATTGTTTGAAGGTCGTTCGCTCTTCACCCAGCCGGGTCCAAGCTGTTTGAATAGGGGCAGCTGTTGCACCCTAAAATTTGCTCAACCTATTTCACCTGGTTTATGTTTTAATTGCATTATCATTTGCATAGTCACATCATGTACATGGTCCAATCATTTGCATATCATAACATATCAAGTCATCTAACAGGGGATCAAGTGCCATCCTTATCTAAAGAAGCACATCAAGGGGCCTTATTCAAGCTTAAGACCATCCAAGTCATTAGAAAAGGTCTGAAATCTTGAGAAGTTCTGGATGCCTACATGGGGGTTGTGCTCCTATCTTGAGGAATATTGAGAATCATCAGTGAGATGAGAAGCATGGAATGTGAATATGAGGTGGGTATGGATGTCATGGGGTGTCTAAAGGTCATTGTTAAAGCTGAGGCAAGCCATTGATTCTAGTTCAAGAGCCATGGTTGAGGTGTGTACAAGTAGGGTTTCATCTGGGTAACCCTAGGTCAAGGAGAGCAAAGAGAAGAGCATCAAGACCTAGCTCTAGGTCATGTAAGTCATGGGTTGAGATGTCAAAGCATGTGTATGGATGAGTCAAGATCAAGTTCAAGAGAATCAAGAGTGGTTGGAGGTGTTTGAGACAGGGTTCCTAGGGTAAAATCCCCTGTATAGCACTAGACTTCCAAGCCACATAAGTTAAAATTCAAGTTTCAAATAGATTCTTGGCAAACATGAAACTTGTAGAGATTCTCAATAGCTTTAATTTGAGTACTATAAGTCTTCAAGAAGATTTGTGGAACTCAAGTTATGGTTCTTGCAAGTTACAGGTCACCAGAGGACACTAAAATTTGTCTGTGAAAGTCACTTGACTTCCAAGCAACTTTTCCCCCTCAAGGAGTTTTCAAATGGATTCTTGTCCAACATAAGAGTTGTAGATCTTGATCTTATATTTCCATATAGTACTAGAAGTCCTCAAGAGGATTTGTAGAACTCAAGTTATGATCTTGGCAATCCAGGGGTATTTTGGGCATTTGTGATTATAGGTCATTTTTAAGCATGTGCCAAAATCTCCATCTTCCACTCTTCAAATGAAAAAGTGTCCAACATGAAATGTGTTTAGAATGATGTTTTTATGCCAGGTAAGAAGTTGTGAGGATTTGAATGGGCTTGTATCACAAAGGTACCAAAAATGGCTTAAAAAGGGAGATTTTTCAAATAAATCAAAGAGGGAAATTGTGATTTTTGAGTTATAGGTCAAAACAAGTCCATGTGATATACCATTTTGATCAGAAAATGTATTTTGAGAATGATGGGAATAGTACATTTTGCAAATAAGGCCATTTTTAAGCACTTTCCTTTTGTTGCTTAAGAATGAAGTAACACATCAATACATGGCCATGGGATCCAAAACAAGGGAGATATCATAGTCATTCAATTCTAAATATCAGGAGATGAGAATTTCAAGCAAAATCAAGAGCTGTGGTAGAGCAATTCATTGACTACACATATGAGAAATTGGAAGAGAATGAGAAATTGAAAATCTCATTCTGTTAGCTCCAGAAAGTTCTAGAGGTTTCCAATGCGTTCTATATAAGCATTGCAGTGGATTCAAATGAATTTTTGGGAGGGATTGAGCCAGAAACAAGAAGGAGCTATTGAAGTTTCTTCATCTGCATCAAAAATCGTGTTTGGTGATTGGGAAGGATTCAAGGCAATTCAGTGCATACAGAAGCTCCACAACATTTCATTGATCGTGTCTGGAGAAGATTGAAGGGTGATTTGAAGGTTTTCTGGTCCTGTTCACTCAAATTTTGCAGGTTAGTAAACTTCATCGTGTAGCTTGATATAGATAGAATTGCTAGGTTTTAAATGGTTAGATGCAATGTAGATCATGGCTAGGTCGTTTCTGGTAAAGAAATTTGATGATTAGAGACAAAACCTTAGGCGTGGCAATTTCTGTTAGAGCTGGGTTCTCGTGATTCTTGGAGGATTAATGGTGTTTGGATGATGATAATTGATCAGTGTAACATGTAGTTCATGTTAGTACCTTTAATTTTAAGAATGGTGACCATCGAGACTTGGTGATTTCTCTGCAACTTTGATCGGGTTTGGCTTTTGAGGGTGAGTCAATGATTTTGGATGGTGGATTTGAGTTCAGGGTGAAATTTGGAGTGGATTAGGGTTTTTATTTGACTTGATTGGTGAGGTTTAGGGTTTGCTTCGCCGGAGAAGACGGTGGTTGGACCACCGGACCACCGCCTGAGACTTGACCTTCACCTGAACTCGTTTGGAGAAGATGAAGACTTCACCGTTGGATCATCTTGAAGAGGAGACTTGTTATGCTGATTGTGTGGCCAAGATTCAAACTGAGATTGCCTCCATTAGTTCAATATGCACCGTTTCACTAATCCCAGTCAGCGTGTGACTGGGATGCACGCGTGGACACGTTCTGAAGCCTCAGATGCGCTTACCAATCAATTGATCCAATGGCTCCCATTTAATTCAGCATTTTAATTTCTTTTATTTTAATTTCTTTTATTTTTAATCCATTTGATTTCTAAAATTCATAATAAATCCAATATTGATCCAAAAAATATTTTAAAAATACCTCCATGATCTTGGATTTATTTGTGATTTTATGAAATTAATAAATCTCATTTTCATCCATTTTTCAATTTAATTTTATTTTCTCCATTTTATTATTTTCTTTAATTTTGTATTTTTGCTACATGATTTTGTGGATTTTATTGTGACCAATTGGTGAATGATTTTAAGTTGATTCTTGTTGGACTGATTAGATTAGGGAAGCATGTACCCTTAGAAATTTTATCACAATTTTTTGAATAAAATTTAGGTTAGTTTGAGAGGTGAATAGGAGAGGTGTTAGAATTAGGGTTTCAAGACAAATAGTTGTAGTTTTGTGCATAGTTTGAGGATTAAATGAGTGATCTAGGGTTTGGGATTCCTATGGGGTATTGGAATAGGGTTAGGTTCCCTTAGAAATTTACCTAGGATTTTTTTATGAGCTTTAGCATTTTATTTGATTTTTGCAACTTGTGTGGTGATTGTGGGTTTCTCCATTGGATATTTGGTTTGGTTATACTTGTGTGGGGCTATTTTGGGGTACTTTTGGATTGGGCTTTGCTTGGATGATTTGAAGATCAAATAAAGTTGCTTTGGATGGCTTGAAGAAGCTTGGAGTTGAAGATTTCTCATTTGTTAGAGGGCTTGTCAGAGGCTTAGGGATTATGATACATAGGAAGAGCATTAGAATAGTCTTGTTTCTTCTTTCAAACATAGAGAGCTTCTTGTGCCTCTATTCCATCCCATGATACAAGGTCCCCCAAAGAAGTTCCATCTCTCCTTAGGAGGGATGTAGAGCATGCTTTGGTTGGGTAGAACCTTGAGGGTACATTTCATTTGCCATGTTAAGATCTTAGTGATTTCCTTGGGTTGTTACTAAGCCTCTTAACATTTCAACTTCATCTATTGATTGATTCTCTTCTGGAGTGATTGCATTGAAGATGGAAACCTATTGAAGATGAAGTTCATTGAAGATTGGTGAAGAAGAAACTTGTGCCTGTCAAAGCTGGTTGTCTGTTGAAGCTAGGGTTTTGCTGCTCTTTGTTGAAGCTGTTTACTGGTTAAGGTTCATGCTTGCTCAAGCTGGGATATTTTTCTGAAGATAGGAGTTTACCTAGATTTGAAGGTCATTGAAGATTGAAGATGGGGTCTTGCTTGAAGTTGTTACTGTCAACCCTTTGCTGTTAATCAACTGTAGTTGTCAGAGTTGTTGCTGCTTGTGTTGCTTACTATAGAAGTTGGTTTGTTGCTGTCAGAGCTGGTGCTGGTATTGTTTTCTTTTTCTGTATTGTTTGTTGGCTTGTACAGCTTGTCCCCTTAGGTTTGAAGTGAATGCTGTTTCACTTTGCCTGTTGTTTTCCCAGGTTCGAGGAAGAGTGGGACTCCCTTGCCTTGCTTGTATTGATGCATTGCATGCATTTTTACTGTTTACTGTATATATCTGTTTCTTTTCTGTTTATCCCCTAGGATCTCTGTTTCCCTCTGTGCAAGAGAGAAAATGACAGACAATAGGTTTTTATCCATGCATGACAACTTTAGGGTAGTTTTGATCCCCCTTTTAACCCTAGGTTTTTTAGAGCTTCTTTCTCTTCTATCTCAAAAAAATTCAAACACAGTAATAAGGATAATCGATGTCGTACGCTACGAGCCTTAAGCTATTTGAGAAAAGGTTGCTGGAGGGTCACTCTTCAGTAATCTGATTGCTTAATGTGTTACCCTTAGGGTGACATACGACGTAGTCACTCTCAAATCATAGTCTCTAGTGCGTCGGAGATTGCAAACACACTAAAAAACACTTCTTTCGTAAAAGATTCAAAACAAACATCAAAGTGTCATTTTTGTCCGCTTGGACTTTTAATCAGAAGAAAACCTTTTCAGAAGGATCTAAAAAACAGTCAGACAAATCTGTATCTTCCGTGGCCCGAACTACGTTTGCTCTGATCTTTCATGTTGTATGAAAGTACATAGGCATAGGATGTCGTATTCTAGTGAGCAACCTTTCCCTCCTTTCCCGTAGGTAGGCGAACTACGTTGACTCTGATTTCTCGTTCCAGACGGGAATACGTAGGCATAAAGTACGATACTTTGCCGAGTCATTTTATTTCCATTTTTTAACCCTTGACCTCTAGAATAGATAGAATACAATCCGTACTAGAAAACAAGCGTGGATCCCGTCGAGTACGACGGACGTGAGGGGTGCTAATACCTTCCCCTTGCGTAACCGACTCCCGAATCCAGGAATTTGGTTGCGATGACCATTCCTTTCCCGTCTTTGCGTTAGGTTTACTCTGAGCGTTTCCTTTCCCTCCGTTGGGATAAATAACGCACGGTGGCGACTCTTCTGTCATAGCCGGCGCCGATTTTCGCAGTAGCGACAACATGCAAATGAAGTTTTGTAAAGTATGATTATTTATTTCAGTGTTAATGAGCATGACAGATGGTTTTTAGTAATTTGGAAGTGTATGTGTGACGCCCTTTGTGAATGCATGTTAATTTTACTCTGATTATGCTTATATTTTCCGTGGGGTTTAGAAGGGTGTTACAACATGTGTTGACTTCTTTCTCTTTTATAGATTTATTGGAGGAGTCCATATCGTTATCATCCCATGATATGTACGTCTTCATAGATTCTTTTTAGGTCTTCTATATATTTTAGTTAGTTTCTGATTTTAAAAAAATTGGTTTTATGTGACCTTTCTTTCTCCAATGAAAAACATGTTGGCATACGAGATGATATTTCTTCATTTTTTATTGAAAACATTAAGGTTTCTTATTGTTCCTTATGAATTTTTGAAACTTGCGTTCTAAAAGATTTGTGTCTTCATTGTTTTTGAATTCTTTGCCTTGTTCAACTTTGAGAGCAATACCTTTCTTTTTCTTATCACCTTCTTCATTTTCAGCAAGTCTTTTTAGGGCAATCTTATGTTGTAATTTTCCGCAGACAGTATCCACATCCATAGAAGAAAAGTCTTTAGATTCAGAAATCACAATGATTTTAGGTTATTAATTCTGATTTAGGTATCTAAGGACTTTGTTAATTAAATCCTCATTTTGAAAAGTGTTACCCAAATTTGTTAATTGATTAACAATGTGAATAATCTATTTTCCCATATCTTGGATATTTTCTTTAGGCTTCATATTAAAAATATCATACTCATTGGTGAATACGTTCGTCATAACCTTTTTATCTCGCTTGTAACTTCATGGATAACTTGAAGAATGTTCCTATTTATTTTCAAATTTATAGTGTGAAACACGAAGAAAAAAAAAACTCATCAATATGAATAATAGTTGTAGCTTTGAAATTGTACGACATCTTTTCTTTATCCTCTTTGGTTTAAAGGTCTCTAGCTTTGTTTTTTACACTACCATCAACTTGATGTGTAGGAACAAATAGATTAGTTTTAACAACAGCCTATACATAACAACTCATCTCTTCTACAAAGATTTTTCAGTTTGTCTTTCAATAAGCACACCCCTCACCATTAAAAATGTTGGTTTTTTAGTGAACCATTTGAAGTCATCCTACCTTTTGAGACGATTAATCTTATAATAGAAGTTGGGCTTTGATACAACTTTTTCATCAAGTGACTTCAAACACAATATGAAAATGAATTGTGATAAAAAGGATTTCAAAACTTTAAATAAAAATGTTAATTTTTTGGGGTCAATTTTAAGAAAGGGGATTAGGAGAGATTTAAGTGTGGAATAGTAAATAACAACAAAATAAAGAGATACGGAAAATAAAAGAATACACCAAAATTTATATTGGTTCAACCTTAAACCATATGACCTACTCTAGTACTCAAGAATTTTTTCCAGAGAGTTCTACTAACAACTTAAACTTTTATCATATAATCAACATATAACTTTCTCACACCAAAATTTTATTAAGGTTCAAATTACAACCTTTATAACTATATCAGAGTCACAAGAGAATAATACTCTTGATTTACAATTATAACTTAAGCGTATTTAAACAATAGTTACACATGCACAATTCTTACTAAGTATTTTGTTCTCTCAACACTAAAATAATTTTAAGTGTATAAAGAGTTTCTAAGAAGAGAGTAAAAGCCAGAGAGATAATATTATTTAAGATTTCTGGCATGTCTATACAAGTCCTTCTTTTATAATAAAAAATAGGCTTAAATCATCTGTTGGTTCCTATAAGTTAGCGAGTTTTTTATTTTGTTTTCTGTAATTTTTTTTGTCTGAGTCCCTATATCTCACTTTTTGCGTGCGTTTTTTGTCTCTAAAGTCAAAATCCACAAAAACAATCCTCAGATTTCCTGCGGATTTTGGCATTAGGAAATAAAACACACCCAAAAAGTGATATATATGGACCAAAATCAAAAACTCACTAATTTACCAGAAATAAAAGTGCATTTTGTAACACCCCAAATTTTATTGGAATATTTATTTAATTTATTTAAATAAGAATATTCGTATTTTGGGTGATTTCGGTGATTTTGTGGAATATTAGAATTAATGGAACTTGGGTTATTTATTTTGAATAATAATATATAATATGAATATATTAATATTATTATGAATTAAAATAAATATAAGTTGGATAAGGGCAATTTGGACAATTAAGAGGACTTAGTGAGGGTATTATGGAAAAAGCCCAATTGTGAGGCCCAAGGCTATGTTTAACAAAAAGGAAATTATAATGGAATTAGGATTCATTTATTAGACCGTGAAGAGCATTGAGGCCAGAGCTCTGAGGAGAGAGAATTGGAGGCAAAAGTTTCGAAAGGTTCCCTGAAGCTAACTGAGATGTATATTGAGGAAGTTGTGAAGTTGTATAAGATACCGTCGAGTATTGTACCTGATAGAGATCTGAGATCTTCATCGAGGTTTTGGGAGAGTTGCAGACGCTTTGGATACCATGTTGAGATTGAGTTCTACCTATCATCCGCAGACGGATGGACAGACAGAGAGAACTATCTAGTCTTTAGAGGATTTGCTGAGACCTTTTATGTTGGATCAAGGCGGATCATGGGATAATCATTTGTCGTTGATTGAGTTTACCTACAACAACTGTATCAGAATGGCACCGTATGAGGCTTTGTATGGTAGGAGGTGTAGGACTCCTTTGTGTTGGTACGATTCAGGCGAGAGTGTTGTGCTCGAACCTAAGATGGTGCAAGAGACGACTGAAAAGATCAAGAGGATCCAAGAAAAGATGAAAGTTTCGCAGAGTCGTCAGAAAAGTTACCATGATAAGAGGAGGAAAGCACTTGAATTCCAAGAGAGGGATCACGTATTTTTGAGAGTTACGTCGGTAATTGGTGTTGGCCGAGCTTTGAAGTCCAGAAAGCTCACACCGCATTTTGTTGGTTCGTATCAGAGTGACGCAGCGGAAGCGTGGGAGAAGTAGCATGTCAGACTGTTTTACCGATGTCGCTTATGACAGTGCATGATGTGTTTCATGTGTCTAAGTTGAGGAAGTACATTTCAGATTTGTCGCATGTGATTCAGATGGATGATGTACAAGTAGGAGATAATTTGACTGTTGAGGCATTGTTAGTTCGGATTGATGAACGAGAAGCAAACTTCGAGGTAAAGAGATTTCCTTGGTAAAGGTAGTTTTGGGAGGACCAGCTGGAGAAGGTTGGGCTTGGGAGCATGTGGTTCAGATGTGGGAGTAGTATCCGACTCGGTTTCCTTGAGGTAATTTTCGAGGGCATAAATTCTTTTAAGTGGGGGAGAGTTGTAACACCACAAACTTTATTGGAATATTTATTTAATTTATTTAAATAAGAATATTCGTATTTTGGGTGATTTCGGTGGTTTTGTGGAATATTGGAATTAATGGAACTTGGGTTATTTATTTTTGAATAATAATATATAATATGAATATATTAATATTATTATGAATTAAAATAAATATAAGTTGGATAAGGGCAATTTGAACAATTAAAAAGACTTAGTGAGAGTATTATGGGAAAAGCTCAATCGTGAGACCCAAGGCTAGGTTTAACAAAAAGGAAATTATGATGGAATTAGGATTCATTTGTTAGACCGTGAAGAGAATTGAGGCCAGAGCTCTGAGGAGGGAGAATTGGAGGCAAAAGCTCCGAAAGGTTCCCTGAAATATTTGAGAAGGCTTTGATCGACAATTAAGGTATGAGGAGTATTACCTTCATGATTTTTCATGTGTAAATTCAATGTATTTAAGGTCGATTTAAAGGTTTCAGGGTTTTCAGGGTGGATATGAGAAAAAATGATCTTTGGCCTTCGTGGCCTAAATCTATTATTTGTGAATCTAACCGGGGAATTCATTGGGGTAAAAGGAAAGTAGGCCTTCGTGACCAAAACCATGAATTGTTATTTGTCTAACCCTGAAGGGATAAGAATAGTAGGTATTGAGTAATTTCTAATGAGTATGGGTAATTGTAGGAAAATTTGTGATTTAGGGGCGTGAATATGATACGTGATTGGCCTAATGAACCGTAGGTTTTGTGCCTTTATCGCCCTAAGACCTTAGGGATGATTTAGAGATGTTTTGGGGGCATTGGGAAAGTGAATCGTGGGGCTTTTTGGATGATTTTATGTTCTGGTGCGTAGCTGAGTTTTGTTGTCATCACGCTCTTCGCCTAGCGAATAATGCTTCGCACATCGAACGTTTTTGTTCCTAGACTCGCCTAGCGAAGAATCCTTCGCACAACGAAGAAACTCGCCTCAAACTCGCCTAGCGAACATGCCAGTGAATGTAGCAGAGTTTCGCGAATGCTGATTTTGTGCAGCAATGCCTTGATGTTTTGATGCTGTGATTTCTGTGATGAATTAACATGATTATGATTGCGATTTACACGATGTGTACATGATTATATGATGATTACTATGATGTATTGATTGATGAACTATGATGATGTTCCATGAGTTTTGATGAATTATGATGATATGATGTTTGATGATGATGATTATGATGAATGATGATGCACCTATGATGTTATTATGAGGATGATTATTTTTGATGTGTGCATCATGCATTCATGTGCATCCGAACTTCGGTTCAGGACCTTGATTACTTTGGCTTCAATCCCACTGTGCGGATGAGAAGTATTTTGATGTGCTCCCGTTCTCAAGTAGAATCAATCTTATTGATGGGGATCTATGGAGGATTGATGACCCAGTGTCCATCGAGTTGTGATGATTGGTACCACATGCATTGAGTCTTGTTGCATTTGCATTCATGAGATGATTTTGAGTAAATTATGATGTTGTGGCCTTTGATGTCCTTTGGGGAATATGAATGTGTTGAATATGAAAATGACATCATTTATATGTTGATTTTCATACATTGATTATTATGAATCGTTTTACTCACCTTACTTGTTTGAATGTTGCCTCCATGTGGGTAACGTGCAGATGACCAGGTTTAGCCGTGACGCCGTTGAGGACTTTTGAAGTTTTTGAGTTGTTAGCCTTTTGATTAGCTTAGAGGGTCTTGTTCTGATAGCGTAACATCGGGTTGGGGTCTTTGAGTTGAACTATGTTTTTATTTGAGTTATTTTGATTATCTTTCCGTATAAGGAAAACTTTGGATTATGCCTTTTGAGTTCCGCTGCCTTGAGCAATTTTTGATATCTTTTGGGAAAACCCGTTGTACACGAAACATTGACTTATTTTTGAGTTATTGAGAAATGTACGTCCTTTGAGGTGATTTTTATTAAGTTTAATATTTTACTCTGATGACTTTAAATAAATGTGTCTTTTAATTGTGAGGTAGAAAAGAGTGTTACACATTTAATCCTAAAAAATATGACTAGTCAAAAAAAAGAATTTTGAGACAAAACCATATATTAGTTGATTAGATGTTAACTCTAACTCTAATCGAATATAACCTAACAAATTATGAAACTATCATCAAAATTCACTAGAAGTGTTAAAAAGTTTCACAACACATGTTTGAAGAAGTTAAAAAAGGTTACATATTCAAAAGAGAATTGTCAAACACGGCCAAGAGGAGAAAATATTGCAAAATATTTTAAATAGTTAATTAAAGGGTGGTTAAAAATGTAAGGAGGAAGTTCATTTCAAATTTCATAAGTAAATTTCTAACTTAATAAGTGAAATTTGTAATGAGTTTAAATTTAGACGAAGGAGTGCATCTTTGGAGTTTGGTTACAAATTATTAGAATTTTATTTGAGATGATAAGTAAACTATGTATGATACTCCTAACATTCTTCACACAATATAATCTATAACACAACTAACAATTGGCATATCATTTACACAAATACTTAGTTACACAAATACTTATTTATCATCATACTAATTACACTAACAAGGTCTATAAAATTTACTACTTTTTTGCAGCATGACCTTGTGACATTTTCCAAATCCAATTAACTACCAAACACACAAAAATAGAAATCAAAGATTTCTCAAACACCCTTCTAACTCTATCCACATATCCATACACAGGAATGCTTTGTTCATTCCTAAAGAAATTATCAGGATCAACCTTACTCTTAATTTCCACCAACCTATCAAAATTTTCCTTAAAATATTGAATTCCATAAACACTTCCTTGTGAGTACCTACTAAACAAACCATGATGATTAACACCTAAATCAAGGTCCTTATAGTTAAGATAAGCTTGTCTTGGATTTTTTGACACAAAAGGTGTCATATACTTGTAAAGTTCTCTTGCAACATTTATATGATAAAATGTTACCTCTTCCCCTTCCTCATTCCAATTTGCTTGATATTGAATCTTCCATAAATTTCCAGCTCTATGAGGCAAAGGAGTTTCTGTTGGTGAAATCTCATCCATTTTTCCACCATAAGGATTGAAAAACATCACCCCTTTTTCCAAATCAATCATCTTTTTCCAAATCCCTTCCAAACCCGCTTTCGAAATCGGTTCCTTTACGTAATCTGATTTTCTCTTCAAGTATCTAAGCAATTGAGGTTGTCTCTCAAGCAAGATCTCAAGTGGTGTATCAATATCTATGTTGTCCCAAAAAAGAATAGATTGAAGCCAACTTGTTTCAATGCAATCCTTTTGCTCTAAACCCAATTGAGGAAAAGTTTCATTCATTAGTGAAACAAGAGTTTTTGTATCACCAAGAAATAAAGCTATGAAACTAGCCCTTATAGTTTTCACTCCATTTTCTTCATCCTTTTCTACTTCCAATATAAGCCTAATGAAAAGATCATTACTTGTAGTTGGGGCTACATGTTGCCAATTATAAACTATGTTTGTAGCATTTTGTTCCAAAGTTCTATTAACTTCAAAAACAGTTACTATCTTAGGAACCTTAACTAGTTTTATTTTGTAAGAAAGAACAACACCAAAGTTAGCTCCACCACCACCTCTTATAGCCCAAAAAAGATCTTCTCCCATTGCTTGTCTATCAAGCAATCTACCTTTAACATCTATTATTTGTGCATCAATAACATTATCAGATGAAGTACCATATTTCCTCATCAAGTTGCCATAACCGCCGCCACTAACATGTCCTCCAACGCCAACGGTAGGACAAACGCCGGCCGGATAGCCATGAGTTTCACTTTTCTCAGCAATTTTGTAGTAAACTTCACCGAGTGTTGCGCCGGTTTGAATCCATGCCCTTTCATTTTCTATATCAACTTCAACGGATCTAAGATTGAACATGTCTACGATGAAAAATGGCTCCTTTGAGTCTGACACATATGACAGACCTTCATAGTCATGTCCTCCACTTCTGATTTTCATTTGAAAGCTGTGTTTTTTACCACAAATGATTGATGATTGTATGTGTGAAACATGTGATGAAGTGATTATGAGAAATGGTTTTGGTGTTTTAGTGGTGTTGAAACGAAGGTTTCTTATGTAGGCTTGTAAGATTGAAGGAAATGAAGGATTGTTTTGTGTGAAAATTGATTCAATTATTGGGTTTGATGCTTCGGAATTGTTTATAAGACATTGAATGAAAGTGTTTTGAGGTGAACTTGTAGCAAAAGTTGATGAATAAAGAGAAAGCAACACAACAATAGGAAGCAACATTTTGTTGTTGCTCAATGTTGGTAATTAGGCACGGAAGGAAAATACTGGTACACTAGAAATGGCCAATTATGTTGTAACTTGTTACTTGTGAGTATAGAAAGAAATATCAACTTATAATGATTTCAGCAATATGTTATGTGCTACCAGTGTAGTCAAGATCGAGTGCTGAGTCTTAAGATCTTACGTGCTGAAGTTTCCCTTTAGTGCTACGATCTTTAAAAAAACTTTTTTCGTGTATTTTGTGGTCAAGATCGAGTGTTGGGTCTTAAGATCTTACGATCTTACGTGTTGAAATTGCCTTTTATATGATTATCATGATATGGGAATCCATAATATTTTAGATGATTAGACTTGTTTGTTAGATTTATGTTTTTGAACTATTTTTTTGAACAAATTTTTTTGAATTTGTTAAATTATGGAATGATAGTTATGAGTTATAAATTTAATTGGTTGAATTTAGTGATTTATAGGTTATTTTGTTCATGTATTATAATTTTCAAGGTAGTCAAATTACTATTTCTTCGTTCAATAAGATCTTAAGTGTTGTGTTACGATCCTAGTTTTACGATCTTTCACAGATCGTCCGATCCTACTTAAAATCCCATGCTTAACTACCTTGTGTGCTACTGTTTTTTATTTCTTATTTTGTTTTCACCACCACCGGTATCCGGTCCCCGGTCCCCTGCACCGCTTAATCTAATTCGGGAGTAAGTTCTTATCAAGTGATTCCAACTCTCTCTTATCGCAGCTGCGAAAATTAAACCGTAATTTTCTCTACTAAATTTAATATTAATTATCATTAAATCAATTAACAATTGGTATATACTAAAAAAAATTTCCTTTTATTTAATGCGTGGAACTTTTGAAGCTTTTGTTAAGTGGCTATAAGTGATTCTATAGCACTTATCTAGAAGGCTCGTATAATAATATGAACCACTAATAAAACTTGCTTATACAATAATTTGGTTGACTTATGTATGTAAAGAAACAAAAGAATTGGAGTAAGAAATCATAGTTGGTAGTGAAAGAGTAGAATAGTATTGGCATTATATGTGAGTAGTTGCTTTCTACCAATAAACATTAACTTCCCTGACTAATATCTTTGATGGGATGAGAAGGACATTTAAATATACCAAGATCTTTGGACCCCAGAAAAGGAACCAAAAGAAAATAACAAACAAAGATATGTTAATCCATCTTTTTCCGTTTGATAGTTAGTGTAAAAAGAATCAGAATAAAAGATGATGTAAAAATAACTTCAGCTATACTTATAGTCAAGTTCCTGATATCAAATGTAAAGAAATAATAGGATAATTAGTGTTGAAAAAAATACATAGGAATTAAAATATATTTTAATTAAAATAAAATTAGATTAAGACTCTCGCGATGCGCGGTTGTAGTTTTATTTAATTTATATTAAATTTAAATTATATTCAAATTTTTATTTAAAAAATATCATTAAAAAGGTATATTATAATAATTTTTTATAAATTATAATATAGACAATAATGTTAAAGAAAAAAGACATTTTACTTCAAAGAAAAAGTACATGTTTATAACTTGATAGTGATATGTAGAATTCAGGTTTAATAAATTTTAATAATTCTAAAAAATATAATATGTGACCATCTTTTATATTTTGATTTTTACATTAGGTCAAACACTCACCTAAAGGTGGGAGACTCGTCCAAACAAGTAAGAAAGACATCAAATATTCACAAAAAAATTTAAGGTGATAGGCGTATGGGTCTTCTTAATTATAAAATATTCAACTTCCATTTTTTTAAGCAATGTGGGACTTAGAATTCACATTTGTTTCTCAATACAACTCACACTTGTTTCTCAACAATCTTCAAGTGTGAGTTCATCCACTATGCTCTCCCTCAAGCGGAAGCTCTTTCATCTACATGCTTGTATCGCCGTTGAGAGACACTCTTATCTCGTTATGGGCACTTCAACGAAACACGTCATCTGACCACCATGTCAGGAAAACTTTCGACACAAGGAGTTGGTCCCTTACTCGAACCAGTCTCTGATAACCACCATGTCAGGAAAACTTTCGACACAAAGAGTTGGTCCCTTACTCGAACCAGTCTCTGATAACCACCATGTCAGGAAAACTTTCGAAACAAGGAGTTGGTCCCTTACTCGAACCAGTCTCTGATACCAGTTGTTGGAAATATAACCAGAGTAAATCTCCAATAATTGGTACAAATAAAATAAAATAAAATAAACTCACAATTAAAAATTTATTACTAACTTGCAATTTTTGAACGGAAAAATTGCAAACTCTTTCAACAACTATTTTTAAACGGTAAAATAGAAAACTCTCTCAATAACTATTTTTGGTGGAAAAAGAGAAAACCCTCACAAAAACTATTTTTTTGATAGAAAAATAGAAAACCCTCTCCACCACAATTTTTGTACGAAAAAATTATAAATCCTTTATAGACACACAACTACACAAATCTCTAATACACCTAAAATAATAGAATTGTTGTGGTAAATAAAGTCAAACTAACTCTTTATATTTATAATAATCTTTTACTCATTTTTCTTCACCTTACTCGATGTGAGACTTGGATGAGTACCCACTTTTAACACAACATATCCTCCCTTCATTCAAAGTCTCAATCTTTTCACTTCATAGTCACCTTCATCCTCGTAAGCTAAAAGATTGTCTATACAACTCGTCATATTTGCAGAAGGAGCGCTTTTCAATTTTTTTGTCTTCTTCTTTATACTTCACACATCCTCTATAAATTCTGGACATTTAGATTGCACTTGACCAAATTGTTGACAATAATAACACTTGACAAAACTCATATCTCTTGGTTGAAAACTTCTACCATATTGATCACTATTGTTCTTTCTGTGTCCCTTTTTGGCTACTAGTACCTAATTTTCTTCAGGAGATTGATTAATACCCATCATTTGTTGACTCTCCTTCAATGATTTCACTAAATCATCTAACTTTAGTGTGTTACTCCCTGCTAACATTGATTGCACTAATGATTTGTAAGATTTGGGTAATGGAGCCAACAAAAGTAGCGCCTACTCTTCATCTTTGATATCTTCTTCTCCGTTCATGATTCTAGATACCAACTCATTAAATTTATTAATATGATCAAATACATTACCTTCATCTTCCATCTTCAATGAGTAGAAATTCATTTTCATCATCAATCAATTGGTTAATATGGTTGATGCAAACTTGTTTTCTAATAAATCCCACAATTTCTTTGGAGAGCTTTCTTTCAACACAATTACTTTATCCTGTGAAGCAAGTGTCAACCGAATTATACTCACTGTCTCTTTTTGTATTGAATTCCAATATGAATCTTTCATCTCACTTTGTTTTTCATTTTCCAAAGCAAGATGAGACTTAGAACTCATACTTATTTCTCAATACAACTTACACTTATTTCTCAAAATCTTTGACACTAATATGTGAAAAATCAATGATGTAATTCTTTGTCATTAGTTTATTTGTTTGTCGTAATATGAAGAATGTAATAGCAAAATATATAAATATGATTGAAAAGTGCTGCATACTTTATAATATTTTAATATCAATAAATAGTGGTAAATCATTGAAATTTGTGTACTATTTATTTTAAAATTTTAGTTAAAAAATTGTATTCTAATAATTTATTCTGAATTATAATATTATAGACAACATATAAAAGAAAAATAAATATTTTAGTTGAAAGAAAAAATATGTTTGTAACTTGACAATGATATTTAGAATTCAGTTTTTTAAAATTATAATAATTCTAAAAGATATAACTTTTGGTCATTTTTTATATTTTGATTCTTATGTCTCTTTAACACTCATATGTGAGAAATCAACAATGTTATTTTTTATCTTTGATTTATTTGTTCCTTTTAATATTAAGAATGTAATAACAAATATATAAATATGATTGAAAAGTGCAATATACTTTATAATATTTGAATATCAACAAATAGTGGTCATTCTTTAAAATTTGTGTAATAACTAATTAGATACTAAACAAATTTGTTTGAATTACTTTTAACTTTGCTCATATATATATATATATATATATATATATATATATATATATATATATATATATATATATATATATATATATATATATATATATATATATATATATATATATATATATATATATATATATATATATATATATATATATATATATATATATATATATATATATATATATATATATATATATATATATATATATATATATAAAATACTATTTGGATTCACATGTCTCGTTTATTGTTACTTTGCTATGGTTTCAAGAAAACTAAAACTATTAAACAAAAAATTAAATTTCACATGTCGATTTTATTTTTAAAATTTGAGTGAAAATTCCTTATTGGAGTAATTGTGGGGTTGTTAGATTATTTTATTTAAAATTGATATTTAATATATATATATATATATATATATATATATATATATATATATATATATATATATATATATATATATATATATATATATATATATATATATATATATATATATATATATATATATATATATATATATATATATAAAATAAAGATAAACTATTATAATAAGTTGAATCTCAGACATCTATACGTAAGAGAATTATAAATGTAGTATATAATATTTAAATATTTTGCATTGTGATTTCAAAAATA
Source organism: Lathyrus sativus (assembly GCA_963859935.3). Classification (NCBI taxonomy): domain Eukaryota; kingdom Viridiplantae; phylum Streptophyta; class Magnoliopsida; order Fabales; family Fabaceae; genus Lathyrus; species Lathyrus sativus. The sequence continues at coordinate 111,475,234 of OZ012735.1, forward strand.
AATGTTAAAATCAACAATAGTCTTTTCATGGTTATATTCTTTGTTATAAGTAGTATGATAAAAAAAAATATTATATCATTTAAGTTTTTAAAATAAAAATAAATTAAAATTATTTTAGAGACATTATATAAAAAATATATATATCAAAGGTTATTTTGTCTCTTTTTTATAATTCAAAAAGATTTTCAAGAAAAATAAAAAAGTGTTATATAAGGTTTAAGCCGATAATATATTTCAAATTTACAAAATAATTGTTAAATTAATATAATTTTGTTTTTGTTAGAGTTCGAATTTATGACCTCAACAAAAGAATATATATGTTTGTACTTTTAAAAAAATGAAGAAGAGTTTTGGAAGGTCCACATAAGAATAATTGTGATGTGGAAAATATAGATTATGTTGCATATGTGTCGGGATATAATCTGTTGTTTTAGATTTAATATATTATAAAAATAAATAATTACAATTTTACAATTTATTGTTCCTGAAAACTAACATAAGCAAGTTCCGTTTTTGACTTTCCATGTTCCTCAACTATGAGGCACATAGACACCAAACACAATCCTAACACTGGTACGGCGACATTGATAATAATTTAAAAAAATAAATTAATTAAACGTAATCACAAATATTGATGTAGGTGTCTGACTCGGACATAGACACACCTTTTTCAAATGTGTTGGTGTTATATAGATATATTTTTTAAACATCTACGAAGAGTATTAAGTATAGTGTTTTTGAGTGTGAGCCATTGAATTAAGAAATGAGTATGAAGGAATAATAAGGCCATAAAGACTAAAGTATAAAAATAAAGCATAACCAAGATTTTTGAAGTCAATCGCACTAAAGATTTTCGACTCACTCATACTTAAGGTTTTCAACTAGGAGATTTACATCAAAGGAAACAATTTGAGGTTCAATATTGCCTATCATGATCCACAAGTAGAGAGCTAATACTCATTGAATATCTTGTTACAAGGCATGGAATCACTGTAACATGCTTATTCACTCTTTGATAACGAATTTGGTTGAAGAACTGATTGCACAAAGTATCGTTTTTCTTGAGAATCCTATATATGTATGAAATAAACTCAAGGAACGATTTTCTAAAAGAGATTAAATTCACATTTCTGAGATACAATGCAAATTCTTTGGTTTGAAACAAGAATCACGTTTCGTTTCTGAATTCTTTACCGTTTTGAAGGTTTTTTGGGAAAAACTTGAAGCTTACCTAGCTGCACCTGTGTGTTCTTGCCCTCATCGTCCTGTTTGTATCACAGGTGTGAGTAATGTTAAACATCAACATGAGATTACACGCTCAATACGATTTCTTAAAGGTCTGAATGATTCTTTCGACTTCGTTCGCTCACAGATTTTGTTGATGAATCCACAACATCATATCAATAAGATCCTCTCCATGATCATTCAACATGAACGACAATTCAATGTCCTAGCCTCTGATGATTCTAATATTTCAATCAATGTTCCTGATTACAAAAGATCTCAAGGCCGTGGACGAGGAAATGAATCTTCATACACTCCCGGTAACAAGAAAATCTACACTCACTGTGGTAGAAATGGACATACCATCGATACATGCTATAGAAAGCATGGATTTCCTCCTTACTTTGGTAAGAGCACTGCAATGGCCTATCTTCCCTTACTAGAATTGAATGAAGCAAGGGAGGGTGTTGATGATGATTCTAAAAACTGCAAAGGAAATTATGCAAACACTTTCACTAAGGAATTGTGACATTCTCACTAGGTTTCATTGCACAAGATGTACTTTTTATTCCCGAATTTCATATGAACTTGTTATCAGTTCCAAAATTGTGCTTTGACCTTGATAGTATTATGATATTTAATAATGTTAAATGCTTAATTCAGGAAAAGAAGAGTCTAGAAATGATTAGTTCTGTTGATTTAGTGGAAGGATTGTATTGCCTTGCAAACACACAAATATCACACCAAGAAAACACAACCTCATCTCAATCTGAACTTCAATCCACTTTCATTCTCCAAGAAGCTCTATGGAATTTCAAATTAGGTCACTTGTTAAATAGGAGATTACTTAGTTTGCACAAGCACTTTCCTTTTGTAAATGTAGATAAACATGTTGTTTGTGACATATGTCATCATGCTAAGCATAAAACGATTCCATTCCAGCTCGGTAGTAATAAAGCCAGTTGTTGTGATGAATTGATTCATTTTGATATTTGAGGTCCACTATTCATGGTTATAATACTTTTTTACCACAATTAATGATTACATTCGATTCACTTGGATAATTCTGGATAAATCCAAGTGTGAATTCACTAATCTTTTTTAAAAATTCATAGCTATGATTTAGGTTCAACACAATTGCTAGGTCAAAACTGTTAGGACAGATAGTGGTCTTGAGTTTTTGATGCCCAATTTCTACTCAACCAAGGGCATAGAGAATCTGTTGAAACTCCCCAACAAAATGGAAACAAAATGGAAGAGTTGCAAGGAAGGATCAACACATATTGAATGTGGGGAGAGCTTTATTTTTTCAGTCCAAATTACCAAAGCAGTTTTGGTCACCAAAGCAGTTTTGGTCTTATGTTGTCTTTCATGCTATTTATCTCATAAATCGAGTCCATAGTCCCTTACTTCAAAATAAATCTCCTTATTTCCATAGATTTGGAAGTGATCCTGACATAAGTGATCTAAAAATCTTTGGATATTTGTGTTATTCCTCTACTCTTCACAATCATATAACGAAATTGGATTCTTGAGCTAGAAATGGTACTTTCTTGGGGTACAAGCAAAGTGTCAATGGGGTAGTCATCTTAGATTTGAACAATAACAACATATTTGTTTCTAGACATGTGATTCACCATGACCAAAATTTACCTTATTGTAGTGCAAACCAACAATTTTCTTAGACATACCATTCAAGTCATAACATCACACTAGAACCTAATGTGACTATTGATCATGACCACACTCACCGCAATAGCCAAATTACTAATACTCCCAACCAGAACAATAAACATTCTTCAATACTTGAAATAAATTAAACTGAAATATCAAATTAACATATCCATGATAGAATCAATTTAGTATCTAACAGAGAAATGCATAAATAGTACAAAGAAACGGGTATAAAGTACTGACTGTATTCAGAAAATAGGCTAGAGTTCAAATGGGATTTAGCAAAATCAGTACAATAATATGCATGAATAGCGAAAATAGAAGAAAGTTGATAGAGGCACTTTGAGAGGCCTTATCTCTCCTAGGAATCAGATCCACTCAAAATATCTTCGTACCCACAAATGATTGGGATTCAATCATTTATAGAATTATTTCTAGATTCTATTACCACTCAGCTGCTACCCGCTGTCCCCTCCTCATGTGCTTCTGCTAACAGAATTTAATTTGTCCTATTCTCTCTCTTTCTCTTTCCTACGTTTCCTCACGTATTGCCTTCCATATCTACTAGTCCATAATCATCAAATGAAAAAATGCCTGAACCTGACCATCAAGTATTGAGAAGATCCACTAGACCTACACAAAAACCTCCCCATCTATCAGATTTTATATGCAGTATTTAAAAGAGATCATCTAAACATGAATCTTCAGGTATAATTTATCCTATTGAGAATTTCCATTCATTAAATAATATATTGTTTAAAACAACATTTTGCTTTGTCAATTAACAATGCTACTGAACCAGATAGTTATCAAGAGGCAAACAAACATGACTGTTGGATCAAAGAAATGAAATCTGAATTAGATGCTTTGCAACACAACAAGACTTGGACCTTTATGGATCCTCCACCAAACACCATACCTATTAGCGTAAAGCATATGTAACTATAGAGAGGTACAAGGCTAGATTAGTATCCAAGAGACACAATCAAATGGAAAGACTTGACTTTTACAACACCTTTTCACCTGTGGCAAAGAGAACCACTTTAAGGACATTACTTGCTTTGGCCTCTATCAATTCATGGAATCTACACTAATTGGATGTAAATAATTCCTTTTTTGGAGATTTACCATAAGGTGTTGGCAGTCCAAAGCCAAACCAATTTGCAAGTTACTGAAATCCCTCTATGGATTGAGACAGACAAGTAGAAAATGGTACAAAAAGTTGACATGATTCTTGATTAATTAAGGATACAAGTAATCCAGTTTAGATAATTCACTCTTTACACTTCATAATGGCTCACAATTTACTGCACTGCTAGTATATGTCAATGACATTATCCTAGTTGGAAACTCCATGGATAAAATAGAATGAGTGAAACTCACACTTAATGCAGAGTTTAAGATCAATGATCTTGGAAAGTTGAAATATTTTATAGCCATAGAAGTTTCTCATTCCAAAACTAGAATTAACGTATGTCAATGGAAGTATGGTTTCGATTTGATAAAAGATACATTATAAGTTCAAAATCTATGAAAACTCCCCTTGATCCATAGGTTAAGATGCATCAGGGATCTAGCAATCCCTTTGAGGACATACTCGGTTATAGAAGATTGGTTGGAAAGTATCTTAAAGGTTCATCTAGCAGATTATTACTCTTCAAAAGAGACTCAAGTATGCAACTACATGGATTCACAAATGGTGACTGGGAAGGCTGCTTGGGTACTAGGAGATAGACTTCGGGGCACTTCTTCTTCATTGGATCATCATTGATCTCTTAGAGCACTAAGAAGCAACAAACAGTTTCCATAAGTTCACCTGAAGCTGAGTATCGAGCATTGTCATTTTCTAGCTGCGAATTATAATGGCTTCTCTATTTGATGCAAGACTTAGGAGTGAAGTGCAACAAACCTCCCGTACTCTATTGTGACAATCAAAGCCTTATACATATTGCTGCTAATCCAGTCTTCCACAAACATACAAAACATTAAGAAATCGACTGCCACTTTGTGAAAGAGAAGATAGTGCAAGGATATTCAAACGACTTCCCGTCAAATCTCAAGGTCAACTTGTTGATTTATTTACTAAACCTTTGCAACCTAAAAGCTTCAATTCATTCATATTCAAGGTTAGCATGATTGATATTTACCATACTAAGCTTGAGGGAGGGTGTTAAAGCTTAAGCAAGATTTTCAACTCACTCACACTCAAGGTTTTTAACTCACTAACACTCAAGGTTTTCTACTCACTCATGTGAGGGAAAACTGTCTCACAACATACGTTCTCAAGTTTCGATGATGACAAAGTACAACCTCGGATGAATCGGAGTCGTCATGCATACTTACGATGATGACAAAGTACAACCTCAGATGAATCAGAATCGTCATGCAATACTTAACATATTACATCCTTCCTATATCCTTTTAAATCATCATATTTAATTGGCAATATATGTGACTAATGTTTGGTCGTGACAAGATGCACGAAACAACAAACATATTTATGTTTTTGCAGATTTTTGAACCATGAGCCGACCATACCGTCAGCACACAGTTTCATTCAGTTCACACGGGTCAGCGCATGGAACCATGCGTCGACCGCTGACTTGGCGCATGCAGGTTTAAGAATCAGACGGCTCAGCGCATGAAGATCATGCGTCGACCGCTGACTCGGCGCATGACAGTTTTGTGAGGGAAAACTGTCTCACAACATACGTTCTCAAGTTTCGATGATGACAAAGTACAACCTCGGATGAATCAGAGTCGTCATGCATACTTACGATGATGACAAAGTACAACCTCGGATGAATCAGAGTCGTCATGCATACTTACGATGATGACAAAGTACAACCTCGGATGAATCAGAATCGTCATGCAATACTTAACATATTACATCCTTCCTATATCCTTTTAAATCATCATATTTCATTGGCAATATATGTGACTAATGTTTGGTCGTGACAAGATGCACGAAACAACAAACATATCAATTTTTGCAGGTTTTGTAGCTATGAGTCAACCATACCGTCAGCACACAGTTTCATTCAGTTCACACGGGTCAGCGCATGGAACCATGCGTCGACCGCTGACTTGGCGCATGCAGGTTTAAGAATCACACGGCTCAGCGCATGAAGGTCATGCGTCGACCGTTAACTTGGCGCATGCAGGTTTAAGAATCACACGGCTCAGCGCACGCCGACCCTATGGTCGACCGTTCGCGCGCAGAAACAGAAATTCTGCTATGTTTCATTGATCTGTCAACTGTCTGTTTTGTACATTACTATAAATAGCTGTCTTTTCAATTTTAACTACTAACATTTTTTTACAACATTTTTTAAACAACATTTTTGAAAGCATTGTGAGAAAGTGTTCAGGTCAAGAAACGTGAAAGAGGTGCATCAGTGTTCTTCATCTTCATCGTTCAATCAACTCACAAATCCTCAAATTACAGATAATCAATTTTTTGCTGCGGTTTGTGGTTTGCTCGACGGTGATAAGGTTCGAACGCGTGATTGAAGATCCGGTTCGAGTGGAAGCTGGTGCAGGTGTTTCTTGGGAGAAAACCTTTGAGGTTTTACCTATCAAGACTACAGGTTTTGAAGGCTTTTGTTACGGAATCGTCGGTTCAACAATCAAGCGAGTGCGAAGGTGATTGATTAGCGGAAGGTTGATCAATCTAGTAGCTAGGGCGTTGAAAGGTTGAAGACGTTCCGGGTTCAATTTGGGTGTGTCTAAGATCAGCCGTGCCGAAGGTTTGATCAACGGAAGAGTTGTCAATAAGGTGGCTGCAATCGGAGGTCATTCACATCAAATTGGAGGACTTGATTCATCTTGAATCAAGGGGCAAGAAGTGGTAGAAATTATCAGCAACATTAAGATTGTTTGTATCAATTGTCTATCGATTCTTGTGTATAACTGTTCTACCAAACAGGTGATATCTATTCAATACATATCTCAATTCTCATTGTAGAATTGAGGGCAGACGTACCCCAACGCGAGGACGACTGGGGGAACTGCCTCATCAAATCTTGTGTTCCTTTATTTTCTGCATTTTCAATTTCAGCTTAAAAATTAAGTGATTCTAGAATAAGTGATTTTGTCAAATTGTAGTATTGATTGAGTGAGTTGGTGAAACACTGTTTTTTAACTACTAAGTACAATAGAAATACTGTACTAAGGCTTTTTCAATCACTCATTCAACACAAATATCATTTAAGGTATTTGTGCACACCAACTGTTCGACAAAAGTGCTGAACTAAAATTGCCTTAATTTTGCTGCTAGTTTTGTGCACACCAACTGTTCGACAAAAGTGCTGAACTAAAATTGCCTTAATTTTGCTGCTAGTTTTGGTGTAATTTTGTATCATTGGAATAAGGAAATAGTACGAGTGAATCACATCTGAGTTTTGCATAAAAGTGTGTAGTGATTTACTATCCGTTATCGTCTTAAATTCATCCGCTTGACGCATATCCGGCTCTCCAATAGTTGTTCGTTTTAGACTATATTTTCCAAGGCCGCTTCCGCATTTGAAAACAATTTTGAAAACCAATTTTATTGGTAGCGCCACTCAAATTTTTAAAAGGGATCTATTCAACCCCCCCTTCTAGATCCGTGCCTTAGTCTAACAAGTGGTATCAGAGCCTGGTTTTTCGGTGCTTCAAATACAACGAGATAGAAAATGGCAAACGAACCTAAAGGGGCGTATAATAGAGCTCCCGTTTTTAACGGTGAAAATTATAGCTATTGGAAAGACTGTATGCGGGTGCACATTAATTCCATAGATAGAAAGATATGGAACGTTATTCTCAATGGTCCGATTGAAATAACCATGACAAATGAGAATAACGAAGTTGTGCCAAAGCCCGAAGCACAATGGACCGACGACGATGAGCGAAAGTATAATTACGATTGGAAAGCTAAGAACATTCTAATCTCCTCATTAGGTGTAGATGAATACTACCGTGTATCCCATTGCCCTACGGCTAAGACTATGTGGGATGCACTACAAATTGCCCATGAGGGGACAAACGATGTTAAGTTGGCTCGAATCAACACTCTTATACAAGAGTTTGATCTTTTTTTCATGGAGCAAGGGGAAACCATTGCTGACATGCAAAAGAGATTTACTCATCTCATAAACAGATTACATTCACTAGGAAGACCTATTTCCAATGATCTTGCTACTAATAAAGTTTTGAGATGTCTTAGCAGGGAATGGCAGCCGAAAGTGACCGCCATCAAAGAGGCAAATGATCTTACGGTATTAGACCTGACTACATTGTTTGGCAAACTACAAGAGCATGAACAGGTACTCTTGAGTCTTGACCAACATGAAAGGAAAGAAAAGAAGGACAAAGTAAAGATGAGTGAAAAAAAGTCCATAGCTCTTAAGGCTTCTTCCTCGAAGTCTAAAGCAAAAGAGCAAAGTGATTATTCTTCAAGCGACGACGAAGAAGAAGACATAAATGAGGACATGAGGCTGTTCGTTAAACGGTATAACCGGTACGTGAGAAAGAACGGCATCCAACATTCGGAGAAGAACCTGGTAAATTTCCGAAGGCAATCAAGGTTCTCCAAAGATGAAAATCAAAAAGGCAAAAAGACTAGAGGAACGTGCTATAAATGTGGAAAGCCCGGTCACTACAAACCGGACTGTCCAATGAACAACAAGGGAAAAGAAATGGAACAATCGAAGTCACATAAGAGAGCATCAAAGCCTAGGAGGGCGTACATCGCGTGGGAAAGCGACAGTGATTCTTCCTCCTCTAATGAAAGCTCTAGTGATGAAGAAGAGTCCGTGAATCTATGTCTCTCCGCAAATCAGAAAAAGAAAAAGAAACAGGTACGTCACTCTAGATATAATATGTCATCTAATATGTCTCATTCCGAATTACAAACCGCATTCGATGTTTTACACAAGGAAGCAACTGAAGCCTTTAAGAAACTTGCTTCTAATAGAAGAATTTTTACATATTTAGAGCACAAAGTCTTAGAGTCCGAAAAGAAATTAGAGGACCTTAAGGCTTCCATTGTGAAAGATAATGAATCGGATTGTAAGGACAATAGTAATCCTTTCAACTTTGGTTGTGATACTTGTCATATTTGGCAAGGTGAGGTTAGAAACCTTAAGGCCAAATTAGACAAGGCACTTGAACCTAAAATTACATTTGCAATCGATAAAAAGGATTTTAGAAAAAGTATGATAAACCCATATCAAAAATATGCATATGTAATTAGGGATCAAGCAAGTGAAAGTGATTCTAATGTCGACTTTGTATGCTTTTACTGTTGCAAGAAAGGCCACTCCATTGGTAAATGTCGATTTAGGAGATTTCTTGTTCCTAAAGGCATCTACCAATGGTTGCCCAAACGCAACCGTCTTGTCGCTAACCTATTAGGACCCAATATGCCATTGGGTACCTCCCTTTTCTGAGTTATATTTTGACAGGTGAAATGTGTCGAGTCCACCGAGAGAAGATGGATTCTTGATAGTGGGTGCTCAAGGCACATGTCTGGAGACATATCCTTATTCATAGACTTCGTGGCTAAGAAGAAAGGGTATGTAACATACGGTGATAACAACCGCGGAGCGATACTAGGTAAAGGTAGTATAGGTAATCCCTCCTCTACTACAATTTCCGATGTGTTGCTTGTCGAAAACCTTAAACATAATCTCCTTAGCATTAGCCAATTATGCGACAAAGGTTACAATGTTTCCTTTTCAAAAGATTGCTGCAAAATTGTGCATGAAAGTGATAAGAAGAATGTGTTTATTGGTTTTAGAGTAAACAATGTGTATATGCTTGACTTGAATGTGGTATCCCCAACAAGCGATCAATGTCTCATATCTATGAGTGAAGACTCATGGCTATGGCATAGGCGCTTAGCGCATGTCAACTTTGACTTACTCAATAAGATTGTCTCAAAAGATCTAGTACTAGGACTTCCCAAAATTAAGTTCACCAAGGATCACCTTTGTGATGCTTGTCAAAAAGGAAAACAAACGAGGATCTCCTTTAAATCCAAAAAGATTATTTCAACAACGAGACCTCTTGAACTACTTCATATGGACTTGTTTGGGCCGTCTAGGATCAAAAGTCTAGGAGGAAACTATTACGGATTCGTAATAGTGGACGACTTTTCTAGGTTCTGTTGGACCATCTTCTTAGTGAGTAAAAGTGACACGTTTGCCGCTTTTGAGAGATTTGCCAAGCTCTCCCAAAATAAGTTAAATACAAACATTGTGTCAATAAGAAGTGACCACGGAGGTGAATTTGAAAATCATTTATTTGAAGAATATTGCGGTAACCATGGCATCGATCATAACTTCTCGGCTCCACGAACTCCTCAACAAAATGGGGTTGTGGAGCGTAAAAACAGAATTTTAGAAGAATTGGGAAGAACAATGATTAATGATAGTGGTTTACCAAAATACTTTTGGGCCGACGCCATTAGTACGGCATGTTATGTTTTGAATAGGGTACTCATCCGCCCCATTCTAAACAAAACTCCGTATGAACTTTTAAAAGGGCGAAAGCCTAATGTTTCTCACCTTCATGTTTTTGGATGCAAGTGCTTTGTATTAAACAATGGAAAGGAAAACTTGGGCAAGTTTGATTCAAAAGCCGATGAAGGCATTTTTCTAGGGTACTCGCAATCAAGTAAAGCATATAGGATTTATAATAAAAGATTACTAGCTGTTGAAGAGTCTGTGCACGTTACGTTTGATGAGTCCTATCCGAGAAATGTCGGAAAGGATAGTGTTGTTCATGGTGCAGGTACATCCACAGAAGACATACTCAAAGGTGGCGAAACGGGGATTGATCAACCCGATAGAGTCAAAATTGAGGAGGATAAGGATGCACACCATGAGGTAACTGAGGAAGCTCATCCGCCTACAAACGATGATCTCCCTCAAGCTTGGAAGTCGTGTAAAGATCATCCAATTGACAATATTCTCGGAGACATCACAAAGGGAGTCACCACTCGATCTAAGCTAAGTAACTTTTGTTATCACTTCGCTTTCGTTTCACAAATAGAGCCTAAAAACCCCAAAGAGGCCCTACTCGATGAGCACTGGTTTTTATCAATGCAAGAGGAACTAAATCAGTTTAAAAGAAACGAGGTATGGGACCTTGTCCCTCCTCCGCGAGGCCATCGAGTAATCGGCACCCGATGGGTGTTTAGGAACAAGTTGGACGAAAACGGGGTAATAACCCGTAATAAAGCGAGATTGGTCGCTCAAGGGTATAACCAAGAGGAAGGCATCGACTATGAGGAAACTTATGCGCCGGTTGCCCGACTCGAGGCTATACGCCTTTTACTCGCCTTTGCATGTGCAAAGGATTTTAAGTTATTTCAAATGGATGTTAAAAGTGCGTTCCTTAACGGTCACATAAATGAAGAAGTATATGTGTCTCAACCTCCCGGGTTTGAATCTCATGAATACCCTGAACATGTTTACAAGTTAAAAAGAGCTTTATATGGTCTCAAACAAGCTCCTAGAGCTTGGTATGAGCGACTAAGTAAGTTTTTACTTAATCAGGGGTACTCACGAGGAAAGGTTGACACTACACTCTTCATTAAACGTCAAGGAAAGCACTTGATTTTGGTGCAAATCTATGTTGACGATATTATATTTGGATCCACTAACATGAATCTCGTGAGAGAGTTTTCTGACCTCATGCAGGGCGAATTCGAGATGAGTATGATGGGGGAGCTCACATACTTCCTCGGCCTGCAAATTAAACAACTCCAAGAAGGGACATTCGTGAGCCAAACAAAATATTGTTTGGACTTGATCAAGAGATTTGACATGGCAAAATCCAAGGCCATAGACACCCCAATGCCTACATGCGTAAATTTGGATAAAGATGAAAATGGCAAGGACGTAGAGGTAAAACGATATAGAGGTATGATTGGTTCACTTCTCTATCTTACTGCGTCACGTCCTGATATTATGTTTAGTGTGTGCATGTGTGCACGATACCAATCATGTCCCAAAGAATCCCACCTAAAAGCTGTTAAACGAATTCTTCGATACCTGTCAGGTACCCCGAAGTATGGATTGTGGTATTCTAAGGGTAGTGATTGCTCGTTGGTAGGTTACTCCGATTCCGACTTTGCCGGGTGCAAATCGGATAGGAAAAGCACTAGTGGTACATGTCATTTGTTTTCAAACTCCTTGGTTAGTTGGCATAGCAAGAAACAAGTTTCAGTTGCTTTATCAACGGCCGAGGCGGAATACGTTGCCGCCGGTAGTTGTTGTGCTCAAATTCTGTGGATTAAGCAACAACTACTAGATTTCAATCTTAAACTTGAACGTATTCCTATCCTATGTGACAACACTAGCGCTATTAACCTTACCAAAAATCCCGTATTACACTCTCGCACTAAACATATCGAAATTCGACACCATTTTCTTCGGGATCATGTTGAGAAAGGTGATGTTGTATTTGAACACGTTGACACTAAAAACCAACTAGCGGACATTTTCACAAAGCCGCTAGCAACGGAACCTTTCTTTCATATCCGCCGAGAACTTGGCATCCTCGACATTTCGGAACGGGAATAATATTTGCTGATGTTATCTTATTTCATTCAAATAATCATGCTGTTGTACTTCTAACAATTTGATATTCGTGTAAGTACAAGTATGTTGTTTATCAAGCTACTCCGGCATTAAGGTGATATTGTTCCATTTCTCTCTCTCTCTCTCTAATAACTCTCATGATCAACAATTGTATCGTTTGACCTATGTTGCATATGTATGACACTTTTTTTTGTATGATAAATTGTTTGGATGCAAATTTTTTTTTGTGGCATTTTAGGTAGGCATCAAATATGGCTTGATATGTGACATTAAGTGCAAATCTGCATTTGTGCATCCGAACTGAGCTACACACCAAATCTGAACAGTTCAACTCTTTTTCAACAAGAATGAATGAAAGATTTGCAGCTTTCACAACTGCCCATGGATACCAAGAAACAGCCGTCTCTCGCAGCATCAATCGCCTGAATCAAGCAGTGGATTACCTCACTGATATGGCTGATCCATATCGTTATCCGTCTTCCTTTGATATGGGCAAGGGACAAGGATATTAGTCATTTGTTTTTGCATTTGCTCATTCTCCATGTTGTTTTTGTTATCATGTTCTGTTTTATCTCTCCTAAGTGCACACTAATGTTTGTTTTACAGTCTTGATTCCTATAAAATGTTATGACTTATGTGTCCTTAATCTGGTTTAATCTATTTTCAATATTTTGCTCATTGTCAATATTCTGTGTGGATATTGGTATATGATTACTTATAACCTGTTGAGTATTTTGTTAATTGTTAATTGTTAATCTCTTTTTGATGTTGTCAAAGGGGGAGAAAAGACAAGTAGATTGTAGACCACAACAGCTATGACTGTAAAAGAAAGGGGGAGCTTACTACTATGTTAAAGATATCGCATGTTGTGTTCACCAAGCTTCGCATAGGTTTGTCATCATCAAAAAGGGGGAGAATGTGAGGGAAAACTGTCTCACAACATACGTTCTCAAGTTTCGATGATGACAAAGTACAACCTCGGATGAATCAGAGTCGTCATGCATACTTACGATGATGACAAAGTACAACCTCGGATGAATCAGAGTCGTCATGCATACTTACGATGATGACAAAGTACAACCTCGGATGAATCAGAATCGTCATGCAATACTTAACATATTACATCCTTCCTATATCCTTTTAAATCATCATATTTCATTGGCAATATATGTGACTAATGTTTGGTCGTGACAAGATGCACGAAACAACAAACATATCAATTTTTGCAGGTTTTGTAGCTATGAGTCAACCATACCGTCAGCACACAGTTTCATTCAGTTCACACGGGTCAGCGCATGGAACCATGCGTCGACCGCTGACTTGGCGCATGCAGGTTTAAGAATCACACGGCTCAGCGCATGAAGGTCATGCGTCGACCGTTAACTTGGCGCATGCAGGTTTAAGAATCACACGGCTCAGCGCACGCCGACCCTATGGTCGACCGTTCGCGCGCAGAAACAGAAATTCTGCTATGTTTCATTGATCTGTCAACTGTCTGTTTTGTACATTACTATAAATAGCTGTCTTTTCAATTTTAACTACTAACATTTTTTTACAACATTTTTTAAACAACATTTTTGAAAGCATTGTGAGAAAGTGTTCAGGTCAAGAAACGTGAAAGAGGTGCATCAGTGTTCTTCATCTTCATCGTTCAATCAACTCACAAATCCTCAAATTACAGATAATCAATTTTTTGCTGCGGTTTGTGGTTTGCTCGACGGTGATAAGGTTCGAACGCGTGATTGAAGATCCGGTTCGAGTGGAAGCTGGTGCAGGTGTTTCTTGGGAGAAAACCTTTGAGGTTTTACCTATCAAGACTACAGGTTTTGAAGGCTTTTGTTACGGAATCGTCGGTTCAACAATCAAGCGAGTGCGAAGGTGATTGATTAGCGGAAGGTTGATCAATCTAGTAGCTAGGGCGTTGAAAGGTTGAAGACGTTCCGGGTTCAATTTGGGTGTGTCTAAGATCAGCCGTGCCGAAGGTTTGATCAACGGAAGAGTTGTCAATAAGGTGGCTGCAATCGGAGGTCATTCACATCAAATTGGAGGACTTGATTCATCTTGAATCAAGGGGCAAGAAGTGGTAGAAATTATCAGCAACATTAAGATTGTTTGTATCAATTGTCTATCGATTCTTGTGTATAACTGTTCTACCAAACAGGTGATATCTATTCAATACATATCTCAATTCTCATTGTAGAATTGAGGGCAGACGTACCCCAACGCGAGGACGACTGGGGGAACTGCCTCATCAAATCTTGTGTTCCTTTATTTTCTGCATTTTCAATTTCAGCTTAAAAATTAAGTGATTCTAGAATAAGTGATTTTGTCAAATTGTAGTATTGATTGAGTGAGTTGGTGAAACACTGTTTTTTAACTACTAAGTACAATAGAAATACTGTACTAAGGCTTTTTCAATCACTCATTCAACACAAATATCATTTAAGGTATTTGTGCACACCAACTGTTCGACAAAAGTGCTGAACTAAAATTGCCTTAATTTTGCTGCTAGTTTTGTGCACACCAACTGTTCGACAAAAGTGCTGAACTAAAATTGCCTTAATTTTGCTGCTAGTTTTGGTGTAATTTTGTATCATTGGAATAAGGAAATAGTACGAGTGAATCACATCTGAGTTTTGCATAAAAGTGTGTAGTGATTTACTATCCGTTATCGTCTTAAATTCATCCGCTTGACGCATATCCGGCTCTCCAATAGTTGTTCGTTTTAGACTATATTTTCCAAGGCCGCTTCCGCATTTGAAAACAATTTTGAAAACCAATTTTATTGGTAGCGCCACTCAAATTTTTAAAAGGGATCTATTCAACCCCCCCTTCTAGATCCGTGCCTTAGTCTAACAAGTTTGAGTGTCACACGGCTCAGCGCACGCCGACCCTATGGTCGACCGTTCGCGCGCAGAAACAGAAATTCTGCTATGTTTCATTGATCTGTCAACTGTCTGTTTTGTATATTACTATAAATAGCTGTCTTTTCAATTTTAACATAAGAACATTTTTGAAAGCATTGTGAGAAAGTGTTCAGGTCAAGAAACGTGAAAGAGGTGCATCAGTGTTCTTCATCTTCATCGTTCAATCAACTCACAAATCCTCAAATTACAGATAATCAATTTTTTGCTGCGGTTTGTGGTTTGCTCGACGGTGATAAGGTTCGAACGCGTGATTGAAGATCCGGTTCGAGTGGAAGCTGGTGCAGGTGTTTCTTGGGAGAAAACCTTTGAGGTTTTACCTATCAAGACTACAGGTTTTGAAGGCTTTTGTTACGGAATCGTCGGTTCAACAATCAAGCGAGTGCGAAGGTGATTGATTAGCGGAAGGTTGATCAATCTAGTAGCTAGGGCGTTGAAAGGTTGAAGACGTTCCGGGTTCAATTTGGGTGTGTCTAAGATCAGCCGTGCCGAAGGTTTGATCAACGGAAGAGTTGTCAATAAGGTGGCTGCAATCGGAGGTCATTCACATCAAATTGGAGGACTTGATTCATCTTGAATCAAGGGGCAAGAAGTGGTAGAAATTATCAGCAACATTAAGATTGTTTGTATCAATTGTCTATCGATTCTTGTGTATAACTGTTCTACCAAACAGGTGATATCTATTCAATACATATCTCAATTCTCATTGTAGAATTGAGGGCAGACGTACCCCAACGCGAGGACGACTGGGGGAACTGCCTCATCAAATCTTGTGTTCCTTTATTTTCTGCATTTTCAATTACAGCTTAAAAATTAAGTGATTCTAGAATAAGTGATTTTGTCAAATTGTAGTATTGATTGAGTGAGTTGGTGAAACACTGTTTTTTAACTACTAAGTACAATAGAAATACTGTACTAAGGCTTTTTCAATCACTCATTCAACACAAATATCATTTAAGGTATTTGTGCACACCAACTGTTCGACAAAAGTGCTGAACTAAAATTGCCTTAATTTTGCTGCTAGTTTTGGTGTAATTTTTGTGCACACCAACTGTTCGACAAAAGTGCTGAACTAAAATTGCCTTAATTTTGCTGCTAGTTTTGGTGTAATTTTTGATCATTGGAATAAGGAAATAGTACGAGTGAATCACATCTGAGTTTTGCATAAAAGTGTGTAGTGATTTACTATCCGTTATCGTCTTAAATTCATCTGCTTGACGCATATCCGGCTCTCCAATAGTTGTTCGTTTTAGACTATATTTTCCAAGGCCGCTTCCGCATTTGAAAACAATTTTGAAAACCAATTTTATTGGTAGCGCCACTCAAATTTTTAAAAGGGATCTATTCAACCCCCCCTTCTAGATCCGTGCCTTAGTCTAACAAGTGGTATCAAGAGCTCCGGTTCTCCGGTGCTTCAAATACAACATTGATAGAATAATGGCTAACGAACCAAAAGGGGCGTACAATAGAGCTCCCGTTTTTAACGGTGAAAATTATAGCTATTGGAAAGACTGTATGCGGGTGCACATTAATTCCATAGATAGAAAGATATGGAACGTTATTCTCAATGGTCCGATTGAAATAACCATGACAAATGAGAATAAAGAAGTTGTGCCAAAGCCCGAAGCACAATGGACCGACGACGATGAGCGAAAGTATAATTACGATTGGAAAGCTAAGAACATTCTAATCTCCTCATTAGGTGTAGATGAATACTACCGTGTATCCCATTGCCCTACGGCTAAGACTATGTGGGATGCACTACAAATTGCCCATGAGGGGACAAACGATGTTAAGTTGGCTCGAATCAACACTCTTATACAAGAGTTTGATCTCTTTTTCATGGAGCAAGGGGAAACCATTGCTGACATGCAAAAGAGATTTACTCATCTCATAAACAGATTACATTCACTAGGAAGACCTATTTCCAATGATCTTGCTACTAATAAAGTTTTGAGATGTCTTAGCAGGGAATGGCAGCCGAAAGTGACCGCCATCAAAGAGGCAAATGATCTTACGGTATTAGACCTGACTACATTGTTTGGCAAACTACAAGAGCATGAACAGGTACTCTTGAGTCTTGACCAACATGAAAGGAAAGAAAAGAAGGACAAAGTAAAGATGAGTGAAAAGAAGTCCATAGCTCTTAAGGCTTCTTCCTCGAAGTCTAAAGCAAAAGAGCAAAGTGATTATTCTTCAAGCGACGACGAAGAAGAAGACATAAATGAGGACATGGGGCTGTTCGTTAAACGGTATAACCGGTACGTGAGAAAGAACGGCATCCAACATTCGGAGAAGAACCTGGTAAATTTCCGAAGGCAATCAAGGTTCTCCAAAGATGACAATCAAAAAGGCAAAAAGACTAGAGGAACGTGCTATAAATGTGGAAAGCCCGGTCACTACAAACCGGACTGTCCAATGAACAACAAGGGAAAAGAAAAGGAACAATCGAAGTCACATAAGAGAGCATCAAAGCCTAGGAGGGCGTACATCGCGTGGGAAAGCGACAGTGATTCTTCCTCCTCTAATGAAAGCTCTAGTGATGAAGAAGAGTCCGTGAATCTATGTCTCTCCGCAAATCAGAAAAAGAAAAAGAAACAGGTACGTCACTCTAGATATAATATGTCATCTAATATGTCTCATTCCGAATTACAAACCGCATTCGATGTTTTACACAAGGAAGCAACTGAAGCCTTTAAGAAACTTGCTTCTAATAGAAGAATTTTTACATATTTAGAGCACAAAGTCTTAGAGTCCGAAAAGAAATTAGAGGACCTTAAGGCTTCCATTGTGAAAGATAATGAATCGGATTGTAAGGACAATAGTAATCCTTTCAACTTTGGTTGTGATACTTGTCATATTTGGCAAGGTGAGGTTAGAAACCTTAAGGCCAAATTAGACAAGGCACTTGAACCTAAAATTACATTTGCAATCGATAAAAAGGATTTTAGAAAAAGTATGATAAACCCATATCAAAAATATGCATATGTAATTAGGGATCAAGCAAGTGAAAGTGATTCTAATGTCGACTTTGTATGCTTTTACTGTTGCAAGAAAGGCCACTCCATTGGTAAATGTCGATTTAGGAGATTTCTTGTTCCTAAAGGCATCTACCAATGGTTGCCCAAACGCAACCGTCTTGTCGCTAACCTATTAGGACCCAATATGCCATTGGGTACCTCCCTTTTGTAAGTTATATTTTGACAGGTGAAATGTGTCGAGTCCACCGAGAGAAGATGGGTTCTTGATAGTGGGTGCTCAAGGCACATGTCTGGAGACATATCCTTATTCATAGACTTCGTGGCTAAGAAGAAAGGGTATGTAACATACGGTGATAACAACCGCGGAGCGATACTAGGTAAAGGTAGTATAGGTAATCCCTCCTCTACTACAATTTCCGATGTGTTGCTTGTCGAAAACCTTAAACATAATCTCCTTAGCATTAGCCAATTATGCGACAAAGGTTACAATGTTTCCTTTTCAAAAGATTGCTGCAAAATTGTGCATGAAAGTGATAAGAAGAATGTGTTTATTGGTTTTAGAGTAAAGCATATAGGATTTATAATAAAAGATTACTAGCTGTTGAAGAGTCTGTGCACGTTACGTTTGATGAGTCCTATCCGAGAATTGTCGGAAAGGATAGTGTTGTTCATGGTGCAGGTACATCCACAGAAGACATACTCAAAGGTGGCGAAACGGGGATTGATCAACCCGATAGAGTCAAAATTGAGGAGGATAAGGATGCACACCATGAGGTAACTGAGGAAGCTCATCCGCCTACAAACGATGATCTCCCTCAAGCTTGGAAGTCGTGTAAAGATCATCCAATTGACAATATTCTCGGAGACATCACAAAGGGAGTCACCACTCGATCTAAGCTAAGTAACTTTTGTTATCACTTCGCTTTCGTTTCACAAATAGAGCCTAAAAACCCCAAAGAGGCCCTACTCGATGAGCACTGGTTTTTATCGATGCAAGAGGAACTAAATCAGTTTAAAAGAAACGAGGTATGGGACCTTGTCCCTCCTCCGCGAGGCCATCGAGTAATCGGCACCCGATGGGTGTTTAGGAACAAGTTGGACGAAAACGGGGTAATAACCCGTAATAAAGCGAGATTGGTCGCTCAAGGGTATAACCAAGAGGAAGGCATCGACTATGAGGAAACTTATGCGCCGGTTGCCCGACTCGAGGCTATACGCCTTTTACTCGCCTTTGCATGTGCAAAGGATTTTAAGTTATTTCAAATGGATGTTAAAAGTGCGTTCCTTAACGGTCACATAAATGAAGAAGTATATGTGTCTCAACCTCCCGGTTTTGAATCTCATGAATACCCTGAACATGTTTACAAGTTAAAAAGAGCTTTATATGGTCTCAAACAAGCTCCTAGAGCTTGGTATGAGCGACTAAGTAAGTTTTTACTTAATCAGGGGTACTCACGAGGAAAGGTTGACACTACACTCTTCATTAAACGTCAAGGAAAGCACTTGATTTTGGTGCAAATCTATGTTGACGATATTATATTTGGATCCACTAACATGAATCTCGTGAGAGAGTTTTCTGACCTCATGCAGGGCGAATTCGAGATGAGTATGATGGGGGAGCTCACATACTTCCTCGGCCTGCAAATTAAACAACTCCAAGAAGGGACATTCGTGAGCCAAACAAAATATTGTTTGGACTTGATCAAGAGATTTGACATGGCAAAATCCAAGGCCATAGACACCCCAATGCCTACATGCGTAAATTTGGATAAAGATGAAAATGGCAAGGACGTAGAGGTAAAACGATATAGAGGTATGATTGGTTCACTTCTCTATCTTACTGCGTCACGTCCTGATATTATGTTTAGTGTGTGCATGTGTGCACGATACCAATCATGTCCCAAAGAATCCCACCTAAAAGCTGTTAAACGAATTCTTCGATACCTGTCAGGTACCCCGAAGTATGGATTGTGGTATTCTAAGGGTAGTGATTGCTCGTTGGTAGGTTACTCCGATTCCGACTTTGCCGGGTGCAAATCGGATAGGAAAAGCACTAGTGGTACATGTCATTTGTTTTCAAACTCCTTGGTTAGTTGGCATAGCAAGAAACAAGTTTCAGTTGCTTTATCAACGGCCGAGGCGGAATACGTTGCCGCTGGTAGTTGTTGTGCTCAAATTCTGTGGATTAAGCAACAACTACTAGATTTCAATCTTAAACTTGAACGTATTCCTATCCTATGTGACAACACTAGCGCTATTAACCTTACCAAAAATCCCGTATTACACTCTCGCACTAAACATATAGAAATTCGACACCATTTTCTTAGGGACCATGTTGAGAAAGGTGATGTTGTATTTGAACACGTTGACACTAAAAACCAACTAGCGGACATTTTCACAAAGCCGCTAGCAACGGAACCTTTCTTTCATATCCGCCGAGAACTTGGCATTCTCGACATTTCAGAGCGGGAGTCATAAATTGCTTACTCTATCTTATTTCATTTAAAACCATACTTTTGTACTTCTAACAAATTGACGTTTTTGCAAGTACAAGTATGTTGTTTATCAAGCTACTCCGGCATTAAGGTGATATTGTTCCATTTCTCTCTCTATCTCTCTCTAATAACTCTCATGATCAACAATTGTATCGTTTGACCTATGTTGCATATGTATGAAACTTTTTTTTATGATAAACTGTTTGGATGCAAATTGTTTTGTGGCATTTTAGGTAGGCATCAAATATGGCTTGATATGTGACATTAAGTGCAAATCTACATTTGTGCATCCGAACTGAGCTACACACCAAATCTGAACAGTTCAACTCTTTTTCAACAAGAATGAATGAAAGATTTGCAGCTTTCACAACTGCCCATGGATACCAAGAAACAGTCGTCTCTCGCAGCATCAATCGCCTGAATCAAGCAGTGGATTACCTCACTGATATGGCTGATCCATATCGTTATCCGTCTTCCTTTAATATGGGCAAGGGACAAGGATATTAGTCATTTGTTTTTGCATTTGCTCATTCTCCATGTTGTTTTTGTTATCATGTTCTGTTTTATCTCTCCTAAGTGCACACTAATGTTTGTTTTACAGTCTTGATTCCTATAAAATGTTATGACTTATGTGTCCTTAATCTGGTTTAATCTATTTTCAATATTTTGCTCATTGTCAATATTTTGTGTGGATATTGGTATATGATTACTTATAACCTGTTGAGTATTTTGTTAATTGTTAATATGCCAAAACTTTACCTTTCTCCATCTCTTTTTGATGTTGTCAAAGGGGGAGAAAAGACAAGTAGATTGTAGACCACAACAGCTATGACTGTAAAAGAAAGGGGGAGCTTACTACTATGTTAAAGATATCGCATGTTGTGTTCACCAAGCTTCGCACAGGTTTGTCATCATCAAAAAGGGGGAGAATGTGAGGGAAAACTGTCTCACAACATACGTTCTCAAGTTTCGATGATGACAAAGTACAACCTCGGATGAATCGGAGTCGTCATGCATACTTACGATGATGACAAAGTACAACCTCAGATGAATCAGAATCGTCATGCAATACTTAACATATTACATCCTTCCTATATCCTTTTAAATCATCATATTTAATTGGCAATATATGTGACTAATGTTTGGTCGTGACAAGATGCACGAAACAACAAACATATTTATGTTTTTGCAGATTTTTGAACCATGAGCCGACCATACCGTCAGCACACAGTTTCATTCAGTTCACACGGGTCAGCGCATGGAACCATGCGTCGACCGCTGACTTGGCGCATGCAGGTTTAAGAATCAGACGGCTCAGCGCATGAAGATCATGCGTCGACCGCTGACTCGGCGCATGACAGTTTGAGTGTCACACGGCTCAGCGCACGCCGACCCTATGGTCGACCGTTCGCGCGCAGAAACAGAAATTCTGCTATGTTTCATTGATCTGTCAACTGTCTGTTTTGTATATTACTATAAATAGCTGTCTTTTCAATTTTAACATAAGAACATTTTTGAAAGCATTGTGAGAAAGTGTTCAGGTCAAGAAACGTGAAAGAGGTGCATCAGTGTTCTTCATCTTCATCGTTCAATCAACTCACAAATCCTCAAATTACAGATAATCAATTTTTTGCTGCGGTTTGTGGTTTGCTCGACGGTGATAAGGTTCGAACGCGTGATTGAAGATCCGGTTCGAGTGGAAGCTGGTGCAGGTGTTTCTTGGGAGAAAACCTTTGAGGTTTTACCTATCAAGACTACAGGTTTTGAAGGCTTTTGTTACGGAATCGTCGGTTCAACAATCAAGCGAGTGCGAAGGTGATTGATTAGCGGAAGGTTGATCAATCTAGTAGCTAGGGCGTTGAAAGGTTGAAGACGTTCCGGGTTCAATTTGGGTGTGTCTAAGATCAGCCGTGCCGAAGGTTTGATCAACGGAAGAGTTGTCAATAAGGTGGCTGCAATCGGAGGTCATTCACATCAAATTGGAGGACTTGATTCATCTTGAATCAAGGGGCAAGAAGTGGTAGAAATTATCAGCAACATTAAGATTGTTTGTATCAATTGTCTATCGATTCTTGTGTATAACTGTTCTACCAAACAGGTGATATCTATTCAATACATATCTCAATTCTCATTGTAGAATTGAGGGCAGACGTACCCCAACGCGAGGACGACTGGGGGAACTGCCTCATCAAATCTTGTGTTCCTTTATTTTCTGCATTTTCAATTACAGCTTAAAAATTAAGTGATTCTAGAATAAGTGATTTTGTCAAATTGTAGTATTGATTGAGTGAGTTGGTGAAACACTGTTTTTTAACTACTAAGTACAATAGAAATACTGTACTAAGGCTTTTTCAATCACTCATTCAACACAAATATCATTTAAGGTATTTGTGCACACCAACTGTTCGACAAAAGTGCTGAACTAAAATTGCCTTAATTTTGCTGCTAGTTTTGGTGTAATTTTTGTGCACACCAACTGTTCGACAAAAGTGCTGAACTAAAATTGCCTTAATTTTGCTGCTAGTTTTGGTGTAATTTTTGATCATTGGAATAAGGAAATAGTACGAGTGAATCACATCTGAGTTTTGCATAAAAGTGTGTAGTGATTTACTATCCGTTATCGTCTTAAATTCATCTGCTTGACGCATATCCGGCTCTCCAATAGTTGTTCGTTTTAGACTATATTTTCCAAGGCCGCTTCCGCATTTGAAAACAATTTTGAAAACCAATTTTATTGGTAGCGCCACTCAAATTTTTAAAAGGGATCTATTCAACCCCCCCTTCTAGATCCGTGCCTTAGTCTAACAACTCACACTTAAAGTTTTTGACTGGTAGATTTGCATCAAAGAAACAACTTGAGGCTCACCATTACTATCATGCTCCACAAGTAGAGAACTAATATTCATTGAATACATTATTTCGATTCTATTAAGTTAGTTACGATTGGTTAGAGTTTACTCTCCTTATATATAGCTGCCATGTAACTAATTTCAATCCATTCAATGAGAATCACTTTTCTTGACAATTTTACTTTTATCTTTCTCTCTATTGTCAAGTTTTGTCCCCTTTTCACCATGATAATGGAAAACTTCATGAACAACTTTAATGTTATTAAAAAAATACTATTTATATTGACTAGAACAATATGATCTACATAAATTAGTCTTACTCGACTATTTACACAACTTTGTCCACATATACACAACTTTGTTTGAGCTTAACTTCTTACCTATTGTTTTTGCTTAGTGGTGCCATAAACTTGGAGCACATCTATTTTTTCCAATTTTTAAATCTTAGACCACCTTTAACGGTGGTTTTTCAAATTGGTTTGCCAGTTTGGCATTGAAATTATAAACAAAAAGTTGTTCCAGCTGGTGAACGTTACAAACATAAGCAATGATTCTTTTTTTTATTATTATTAAAATAATCATTTAGCCGTTGTGCAACGGCTTTATTTTTTTTTTTTTAACTTTTTTTATTTATTATAGATATAGGTTTGTTGGAAAAATTGTATACCAATCCTATTTTTTCTCACTTTTATTTACTCTTTAATTTCAAATTTCTCTTTCACAATTTCATCATTTTATTCATAAATATTTAATTTTTTTCCAACAATTTCTTCTCATTATCATTTTATTTCAAATTTTCATCTTTTTATTTCAAATTACATTTGTTTAGGCCAAATGGATCCTAATCATTTTCATTATCAACAAGTTATGTTCAATTTCATGCAAAATTATCAAAATCCTAATTCTCAAATTTCACCAGTACCACCAAACCCCGCCATGTTTTTTCCGTCACCAAACAATCCAAATATGTATCAAAATCCTAATCCTCAAAATTCTCAAGTTCCACTATTTTCTACTCAAGTTGGTGTTGAAAAAGAAGAAAGGGTTCTCGTTAAAAAAAAGTCTTGAGAGCAATTTACAAGGGATGAGGATATATGTCTTATCCAATCATGGCTCAATGTTTCAAAGGATCCAATTGTGGGAGTTGATCAAAAAGCTGAGAGTTTTTGGCATAGAATCGCTGCAAATTATAACCAGTATCGCGGGCAATTGTGAGAAAAGTTAAGGGGTCAATTAAAATGTCGATGGCATCGAATAAATGCGTCGGTTCAAAAATTTGTTGGGTGTTATAGACAAGCTGTCAATGGAAAGAAAAGTGGGACGTCAGAGAACGATATCATGGCTGTTGCACATGCTTTTTATGCTCAAGATCAAGGTACAACATTCAATCTTGAGTATGCATGGGGATTGTTAAAAGATGAAGCTAAATGGGGCATCATCGGAGAATCGATTGGAAATTCTTCAAAAATGACACAGACTTCTGCTAGTGGGGCATCATCGGAGATCCCTGATACACCTTCAAGTTATGAGTTTAACTCATCATCACCAATGGAGCGTCCAATGGGACAAAAAGCAGCAAAAAGGAAGGGTAAGGCAAAGGAAATTCCAAATGCAACGCAAGATGCAAGGAATAAAAGAGCAGAAACAATGGAAAGACTTGCGCAAAGTAAGGAGGACGTGATAGAATTAAAGGTAATGCAAATCATGATGAAAGACACTTCTACTATGAAAGAAAGTCAACGAGAGATTCATGAAAAATATTGTACTAAAATGAGAAAAAAATATGGACTGTAGTTAGTACCACTTTAAATTATATGTAAAATGGTCATTAGTACCACTTTAATTTATCAAATCGTATGTAATGTTATTTATTTTTATTGTTTTTAATTATGTGATATTATTTATTTTTATTGTTTTTAATTATGTGACATGTATTTAAATTTAATTTTAATTATTATTTTCAATTTTAAGTTTAATTTTAATTTTATGTTTAATTTGTATTTATATTAATTAAAATTTAAATATTTCAATTATAATTTTAAATAAAATAAATTTAATATAAATAATATATTTTTTTAAGTAAAGTGGTGGGACCCAATATGAATTTTTTGGAGTTGCACCATTGGAATGAAAATTGAATGAGTTGCTTTAAAAGATTGGGTTCCACAAAAAATTTAAAAATGGATTGCACCATTGGAGGTACTAAGTGGGTCTTGATTTATTATAATAATCCCATGAACTTCAAGTACTTTAGTACACCTAAGATAGTTTTTAGGTCCTCACATTTAGTTGTCATTGCACAGGCATATTATTTTTTTCTGTTTCTCAAATTCTAAGTTATTTTATTTTTAAAAAAATTATTTTAAATTATAAATTACCTTAAGTAATATTAATAAATTACTCTATGTAATATCAATTTTTCTCTTTGATATAATTTTAAAGAGCATTAATCTAAAGTCATACATAATTTCTCCTTTTTATAAATGACTTTTATATCCTCATAAATAATTTTATGAAATACCCTGCTTCATATATGATTTATTGATTCTTTTATTCATTGAATTTTGTTGTCAATATATTCATATTAAATAGCAAAGCTCATAAAACTTATATACAAATTCATATATTTTGATGATATCTTCAATTTTTCATATATATTACAAAAAATTGCATGTTGTAATTAATACATATATTTTTATCGAATAAAATTTAATTTAATAATATAATATAATAAGATAATGAAATCACAAATTTCTTAATTAAAAATGTTATTTTAGATCATTTTGTAATTATCAACTAACAACTAATTTATCAAACACTCAAATTAACTTATTAGCTACCAATCATCAACTATAAACTATCAACTATTAGTTAAAAGCTATCAACTATCAACAATAAACTATAAATTATAAATTAGTTTTATCAAATAGAACATTTGTCGATTACCTCTTACATGTGAGATGATAATATATAAATAATATATATTCTACGTGAACAATGTCATCATGACACCGTAAAACCAATAAAATTAGCTCTTAGATCCATGCCCCGGTCGGCTTGTGAGCGAGTAAAACTCATTAACTTTTTCTAGTTTTATTACTCTGACAGTAAACTTAAATTCCTCAACTTTTGGATTGATTATTGTCCCTGATAATTAGGTCATTCTCTTAAATAAATAGCATTGAAATATATATATATATATATATATATATATATATATATATATATATATATATATATATATATATATATATATATATATATATATATATATATATATATATATATATATATATATATATATATATATATATATATATATATATATATATATATATATATATATATATATATATATATATATATATATATATATATATATATATATATATTTCCTTTATTAATTTCCTATACTTCTCATGCTTTATATGGAACTTTATTTATATATTTTTTAAACCTAATTCTTACAAGTTTATGTCTCTCAAAACCAAAGCCCTCGTGAAAGAATTTATCTTAGGGCCTTTCACCTAGTTTAGGGTACTGTGAACCCATGTCCCTAAACAATCAAAGCGACTTTGAAAGTGTTCTTCTTTAATCCGACTAATTCTCAATTTTTCTTTGCCCGTAACTTGTTCACTTTTGAGGGTAGATAAGATGATTTTAGAACAAAACCTTGCCTAACTCCTAACTATTTTGTGTGGATCTATAGGGTGGAGATTGATAAAGTTTCACAATGGAAGAGGTCGGGAATCCACGATTTGTTCATGTTGTCCAAAGTGCACATGAAGTTTAATGTCAAATATTTATTTAGTTTCTATTAGAGTTTGATTTAACACAACCTTACAAAACCGGTTGGTAAAGTGAGGAGTGTCACTCTATATAAACTATTTCAGTGGTCTCCCTACTTATTGGTTTGTAAGTGCCAATTCTTTTATATTTTCTCAGGGTATGATGATACATACCCTTCTTTATATGGATATCATACATTTCTTCCTTATCCTTGAAGCCACCCCTATGACCAGTTATGGACTCATTTTTTAAAATATTGGAACTTCACATTTGATCATATAAAAGAAGATAAAGAGATGCATTCCCACATTGCAAGAGCATGATAATACCATGCACTTTTTCTTACTCGATTAACAATTGTTATTTTAGTTAGATTGAGTTAGTTAGGATGGTGATGTCGCATAACTATCTAATATAACTATATAAGTATGTTGTAACTAATTACTTCATCAATCAATGCAAATCGTTAGTTAACACTACGCCAGAATTGACTTTTAGCAGCGCATAAAAAGACAGCGCTTTATAACAAAGCGCTGCTAAATAGTCAGTAAAAAAAAAAAGAAAAAAAATACATACCAAAGACAGCGCTTTTAAAAAAGCGCTGCTAAGGGGGAGCCTAAAACAGCGCTTTTTAAAAAGCGTTGCTAAAAGGGGATCCTAAGAAAGCGCTTTTAAAAAGCGCTGCTAAAGGAGGACCCTTTGAAAGTGCTTTTTAAAAGCGCTGCTAAAGGGGGACCCTACGAGAGCGCTTTTTCTATAAAGCGCTGCTATATGTCATTGCTAAGGCACCCTATGAAAGCGCTTTTTAAAGCGCTGCTAAAGGCCTTTAAAAAGCGCTGCTAAAGGTATTAGTATAATAATTTTTATATACCCTCCAGAATTTTAAGAGAAACAGAAGTCGCGAGTTTCTTTTTTTCTTTCTTTCTCCTCTGCTCTGGCGAACGAACTTTGCCCTATATACCCTCCAGAACCATTCCGTTGCCGTCGCCCTCCCTCCGACCGTTGTCGTTGCCGTCGCCGTCTTCCGTTCACCGTCCGTTTTCGAGTGCCTCCGTCCATTGCATTTCCAAAATTGTTACGGTATGTGTAGTTTTACTATGGTTTTCTTTTTTATTGATCTTTTCACCATTATTATATATTTCTTTGAACCTTGATATATGATATATGATAGATTTATTGGAAAATATTTGTTGTCGCTTTATTGGAAAATATTGGAAAATATATGATAGATTTATTGGAAAATATTTTTGTTGATGAAACTTTTGGTATTAAAATTGAAACAATCTGTTTGTAGAGAGAAGGAATGTGCTTCATGTTTTATATATATATATATATATATATATATATATATATATATATATATATATATATATATATATATATATATATATATATATATATATATATATATATATATATATATATATATATATATATATATATATATATATATATATATATATATATATATATATATATATATATATATATATATATATATATATATATATATATATATATATATATATATATGTTGTTATGGTTTTATATGTTGATGGTTTTATATGTTGATATGGTTTTATATGTTGATGGTTTTATATGTTGATGGATTATCTAGTATTTTTAATATGATATATTTTGGTGGATTATCTAGTATTTTTGTTTTGTAAATTATTAATATGATTTTAATAAAATATATATTTTGTCTGTTATAGGGGTTACTTGTGAAGAGCAAGGTTGTGATCGTTTCCAAGCATCCTACTGTATAGCTTTCTTAGAAGTTAGTGATTTCTTTACAGGTATTATCTGTTTTTGCTTAGACTACTCAATTATTATGGATAAAAATTGGATGTCTGTTAATCGATTGTCAAAAGAGTACGAGAATGGGGTATCGAACTTCGTTAAGTTTGATGTTGAACACGCCAAAATCTGATGTTGTTGAAAAAGTAGTAGGTAAACAGTTAATTGGAAATAAAGTTGTGACAGTTTCAAGGGATGAACGGGAGCAAGTGCATTTATATGTTCTGCACAATGACATTGAGGTTGAGCAGTACGTTAAATTGCACAAGGACGTTCTCCGAGGTTTAAATCTGAATAGAAATGAAAATTGGATAGTACGTGAGCACAATCGAAGTTTTATAACATGGTTCAAAGAGCATATTTATTCAAAGTTTTATTCTGATCCCGCTTCAATAACATAAAGGTTGAGATGTTTAGCATATGGTCCAACTTTGCATGTGTTTTCTTATAGCGCATACGCAATTAATGGATACACATTTTATACCAAGGAGCAAGATGATAAAAGTACAATGCAAAATAGTGGTGTCACTGTGCTTGCCGAATCAATGCACATTTCCTCGTATTTTGGGGTAATCGAGCGCATTTGGGTGTTTGATTATGAGAAGTTTTAGATTCCTATCTTTGGATGCAAGTGGGTTGAAAGTAATAGTGGCATACGTATGGATAAGTCAGGTTTTTTGCAAGTGGATCTTAATAAGGTGGGGTACAAAGATGAGCCTTTTATTCTAGCCACACAAGCTAAACAAGTGTTCTATGTCACTGATCCGAAAAGTACGAAATGGTTTATAGTTCTTTTTTCCAACAAAGTAATCAACGATAACATTGGAGAAAAGGGGGAGGTTGATGTTGAGAATGAATCTTATGTTAGGGATGATCCAGATGAGAATATTATAGCAGACGAATCATATATTAGAAATGATCATAGCGAGGGAATTTGGATCAATCCATCCGTCCGTGTTGTTAAGAGACAAGTAAAGCACCTTCGAACTAAAAAAAGAAAAAGATGTTAAAGGTACTTGTAAAATTACATATTGTCTCATTCAATAAAATAACATATTATTTCTTATTTATACGTTTCTTATGTGTGTGTATATATATATATATATATATATATATATATATATATATATATATATATATATATATATATATATATATATATATATATATATATATATATATATATATATATATATTTCTTATTTACATATTTGAATGTCATTCATTTGATACTTTAGTTTTCCTGAATTACAGGTATATTATGGCCAGCAATAAAGATTGGAAGAAATTAAAGTAGAATTGTATAATTTGTGATGTTGAATTTCGAGTTGAGAATTGTATATAATTTATGATGTTGAATTGTGAAGCTTTTGAATTATATATATTAAAGTGGAATTGTATATAATTTGTGATGTTGAATTGTGCATATAATGCCAAAGTGTTGAATTGTGCACATAATGCCAAAGTGTTGAATTGTGTATATAAAGCCAAAGTGCTGAAATAAAGGGCTAAATTATATAAGCAGGTATTGTAATATAAGCAGGTTTATTGAAAAATATATAAAAAATGCCATTTAATCAGGAAATTTTTTTTTTCAAAACGTGCACATTAGACAGCGCTTTTATGTATAAGCGCTGCTAAAGGGGACAGAGAAACTGCTAAAAAAGCGCTGCTATAGGTGGGGAAAGAGGGGTCTAAGACAGCGCTTTCATAAAGCGCTGCTATAGGGGGGGCCTAAGACAGCGCTTTAATAAAGCGCTGCTAAAGGGGGGGAGGGGGGAGATTAGGCAGCGCTTTAAAAAGCGCTGCTAAAGGGGTAAAAAAGCGCTGCTAAAGGTGATGTCTTTAGCAGCGCTTTTTCCACAAAAAAAGCGTTGCCTTTACCTTTAGCAGCGTCACTTTAGGCAGCGCTTTAAAGCGCTGCTAAAGGTCAAAAAAAGCGCTGCTAAAGGTCTGTTTTGGCATAGTGTAATCTTTCTTCTTCGTTCTCTTTCTATTTTCTCTCCATCAATAGAGTTTTGTAATTGCTTAGATGGTACCAAAGCCTGATTCGTCCTGCTCTATTTCCGTTGTACTTTGATCGCGACTTTACGAGTCTAACGAAACCTAACTGCAACTATATAGTCTATCACGTAGTTTTAAAAGAAATCGAACCTACACAGACTAATAATCAATCTACCGATATCTATTGATGCTATGTGAAGCTAAAAGGCTATAGTTAAAAAGATTAGGACGGGAATACAAACGTACTTAACTAAAGGTTTGGAAATTTTCATAAAAAGATATTGGAATATAGATTCTGCATTCCTAAGGGACTTTGTAGATTTTACGTACTAATTATAATTAAACGGAATTTCGTAAAAAGTATTCGTTTAAAGATACCGTCTCACACTCTCACACTATTGACTGAGCCACACTCTCTAACCATGAGATTTCGCTCTCGCTCACCCATTTTAATTAGAAAGGGTATTTTGAAAATCAATTAAATTCTAATCGATACCCAAGGTGTTATCATTGTTTTTAGGATCGATGCTTAGTTTCTACTATCTGGTTCAATCCTCACACTCGCGCTATCGGCTCGAACCTTAGTTTACTACTCACTCTCGTGACGAAACAATAAGACATACAATTGGAAACAAAAACCAAAACAAAAATTTAATCATAAGTTCGCACCTATTATTTTCTACTGAGTCTCGTTGGTAACAACGTTTCTCATACGCCGGACTCAGACAAATTTAGCAAGATATTATTTTGATTAAAAAGAACATAAACAAAACATATGAATTCAAAGACAGCATGTCATATAGTAATATAATTTGCAATAACAATAATAAATTTAAAACAGTAGAAACCTATAAAGTAAAAACGAGACTTGAAGAAATATGTCTTGATTAAAATCTTGGCATGCGTGTCTCTTGATCCAAGAGTACAAAGAAAATACAAAGAAAACAAAATTTGCGTGACAATCCCTCGATGTGAGTTATTGTCACTTTTTATAAGTTAATTTCTTCCTAAGACTAAAAAGCGAGTTCGACAGTGCTTTCGCACAACTTGGATGCCTTGGAATGACCAGAAGACTGCTATATATAGGGCTTTGAAGAGTCTGGTAACTGCCCTGGACGTGCAGAGAAGTTGGAGAAGAAAAAGGAAGTAGGCAGAGGGAGTTAAAACTGACTCCATGAAAATCTGCTTCTGCATGATAATGGCGAACGTCATTGCCTACTTCATTAACTGATGTGGATTTTGGTACATGGCGGACACCATTAAGGAATAGCGAACGCCATGCACCAAATGCTCTGTTTTCTGCTCTTTTGCTTCCTTTCTGAATTTCTCGCGAAGTTGCACTGACACTTATTGAAATCTGAAAAACAAACAAGATACCACATAAAAGCAATAAAAGCAAAGTAAAATAACGACAAATAACATGTGTTATGAGCCTAAAAACACGATACATTTTCATGTTATCAAACTCTCTCACACTTAGACCATTGATTGTCCTTAAGCAATCACCCAACGCAATAAAATAATTAAGCATAGCGTCTAAGACATAGGCATGACAAAGACTCTAAAAAGTAAGTGGTTGCTAGGATGATACTAAATAGATAGGTACTAGACATCGACACCAAGGATACCGTAATGACACATATTCACATTTCGCAAACAAAAACTCCCCTCTATGCAAGCTAATCCAAATCATGCCATTATAACTTGACCTACACTCTTTGTTTTTTTTCCACCTCTTTTCATTATAGCGCAATCACCTTAAGTCAGTTATCCCCGCACGCACATGGTAAGTGAACCTGTTGGTGTCTAATGATCTCGTTATTAATTATTCAAATTATTTTTTTCTTTTTCTTTGCTTTATTCTTTCGAATTTAAAGAGTTCGTCCCGTTGGGCTAAATGGTCGGGTGAGGACCCCCTAACTTAGAGGGAACTTATCCTTTCATTCGTTTTTCTCTATAAATATTCTTGATTCTATTTTTGAGATCATACACATATTTGCATCGGTTCCTTACTTAGTGTGTGCAGTACGGTGGTGTTGACTGCCAGTATAAACTACTTAAGAGGCTACTTCAAAAAATTAGAACCCAAGATCTCGGCATAATGGTTACTCAAATCGATGTCACATACTTAGGGATTTTAGGTTGTTAAGACGGTATCGATGTTATCGAAACTTTCCCAGGTCTATCTAACATAGCCTAAAAAAGAGATACAATATATACTCTAGGAGTGTCATGCCATTGAATCAGAACAAAAAAATCATTGGGGGTCGAATCTAAAGGGGTTTTCTAACAAGAGAAAAGAATATCATGCAATATGACTCAACAACACATGTATGACTCGACCAGATACACAAACAGTAAAGATAAACAACTTAATCTAAAAGAAACTAACTAGAAAAACGGTATAAAAAAAGAAAAAGAAAATGGAAAAATAAAAAGTATAGCGGTAAAGCTCCACCCCACACTTGAACCAAACATTGTCCCTAATGTTTCAGTGCAAGGTGGAAAAATGAGCGGATAAAACCTGGTAGATGGCTCACTGTCGGCCTCGGCCTCTGTGACGTCCAATACCGCCTCTACCGTATGTGGGGTAAGGTACATGCTGCATAAACTCTCTCATGTCCAATACCTCCATGCGCAATCTGTTCATCTGCTCAATGAGATCACCCATATTATGCTCAGTCCTGTCAGTAAAGTCAAGTTGCTGCTCCCTAATCTGGTGGATGATGACCATCATCTCCTCTTGTTACCTATGCATACTCCTGAGTAGAAGGTCACACTCCACGTCAATATCATTTTGATGTCTAAGCTCACATAGAACGTCATCAAGGGCGGTTCTGATAGCGGTGTATCAGTACTCCTTGTGGGACTGATGTTCGGTTGAGGTACCTGCAAAAGAGTCAGTGAAACCATGAGTAGTGTGTGCATGAGTGTTGGTCACTAGAGCGTGATGTTTCATACGCTCAATCTTATTATCTGTTTCGTTACCCACATCAGTCTGGGCATTCGCATTGTCACCAAGTTCTGGGGCATTAAGATCATAAATTCAGTTGCCTCTCACTCGCACATCAGTGCGTGCGGCGGAAGGAAAAGTAACTCCATTTATTCCTCTGTTGCTCACCATCAGATAATATTTGCCGTTAAGTTTGTTCTTATCAGACGCATACTATGGCAGGCATCTA
This sequence comes from Lathyrus sativus, assembly GCA_963859935.3. Taxonomy (NCBI): domain Eukaryota; kingdom Viridiplantae; phylum Streptophyta; class Magnoliopsida; order Fabales; family Fabaceae; genus Lathyrus; species Lathyrus sativus. The sequence continues at coordinate 111,509,746 of OZ012735.1, forward strand.
GATCTAAAAATAGTATCTCGAGTGCTGGAGTGTAGCCAGCTTTGCGCGTAAGTCCAACACAAGGGCTATGGATGTAATCAACCCTCCAACACATACGGGACCTCCTACTCTAACAGTAATAGACTGAAAGTGCGCTAATAGGAATAGTGTAGGGTTAACAAGTGTTTGTGATAGTGCACAGTAAATAAAGAAAAGGTTCTTAGAGTTCACCTTTCCATTATTCTCCCGACCAAAAACAATGTTGGCTAAAATATGATGTAGGTACCGAATGGTCGGGTTATGAATAGTAGTGGCCTTTAGGCCTTCCTAATCAGTTATGGCTTGGTTAGTGATTTGACGCCAAAAACCAAGAGCATCGGCCTGCCAATCGCTCTCTAAATGGGTTTCGCAAGCAAAATCATCTCCATGCGGGAACTGAAATATGTTGGTCATTTGTTCTTGATTAAAGGTGTAGTCTTTGTTGATCATTCTAAAATAGACTGTGCCTACAGTACGTGAACCTCTTATAGGGGTTGCATATCTAAATGTGCTTAGGAACTCATAAGTAAGCCTAACATAAGTAGGACTAGCCAGTGAACAGAAATAAGATATTCCTAAGTTACCAAGCATCCAGTTAACACTATCAATTAAACCTAAGTCACAAAGGGAAGCATTATGGGGATACCTCGTTTCCGCGACACCCCTCTCGAATAACTTATGGTACTTCGTTCTTTAATTTTCTCCCTCAAAACCTTCTGCGAAGGTGATTCCCAAATGGTCAACCTCTCTCCTTGGTCTCAATTCTCTATGAGGCATGGTGAATGAGAAAATAAGAGGGTTGGACAAAAAGGGTATGGAATTTGGAAAAGTGAAGAATGAGTAGAATTTTTTTTGAGTTAGAATGTGTGTTTTATGGGGAAGTTTGAGAAGTTTGAAGGTTGGGGGTTAAAGAAGTAAATGAGCAGAGAGTAGAGCAAGAGTCTACGAGGTTTAAATAAGGGTAATTTGAAAAAAAAATGCACAAGAGAGGTTTTTAAAAGCGAAACTGCCTCTCAGATTGATATGGCGACCGCGTTTTAGGATAATGGTTAACGCTATTAGCTTAAAATGTTACACTTTCAAAAATCACGCTAATGGCAAACGCCATTAGCATATTGGTGACCGTCATCTACTTAAAACATGTGAAAAATAACTTTAGGTTTTAAAATAGTGTATTTTTTCAATTTTTTGGATATTAAGGCCAAAATTTTGCTAGTTGAAAGTATTTGTGCACATGGCCTTAATCATAATCATATAAAGCAATTTAAATGAAGAGAAATACAAGAGAAAAATAAACAAAAAATTTAACCAAGCTCGAAATAAAATAAAACGAACAACCAAAAGGGCAATTACATTAACTAAAACATAATTAACTTGAAACATAGGTTCGCGTCGATAGTTCGACGATAATGTAAACATATCTGCAAAACAACAATAAAAAGAAATTCTGATGAAAATAAACATTCCTAACTAGAAAGCATGGAAACATTTCTTCCCCCACATTTAAACAAGGCAATGACCTTACTGTCTAAGTGCAAGATAGGAGAACAGACATCGATACAATCAAACAACACTAGCCATTACGGTGTTTGACATTAGGCTCGAAGAAACGCCTCATGGAATAAATCTGCTATAATAAATGGTCGAACTGCTCGTTAGAAACATCCATAAATCCAAAAAAATTCTACATGCAAGATGGTGATCTCTCCTCTAAGTGTAGCAATTTCTATTCTGAGGGCGTCAATTGTAGCAATATGATCAATAGAAGGATCTGTGTGAATACCAGAGGAAAATGTAGCAGCATCAGAGAAATGACATTTCTATTCTCATAAGTCTGAGGGGTATCAGGTGAAGTGGGTGACTCACTCAGGCCCTCCAAATTGTATAGCCAATTATTCCTGTTGTGCATACTTATTCTTTCATGGTTAGGTAGTGTAAAGTTATGCAGCACTTGGTTATCAATAAGCAGCTCGAATTCTATTGGTCCCAGGTTTGCAATGATGCCATGGTTAAAACAAAAGTTGATATGCATAGGACATATACCTCCTAAAGCATGCAAACAGTTAATGAGGTATCTTAGACAATGGCAGCAGCAATCATAGTAACCAATCCTCTTACGAGGATAGGACCATGGGTCTCTCGGACAATCTTACCTAGGTTAGCTAACATGAATGTAGCAGCATCCATGGGTCTACCTTGGGAGGCACAGAACATGATAAATATCTTGTCTCTAGATACTGATGTAACATTTTCATCTTTACCAAATAGTGTGTAGGCTAGGATTTTATGGAAGTATCGGATAGCAGAGTTGTGAATGTTCTCAGAAAACATAGAATTTGGCTCGAGATGGTAGTTTCCGGTTATGCTACCCCAGAAAAGTTCAAGATCAACATCCGTAAAGGCATCTTCCTGAGCTATGGTAAACACATCTGGGTCATTAGGGAATCCAAATAGGTCATCCATTTCACGGTGTGTGAAATGGAACTTTGTCCCAAAAAGTATGAAGGTAGTCAAGCCCGTGTTAAATCCTAACCATCTATTAGGATCATAGAAAAAGGAACTTAGGAACTCAAGGGTTAGTCTACATTACATGCTAAACCTCTTCCTCACAACAAAATTATCCCAACCTATATGGCTAAGAAGATACATCACACTATCTCGGATCCCTAGGATAGTCATGGGGGGTCCGTCAGGATAGATAAACAATGCCATATCTCTGTGAGCTAATACTTGAAACATCGCCTATGGGCTTCGTTCCTAAAGACAAACTTCATATCATCAATAGGCTACATTATCTAAAGTTATTATCGAGTTATCCTAAGATAAATTAGCTTGAAAGTAGACAAAGATTAGGTTAGTAGTGGTTAGAACAGTTAATTATACCGCATAGAAGTGTTTGAAAAGAAAGAAAATAAGAATAAAAATTAAATTAAAATCTAGACTTTTTAAAATTGTGGGTTGCCTCTCACACAGTGTTTCGTTTAATGTCGGGAGCTCAACATTAATTCAGAATGAACTATTTTTTTGAAAGAGTGTGAAGCTCTTCTAATTTATAACTTATGTAGAAATCTTTATTTTCTACTCTATGGTAATTCTTAAGTCGCTGCTGTTTACAACGAATGTCTCATTTGATTTGTCTCTTATTTCTACGGCTCCGCTTTAGAAAAAATTTATGACCTCAAAAGGGTCAGACCATCTAGAACGTAGTTTTCCTGAAAACAATTTCAGTCGAATTAAAGAGAATGACTATATCACCCCCATTAAATTATTTCCTTGATATTCGCTTATCATGCCATTATTTAGTTCTTTCCTTGTAAATTCAAGCATTTTCATAGGCATCTAATCTAAGTTCTTCTAGTTCATGGATGTCTAAGAATTTTTTCTCCCCCGCGACTGTGTAATTCATGTTTAGGGTCTTAATGGCCCAATAAGATTTGTGTTCTAATTCGACCGGCAGGTGACATGATTTACCATAAACTAATTTAATTGGAGTGGTTCCTATTAAAGTTTTATAAGTTGTCATATAAGCCCACAGAGCTTCGTGAAGTTTTGCACACCAATCTTTTTTAAAAGTTGCAATAGTCTTTTCTAGTATTTGCTTAATTTCTCTATTGGAAATTTCAACTTGTCCACTCGTTTGAGAGTGATAAGGTGTTTCTACTCGGTGTCGAATTCCATGTTTAAGTAACAGTCTCCCAAAGATATTTGAAATGAAGTGGGAGCCACTGTCACTAATGACGAGTCTCGGCACACCAAATCTTTGAAAGATGATGTTCTTACAAATTCTAATAACTACTCGCGTTTCATTTGTAGGAGAATCTATGGCCTCTATCCATTTTGAAATGTAATTAACAACTACAAGTATATATTTGACACCAAAAGAAGATGGGAACGGGCTCATAATTCAATACCCCACACATTAAAGACTTCCACTTATAAGATACCTTTCAATGGTATCTCGTCGTGCCTAGAGATATTTCCAGTATGTTGACATCGGTCACAATTTATAACCACGGTATGGACATCTTTTCATAAACTAGGCCTGATTGTAAGATTTTTGCGCATGTCTTAGATGTGCTTGCATGCCCTCCATAGGGTGGAGCATGGAAATAAGTTATGATGTCTTCTACCTCTTCTTTGGGGACACATCGATAGAAAATACCATTGGCGCCTCTCTTGAAAATAAGGGGTTCATCCAAATAGTAATGTTTTAAGTCATGAAAGAATTTCTTATTTTGTTGATAAGTTGAGTCTGGTGGAAGAACTTCGGCTGCAAGGTATTTGACAAAGTCAGTATACCATGGCACAACAGTTTTTGTGTAGACTGCTTCCACAACTTCATTAGTTTATGTGTCATTATAGATTAGAGAACATTCAGTTGTGTTGCTTTCTAACTGGCTACTAGTCTGTCATATCGGAAATCATCGTTGATGGGTACTTGTTCAGATTTTATATTATCAATCCTAAAGAGGTTATTGGATACTACATAATCGGTTCCTTTCTTATCCTTAATTTCTAGATCAAATTCCTGAAATAGTAGGATCCATCTCAAAAGTCTTGGTTTGGCACCCTTTTTGCTCAATAAGTACCTAATTACGGTGTGATCGGTGTAGACAATTATCTTAGCTCCCACTAGGTAGGAGCGAAACTTATATAATGCGAAAACAAAGTCTAAGAGTTCCTTATCTGTGGTGGCGTAGTTCATTTGTGCTTCATCTAAAGTTCTACTTGCGTAATAAATCACATGAAGCTTTTTGTCCTTGCGTTATCCTAAGACTGCGCTTATAGCATAATCACTAGCGTCACACATTATTTTGAAAGGCTTACTCCAATCAAGTGGTTGCATGATAGGTGCAGTACTCAAAGCCTTTTTCAATAATTGGAATTCCTCTAAGCACTTTTCATCAAAAATGAATTTAGTGTCTTTCATTAACATGCTAGTTAGTGGTTTAGTTATTTTAGAGAAATATTTTATAAATCGTCGGTAAAAACCAGCGTGTCCTAAGAAACTACGTATTTCTCTAATGGTTTTTGAAGGTTCAAGGTTTTCTATGACTTCTATCTTAGCTTTATCGACATCAATCCCCTTATCGGACACTATGTGTCTGAGGACTATTCCTTGTAGGACTATGAAATGGCATTTTTCCCAATTAAGCACGAGATTAACTTTTACGCATCTCTCTAGTTCCATTTCTAGGTTCGCCAATCATCCCTCAAAACTTTTCCCACAAACGAAAAAGTCATCCATAAATACTTCCATGATGCCATCTAGAAAATTTGCAAAGATTGTCATCATGCATCTTTGAAACGTTGCGGGAGTGTTACATAGTCCAAATGGCATTCGTCGATAGGCGAAAGTACCATAGGGACATGGGAAGGTAGTATTTTCTTAGTCATCAGGGAGAATAGGAATTTGGAATTAGAATTCTGAATAACCGTCTAAATAATAGAAATGAGAGTGTTTAGCCAATCGTTCAAGCATCTAACCTATAAAGGGTAAAGGGAAATGATCTTTACGAGTGGCTTTATTCAACTTTCTATTACATATCCTTCATCCTGTTACAACACGTTTTGCTACACCTTTTCCCTTCTCGTTATCAACAATTGTAATACCTCCTTTCTTTGGTATGACATGTACTGGGATGACCCATTTACTATCAAATATCAGGTATATAATTCATGCATCTAACAGCTTTTGCACCTCTCGCTTAACTACATCACTCAGGATCAGGTTAATCCTTCTCTGGGGTTCTCTAGGGCTTTTTTAGTCTTCCTCTAGCATAATGCGATGCACGCGTACAGAGGGACTTATCCCTTTTATATATGAGATGTTATAGCCTAAAGCTTTAGGGTATTTCCTTAATACATGTAATAATGTCTCAATTTCTATCTGTCCTAAGTTTGCGTTGACTATTACAAGGCATTCAAGCTTCGTATCTAGGAATTCATACCTTAGATTCATGGACAATGTTTTAAGTTTTACAGAAGGTTTCTTCGGGTAAGGCATTGGATCAGGAGTTAGTGCTAAACATTCCCTCAGATTATCATCTACATATGGTTTACGCTAATCATCATCTTCTATTATAGGAGGTGCTGGAATCTTTAGTATTTCAGTATACGTTGATTGTTCCATCTCCATTTCTCTTACACATTCATCAATGATATCTAGTGAACAACATGAATCATCTATAGTTGGTGCCTTTAGGAATTATGAAAGGATAAATTCAACTTTTTCTTCACCAACCTCGAAGGTTAGCTTTCTTTTCTTCACGTCTACGATGGCTCCAGCAGTGGCCAAAAAGGGTCTTCCTAATATGATGGGAATGTTGGAATCCTCCTTTATGTCCATAATTATGAAGTCAATAGGTATATAAAATTGACCTATTAGAATGGGAATGTTCTCTATCATACCTATAAGAAATTTGACAGAACGATCAGCTAGTTGTAGAGACATCCTCGTTGGTCTTACATCTTGTAATTTGAGTTTTCCACATATAAAAAGGGGCATTATACTAACACTAGCTCCTAAGTCGCATAGTGCCTTGTCTATGACACATTTTTTGATTACGAATGGTATGGGAAAACTACCTGGATCTTTTAATTTTGGAGGCATATTGTTTTGAATTATAGTGCTACACTCTGCAGTAAGTGTAACTGTTTCATTATCCTCTAGCTTTTTCTTATTAGATAGGATCTCTTTGAGGAATTTAGCATACGAGGGCATTTGTTTAATAGCTTTTGTGAAAGGTATAATGATATTAAGTTGTTTAAGAAGCTCTACGAATTTCTTAAATTGTCCTTCATTTTTAGACGCAGCAAGTCTTTAAGGATAAGGGATTGGTGGTTTATATGGTAGCGGAGGCACATATGTTTTTTCTTTTTCTACAGTCTCTTCATTTTTGTCATCTTCCTTATCATCAGTTGCTTTATTTGATTGGTCGTCCATTGTTGACTTCTCAGTTTCTTTTCCAGATTTCTGATACATGGATAGGTTTTGGATTCTAGGATCTACTAGACCATCTAATTCTGTCCCATTTTGTAATGTGATAGCATTCGCGTGACCTTTAGAATTAGGTTGCGGTTGGCCAGGAAATACTCCGACTGAGGCTGCTGTTGATGCTTGTTGTTGGGCTACTTGAGAAATTTAGGTTTCTAACATTTTGGTATGGGTAGCCATTGCATCAAGCTTACTTCCACTTGCTTCATCAGTTCACTCGTGTGCACGTTCTGGTTGGTGAACTCTTTGTTTTGTTGAGTTTGGGTTGCAATAAAATTCTCTAGTAACAGCTCAACGTTTGACTTTCTAGGTGCTTGAGGAGCAGCGATGGCTCCTTTCTGATAGCCTAGAGGAACATCTGGGGCTTGGGTTGGAGAGAACAAAGCATTGTTGCTCTTGTAGGAAAAATTAGAATGGTTCCTCCAGCCAGGATTGTAAGTGTTTGAGCACGGGTTTCCTTGGGCGTAATTTACTTGGTCGTTAGGAATACCATTCAATAGATTACATTCAGCTACTGTGCCCAGGGGTTCCACATAGTTCGCAATTTGGTGTCACAACGACCACGATGGCTAATAAAGTTATAGTTAAACTCTCAATCTTTTGAGTAAGCGCATCCATTATAGCACTGACACAGTATAGGCTATTAACTTTGTATATTCCTCTCTTCGTAGAAGGTTTCTCTGCAGGAGTTCTCTCACCTCCCCATTGGTAGTGGTTTTGAGCCACGTTTTCAATGAGTTGATAGGCGTCTTCATAAGGATTGTCCATTAGAGCGCCGCCAACTACAACGTTCAAGTTCAACTTGGTGTTGTACAGAAAGTATGGATTATCAACCATTGTTCAAGTCTATGGTGCGGACAAAGCCTCAAAATGCCCTTGTATCTTTCCCAAGCATCAAAAAGAGATTCATTGTCTTTTTGCCTAAATTTGTTGATTTGAGCTCTTAGCATAATAGTTTTTCTAGGTGGAAAGTATCGGGCTAAGAAGACTTTTTTCAACTCGTCCAACGTAGTGATAGAGTTGGATGGTAGAGACTGGAGCCAGGCTCTAGCTCTATCTCTTAAAGAAAAAGGAAAAAAGACGTAATCTTATAGCTTCATTAATAACGCCATGTTCTTTTACGGTGTCAGTGTATTGCACAAAAATAGATAAATGAAGGTTTAGGTCGTCTGTAGGACTCCCAAAAAACTAGTTCTGTTGAATGGCTGGTAACAATAAAGGTTTTAGCTCGAAATCGTTTTGTTCGATGGTAGGGGAAGCAATGCTATTATGAGGTTCATCTTGTGATAGAACAACATAGTCCTTGAGAGGACGGTTCAGTGAATTCTCAGCCATGGGAATTTTTAATTCTGGATAAGAAATTTCAGTTTTAGGAAGGTTATATTTAATTCAGAAATCGTTGATCCGGCGTCTTACATTAATAAAACGCTTAATATCGTCAATCGAATACTCTTACTTATCGCCTTGAGAGCAAGTGTTTGGCATACAATCAACAAAATAGGAAAAAGGGAAATTTTGTTGCCTTTGTCTATACTGCGCAACAACGGAATCACAATATTGACTAAATTAGTCCCCGACAACGGCACCAAAAACTTGATCGCGACTTTACGAGTCTAACGGGACCTAACTGCAAGTATACAGTCTATCGCGTAGTTTTAAAATATATCGAACCCACAAAGGCTAATAATCAATCTACTGTTATCTATTGATTTTATGTAAAGCTAAGGCAAAACGATTAGGACGGGAATACAAACATACTTAACCAAAGGTTTGCAAATTTTCATAAAAAGAGGCTGGAATATGGATTCTGCGTTCCTAAGAGACTTTGTAGATTTTAGGTACGAATTATAATTAAACAACGTTCCATAGAAAGTATTGGTTTAAAGACGTCATCTCACACTCTCGCGCTATTGACTGAGCCACACTCCCTAACCATGAGATTTTGCTCTCGCTCGCCCATTTTAATTAGAAAATATATTTTGAGAATAAATTAAATCCTAATCGATACCTAAAGGGCTCTCGCTATTTTTAGGATCGATGCCTAGTTTCCACTATCTGGTTCAATCCTCACACTCTCGCGCTATCGGCTCGAACCTTAGTTTTCTACTCACTTTCGTGACGAAACAATAAGACATATAATTGGAAACTAAAACTAAAACAGAATTTTAATCATAACTTCACACCTATTATTTTCTACTGAGTCCTTTTGGTAATGACGATCCTCATATGCTGGACTTAGACAAATTTAGCAAGACATTATTTCGATTGAATAGAACATAAACAAAACATATGAATTCAAAGACAGTATGACATATAGTAATATAACTTACAATAACAATAATAAATTTAAAACAGTAGAAACATGTAAAGTAAAAACGAGACTTGAAGAAATATGACTTGATTAAAATGCCGACATGCTTGTTTCTTGATCCAAGAGTACAAAGAAAACATAATTTGCATGACAATTCCTCGATGTTCGTTATTGTCACTTTTTACAAGTGAATTTCTGCCTAAGACTAGAAATAGATTTTGACAGTGCTTCCGCACAACTTGGATTCCTTGGAATGACCGGAAGACTGCTATATATAAGGCTTTAAAGAGTTTGGTAACTGCCCTGGACATGCAGAGAAGTTGGAGAAGAAAAAGGAAGTGAGCTAAGGGAATTAAAACTGACTCTGCGCAAATCTGCTTTTGCATGATAATGGCGAACTCCATTGCCTACTTTATTAAATGATGTGGCGTTTGGTGCATGGCAAATGCTCAGTTTTTTGCTCTTTTGTTTCTCATTTGCTTCTTTTCCGAATTTCTCGTGAAGTTGCACTGACACTTATTGAAATCTGCAAAACAAATAATATACCACGTAAAAGCAATAATAACAAAGTAAAATAACGACGAATAACATGCGTTATGAGTTTAAAAACCCGATACGTTTTAAAGTTATCATACTTCGATCTATTACTTGATCTTACATCCATTGCGATTGTGATTGGTTCTTCTTAAAGCATCATTTCTTTTTGTTTCTTTTTGAAAGCATTGATTCATTTATTTTTCTTTTTTTTCCTCGATTTTGTTATTTGTTTTGTGTTACTATGACGAGAAACAATAATAATCAAGTTCATGATTACCTTGATCCTTACTATGTGCATCCATCAGAGAATTCATCAACTGTTTGTGTTACTCCGCCACTATCGATGAAGATGATGTGTGCTTTAGCCATGAAGAACAAGTTCCAATTTGTAGATGGAACAACAGAGATTCTTGATAAGAGTGACTTGAACTACGTAGCTTGGCAAATATGCAATAATCTGATGCATACATGGATCATAAATTAAATAACATCATCAATTTCTTAAAGTGTGATGTTTATTCATAATGTTGTGGACATGTGGAATAATCTCAAAGATCGATTCATGAGAGGTGACATGATTCGTGTTGCTCAATTGCACCAGGAAATTTCAAATTTGAAACAAGGTAGCAAGAAAGTTTCTGATTATTTCACTGGATTGAGGAGTTTGCGAGAGGAATTGGATTAGTATTGGCCAATGCCAGTTGCACATGTCATGTAGCTTGTGTCTGCTTAGCAATGAGAAATGGCATAAGTTTTAGAGCTGAAGATAGAATCATTCAGTTCTTGATTGGCCTGAATGCAGAATTTCATGGAGTAGTTTACAAGGGCTACTCATGGATCCTCTACCTCAGATTAATAGAGTCTTTTTCATGGTTATGTTGCAAGAGAGGAAGATATGTCGTACCATATTCTCTGATATCACTGCATATCATAGGCTTGCTGGTAGATTGTTATATCTTACCATAACACGGCCAGACATTGCATTTACCACTCAACAGCTAAGGCAATTCATGAGTGATCCCACTGAGCTACATTATCGAGCTGTCATTCGTGTCCTGCGATACCTCAAACGCTCTCCTGCTCGAGGTACTATTTTTGTCCCAATCATCTGAATTACAAATACTTGGTTTCACTGATGTTGATTGGGGAGGTTGTATTGACACGAGAAGATCCACATCTGGCTATTGCTTCTTCATTGGACAGTGTTTGATGTCGTGGAATCAAAGAAACAAGTGTTTGTTAGTTGTTCTTCTACTGAAGGTGAATATTGTGCTTTAGCCTTAACCACTCGGGAGCTTCAACGGATTTATTTTTTGTTGCTCGTTCGTTCTCTTTCTATTTTCTCTTCATAAATAGAGTTTTGTGATTGCTTATACTTCAACTAATGTTACAAATGCAAAGCACAATGCTTTCTTGTTTTAGTGTTTCAACAAGTTTTTCGTTAGTATTGGTTTAGCAACATATGTTCTAAAGTTACAACTTTATGTTTCCCTTTTTCAAACCAAACTAACACAACATTAGAGTCCTCGATTATTACTTTCTTATAACATTCCTTATATACCATTTTGAATCAGCTAAAAGAAAGAATATATGTTAAGAGCATTAATGGTCCCCTAATGTTCCGATAACTTTGGTTTCAATTGTATTTTCCTAATTTTTTTTGAAAAAATAGTTTGATTCCAACTTGATCACTAATGATGGAAAAATGTTTTGGAGACAAATAACCCAATATCTAGGTGATGTCAACTTTACTTTCATAAAAATCAGTAAAAAAATTGTGCCTATGCACGAGGTACGTTTTTGGATGGGATATGATTTTGGACGCGTATTTGTTTGCATACTGTTATAAAAATTGAAAATTAAAAAAAAAAAAGAAAAAAATTTAAGAATAATAATAAATTTAAGTTGAAATAGTAATAAATGTAAAAGATAGAAGTTAAACAATAATATCAAGAATAATATGATTAAAAATAAAATAAAAAACTACTGAAACTTGTATTAGATAAATTATTGTTTTTATTTTTTTTACAAATAAGATATTATTTTATAAAAGAGAATACAATTTTTAAATATGTACTCAATCTTTTTTAATAAGTTCTTTTAATCTTTTTCACATATTAAAAAAAAAGGGTGATAAATTTCTATTATTTAATATTTGGATCAGTAAAGTTGTTCTCGTATATAACAATAGCATTTCTTCCCATATATAAAAATATTTAAGTTAATATTAGTATGTTTAGCCTCAATCATTTATAAGAATGACATTTTTTCCCGTATATAAAAATATTTTAATCAACAGTTAATTTTTTTCCTATATAAATATTTTTTTTATACTATTTATAAAAATATTTGAATTAATAGTAAAGTTGTTCTTGTATATCAAAATATTTCAATCAATAATATATTTTTTTATATATAATTATTATTTTTATCTTGAAAATATTTATAAAAATATTTGAATCAATAATAAAGTTGTTCATGTTTATAATGGTCGATAAATTTTATTATTCAATATGTGAATCAGTAATAAAGTTGTCCTCGTTTATAACAATAGTATTTTGTTGCGTATATAAAAATATTTGAATTAATAATAAAATAAATTTTGTATATAAAAATATTTGACTCAACAATGCATTTTTTTCTCATATATAAATATTGTTTTTGTTTTTAACAAAATTTATAAAAATATTTGAACCAATAATAAAGTTGTCTTGTATATAAAATATTTTAATGAATAGTAATGTTGTTTCCGTATATAAATATTTGAATCATATTAAATTTTTTTATTAAAAAAATATTTTTTAATTAATGCACTTCCTTTTCAATTAAACTACTAATCAATTATTATATTTTTAATATATTTGACAATAATTTAATAGTTATTATGCATATTCTATTTTTTCATTTGACAAACTAAAATATATTTTATAATATTTTTGTAGTAGACACTATAATTTCAAATTTTTCATTTTTTTTAAGCACCGTGTTTTTTGTTTATTTAAAAATAACATTTGCCTTTGTATAATATAAATTTTAATCGGTTTTTTTTATTTTAATTTAATATACAAAAAAATTATTCATTAAAACACACACTTGATTAAAATTGTGACATAATATTATTATTTATTCTATTCTTAATTATAAAAAAATTGAATATATATTTATTTTTAAATATAAAACCTTAAAATTATAAATATAATTTATTATTAAAATATTAAATATATTTCTTTTAATAAAGATAGACACTAATATTTATTACTGCCAATTTTACTTTTGTTTGGATAAAGCAAATGAAAAGCACAGAGCAAGTGAAAAACAACCAATTTTACTTTTCTTTTGATAAAGCAAGTAAAAAGCAACCATTTCAAATCTGATCGAGGAGAGAATAGAATAAGAAGAAAGAGTAAAATTGTGACATAATATTATTATTTATTCTAACATTCCTCTTATTATTTATTTATACCAGCTAAGAAACCTATTGTATTAAATTTGGGAGACAACGAGGAAGAAGAACCACTAGTTTTGCATAAGATTGGACAAGTAGCCAACATATATCCACCAAATATTTAAACATTAAGGAAATCTTCCTTATGTTGGTTAATACTTTTTCAAATAGTAGTATAACACATCTTCAAGCATTTTTCCACTTATGCTTCTTTTTAATTCTTCTCCTTGCATATTCACTGGTTGATAGACTCCTTTACTAAAAACTTTAACTAAAATGACGGGGCTTTCTCAATTCGATGATCATTTCTCAAATTTAGGATTTGTAATTCTAATTGGTAAAACATTTTCTAAAATAGGCTTCCTTCAACAAATAACTTAATCTTGTCTCGTTTGTTGCATGTGGTGGTCATTTTCTATTTTGAACTCTTCATTGTAGTTAAGGCTATAAACCAATCTTTGTCTAGAGAGTTTTATTGGCATTGATTGAAAATATATATGTTGATACTTTTTATGGTGGAATATGATTGTTGGTGAAGATAATAAAAGTTTATGTATTATTTTCAATTGAGGGGTTGGTTAAAAATATACATGTTAAAGAAGTCTCACATCGCTTAGTTTTGTAAATGAAGAGAGACTCTGTTGTGAATCGGATACCTTTAAACAAAGTATAAACGGTTTCTTAATGATCAAGAAACTCACAAGGGTTAGGGTTAATAAAGAAAACAAGGTAAAACAACAAGGAACAACAAGGATTGGTTATTAAACTGCTATTCTTTCCTTTCTCTTAGAACAAGATTACAAGTATACAAGAATAACAAAATAACCTCTCTCCCTTGAAATTAGGATTTTATCTTCCTATTTTTCCTTATGCCAAGATTGAGAAACTAACATCCTATTTATAATAAAATAGCACATGCTAACAACCCTAGCAATATTTACTCATGCTAACAACCTTAGCAATATTTACTCATGCTAACAACCTTAGCAATATTTACTCATGCTAACAACCTTAGCAATATTTACTCATGCTAACAACCTTAGCAATATTTACTCATGCATGTTAGAACAAACTTCAACTACAACACGCATTACTTGCGAACAGACTTCGACCACACTAGAGTTCGATCCAATGTCTCACAAATCTCCACCTTGGATCTAACTCTATAACATCAAGAAACTAGCTTTCTTCATGCAGATTTATTAACTGCATACAGTGGAAAAACTTGCAACTGGGCAATGTCTTGGTGATCATATCAACAGCATTATGATCTGTCGAAACTTTCAGCACTTGGACTTCTCCACGCTCGATTACCCCTCTGATGAAATGCAGCCTCACATCAATGTGCTTGGTTCGCTCATGATAGGCTGAATTCTTCGACAGATGTATTGCACTTTGACTATCACATTTAACAGTGATAACTCGACCTTGAAGTTTTAGCTCCTTTGCAAAACCTTCAAGCCACACTGCTTCCTTCACAGCTTCAGTTAGAGCAATATACTCCGCTTCAGTGGTTGATAAGGCAACGACCTTCTGAAGTGTTGCTTTCCAACTGATTGCTGTCCCAAACATAGTGAACACATATCCGGAGATAGATTTTCTAGAATCCATACAACCTGCATAATCAGAGTCGACATATCCTTCGATTACTGCTTTACTATCTTCACCCAAGGCTCCACCATAAATTAGGACTCTATTCAGAGACCCATTTATGTACCTTAAAACCCACTTCAATGCTTGCCAGTGAGCCTTTCCAGGATTCGCTATGTACCTACTTACAAGACTTACTGCATATGCTATGTCGGGTCTAGTACAAACCATAACATACATCAAAGACCAATTTGTCTTCTTTTGATTCCTCATAACTTCCTTATAGTCTCTAGGTTCTTCGTCTAGAACCTCACTTGCAGATATTAAGGCATAAGCTATAAGATCTGCATACCCAAGTCTCTGAGGTGCCTTGATGACTCTCCTCGACCTGTCTCTTGCTAGCAGGTAGTCATTATCAGTCTCCTCATCTTCGACAACATCTTCTGTGTCTTCTTCGACTTCATCTGGGGTAAGCAATTCAGCATTAACATGCTCCACCTCAACAGGAATCTCTCCCTGTTCCAGCTCTTCGTTAGCATCATCAGTTTTCTTGAAAGGCATCTCTGCTTCGTTGAAAACTACATCTCGACTGGTGATACACCTCCTGTGACCTGGCTCTAGGCACCATAGCCTATAAGCTTTGACTCCTTCAGGGTATCCCATGAACATGCATTTCAGAGCTCTAGGTTCGACCTTGTCTTGCCTAATATGAGCATAGGCCACACAGCCAAATACTCTCAGTCTGTCGAGACTAGGTGGATGTCCCGACCAAACTTCTTCAGGTGTCTTCATTCCCAAGGCAGTCGAGGGACATCTATTTATCAGGTAAGCTGCTGTCGAAACAACTTCCGCCCAAAACACCTTCTTCAATCCAGCACTAACCAACATGCATCTAACCCTTTCAAGGATTGTTCGATTGAATCTCTCAGCTAAGCCATTTTGTTGAGGAGTACCTGCTACAGTCTTATGCCTTGCAATCCCATACCCAACACAGTAACTGTCGAAAGCTTCGTTGCAGAATTCAAGGCCATTATCGGTTCTCAACCTCTTAACCTTTCTGCCAGTCTGAGTTTCGACTAGAATCTTCCAACTTTTGAAATTCTCAAAAGTTTCATCCTTCGTCTTCTGAATGAATACCCATAGTTTTTTGGAATAGTCATCAACGATGGATAAAAAATACCTTGCACCTGAGTGTGAAGGATTCCTTGCAGGCCCCCAAAGATCAGCATGAATGTAATCCAGGGATCCATGTGTTCTTTGCTTGCCTTTGTTAAACTTCGCCCTACAGGATTTACCAAATACACACGATTCACAAAATTCCAACTTTTCGACTTTGTCACCTCCTAGCATGTTCTGCTTCCCCAATTCGACCAGGCCTCTTTCACTGACATGGCCCAATCTCATGTGCCATAATTCTGTCTTCGACATAGATTTCGTGGATGCAACGTTTGTTGAACCACTTACAACCTCAGCCTCAAGGGTATACAAGCCTTGTTTCTTCATGCCTCTCAAGACTTCCTTCGACCCCTTCATGACTCTTAGGATACTTTTCTCTCCTTGAAAAACATATCCTTTTCTGTCGAATTCGCCAAGAGAAATCAAATTTCTCTTCAAGTTAGGTACGTACCTGACTTCAGTCAATAACCTTATTGACTCATCATGGAGCTTGAATCTCACAGATCCAATACCTGCAATTTTGCAAGATTTGTTGTTTCCTAACAACACAGATCCACCATCTTGATCACATAGCTCCTCGAACAATTCTCTGTTTGGAGTCATGTGCCAAGTGCAACCTGAATCCATAATCCACTCTTTCCTCGAGTCGCCACTTGAAACCACAAGAACATCAGATGAGTCGAAGTCATCTTGAACAATGGCTGCATTGCCATTATCTCCATGATCTTTCAGGCGTTCAGGGCACAGCTTTCTTATGTGACCCTCCTTCTTACAGTGGTAACATCAAATACTAGATGTTTCGCCACTATAAGACTTCTGTTGACTTTTACCTTTTTTCTTGTCGAACTTACCATCCTTTCGCAATAATTTTCCCTTAACGGCCAAACCTTCGCCCACCGTCGAAGGTTTATGCTCCTTTCGTTCGTTCAAGTCCTTAGAATACAAGGCTGATTGAACTTCTTCAAAGGTCAGGGACTCCCTTCCATACAAGAGAATTTCTTTGAAGTGAGCATGTGTTCTGGGCAAAGCACACAGCAACAATAGTGCTTGATCTTCATCATCGATCTTCACATCAATATTTTCAAGATCAAGAATCAGCTTGTTGAACATATCCAACTGCTCAGCCAACACTTTGTCTTCACTCATCTTGAATGAATATAAAGCTTGCTTCAGGTATAGTCGATTCACCACAGATTTGGTCATGTACAAACTTTCAAGTTTCACCCATAATCCCGATACTGTAGTCTCCTTTGATACCTGTCGAAGAACCTTATCACCAAGGCTCAATAATATTGCGTTGTGGGCTTTCTCGATCATGCCCGTCTTTTCTTTTGCCGTTAACGCAACGTCCATGGCTGCCTCACCCTTCAACGCTTCCAAACAACCCTGCTGAACCAACAGGGCTTTCATCTTCAAGCGCCACAGACCAAAGTCGTTCACTCCGGTGAACTTTTCAATCTCATACTTTGTTGAAGGCATCTTCTCCACGCTCACCGCACCAATTTGTTGTGAATCGGATACCTTTAAACAAAGTATAAACGGTTTCTTAATGATCAAGAAACTCACAAGGGTTAGGGTTAATAAAGAAAACAAGGTAAAACAACAAGGAACAACAAGGATTGGTTATTAAACTGCTATTCTTTCCTTTCTCTTAGAACAAGATTACAAGTATACAAGAATAACAAAATAACCTCTCTCCCTTGAAATTAGGATTTTATCTTCCTATTTTTCCTTATGCCAAGATTGAGAAACTAGCATCCTATTTATAATAAAATAGCACATGCTAACAACCCTAGCAATATTTACTCATGCTAACAACCTTAGCAATATTTACTCATGCTAACAACCTTAGCAATATTTACTCATGCTAACAACCTTAGCAATATGTACTCATGCTAACAACCTTAGCAATATTTACTCATGCTAACAACCTTAGCAATATTTACTCATGCATGTTAGAACAAACTTCGACTACAACACGCATTACTTGCGAACAGACTTCGACCACACTAGAGTTCGATCCAATGTCTCACAGACTCTAATGTTATAAATATGATACAAGTTCTTTGAAGTCCTACATCACTTAGTTTTGTGAAATAAAAGGTGGTCCAAGGCTATATATAAGATTCAAGTTCTTCATTTCAATATGCATCAGTTAAAAACACTTTAAGCTTGTATTTGACTTTATTTGTTCTCTTATACTCTTGTATTAGAGTCTTCTGAAATGTTTAATATTTATTTTGGAAGGTGTGGGTGTACTGAGGTCTGGGTTAGTTAAGGGTATATTATGTGTTATAACATTTTTCATATAGTGTTATTCTCTGTTTGTCATTAGACAACGATCGTGGTTTTTTCTCTGGTTTTTGAGTTTTCACGTTATGCTTTCGTGGTTTGACTTTGTGGGGGAGCGAGAGCTGGATCCGGTGTTCGATCATATTATAGGATGTGGGGGATTCACACTTGTGGGGGAAATGTTGGGTGCAAGTGTGAGTGGTTAATGTCCCACATTGCCTATGAATGGGTGAAATGTTGAATTTATAAGAGAGATGATCCATTTACCTAACACCTTAAGGTTTTGGGTGGATATATGGTTTCTTCCTCTCTTGTGGTCCTAGAGCATTAGTCTCATTGGTACTCCCGACTCTCCCGAACTCCCCAACAAGTCCAACTCCATCAACATAACTTACTAGTATTCATTAATATTTAGTCTATTTTCATAGAAAGTCTAAGTGAAACTAGGATGATTTCCAAGGATAAGTAATGAGAGTCAGCCATTATAGATTTTACGTATATTTTATTTTAAATTTGAGTGATTTTACTTTTTTATGTTTATAATTATATAGGTTCTAACCTGAAATACTCTTTAGTGTTTTTAATATAGAAGTTGCGTTGAAAAGAAAATAGGGAATTGTCTCTACTACGGAAAACTCATTTAACAACGGTTTGGAAATATATATAATCACGCGGACTCAGGCATTGTTATGTAGAGTGTTGTTGTATATATGATACTTACAATCACGATCCAGTAACCGTTGTAATAAACTAGAAAGTGCGCTACCTATAGTCACGATTATTTTAAATACCTGTTGCTGTATGTCTTTTAATAAAGTTTTAAAAAATGCAACATTAGAACTACCTATAATCACGGTTATTTTAAATATCCTTTATTGTATGTCTTTTAATACTATTAAAAAAAATTACAGCATTAGAACAAGAACAACATCAAGAACAACAACAACAACAACAACAACAACAACAACAACAACAACAACAACAACAACAACAACAACAACAACAACAACAACAACAACAACAACAACAACAACAACAAAAACAACAAAAACAAGAACAAGAACAACAACAATAACAAGAAGATGAAGAAGAAGAAGAACAACAACAACAACAATAGAAACAACAACAAGAACAACAATAATAACAACAAGAACAACAATAATAAAAAAAGAGCACCAACAACTAACATTGTTAACTCGAATTCATACTTTCCTTGTCTCATTCAAGTTGTAGAAGAGATGACGGAGTTATGAAATTTGTTAATGAAAGAAATGATATTTTCTAGTTTTGTTTATGAAAGAAATGTTGTTTTCGAGTTTGGTTTAGTGGAGAAATAGAGTACCGTAAATGAAAGATGATGTTTGGAGGTAGAAGATGTAGTTCGTCTAAGTTAGAAGTTCGTCTAAGTTTTAGATTTCATGCAAATCACTAATAGTAGTGTCTTGACCGTTGATAACCATTAAATGGACGACCAAGATTTGTTTAAAGACAGTGAATAAACTCAATAAGCGCGCCACATATAATGTTGGTGCTGGGACATGAAAAAATAAGTAAAAAACCAAAAATGTTGGCGTTGGGACTTGAACCCATGACCAGACGCTACCTATAATCACGATTTTTTAAATACCCGTGGTGAAAGGTCTGTCAGCATTTTGAAAAATAAGTAAAAAAAGCTACCTATAATCACAGTTTTTTAAATACCCGTGGTGAAAGGTCTGACAACTGATAACACAAAATCGTATATATATGTTGATGCATAATTCAACTAAAGTTTAACTGTTTTCGATCCAATTTCGGGTTATTTCCGTGTTGTTTGTCTGATGTTTTGCAGGTATTTGATGATCACGTCTAAACAAGGCATTATGAAGAAAAGAAGCAATCTCAGACGAAATATGGACGAAAAAAGGGTGAAAACATCATGAAAAGCGCAGAAGGTTGTTTTTGCTGCTGTGACGACCGTCACAGCTCCATGACGACCGTCACACCTTGTGACGACCGTCATACAGGCAAAAACGCCCCACTTCAGTTTCACGTAAAAGAAGCAGTTCCAAGTCCCTAATAGTGGACCACTACTCCCTGATTATTCTGCCTCAAAGTCCACCCTCTTCAAGTTATAACCGTTAGAATTCAATTTCTATAAAAGGGGAAGAAGGGGACCTCAGAAAGGGAGCCGCATTCATACAACGAAGTGCTGCCCAATTTATTTCCAGAGCAAACCTTTCCAGTTTTTATTCTTATTTGTTTCTCCTTTCTTTTTCTGCATTCCTTTTATTCCTTCTGTAATTTCTATTTCTGTTGTACGATTAAATTGGCACAAGACCAGAATCCTGCCAACATCTGTGGAGGATCTGCCCAAAGGCCAATTGGAATATTTACAGGTTTCTCATTTCAATCGTAATTCCAGTTTTATTATGATGCATGCTATTATTTATTGTTTTTATTTATGTTTTATCTTTCCCAAATCCATGTCTAGCTGAATTTAAGTAATCGATATGTAGTAATAATTCGAAAGGGATTTGATAATAACTGGTTGAAAATTGTCTTTTCAAAAGTAATTTATGGTCTGAGTGTTTAAGATTAATTTACTGAATAAACTTCGTCGCGAAAGCGAGAACTTATTTAAAAGTAGTTTTGCCACGAAAGTGGGAAATTAATTAAGATACAAACCAACAAGCGAAAGCTGTAGCAAGATCAGATAGTAAACACTAGTCATTCATTTTAATAACAGCGAAAGCACTTTAAAATGAATTAGAACTTAGAGATTTCCAAAAAATAATTTTAACCCCGAATGGGATACGAAAGTGTACGTTTGGCCCTTAGAATTATGATTAGCGTCAATAACCATCGTGAGGCGAGAGTCTTCAAATCACCATTTTCTGCTTAAATAAACTCTGAAAACTATTTCATGCACCGGTAACTTGTCAAATCCCCGAAGAATATAATCACTGCATATCGATTCAATTAATTATAATCTAAGTAACATTCTTAGTTCCCTTTTAGTGACAATCTTATTCCCTTAAACATATTCTACCTAGCTAAACATAGTAACTCCCGAGAACACTAATTTGATTACGAGTCCCAGTGGGATCGATATCTATTATTACTACGCGATAGACTGTGCACTTGCAGTTAGGTTATATTAGACATAGAAAGTCGCGATCAAGTTTTTGGCGCCGTTGCCGGGGACCCGTTTAGTCAATAGTGTAACCTTCTGTTACACCGTATAGACTAGGTTAATTATTTTCATTTTTCCTTTACTAGTGATGTCGATTGTATGCCAAGTAATCGCCCACAAGGCGATATCTTGAAACCTTCAGACGCAGAACTAGAACGCTTCTTACATCTAAGAAGCCGAATCATTGAGTGTCGCTACTGCGAAAATTGGCGCCGGCTGAACAGAAGAGCCGCCACCGTGCGTTATTTATCTCAACGGAGGGAAAGGAAACGCTCAAAGTAAACCTACCGCAAAGATGGGAAAGGAATGGTCGTCGCAACCAAATCCTGGATTCGGGAGTCGGTTACGCAAGGGGAAGGTATTAGCACCCCTCACGTCCGTCGTACTCGACGGGATCCACACTTGTTTTCTGGTACGGATTGTTATTCTATCTATTCTACAGGTCTGGGGTTAAAAGAAAATAAACTGACTCGGCAAAGTATCGCACTTTATGCCTACGTATTCCCGTCTGGAACGAGAAATCAGAGTCAACGTAGTTCGCCTACCTACGGGAAAGGAGGGGAAGGTTGCTCGCTAGGATATCGCATCCTATGCCTACGTACTTTCAAACAGCATGAAAGATCAGAGCAAACATAGTTCGGGCCACGTACGACACAAGTCTGTCTTGATTGTTTTTATCTCCTTCTGAAAAAGGTTTTCTCTTGATTAGGGGTCCAAGCGGACAAAAATGACTCTTTGATTGGTTTACAGTCTTTTACGCAAGAACTGTCTTTTATTGTGTTTGAAATTGTTAGTGTATTTTTGATTGTTTTGAGGTAAGAAGAGACAAAACTCTAAAACCTATGGTTGAAAAGGGAATCCAAATCTAACCTAATGTTGGAATGCATGGATGAGAACCTAATGTCTGTCATATTTCTCTCCTGCGCAGAGAGAAACAGAGATCTTAAGGGGATAAACGGAAAAACAACAGCATATATACAGTAAAGCAGTAAAATGCATGAATGCAGCAGTACAAGCGAGGCAAGGGAGTCCCACTCAACCTCGAACCTAGAAAACAACAGGCAAAGTGAAACAACTTCACTTCAACCTCAAGGGGAAAATTATCAAACAATACAGTCAAGAAACTCAAACAATACATCAACAACTCTAAACAGCACCAGCAGCTTAAACAGCAAAACCTGACAGCACAAGCTCCTTCTTCTATCAGTCTTCAAGGCAATGAACTTCATCTTCAATCTTCAAATTTTCTTCAAAGCAAGCTCTCCTAAATGAGTAATAGTTCACAAGATGATTTGGGATGTTAAACAGTCAGTTAACCACCAAAGGTGGCATACAGACTGTTAACAAAATACAGACTGTTTCTCTCAAAAGTTCTATCTCCTAGATACAGTCACTAATCCTTCCAAAGGAGGGAGGTGAGTATCAAAGAGAGACTTTGAATCATAGAGAAGAATGGAGGCAAAAGAAGCCATCCATATTTGTGAAGAAATTTTCTATTCTAAGGCTCTATCTAGCTCCTATGTCCTAGGTCTTCAATCAATCTTCAAGCAAGCTAAGCATCTTCATCAAGCTTTGATCTTCAACTTCAACTTTGTCTTCAATATGCTCCATCATCATACTCTTCAAACCAAGCCCACACCCCAAGCAAGCCCAATAAGCCCATACAAACAAAATAAACCCCAAAAGGGCACACCAAACAAGCATACAATTGCAGAATATACTAAAAATATTAATATAGTAGGGAAAATTCTAATATTATTTCTAGGGGATCTACTAAACCTACCCTTAATACCCATATATGCCCCATAGTCTAAATTGTCCTAAAAAACCCAAAATCTAAAGTTATTGTGGACCTATGTTGAAGTTTAACCTAATTCTACACAACCTAGAATTATCTAATCAAAACTATCCTAAAAATCATCACAAAAATATGGAATTAATCCAGGGGGAACCTAAAACATATATCTAATTACCCTAAAAAGATTGACCTAAAAATCTAAAGGGAGCTACCTAAACTAAAATCTACAAAATCATACATCAATATAAAAGCATTAAAAAGCTATTAAAAGTAAAAATATGAAAAAAAATATTAAAATGCATGATCTGAAAAATGTTTTTATTTTATATTTTTCTAGACAAAAATATGAAAAGGGAGAAAAAACTCCCATTAAAAAATATTGATTTTTCATTTTATTATGAATTTTCTAAGATTGAGAAAATTTGGAGTAAAAATAAAATCAAAATATGCAATGGGGTGCAAACAGCAACAATATACAATGCAAATTAAACTTGGGCCCAGACATGGGGGTGCGTATAGAAACGCGTCTGGCCCAATGTTAATCAGAAAAACCAATGATAAAACATAAAGGAAATGGGAAAGGTCACGGTGCGAAAAGCAACAAATTATAGTTCAAATCGTGCAATTGGGCTTGATGGGGGTGGCGTTAGCAAAATCATCACTTAAGCCCAAATGTTGCTTTAATGAAACGCAGCGTTCGCTGCTTTCAGTCTTCCCTCTCATTTCATTTTAAATCACGGCCGTTGGATCATTCTCAAGTCAAGCGGTCAACACCTTATCCAACGGTAACAACTTCGTCTTCAACCTTAGGTTAGCTAGGGTTTCTGAAACTCCTTGAAAACACATGCCATGCAACAGATTTCCACCTCATCGCATGCCTTCGTTTCTCCACCAATTTTAACAAAATAAAACGTGATCTTGATCCATTTTCCACGCTGAATACGACTGTGGCATTGGTTTCCATTGAAACAATCTAAATCATGCAACCCGAAGGTATAACACCATGAACCTCAAAATATGATCAGTTTTCGACCTCAACCAAACTCAGCTTTCTTGGCATCAAAATGATCCTCGCATTACACTGATTAAAATCAGCCATTAAACTAGCATTAACACTCATTATTTCGCACGATCTTGCTCATCCAAGAATTGGCATCCATAGTTGAAACTCCTCCAATTACTCTCAAACTCATCCGAATTGGTCACCTAATTGTCTCTAACAAGTCTACACTAATAATTTACCCTAGCCATGCCTAGATTGAGGTGTAGAAATGGTTTTGCATACCTGGCTTCTTGGATTGGTAGTGATGGTAGATCTTCAATTCAAGGCTTGAAACTCCTCAAGAACACTCCCTAGATGATGAATATTCTTCTGTATGCAAAAGATTTGATGTAGCAAGCTTGTACTTCAAGATACAATGGCAATGGCTTCCTTGCAATTTCCAATGGAACACCTTCAATTCTTCATCAATGGAACTTCAAACCAGTATGAACACACTCAGAAATATGTATGGAGAAGGTTTGTGGAGAAAAAAATGGATTGCAATGAAGAAGAATCAAGAGCTTGAATATGATTTGCAAATGAAGCTTTTTGGATTTCAATCTCTCTTCTCTACACCAATTAACACCAACCTTGTATCAATGCAAGTTGCACTTGTTATATAGAATGGATTAGAACAGTCTAGAACCATCTAGAACAATCCAATGAGAATTTGAAGATTTCATGCAATGGTATTTTGAATTTTCATTTCTCACCACATGGTATCTCATGCCAAAACCCTTGCAACCTTTGTAACCAACTTGATTTTATCCCCACATGATATTTTGGATGAGATACAATGCATATCTTCCTTGTTTATTGAGTTATTCCTTGTTTTGGTTTGGCACCCTATTATGCAAGCAATCAAATTACAAAACAACCCTATGATGCAAGCCTCAAATTAAAATTGTGGCTGAACCATTGTTCTTAGAATGTAATTTGGAGTCAAAATGACCTGTTACATGACATGGTTTGGACTTATAACTTGGGATTTATGATTTTCAACTTCACTTAAATTAACTTATGCCTCATTTTTAGGCCATTTTTATCACTTTTTGATACAAGCCTTTTTAACATCTCATGACCTCCCTAATAGCCTTAAAACATCATTCTAAGCAAGTTTTATGTTGAAGATTTTTCCATTTGAAGCTTGGAAGTAGGAGATATCGCCTTATGCTTGAAATGACTTATAACCTCCAAATGACCAAAATGCCCCTGGCTTGCCAAGATCATAAGTAGAGCTCCACAAATCAGATTGAGGCATACCATACCTTTCTAAAAAGCTAAGATCATGGGGAACAACTTTCATGTTGGCCAAAAATCCATTTGAAAACTCCTTAAGGGGCAAACGTTGCTTGGAAGTCAAGTAACTTTCACAGACAAATTTCAGATGCCTCTGAGGACCTGTAACTTGCAAGAACCATAACTTGAGTTTTACAAATCTCCTTGATGCCTTCCACCACTAAAATTAAAGGTCTTGAGATACTATACAAGTTTCAAGTTGGACAAGGATCCATTTGAGACTTGCATTTTGAATTACTTTGCTTGGAAGTTTGACCTAAACCAGGGGATTTTACTCAGAAACCCTAATTTAGAAACTTCTCTTCTTCTTGATTTCTTGTGATTTATTCTTGGCACAACACCACATCCATATCCACATATCAAATGATGAATCCCACATCCTCCAAATAGGCCTTGATGCCCTTCAATCAAGCATTTGACCTAGGGTTGACCCAGATAACACCCTAGTTGACTGTGTTCAACTATAGCTCTTGTAACCATGCCAATGACTTGTCTTACTTTCAAAAGGACCCTCTAGGTCTTCCATGCCCTCAATTCATAACCCATAACTTCTCTGATGATCTTCACATACCCTCAAGATAGGAGAGAAACCCACTGCTTGGCCTTTAAACTTCCCAAAGCTTCAATTTCTTTCTTAGTGATTTGAATAGGCTTGAATCTTGATAAGAGCCTCTTGAATACATTCCTTGAGATGAAAAATAGCACTTGATCCCTTGTCAGATGACTTGTTATGCTATGCTATGCAAATGATTAGACTATGTACATGACTTTTTATGCAAATGACAATGCAATTGAAACATAAACCAAGTGAAGTAGATTGAGCAAATTTTAGGGTGCAACATTGAGTACCAACTCAAACATAACATTCCCGATCCTCTCACTCCCATTCCCAAATCCGAAGAAGAATCAAACATGGTTGAAGGACCTCCAAACAAACCGCTGAAGGCATACGCTACACCCTCTCAGGTGGAGCCTAGAAGTAGCATTGCTGCCCCAGCTATTACCCGAAATGATTTTGAGCTGAAACCATTATTGCTGTCAGCTGTACAACAAAACCAATTCTCAGGAAACGCAACCGAGGATCCGAATGAACATCTAATGAAGTTTGTACAATACACAGACACGGTGAAAGCAAATGGAGCAACTCCAGACGCGATAAGACTTCGTCTTTTCCCATTCTCTCTTAGAGACAGAGCGTGGACATGGTTACAATCTTTACCATCCAACTTCGTTACGACGTGGGAACAATTGAAGAACGTCTTCTTAGCGAGATATTTTCCGCCAAGCAAAACTGCTATGCTTAGAGCTCAAATCAACGGATTTCGACAAAAAGATATTGAATCTCTTTACGAAGCATGGGAACGATTCAAAGATATGATGAGAACATGTCCTCACCACGGTCTAGAAGACTGGGTGACAATCCATACTTTTTATAATGGGCTTTTATACAATACTAGATTGACAATAGACGCTACCACGGGCGGTGCACTTATGGATAAGCCATACGACGAAGCCTATCAATTAATCGAAAACATGTCTCAAAACCACTGCCAATGGGGAGGTGAACGCACTCCGACAGAGAAAACCACAGCGAAAGGTGGGATGTACGAGATCAACAGTCTTGAAAAGTTCAACGCTAAAGTAGATGCTCTAGCACAGAAGATTGATAGTCTGACCGTTAACCCCACTGCAACCGTCGTTGCCGTAACTCCAAATTGCGAGTTATGCGGAAGCACCACTCATAATGCACCCGAATGCCCATTGCTAGCCGGAATCCCACCAGACCAGGTAAATTATGCTCAAGGAAATCCCTACGCAAATACTTACAACCCAGGTTGGCGAAATCATCCAAACTTTTCTTACAAAAGCGAAAATGCATTGCAAATGCCTACTGCTCCACCAGGATATCAGAAACCAGCTGCTGCTCAGACTGCACCTAGGAAATCAAACCTCGAGTTGATGATGGAAAAATTCATAGCTACTCAAGCTCAAACAAACAAAGAATTCCTGAATCAAAACATACACACTAGCGAGCAAATTAAACAGTTGACCGGAAAAGTAGACGCTTTAGCCACCCACAACAAAATGTTAGAAACATAGATATCACAAGTGGCTCAACAACAAGCCTCTGCTGCCGCACCTGCTGGCACATTTCCTGGACAACCCGAACAGAATCCAAAAGGCCAAGAAAATGCTGTAATACTAAGAAGTGGAAAAGAATTGGACGAACCGATCGATCCGAGGACCGAAAACTCAGCCATGCAACAAAAACCAACTGAACAAGCAAAAAAGGAATCCGAGTTAGAGAAGAAGGAAGACAACGAGAAGGAGGATACCGTAAGTGAAAAAACTCAAGCACCTCTAGCGCCATATAAACCACCTATCCCTTATCCTCAAAGATTAATAAACTCCAAAACTTCAGGACAGTTTAAGAAATTTGTAGAGCTCCTTAAACAGCTGAATATTACTATTCCTTTTACAGAAGCGATAACTCAAATGCCGTCATACGCTAAATTTCTCAAAGAAATCCTGTCGAATAAGAGAAAGATCGAGGATAACGAAACAGTTACACTTACTGCAGAGTGTAGCGTTATCATTCAAAACCGCATGCCTCCTAAATTAAAAGACCCAGGTAGTTTCTCCATACCCTGCGTCATTGGAAAGTTCGTAATAGACAAAGCTCTATGCGATTTAGGAGCCAATATCAGTGTTATGCCTTTATCTATATGCAAAAAGCTGAATATGGGAGACCTCAGACCAACCAAAATGTCCGTACAATTAGCTGACCGATCAGTAAAATACCCCGTCGGAATACTGGAAAACGTTCCAATATGCATAGGACAATTCTACATCCCAACCGACTTCATAATCATGGACATCAAGGAGGACACTGTCACCCCAATTATTCTAGGAAGACCATTCCTAGCTACAGCCGGAGCTATTATAGACGTGAAGAAAGGAAGGCTAGCATTCGAAGTAGGAAAAGAAAAGATAGAGTTCATTCTCACCAAGTTCTTACAAGCACCAGCCATAGACGATACCTGCTATTTAGTAGACGAAATTGACGAATGCATAAGAGAACTTGAAAATGAAGAGACCACGTATTCAGAAATAATAAAGATTCAAATACCCGATATTTCTGAAGACGATGATTGGCGTAAACCGTATAAAGACGACAGCCTAAGCGAAAGCTTAGCACTGACTCCAAACCATATGCCAGGTCCGAAGAACCCATCTTTAGAACTTAAAACACTACCCAAAAACCTTAGATATGAATTCCTAGACGATGAACTAAAAAGACCAGTGATAGTCAACACCGACTTAGGACAACCAGAAACCGAAAAGCTATTAGAAGTCCTAAAGAAGTACCCCACCGTGTTAGGCTATAACATAAGCGATCTAAAAGGTATAAGCCCTTCAATCTGTATGCATCGAATTACAACAGAGGAAGACTCTAAAACCTCTAGAGAGCATCAGAGAAGACTGAACCCCATCCTAAGCACTGTAGTTAGAGATGAAGTAAAGAAATTGCTAGATGCAGGAATCATCTATCCAATCTCCGATAGTGAATGGGTCAGCCTAGTTCATGTCGTACCAAAGAAAGGAGGAGTAACAGTAGTTAAAAACGAAAAAGACGAATCAATAACAAAAAGAGTCGTGACTGGAAGCAGGATGTGCATTGATTATAGAAAGCTTAACAAGGCCACACGAAAAGATCACTTCCCGTTACCCTTCATAGACCAAATGTTGGAAAGATTAGCCAAACATTCATATTTCTGCTATATAGATGGTTACTCAGGATTTTTCCAAATTCCCATCCATCCTGATGACCAAGAAAAGACTACATTCACCTGTCCTTATGGTACTTTTGCTTACAGCCGAATGTCGTTCAGACTTTGTAATGCTCCAGCAACCTTCCAAAGATGCATGATGGCAATCTTCGTAGATTTCATAGACAACATCATGGAAGTATTTATGGATGATTTCTCGGTATGTGGACAAAGTTTCGAAGGATGCCTACAAAACATAGAAATGGTATTAGAACGTTGTGTAAAAGTGAACCTCGTCCTAAATTGGGAAAAATGCCATTTTATGGTCCGACAAGGAATAGTTCTAGGACATGTCATATCAGATAAAGGAATTGAGGTCGACAAAGCTAAAATAGAGATTATAAAAGATCTCCAACCTCCAAAATCCGTACGAGAAATACGGAGTTTTCTAGGACATGCCGGTTTCTACAGAAGATTTATAAAAGATTTTTCAAAAATCACAAAACCTTTGACCGGCCTGTTGATGAAAGATGTTGAGTTCGTCTTCGACGACGACTGTTTAAAAGCATTCGAAACATTAAAATCAGCCCTTATCACCGCACCGATTATGCAACCACCCGATTGGCGACTACCGTTCAAAATCATGTGCGATGCGAGTGATTATGTCGTAGGCGCAGTTCTAGGACAAAGGAAGGACAATAAACTCCATGTCATCTACTATGCCAGTAGAACCTTAGATCCTGCCCAAATGAACTACGCTACCACAGAAAAGGAACTTCTAGCAGTTATATTTGTGCTTGACAAATTCCGTTCTTACTTAGTAGGAGCAAAAATTATCATATACACAGACCACGCTGCCATAAGGTACCTAATAAGAAAAAAGGATGCCAAACCAAGACTATTGAGATGGATCATGTTATTACAAGAGTTTGACTTAGAAATCAAAGATAAGAAAGGAACCGAGAACGTTGTTGCAGATCACTTATCCCGAATAGAAGGCATCAGACACGAACCAGTACCGATAAACGACGATTTCCCGTACGAACGTCTGATAGCCAAATTAGAAAGTGACATACCCAACTCAATCTCGGAAGATTCGGAATTCGAAAAAGCCGTAGAAGCCGTCTATGCCCAAGTCACGTTACCTTGGTATGCTGGCATCGTTAATTACCTCGCTGCAGGCGTGCTTCCACCGGATCTCACTTATCAGCAAAAGAAGAAATTCTTCCACGATCTGAAACACTATTATTGGGACGAACCTCTACTCTTCAAGAGAGGGGCCGACAACATATACCGTCGCTGTGTCCCAGAGGAAGAAATAGAAAATATTATTTCCCAATGCCATTCAGCACCATATGGTGGTCATGCTAGCACATCCAAGACGTGCGCTAAGATTCTCCAAGCCGGCTTATTCTGTGCTAACCTCTGGAAAGACGTTCACATCGCTGTGCTAAAATGCGATAGATGCCAACGAACTGGAAACATCTCACGACGCGATGAAATGCCTCAAAAAGGAATCTTAGAGGTAGAAATCTTTGACGTATGGGGAATAGATTTCATGGGACCATTCCCACCTTCTTTTGGTAATAACTACATACTCGTCGCTGTCGATTATGTGTCTAAATGGATAGAAGCCATAGCTGCTCCAACAAACGACGCACGAGTAGTAATCAAACTCTTCAAAAACACAATCTTTCCTAGATTCGGTGTACCCAGACTCGTCATTAGTGACGGCGGATCTCACTTCATATCGCGAATATTTGATAAACTTCTTTCTAAATATGGAGTCCGACACCGAGTAGCTACACCTTATCATCCGGAAACTAGCGGACAAGTAGAGGTCTCGAACAGGGAAATAAAACAGATATTGGAAAAGACTGTCGCTACCTCAAGGAAAGATTGGTCATCAATGCTACAAGAAGCTTTATGGGCTTATAGGACCGCTTTTAAGACACCAATCGGTACTACACCCTACAAATTAGTTTACGGTAAATCCTGCCATCTCCCTGTAGAATTAGAGCATAAGGCCTTTTGGGCCATTAAGACACTCAATTTCAACTACACCGAGGCAGGAGAAAAGCGAATCTTGAACCTACACGAATTGGAAGAACTTCGATTAGACGCTTACGAAAATGCCCGTATCTACAAAGAACGAACTAAAAAGTGGCATGATAAACGTTCAGTCAGGAAACAATTCAGTGTGGGAGACATCGTATTGCTATTTAATTCAAGATTAAAACTCTTCCCAGGTAAACTAAAATCTAGGTGGTCTGGACCTTACGAAGTAACTAAAGTACTTCAGAGTGGAGCTGTAGAAATTACCGATAAGACGAATGCACCGTTTATCGTAAACGGGCAACGTCTAAAACATTATAATAAGAACGAAACTAGCCCTCAAGTCTGCAGTATAACATTGCTTGAGCTTCCAGCTCAAACACCCGAATAGCTTGTCACCAAGCTATCGTCAGGCTTTAGACGTTAAAAACAGCGCTTACTGGGAGGCAACCCAATTTTCCTCGTTACCGTATTTCATTTTTTCTTTAAAATTTTACTTTGAAAATCTAACAAAAATTCTAAACTTATAATTACTACTACTTTCTACTTTCGTTTGTTTTCATATTTTTATTTTTATTTTATTTTTCTCTTTTGTCTTTTGTTTTTTACCGCTTTTTGTTTTTTAAAAATCCTGACTTCAGACTTCTGTTTTAAACTTTTCAGGATTTTAAAAGTCTTCAAAACATTCCTCCTGTTTTCTCCGACTTACCTGCGAGTATGGCCGAGTACGACTTCACAAAGGTTCATTTTCGAGGACTAGCTCAAAAGGCAAGATTTGCAGCACTAACTGAAAGAGAAATCGCCTTAACGCTGTATTATGATAAGTCTACCATGGATAAACTAGGAATCACAGATAGCATTCAATACCTGTTCAATCAACTGGGTTGGGAGAACACTGCTTTGAAAACACGTTTTGCTACCTATAAGGATCTTACCTATGAATTCCTTAGTTCTTTCAGATACCTACCCAACTATGGTTTTGGATCCAACACAGAGCTGATTACCTTTCGAATGTTTGGAATGGACCAAACCCATAGCCGGATGTCCCTAGCTAACCTCCTAGGATTTCCTAGCGGACCGCATGTGTTCATCAGTGCAGAAGATGACGATATTGATTTTGAACTCGACCAATTCTGGGGTAGAATCACAGGCGACTATCACCCTGAACCAGACAGAATGTATAATGATGATATTCATAACCCAACTTTCAGATACTTCCATAAGATACTAGCTCACACCCTGTTTGGGAAAGAAGAAAATATTACTACAGTATCTAAAGAGGAGTTATTCATCATGTTCTGTGCTTCTCAGGGACGTACAGTAAATGCAGTGCCTTTCATGATGAGATCTTTCAGACGCCTCACTCAGGAACCACAGACACCTATTCTTATAGGAGGCCTCGTGACAATGATTGCCCACGAGCTCGGCCTTAGATTCCACTTAAATGCAAGCACTCGTTTTGGCACCATCCGACCCATGAACATACAATTCTGCTTTAACAGACGCATTTTAGGAACTATGGGACCTGGACCTTATGAGTACCTCATCAACAAAAAACCTGTCCAGCTATTCACACTGCCTGATCATCTGATGACAAGTATCCACAACAAGGGCAACTGGCTTTATGAATTGGATGAGCCTATGGGACCCCTTTCACCTCAGTCAACACCACAGAACTATATGTACGACAGTGACCACATCTCTGAGGCACACGACTATATGTACTATGAGGATGCTGTATCAGAAGCTGAAGTAGACCCTACGACTCCTCCGCACTACAACACCTATCCTGAGCCTTCCCTGAGGAGACCACCGATAAAATGGATACTGTTCTACTCCGATTGGACAACGTTGATGCAGCTCTGACTACTGTAAAAGATGACATCGCAGGCATACACAGTGAACTGGTAGTCTTCATAGACTTAGTCTGTGACTAACTCGACTACTACGCACGGAAATTCGATGAGTTGAAGGCACGAAAAGACTAGATACTAGTTTTAGAATCAGATTTAGTTTAGTTTGGTTTAGTTTAGTTTCGTTTAATCATTTGGATTTTTCGCATTGTTAATTTCTTTATGTACTACATACAATCATCTCAATTTCTTGTTATTTCAATTATAGTCTTTATTCAATTATTCTGTTTTTACGTTATTCTTTGTTTATTGGCTGCTATAATACATTGCCATATCAATAATAGACCTAAAAGTCACTGCAAGAACACCCTCAGAGCAAAATTCTGCGTTCTGCAGATTTTGCTGCTGTGACGACCGTCACAGGATCCTGACGAGCGTCACGCGGGTGACGACCGTCACACATACGTGACGACCGTCACGAACCCAAAACTGCTATCTGATATAACAGGGGTTGCGTTTTCTCTCCCACTACCCTCTTTTCAACTTCCAATCATCAGCAACTCCCTCCCCACTCCAATCTTTTGTTTTCCCCACATTGCACCATATATTTCAACTCCAATCTCAACTTCCTACCACACTTCTGTCAATTTTTCCCACTTTGCAGAACAACCCCAATCCTCAGAACCCTCTCAATCTTCCAACAATGGCGAGAAATACCGAAACCCCGGACATCAGTAACATTGTCTTCAGCGAAGGTGACTTGGGCGAAAGACAGCGGGCCAACTACATCGCATTCCATCAAAGGTTGCTCCAGCCGACTCATTATCCACACATTCCATCGCTTACGGAGCTCAGACTCCTTGAAGGCGTCACTTGGATGCTTCAAAGAGCCGGCATCTGGAACCTCTGCACCAATCCACTGCCAACATACGAACAACTCACTCTCGAGTTCTTGAGTTCGTTTACCTACGTCACATCCAGCGGCGACCTCAGCCAACACTCCGGTGCCGCATGCTTCCGGATGTTCGGCACAAACTACCAGGTGAACCAGAACCAGATCGCCGCCCTCTTACAACTCCCTCGAGGCGACAATGCTCACCGCCGCCTCACCGATCAGTTCCAGCATGAAGCCTTCGCGTTGTGGTACCAGTTGACTGGCATCAATGCCGATGGTTGGGACTCTCTGCACGCAACGCATATCCATAACCCGACCATCCGGTACTTTCACCGAGCATTGAGCAACACAATCTTCGCCAGGGATAGCAACCATAAGGTGAACTCGAAAGAGCTCTTCTTCCTCCACTGCGTCTTCAACAACGAACCTATCAACGCCGCTCCGTTCCTGCTAGCTCACATTCAGGCCAACTGCAACCGTGGCTCGAAGCCATTTTACTTTGGCGGGATTGTCACTGCCATTACACTTGGGTTGAACCTTGGCGACCGCCTCCAGCACCTCCATTCCATCCCCTCGGTGTTCCTTGACACCGACCACTGCAGAGCCTCTCACCTCATCCGCTCCAGAGCCGATGGGAAGTATCACCCGGTAGTGCGTGGCAAAACCGTCCGAAGCATCATCCTTCTATCACGCACCCGGACACACCCAGAAGATCGTACCAACTGGTTATTTGACCTCACTGCCCCTCCTGCTGCCGCTGCTCCAACTCAAGACCACACCCAAGGTTCTGATGACGAAATCCAAGCTGAGTTGGACAGGTCCGAGAAACCGGAGGCATCGCAGCCGCCTCCTTCCGAAGGTACATCCTCTCGCTGCCGCCGCCATCATCCAGTGCCCGACTACACAGAAGAGGACCTCCGCCGCTCTCTCGACCAGCAGGCCCAGATACTCGCTATGCTGCAGCAGCAGAATCAGCGAACAGAGCAGTTCGAAGCTTGGCATCAGACTCAAATGCAACAACTTCAAACCGGCCAAGCCACCATTACTGAGAACTTGGCGAATCTGACTTTGCAGGTCGAAGGACTCCGGGACACCGTCTACCACACCGGAGCTATGAGTTATGAGGACCGAGTCGCCCTGGCCAGAGCCAGAGGATGCCAGCGCGGACGTGGCCGAGGCAGCGGACGTGATTAGTTATCATTTTCCTTATTTGTTTACTATATTTTCAATTTCTTTGTACTTTCATTTCCGTTGTATCTCCCTCTCATATGCTTCCAAATCAGTGGGAACACTGATTGAGATAGTGTGGGAGCGGAGCGTTTATTTCCCATTCCATTGTACTTTGAATTTCGTAATTTCTATTTAAACATTTTCTATTTTTAGCAAATAAAGCTCGTTTATATATCCTCTTTGTCGCTACTGCGAAAATCGGCGCCGGCTGACAGAAGAGTCGCCACCGTGCGTTATTTATCCCACGGGAAGGAAAGGAAACGCTTAGAGTAAACCTCGCACAACATGGGAAAGGTATGGTCGTCGCAACCAAAACCTAGATTCGGGAGTCGGTTACGCAAGGGGAAGGTATTAGCACCCCTCACGTCCGTCGTACTCGACGGGATCCATGCTTGTTTTCGGGTATGGATTGTTATTCTATCTAAACTATAGGTCGAGGGTTAAAAAGAAAATAAAATGAAAATAAAAATGACTCGGCAAAGTATCGCACTTTATGCCTACGTATTCCCGCCTGGAACGAGAAATCAGAGTCAACGTAGTTCGCCTACCTACGGGAAAGGGGGGGAAGGTTGCTCGCTAGGATATCGCATCCTATGCCTACGTACTTTCATACAGCATGAAAGATCAGAGCAAACGTAGTTCGGGCCACGTACGACACAAGTCTGTCTTGGTTGATTTTATTCCTTCTGAAAAAGGTTTTTCTGATTAACAGTCCCGGCGGACAAAAATGACGTCTTGATGAGTTCACATTCTTTTACGGAAGAAGTGTCTTTTATTGTGTTTGAAATCTTTATGATGTTTTCCTGTTTGTTTTGAGAAAGAAGAGACAGAACTCTAACCTACGGTTGCGAAGGAAATCAAACTGCCCTAATGTTATCATGCATGGGTTAAGACCTAGTGTCTATCTTGCTCCTCTCTTGCGCAGAGAGAAACAGAGATCCTAAGGGAATAGACGGGAACAGAAACAATATCAGATATATACAGTAAAATAGTAAAATGCATGAATGCAACAGCACAAGCGAGGCAAGGGAGTCCCACTCAACCTCGAACCTGAAAAACAATAGGCAAAAGTGAACAGGCTTCACTTTCAACCCAACAGGGTAAACAGCAAACAATACAGCCAGGAAAACCAATCAATACATCAAGAACTGAAATACAGCAAAAATAAACAGCCACAGCAGCTCTGCATCAACACCAGTCTTCAAGTCATCTCCAATCAGCTACAAGCTTCGACAAACATCATTCTCCATCTCGACAGCTTTCAGCAATGTCTTGATCATCAGCCTTCCATCTGCAATGGCTTTTCTTCAGGTCTCAATCTTCAGGAGAATCATCGGTCAACCAGATGAAGTGAATGAATGTTAGACAGTTAATTACCTACCAAGGGTGGTTCATCAACTATTAACATTAGACAGAAAGTTTCTCTCAAAAGTTCTATCTTTCAAATACATTCACTGATCCTTCCAAAGGAAGGAGGTGGATATTTGAAAGAGACTTTGAATCATAGAGAAAGGATGGATGCAGACAAGGCATTCCATGTTTGAGAAACAAGTTTTCTAATCTAGGGCTCTGCCTAGCTCCTAAACCCTAATCCTCACCAGCTGCTAGCAGGAATCTCCTCATCAACTCTGGAAGTTGGTCTTCAAGCTCTGGATCTCCAATGGCTTCATCTCCTCAAGTCTTCAGCTTCCCCAATCCCAGACAGTCCCAATACCCACACAGACAAATCAATAATCCCCAGAGGGCACACCACACCAATCAATCAAATATAGCAGTAATATATCAATAGCAGTAGGGGAATCCTAGTGATTTCTAAGGGAGACTATCCTATACCCATAACCCCTATAGTCCATACCCAAAAAAATCAAATGAAAATTTCCTAAAAGAAATAAACTATCTCACCTAAGTTGATTTAAAACCCTAGTTTTGTTCATGTTATTCAAGCCTAAACCAATCATCTGAAATTAATCCCTAAAAATATGAACTAAATTGCATATACAAGCTAACAATGTCTATTAATCAACCTAAAAATAATGAGTGAAAAATATTAAAGCCACTAATAGAACAAAAATTATCAAAACCATGTATGAAATGAAACACTTAAAATATGCATTTATTTGGAAAATATGGGAAAAATATCAAATAAAAATAAAATGCAATTTTTATATTTTTATAATTTTCTTGACACTTTAAAGAAAATGTTAAAAAAAGAATGAATTAAAAATATGCAATTTCTAATTTGTTATGAATTTTCAAAAATGAATGAAAATAAAAAGAAATTAAAAAGAGAAAATAGAAAGAAATAAAGGGAGGGGGTGAGAATAGTAAGAAGATCCAGTTCAACGCGTTGGGCCCAGCAAGTTGGGGGGTGTGGATAGGAATACAAGCCCAATGCTGCGTTAATGAAACGTTGCGTTTCACGTGGCTTTGTAATTCCCTCCAAAATGCAGATTGAATGCCAGCCCTTGATCTTGGAGTCAATTCAACATTTTCTTTCCCATCCAACGGCCATTGTGTTTCTTCCCCAAATGAAACCCTAGGTTCAGGTTTCGTCCGTGCCATGCAACCAACTTCTAATGCCTCGTCCTCCTTCCCCAAGCCATGAAACAACACGATCCAAAAACCAAAATTGATCCCCTTCTTCCCCTCTATCCATCCATGGCCATAATTCATCTTGAAACAACCTCTAACCTTCAAACAGAGAGCACTAACACACGGGTACCACCATGAATATGTGTCCTGCAACTTCATTAAACCTTGAAATTCTTGATGTTAACTTGTTCTACATGCTACCCTGAGTACACTAAGCTATAATACACGCTTAAAAGCCCCATAACCAAAGCTTCCTTGATCTTGCAAGAATTGATACCATCTTTCGAAACTTCATGAAATGATCTTAAACTACTCATGGATGATCCCTAGATTGTCTCTATTGTTAATAACTCAAGATCTAACCCTAACAGTGACTAATCATGGTGATTCGAATCAAATTGCATTCTTACCAAATGGATATGGTGATGATGGTTATCCCTCGTTTCAACCCTTGCCACTTGTGCTAATTGATCCTTGGATGATGGTGATGGCTCCTGTGAAGAGAATTGGTGCTTAAATCCCTTGAGAATGGCAATTCACACCTTCATGCAAGTTGGAGTGATGAATGGGAACCAACAATCCAGCCACGAATCCTTGAGCCTTCTTCTTGCTTTTTACTCTACAACAATGGAGGATGATGATGATAACAGAGATTGAGATGATTGATGAAGCTTCAATGGAGTTTGAAGAGAAAATGAAAATTGGAGTGAAGGATTCAAAGTAATGTTTCCAAGTTCAAAGAATCACCAACCAATGCACAAATAGCTTCATTTCCTTATATAGGAGAGGATTAACAGAATGAGAAGTTTCTAGATTGGTCCTAGAGGGATCTAGAAGCTTATGGAACTTTCATGAATTTATCATTTGGTGGCATTTTGAATCATATCATATCATGCTTGCACCTTGGGTAAACTTGAGTTAAAATCTCCTCTCATGAGATATTAGGAGTGTATGTATGAAAAAACCAAACTTTCCTTGCCTTGTGTTAAGCTTTACCATGTTGCCTTATAATGTAAGAAACAAATTTACAAAGGAAGTCCAATTTTTAAACCTAAACTCAAAAATGTGGCTGAACCAATGTCTTTAAAATGATGTTGGGAATCAATTTGGTATATTGGATGACCCATATTGGCTTTGTAGATCTCTCAAACCATTTTCCAACTTGAACTTTTTCAAGTTATATGCCTTTTTTAAGTCATTTTTCACCACTTTTAAAATTCCATGCTCCAAGCTTTTCCAAACTTTCACACCTTCTTTTCTAGCCTTAAAATCCCATTTTGAACAACTTTTATGTTGGGAAGTTTTCCATTTGAAGCTTCCTTGTATGGGTTTTAGGCATATGCTATGAATGACCTGTAATCACCAAATGACCAAAATACACTTTGCTTGCCAAGACCATAAGTAGAGTTCCACAAATCATATGAAGGCATACTATACCATTCTAGAAAGATAAAACAATGAGGAACAACTCTTATGTTGACCAGAAATTCATTTGAAATCTCCTTGAGGGGTAAAAATGGCTTGGAAGTCAAGTCACTTTTACAGACAAAATTTCAGATACCTCAGATGACCTGTAACTTGCAAGGACCATAACTTGAGTTCTATAAATCTCCTTGATGTCTTCCACCACTCAAATTAAAGGTATCGAGATCCTCTACAAGTTTCATGTTGTCCAAGGATCCATTTGAAGCTTGCATTTTGACTTATCTTGCTTGGAAGTTTGACCTAAACTAGGGGATTTTACATAGAAACCCTAATTTAGAAACTCCTCTTCTCCTTGATTTCTCTTGAATTCTTCTTAGCACAACAACATATCCTTATTCTCCATGTCAAATGATGAACCCCACATCTCTTCAATAGCCCTTAATGCCTCTCCCACAATCCTTTGACCTAGGGTTGACCCAGGGTTGACCCAGATGAAACCCTAGTTGACTGTCTTCAACTGCAATACTTGTGATCACACCAAGGACTTGCCTCCTTCTTCCAATGACTTTCCAAGTCTCCCATGATGCCCACATACTCTCCATGCTCTATCTACAACTTACTTGTTGATCCTCAGACACTCTCAGATAGGAGCTAGAAGCCCTGCTTGATCCATTGACTTCCCAGCTTTCAAATTCTTTCTGATGACTTGAATGAGGTTGAATCAGGATAATAACCTCTTGATA
Organism: Lathyrus sativus; assembly: GCA_963859935.3. Classification (NCBI taxonomy): domain Eukaryota; kingdom Viridiplantae; phylum Streptophyta; class Magnoliopsida; order Fabales; family Fabaceae; genus Lathyrus; species Lathyrus sativus. The sequence goes on from OZ012735.1 coordinate 111,549,989, forward strand.
GGCCCCTAGAGATGAGAATAATGATTGGTCCCCCTATTAGCTGACTTGCTATGCTTATGCTATGCAGATGAGTAACCTATGTACATGGCTCTATATGCAAATGCTAATGCAATTGAAACATAAACCAAGTGAATAAGGTTGAGCAAATTTTGGGGTGCAACAGCTGCCCCTATTCAAGCGACTCGGACCCGATTGGGTGAAGAGCCTGGAGCCTTCAGACATTCGCGGTACGAGGCGGTTGAATACTAAGAACCCAGAAATTTGCCAACCGCAGAAATAAACTGCGCCCCTGCTTGGGGAACGACATTCGTCAGCTGAATCTGACTGTTACGGCAACCCACTGATCTCGTGCGACCGTGCTGGGGATGACTTGTCTTTCCACGTAAGGAATAACCGTTCCACGTTAGTAACAACGTCATCCACGTTAGGACTCACTTTCTCCTCCACGTAAGGAAGCCTATTTTCTTCCGATCTGTCCCCGTAAGGACTCCAACTTGTTCCGCGTAAGGAATCACATCTTTCCACGTAAGGAATCAAACTTGTCCACGTTAGGACTGCATCGTCCACGTTAGGACCCACCGTTCCGCGTAGGGAATAACCGTTTTTTTCATATCAGGAATCTCCATCTGTCCCCGTTAGGAATTGATCATGATCTGAATCTGTCCCCGTCAGGACTAAACTTTTTCCACATAAGGAATGCATCTTCGTTCCACGTAAGGAATCAAACTTGTCCACATTAGGACTGCATCGTCCACGTTAGGACCTGTAACCCGGTGAACTGACTTTAAACAATGTTGCGGATAGCAAGAGTCGCCACCGACTTTTATTTTATCCATAAGGAAAGGTTATAAAAGAACAGGAAAGACCTTAGAGAATATTTTGGGTCCGGGGGGTAGGTTATGAAAAGGGAAGGTATTAGCATCCTTTTCATCCATGGTTATCCATGGGCTCTTAGGTACTTAAGCTCACTTTTGAATTGTTTTGAAATTGTAGTGTGTGAATAGAAAATTTTCAGAATAGTTAATAAATAATCCATGTAAGGATGTGTTAAGAACTTGTTTGAAAACTTGTTGAAAATTTGTTTAAGTGCGAAACAGTTTTGAAGTGAGCAAGCACCTAGGAGTAACCTACCCTAATGTTTAAAGGTCTTTCTTATTCTTCATTCTTTCCTTTAGTAAGACTATCCCTACTATAATGGAGTAGGTAGTCCTTACTTTGGATGTTAAGGGACATGTGAGGGACAATTTGACTTTGAAGGCCATTGTGGGATGTAATAAGCACATATAAGGGACCATCATCATTTTTCGAAAGGGACTTGATTCGTAAAGGCAACCATAAGGGACTTTGATGATTTTTTTATTTGAGGGACTTGCTTTATACACCCCACTTAACCATTATTCGTAGGCAACTTGAGGGATATCCTTAGGAAGTGAGACGGCGATTAAAATCGACTTACGTGTGTGACGTGTTTATTTTAATTATCTTTATTTAAAAGTGATCTAAATTTATTTTAATATTACATACATGTTGTTACACTCCCTAATTACTAACCATAATAATAATAATTAAATAATTAAACAACTTTACATCCAAGAAACAATTACAAAATAATAAGCAAAATAATTAAATAGCAAAGATAAATAAAATATAAATAAGCAATAATAAATAATAAAGGGGGTTAATTCTAAGTTTACTCGGCAAGACATCGCATCTTGTGCCTACGTATCCTTACGGGAGTGGAATCAGAGTAATCGTAGTTTCCCTCAATAGGGAGGTTAGAAACTTCTTGACTGTGGTCAAGGTCTCAAGGGGAATAAACGCATCTTAAGGACACGCTTACGTGGAGTGTAGAAACTCCAAATCTCTACGTTGAAATGTTAAGTTGTAATTAGGGTTAAATTAGGGATTCCACGGCGGGAAACCCTAAAATGAGCGCGGCGGCTCTTTGACCTAATGCTAAGGGTAAAATTGTAATTTTGCCTGCGGCGAGGCATTTGTGAAAATTAGGGTTTGTAGTTTGTAGTTTTGAGGATTTGAAATTGAATGTGTGAAGTTTTACGGACTATTGGCGCGGCGGCCAAACAGTTAGACCTAACCTTCGGATGTGTGCAATGTGACAGAAATAATAGTAAACGCGTGAGATAATTGAATCATGCAAACAGAGAGATAATGTCATAATTTAAACCATGCAAGCAGAAATTTAAAGGCAGAATTTAAAGAGCGATTGTTAAGTTCGCGAGGTTACATGAGAGGAGCAGATACAATATGATAATGAAATTTGAATTTAACAATAATAAAATAAAATAAATAACGGTTCTAGTTATTATTTTAAAAAAAAGATTTTAGTTATTATTTTAAATTTATCTAAAAAAAGTTTTTTTTTAAAAATAATAGGTTTTCATATTAATTTGGAAAAGATGTTAATGTTATTTATTTTAAAAAACAGATTTTTATATTATAACAAATTTTAATAAATTAATGATAACAATAATAATAATAATGGTAATAATAATGATAATAATAATAATAATAATAAATAATGATAATAATAATAATAATAATAATAATAATAATAATAATAATAATAATAATAATAATAAAGCAATAATGAATTTTAAATGTGCCAAATAACCCAACAATGTTGCTAACGCAGAAATGCGCTCATCGCAACCAGATCTAAATCGGACGAAACAAAATTTATCGCAAAGAAAAAGAAATTAAGCAAAAAATAGTATTATTGCTCACACAAAAATGCGATCATCGCAACCAGATCGAACTAACACAAATGTCACGCGTCATGCACACAAATGTGCAAACATCGTATCGACATAATTCGATCAAAAATCTTATATATATAAACTCTAACAATTTAAAAATTATATATATATAAACGTAACAGTAATAGATAAAGAAAAAGAAATAACGGTAATAGATGAAGAAAAAGAAATAACGGTAAAAGATGAAGAAAAAGAAACAATAGTAATGGATGAAGGAAAAGAAATAACGGTAAACGATGAAGAAAAAGAAACAATAGTAATGGATGAAGAAGAAAACTAAATAACGGCAAACGGCACTCACTCCTCTTAGGTTTTTTTCATTCTCTCCTCCTTTCCAACAAGGCAACACATGTATATATAGGGAACAAATTAGGGTTAACACCAAATTGTCAATAATGTCCCTAAAGCCCATTTTAAAGCCCAAACTAAATAATTAGTTAAGAAAAAATAAAATTTAAATAATTTAAAATAATTAAAATAAACTTAAAATAAAAACTAATAATCCTATTGATTCCTAAAATAAAAAATATTATAAAAAGAACAAAATTTTTTTCAATATTTTTTATTTTATGATTTTTTGGATATTTTTATGAATAATTTAGAAAAAAGTGAAAAAAATGATATTTTAAAAAATGATTTAATTAAAATACGAAAATAATAATTAAATAATAATAAAAAACTATTTTTGTTATTTTTTTAATGAAAGATAGAAAAATTTAGAGTAAAAATAATAAAAAACAAAAAAAAGTGACAAAGGTGAGATTCGAACTCTCAACCTCTCACACTCATAACTCCTTACACATGTCCTCCTGCCAATTGTGCCATTTTTACTTTTTAGAAAAAAAATGCATGCCATATGATATTTACCTGCAAAAAGTCAAACGACCAACCTCTCTTTGATGTTGGCAAAAAAAATCATGAAGTTTGACTTTGGTTTGACCACAGTTGACCTCAGTTTGACCTTTTAACTGCATTGACTGCTTTTGACTTATCTGATCATCTGACTGAGCAAACTTTTGAGAAAAGTCTTGAAACTTGACATGGGGGTTCTTATACACATATAAGATGTTATGAAGCTCACTTGAAGTCTTGGAAGTCCATTTAGCCTGATTAAAGTCAAAACCCTAGTTTTGGATGCACTGCTTAGGAGGTGCATTGTCTGAGGGAATTGTCAACTCTTCTGACCAATTATGAATTTTGTGAACCTTGTGAACCTTCTTGGAACACAAAGTCTTGTATTGTGAGGGCAAATTTTGGGGTGCAACAGCTGCCCCTGTTCAATTTTCTGAAACCTGAGGGGTTAGATTGGTATATTTGCCAGTCGTAACCTGGAAGGTTGAAGGGGATTGAACACAAAAGCCCAAAAATTTGCACTCACCAGTGCATGGAGTGATATTGATGGTTGGTTGAACATGATTGAGTGGGTTTAAAGATGCCACTAGGGGAAAGTTCTTCAGTAGTATAATGAGAACTGTCAGGAGTCTGGAGTAATACTGATGTAACAGCATGTCTTCATGAGGATAGAGCAATCAATAATGATAACCCTAAAGCAGTCTTGAAGTGATAAATCTGACCTCAGGAGGATAGAGCAATCAATAGCTCTAAAGCAGTCTTGAAGTAATAATGGCTTCAGGAGGATAGAGCAATCAATAGCTCTAAAGCAGTCTTGAAGTAATAGAATGGCTTCAGTAGGATAGAGCAATCAACAGCTCTAAAGCAGTCTTGAAATAATAATGTGATATGTCTTCAGGAGGATAGAGCAATCAATAGCTCTAAAGCAGTCTTGAAGTAATGATTTCAGGAGGATAGAGCAATGGATAGCTCTAAAGCAGTCTTGAAATAATAATGTAATTTCAGGAGGATAGAGCAATGGATAACTCTAAAGCAGTCTTGAAATAATTAGATGGCTTCAGGAGGATAGAGAAATGAATAGCTCTAAAGCAGTCTTGAAATAATAATGTGATATGTCTTCAGGAGGATAGAGCAATCAATAGCTCTAAAGCAGTCTTGAAGTAATGATTTCAGGAGGATAGAGCAATGGATAGCTCTAAAGCAGTCTTGAAATAATAATGTAATTTCAGGAGGATAGAGCAATGGATAACTCTAAAGCAGTCTTGAAATAATTAGATGGCTTCAGGAGGATAGAGCAATGAATAGCTCTAAAGCAGTCTTGAAGTAGTAATATGACCTCATGAGGATAGAGCAATGAATAGCTCTAAAGCAGTCTTGAAGTAATAGGATGATTTCAGGAGGATAGAGCAATCAGTAGCTCTAAAGCAGTCTTGAAGTCATGAGAGGCTATCAGGAGGATAAAATAACCCTGAGGTTACAATAAAGCAGTCCCAAAGTAATAAGAAGCTCATCAGGAGGATAAAGTAACCCTGAGGTTACAATAAAGCAGTCCCAAAGATCATAAGATTGTTTGTTGGATAATTAACCTGAAAACAAGGTAGCATTCTGTATAACAACATTAGTTTATGCTTTATGTATGCATGTATGACATGATGCACTTAGGTAATGTACTATAGACATATATGTTATGGTATGATGTAAATGATGTATGTATGCTATGACACTGCTGGAAGTGTCTGGATATCCTTGTATAACAACTGCTGGCCAAGGAAAATAAATCCCGATTCGTTGTTGAAGAATATATAACCCTCCGTCTGCTGGGGATAACAAGGTATAGATAACCTCCCGTTGTTGGGGGTAACAAGGTATAGATAACCTCCCGTTGTTGGGGATAGTGGGGTATAGATAACCTTCGTTTTCGTTTGATAGTAGGATAAGTATAACATCCCGTCTTCGTTCATCGTGCCCTTATTGGAAAGTAATTTCCCGTATATCCGTATGAGGATAAAAGAGATGGATATAAATTCCAGGGGAGATTAGACTTTGTGAAAATGGATTAGTCCTACTGATGGTTTGTAACTGTCTTGTAAAGATGAACCGGCGAAGCTTCGTTGAAATCCTTCCCTCGTTCGTCCTTAGTAAATACTATTACTGCATTTTCATGCATTTCTGGTAAACATCAACCATATTAAAAGGCATACATACATTCAAACACAACCAATGGACGTTTCGCTTATGTAAATAGGGTAAAAGTAAATCTGGATTCAAAAGATGGAGTTTATTCATATCAAAAGTGACCCATACACGGGCAAGTTTGTACAAGGAGACATAAACCCTAGTAAGAGAATTTTGTCATGAAGTTTTACAAAAAGAATCAGCTATGTGGGAAATAATCCTATTGAGTTTCAATTCTACTATTGCTACTCAAGTATCTCATCTTCTTGCTGTTGAGACGGAAACGATTGGATTGAGCTTCATCTGTTTGAGCTTGAGTAAGTAGTACAACTGGTTGCAGTTTCATGAGTGATCCAAACGAGACATAGTCATACGCTTTAATCCCTAACTTTTGCCTGGATTGCCCTTTCAGGTTTTCAATCCACCGGGATACCCTTTTTTGCCCAAGCCGCCTTTTCAGGTTTTCGACTTGCCGGGTGTACATCTTTTTATATATATATCCCTAATTTTTGCCCAAACCCTTTTGGTTTGCCGGGATGCCCTTATTTTTGCCTAGGCCTGTCAACCTAGCGGGTCTCTTTTTATGCGTAGTATTTTTTAACTATGTCTGCGTTTACAGGTTGTGGGAAGTCTTCACCATCCATTGTAGTCAGTATCATGGCACCTCCTGAGAACACTGTCTTGACTACAAATGGTCCCTCATATGTTGGAGTCCACTTGCCCCTAGGATCACCCTGTGGTAATATGATACGCTTGATTACCAAGTCACCAGCCTGATATACCTTTGGCTTAACCTTCTTGTTAAAAGCTTTGATCATCCGTTTCTGGTACATCTGGCCATGACAAACTGCTGCTAACCTCTTCTCATCAATCAAATTTATCTGGTCAAGTCGAGTCTGAATCCACTCCTCTTCAGCAACAACACTCCCCTTAATGGCCTTCTAAGTGGTATACTGTATATCATATTCCGTCAAGATCATTTGCCATCTTGCAATTCTTCCGGAGAGAGCAGGTTTCTCAAATATGTACTTGATTGGATCCATCTTCGAAATCAACAAGGTAGTATGGGTCAACATATACTGTCTTAGTCGGCGAGCAGCCCATGCCAAAGCGCAGCAAGTTTTCTCGAGCAGTGAGTATCTTGTTTCACAGTCGGTAAACTTTTTGCTAAGGTAGTATATTGCCTGCTCTTTTCGACCAGACTCGTCATGTTGCCCCAATACACACCCCATTGAGTTGTCTAATACTGTTAAATACATAATCAAGGTTCTTCCATCAACTGGTGGCATTAAAATTGGAGGTTCTAGCAAATATCTCTTGATTTCATCAAAGGCAGTCTGGCACTCATCATTCCATTCCATCACCTGATCTTTCCTCAACAATTTGAAGATTGGCTCACAGATGGTAGTTAATTGGGAAATAAATCTTGCAATGTAGTTCAATCGTCCCAAGAAACCTCTAACCTCCTTCTCAGTACGGGGAGCTGGCATCTCTCGTATAGCTTTCACTTTTGCAGGATCCACTTCAATACCTTTTCCACTGACAATGAAACCCAAGAGCTTTCCAGATCTAACTCCAAAAGTACACTTGTTTGGATTTAATCTCAACCTGTATTTCTTCAACCTCTCAAACAACTTGTGCAGATGATCAAGATGTTATTCTTCATTCTGAGACCTGGCTATCATATCATCCACATATACCTCTATCTCATGATGAATCATATCATGAAACAAAGCCACCATAGCACGCTGATATGTTGCCCCTGCATTCTTCAAACCAAATGGCATTACCTTATAGCAAAAGGTGCCCCACTGTGTCACAAATGTTGTCTTCTCCATATCTTCAGGTGCCATCTTGATTTGATTGTAACCAGAGAAACCATCTTTTCTGACATTTCAGGACGCATACGACGAACCTTCTGCTTCTTTGGACGACAATCTTCTTTCACTGGCAAACGGTGAACCACAATGTCTGTATCCAACCCTGGCATATCTTCATAAGACCAAGCAAAGATCTCCACATAGTCACGTAGCATCTGAATCAACCTGCTCTTGACACTGTCCTCTAAATCAGCCCCTATCTTGACCTCTTTTCTGTTTTCTTCAGTTCCCAGATTCACAACTTCGACTGGCTCTTCATGTGGCTGTATAGCTTTCTCTTCTTGTTGTAACAACCTAGCAAGCTCTACAGGTATTTCACAATCGTCCTCGTTTCCGTCTTCAGTTTGATAGATCGGATTCTCGAAATTGTAATTGGCAATAGTAGAACTGTTATCAACTGGATCCAGAGTGGATGAGGATCTGCATTTTAGTGACGTGGGTGTGTGTAAGAACACATAGCTGATAAAGCAAAAATAAAAGAAAAAGAAAGACAAGGAACACAATATTTACGAAAACGAAACGTCCACTGATTTTATTGAATGAAGTATGCAAATGAAATGACAACCCGTAACAAGCACACCATTGTGCCCCGGGTAAGGCACATGGCTTGAAAGTTTTAATTGTTCCAGAAATTACAAATTTAAAAACATAACACAGTAATAGTATTTACTCCTAACTAAAGGAGATAGGGATAACATCTTCAGCTTTCCAATTATTGAGTCCAGCACCCACAGTAGGAAAAATCCATGCCTCCAAGTTGTAGTCTTCATCTTGATCTCCCACAGCATTGATAACCCCTTGATTGGTGATACGAACAGCACGAGCACGACGAACAGCCTTCTGGGACTCTTCTTCCACCACAGCTTTTGCATCATTGAGGGAGGCCATTGCCATTGTTGGAGGGTTTCTGATGACCACAGGAACCTTCTTCACAGCAGGAGGAGTCACGCAATCCTTAACAGCCCAGGGAACCACTTCAAATGACTGACATGGAGTTTCAATGTATTCACCTTCTACTTCCAGATACTTGAAAGTGTTTACATGGCTGACAAAGTATTCTTCCTCTCCAAAGACAGTAACAACTTTTCCATTCACCGGATATCTCAACTTTTGATGTAATGTGGAGGTCACAGCACCTGCCCCATGGATCCAGGGACGACCAAGCAGACATGAGTACGAAGGACGAATATCCATCACATAGAATGTAGCAGTAAACACCTGAGAGCCAACCTTGATTGGAAGATCAATTTCCCCATGCACTACTCTTCTAGAACCATCAAAAGCCTTTACCACAATATTACTGGGCTTCAATACCGTGTCTTCAGGACTCAGCTTGTTCAGGACTTCCTTAGGCAACACATTCAAAGAGGAACCATTGTCTATCAGCACATGAGACAGGGTAGTGCCCCTGCATTCAATTGAAATATGCAAGGCCCTGTTATGATCCCTCTTGGCAGGGGTCAAGTCAGCATCAGAAAATCCTAACCCGTTGTCATAGGTCAGGTGAGCAACACAATTCTCAAACTGGTCCACAAAAATTGCACTGGGTACATGAGCCATCTTTAGAAACTTGATCAATGACTTGGCATGAGCCTCCGAACATAATAACAGGGAGAGCATAAAAATCTTTGAGGGAGTATGCCCCAGCTGATCAACAATATCATAATCACTCTTGCGAATGATTTTCAACACTTCTTCCATCTGCTTAGAGAGGTCATCAGCAGCTGGCACATCAGTAGATACAGGCTCAATAACAGGACCCTTGCCCCGAGCATCAGTGGTGGAAGTAACAGCAGGAGTAACTGCACTCTTAGAAGCAACTGGAGGAGAGAAGACTCTTCCACTACGAGTGATCTTGTTAGATCCAGCAATATTATCAATGTCAACAGGCATATCAGGTAAAGGCTCCTGCTTGACACCATGGATGTAAACATCAGACCCATAGTGCCATGGCACAGCTTTGTCAGATGTATAAGGAATAGGACCAGGAGTGGTAATGATCAGAGGAGCTACTCTGGCTTCAGCAACAACTTTCACAGGACCTTCAGCAGTAATCTTGATTGGGCCCTGATGAGTGATTTTAATGGGACCCTTTGAAGTGATTCTTAGTGGTACTTTGTCAACCATGTCAACCTCTTCAATCTTCTTACCCTGAGTCAGATGATCCACCATACTTTCTACAGATGCTGGTCTTCTTTCAAACACTATAGTATATTTATCCATGAGACGTTGAATCCCATCTCTCAAAATGAAGCAACTATCCGGCTTATAGGTACAATATAGACAATCTTCATGACAACCTGGAAAGATCCCAGCTTGTACTAACCTCTTTTTGATAACAGACAATGGTGTGCTCAACTCCATAACTGAATAGACATGCAGATCTTCATCAATATCTTCATCAATGGCGTTGACAGTCTTCTCGTGATTTGGCATTGGAGCTGTAATCACATTTGGAGTACCTGGTGGATCAAACTCAATTTCTCCAGCATCAATCATATCCTGAATTTTGTTCTTCAAGACCCAGCAGTTATTAGTATCATGTCCTGGACAGTTTGAATGATATGCACATCGTGCATTGGGATTGTACTTGGGAGAGGTAACATTGGGATTCTGAGGAGCCTCCCTCAGGGTAATAAGTTCAGCCTTCAACAAGTGTTGCAATGCCTGAGCCATTGACATGTTGATCTTCGTGAACTGTCTTCTAGCCCTCTGTTGGTTGCCTTGAGGCTGCTCTGTTGTTGCAGGAGTTGGATTTGAAATATGAACTGCACTAACAGACTGATGCCTTCTGTTACGATCAGGCTGACCATACACAGCATTAGATTCTTTCTTCCCAGTGGGAGGCTTCTTTGCAGCACCTGATGAAGAAGTGCCCACTTGGATCTTACCACTCTTGATACCATTCTCTACTCGCTCTCTTGTCATGATCAACTCAGTGAAGCCAGATGATGAGCTTCCAATGAGATGACTGTAAAACGGACCATTCAGCGTACACATGAACATATCAACCAATTCCCTATCAGTCAAAGGGGGTTGAACTCTTCCAGCTAAGTCTCTCCACTTCTGAGCATACTCCTTAAAGCTTTCTTTGGCACCCATAGACATGCTTTGAAGCTGCATGCGAGTGGGGGCTAAGTCAGCATTGTATTGATACTGCTTGTAGAAAGCTTCAGCAAGGTCATTCCAATCTCTGATGTTGACACTCTCCAACTGATAATACCACTCTAGCTGAGCTCCAGATAAACTCTCTTGAAAGAAATGGATCCACAACTTTTTATCAGCAGTGTGGGGTTGCATTCTTCTGACATAAGACCTCAGATGCAATTTGGGACAAGAGACCCCATCATAGACAACAAATGTAGGAACTTTGAACCCAATGGGTATGACCACCCCAGATATCAAGCTCAAATCCTCAAAATCCAGCCCAGATGATTTCTGTAATTCCATAGCATTCATTCTATCCACCAGCATCTTGAATTTGTCTTCGTTAGGCTCATGGTAGTAGTTAGCCTCAGAATCAGAGTCCCCCATAGTGTTGTGGAGACTGCCTCTCTCCTGCTCAGATTCTTCAGATTCATAGTCTTCAACATGTTCCTTGGTCTTGACAGGACCTTTGAACCTTCTTCCCATGTTGAGCAACCCAGCAGACCTTCTAGCCTTCTTAGTCTTCTTGGCCAGCAGTGCCTTCAATTCATCCTGCCCCTTGGATAGGTTCAGGATCAGCTCTTGGAACTGTGCATTCTGTGCCTGGAGATCCTTAACTGATTGTTCAAGAGCCATTGCTGAAATAAACAGCGAGAAGATGAGAAACCTGTGCACAATTATAAACCTGTGATGCAATGATATGGGAATGCATATGCAATGTTTTCAAGGACCGCAGGATTTAAATTTGCTTAAACAAACAAGAAAGTAACTTTTTATTAGTAATAACTTGTTTTGCCTTTTAGGCTTACAAAAAATGAAAACGAAATAAGTACAAAAGATGGGGTTTTAAGTCTCCCATGGACGTTTCCTCTTTGTGTTGAGGTATGAGTTGAGGTTTCGTTCCTCATGAAGTAGCTTTGTTAGCTCTAGGATCCTTGCTTGGCTTGCTTTGTAATGAGCCTCGAAAGTATCCCTTTGCTCTTTCAGTTGGATCCATGATCTCTGCAAGTCTTCCATATCAGTAGGCATGTCTGGGTGAAGGATGGTATAAGCTGTGTCTCCTTCAGCAACAGGTTCCATGGTAACTGGTAGGACGGCAGGATATGGCATCATGAGTGTCTGAGCACGAGATCGTACCCATCTGAGATAAGCCTCCATAGGAATAGTGTACTTAGGCTCCAGTGTCTTGCTGTCAATCCTGTTTACCTTTCCCCAAGCTCGGATGAATCTCTGACGGTAACCCTGAAGATCGTTGTCGTAATCAAACACAATGCCCTGAATCAACATGTCATGTGGACCATCGCTCCGGGCGTAACCAAACTGTCCTAAAGCTAGAGATGGGTTGTAGGTGATGCCTCCTCTTATGCCTAGAAGTGGCACATTAGGAAACTCCCCACAACGGTCAATGATGGTGACATTCTCCATAGATCTGGAGCACCAATGGATGTCTGAGTGAGAAAGTGACATGATCCTCTTGGACCATCTGAACCCTTGCTCATTCTTCATTACTGAGCGAGGAAGGTGAGAAATAAACCACCTAGAAAGTAAAGGTATGCAGCACATCAAAGTTCCTCTTGCCCTTGTAGTACGGGTGTGAAGAGAATGTAGGATGTCTCCAAGTAAGGTAGGCACTGGATTGTGACTCAGGAATATGTTGATGGCATGAACGTCTATGAACTGATCAGGATTGGGGAACAACACTAAGCCATAAATCAATAAGGCTAAGATCTCCTCAAAAGCATCGTAGCTCATAGCCTTCAAGAACATTTGAGCTTTATCCACTAATACCTTGGCAAGAATACCTTTAACTCCACTTCTCGTCTCTAGAACAATGTCAGACTTCTTCAGATGTAGAGCTGCAGCAATAACTTCTGGTTTAAGCTCCTTCTCTAAGCCTGTGAATGGCTTCTGATCAAGAACAGGTATACCCAGAAGTTTAGAGAACTCCTCCATGGTTGGAACCAGCTGATAATCAGGAAATGTAAAGCAATGGTGCTTAGGGTCAAAGAACTGAAACAGCACACTCATCATGTCTTCACTGAACCCTGAAGTAACTAGATCCAATAAGTGACCATGTCTCTTGTTGAACTGGGAATGATCAGGCACTAGGGAAACCAACTCCTTGAGCTTAGCAGGTATCCCTACAAAGTTGATCCTGATGGTGTTTCTACGAGCAGAAGCCATGACCTGCAACAAAGAACAAAGATAAATCCTTTGGTCCTTGAAATGGTTAGGGAAAATGATATGCTTATGATGCATGATGATGTCATGATGTCATGCTCAATCACAAACATGTGGCACACACAAACAAGTCACACCATAGCCCTAGGTTTAAAGGCTTGCATGAGGTTCAAAGGCAAGTACCCTCCCCTGAAGTTAGATGGTTCATCCTGTCCTACAAAAGTAACCAGGTTCTAAGGGATCTCAATATCATTGATCCTTCACAAGGGTGGTTGTTCAGAAGGCAACTTACTTGCCAACCAAAACCCTCCAAGTTTAAGATCTCAATGAGCGTAGTATCGAGTGTCAACCAACTTCAGTCTGCACCAAAGCCGGTTACCTCACTACTTTCTAAAGGCCAAGATGAGTTAACTAGGGTTCTAAAAGTCAGTTAGTGCATTGACAACATATGGCAGCCTCAATATTATCCTCAACTTGACTTAAGGAATATAAGCACCAACCAAGAAGTCGCACTAATTATGGCCACCAGATCAACCGTATCGATATACGTCGTACAGTTTCCTTGGTATATTGCCATTTACTTAAGGTACACTAGATCCGGGTTAGGACCTTTCACACATAAGAGCACCCCAACAATATAATAATAAAGCAAACAAGGCAAACAATTTAAAGTGATCTTAATTCCTAAGGGTACCCCTCTTAAATAGATCCCCAGCAGAGTCGCCAGTTCTGTAACCCGGTGAACTGACTTTAAACAATGTTGCGGATAGCAAGAGTCGCCACCGACTTTTATTTTATCCATAAGGAAAGGTTATAAAAGAACAGGAAAGACCTTAGAGAATATTTTGGGTCCGGGGGGTAGGTTATGAAAAGGGAAGGTATTAGCATCCTTTTCATCCATGGTTATCCATGGGCTCTTAGGTACTTAAGCTCACTTTTGAATTGTTTTGAAATTGTAGTGTGTGAATAGAAAATTTTCAGAATAGTTAATAAATAATCCATGTAAGGATGTGTTAAGAACTTGTTTGAAAACTTGTTGAAAATTTGTTTAAGTGCGAAACAGTTTTGAAGTGAGCAAGCACCTAGGAGTAACCTACCCTAATGTTTAAAGGTCTTTCTTATTCTTCATTCTTTCCTTTAGTAAGACTATCCCTACTATAATGGAGTAGGTAGTCCTTACTTTGGATGTTAAGGGACATGTGAGGGACAATTTGACTTTGAAGGCCATTGTGGGATGTAATAAGCACATATAAGGGACCATCATCATTTTTCGAAAGGGACTTGATTCGTAAAGGCAACCATAAGGGACTTTGATGATTTTTTTATTTGAGGGACTTGCTTTATACACCCCACTTAACCATTATTCGTAGGCAACTTGAGGGATATCCTTAGGAAGTGAGACGGCGATTAAAATCGACTTACGTGTGTGACGTGTTTATTTTAATTATCTTTATTTAAAAGTGATCTAAATTTATTTTAATATTACATACATGTTGTTACACTCCCTAATTACTAACCATAATAATAATTAAATAATTAAACAACTTTACATCCAAGAAACAATTACAAAATAATAAGCAAAATAATTAAATAGCAAAGATAAATAAAATATAAATAAGCAATAATAAATAATAAAGGGGGTTAATTCTAAGTTTACTCGGCAAGACATCGCATCTTGTGCCTACGTATCCTTACGGGAGTGGAATCAGAGTAATCGTAGTTCCCCTCAATAGGGAGGTTAGAAACTTCTTGACTGTGGTCAAGGTCTCAAGGGGAATAAACGCATCTTAAGGACACGCTTACGTGGAGTGTAGAAACTCCAAATCTCTACGTTGAAATGTTAAGTTGTAATTAGGGTTAAATTAGGGATTCCACGGCGGGAAACCCTAAAATGAGCGCGGCGGCTCTTTGACCTAATGCTAAGGGTAAAATTGTAATTTTGCCTGCGGCGAGGCATTTGTGAAAATTAGGGTTTGTAGTTTGTAGTTTTGAGGATTTGAAATTGAATGTGTGAAGTTTTACGGACTATTGGCGCGGCGGCCAAACAGTTAGACCTAACCTTCGGATGTGTGCAATGTGACAGAAATAATAGTAAACGCGTGAGATAATTGAATCATGCAAACAGAGAGATAATGTCATAATTTAAACCATGCAAGCAGAAATTTAAAGGCAGAATTTAAAGAGCGATTGTTAAGTTCGCGAGGTTACATGAGAGGAGCAGATACAATATGATAATGAAATTTGAATTGAACAATAATAAAATAAAATAAATAACGGTTCTAGTTATTATTTTAAAAAAAAGATTTTAGTTATTATTTTAAATTTATCTAAAAAAAGTTTTTTTTTAAAAATAATAGGTTTTCATATTAATTTGGAAAAGATGTTAATGTTATTTATTTTAAAAAACAGATTTTTATATTATAACAAATTTTAATAAATTAATGATAACAATAATAATAATAATGGTAATAATAATGATAATAATGATAATAATAATAAATAATGATAATAATAATAATAATAATAATAATAATAATAATAATAATAATAATAATAATAATAATAATAATAATAAAGCAATAATGAATTTTAAATGTGCCAAATAACCCAACAATGTTGCTAACGCAGAAATGCGCTCATCGCAACCAGATCTAAATCGGACGAAACAAAATTTATCGCAAAGAAAAAGAAATTAAGCAAAAAATAGTATTATTGCTCACACAAAAATGCGATCATCGCAACCAGATCGAACTAACACAAATGTCACGCGTCATGCACACAAATGTGCAAACATCGTATCGACATAATTCGATCAAAAATCTTATATATATAAACTCTAACAATTTAAAAATTATATATATATAAACGTAACAGTAATAGATAAAGAAAAAGAAATAACGGTAATAGATGAAGAAAAAGAAATAACGGTAAAAGATGAAGAAAAAGAAACAATAGTAATGGATGAAGGAAAAGAAATAACGGTAAACGATGAAGAAAAAGAAACAATAGTAATGGATGAAAAAGAAAACTAAATAACGGCAAACGGCACTCACTCCTCTTAGGTTTTTTTCATTCTCTCCTCCTTTCCAACAAGGCAACACATGTATATATAGGGAACAAATTAGGGTTAACACCAAATTGTCAATAATGTCCCTAAAGCCCATTTTAAAGCCCAAACTAAATAATTAGTTAAGAAAAAATAAAATTTAAATAATTTAAAATAATTAAAATAAACTTAAAATAAAAACTAATAATCCTATTGATTCCTAAAATAAAAAATATTATAAAAAGAACAAAATTTTTTTCAATATTTTTTATTTTATGATTTTTTGGATATTTTTATGAATAATTTAGAAAAAAGTGAAAAAAATGATATTTTAAAAAATGATTTAATTAAAATACGAAAATAATAATTAAATAATAATAAAAAACTATTTTTGTTATTTTTTTAATGAAAGATAGAAAAATTTAGAGTAAAAATAATAAAAAACAAAAAAAAGTGACACAGGTGAGATTCGAACTCTCAACCTCTCACACTCATAACTCCTTACACATGTCCTCCTGCCAATTGTGCCATTTTTACTTTTTAGAAAAAAAATGCATGCCATATGATATTTACCTGCAAAAAGTCAAACGACCAACCTCTCTTTGATGTTGGCAAAAAAAATCATGAAGTTTGACTTTGGTTTGACCACAGTTGACCTCAGTTTGACCTTTTAACTGCATTGACTGCTTTTGACTTATCTGATCATCTGACTGAGCAAACTTTTGAGAAAAGTCTTGAAACTTGACATGGGGGTTCTTATACACATATAAGATGTTATGAAGCTCACTTGAAGTCTTGGAAGTCCATTTAGCCTGATTAAAGTCAAAACCCTAGTTTTGGATGCACTGCTTAGGAGGTGCATTGTCTGAGGGAATTGTCAACTCTTCTGACCAATTATGAATTTTGTGAACCTTGTGAACCTTCTTGGAACACAAAGTCTTGTATTGTGAGGGCAAATTTTGGGGTGCAACAGGACCCACCTTTCCACGTAAGGAATCACAATCTCTTTTCTGAATCTGTCCACGTCAGGACTACACTTTCCACGTAAGGAATACATCTTGATTTGAATCTGTCCACGTAAGGACTCCAATCTTTCCACGTAAGGAATATCATTTTTCCACGTAAGGAAACCACACTCTTTCCACGTCAGGAATAACTTTTCTTTCCACGCCAGGAATCACCATCTTTCCACGTTAGGAAACCGTATTCTTTCCACGTAAGGATTCTCATCTTGATATGTCCACGTAAGGACCCAATCTTTCCACGTAAGGAAACATATTTTGATTCGTCCACGTAAGGACTCACATCTTCATCTGATGAAATAATAGCACCTGTCCATGTCAGGACTCGCGCGTCTTCGACTTGCTGGGGAAATAAGACTTTGTCCATGCCAGGACTCATACTTCGCCAACAACACGAAGAAGGATAAATTTGTCCAGGTCAGGACTATCGTATCTTATCATCACGAAGAGCTATAAACTTGTCCACGTCAGGACGCACATCTCACCATTACAAATAGAGATATCTGCTGGAAATAAATTGTCCACGTCAGGACACCAACACGAAGAGTAACGAACTTTGCCCGCGTCAGGACACCACACTCAATCAATACCGAGAACTCGAACCTGTCCACGTTAGGACTAACACACATCATCAACTTGAGGAAATGTCCACGTTAGGACTCCACATTCCAGCAATCGTCTCTAGCACAACGAAATCCCGTCAATAAAATTGTCCACGTTAGGACTCATCCTTCCATTGGTCCGCGAACTTCTTATCACTGACATTACAGCAACTTCGAGGCTGACTCTACTGGGGATATTTGGAAACCACACTACCGGGTGCCTGCTCTGATAACTGGAGGCAGCCTCTGAAATTCTGATTCATGAATCCTTTGATGACCAGTAGCTCTGCTTGGGGATAAGGGGAAACTTATCCTGCTGACTCTGTGGGGAGTAGTGCCACAGCTGACACTTCGTCGAATGTCTCACGTCGAGATTCTGAATGTTTATTGATTCACCTGAGCAAGGGCTCTCTCTACCTGCGAGAGGAACAATACTTGAAACAAACGGTTGGCCAACCTAGTTTATGTTTCACAAATGCATATGTTCGGCAATGATGCAATGCTCCCTTCGACATGGGAATGTTACACGTTTATTTAGTTAATGCAAGTATGACACTATATGCTGATGCGAATGCAGACTCGAACTGTTGGGTACAGGAACTGCTTCAGCAAAATAAATGCTGAAAATAATGCCAACTCCGCTGGGGATAGCCAGGTGCTACGGGATCATTCCAGCAAAATAAATGCTGGAAAGATGAAGTCGACTCAGCTGGGAAACGGAACTTGAACCAAGCACCTTGTTGAAGGAACACCCTGCTGGGGGATATAACTCTGCTAGAGACTAACAGATGCACCTGGTATGATTGAACTTCTGCGGGAAAGTGAACGGGTATCACACGGTGTTCCGTCAAAATACATGCCATAATCCCCACCAACTCTGCTGGGGAGAGTCTTAATCTTCAAGTTCCACTGAAAGGGATACTTGCTGAGAAGAGAATTCCGCTGGGGATGGGATGATTCTCTTGGGAAAACCAACCGACTCCGCTGGGGGAGAGTAAATGACCCTACTGGAAAGGTAAAACTGCCTGAATACAGCTCACCAATCTGAAATATTAATCTTCTGAGGCTAAACCCACTCTGCTTGAGATGCACCGTCTGAATACAGCCTTATAATCTTGGAATCTCCAATTCTGCTAAGGATAAACGACTTTATTGGAGCAGGCCTTCTGGATAGGCTACGACTAGCTGGGGAATTCGATCCTTCTTCAGGAAGAACATGCATGACCTGCGTGAGGGTCGAGTCTTTTGATTATCTTCCTCGTACGGTTGTGAAACCTGCTGTCGCTACTGCGAAAATCGGCGCCGGCTGAACAGAAGAGTCGCCACCGTGCGTTATTTATCCCACGGGAGGGAAAGGAAACGCTCAGAGTAAACCTCGCACAACACGGGAAAGGTATGGTCATCGCAACCAAAACCTGGATTCGGGAGTCGGTTACGCAAGGGGAAGGTATTAGCACCCCTCACGTCCGTCGTACTCGACGGGATCCACGCTTGTTTTCGGGTATGGATTATTATTCTATCTACTCTAAAGGTCAGGGGTTAAAAGGAAAATAAAATGAAAATAAAAATGACTCGGCAAAGTATCGCACTTTATGCCTACGTATTCCCGCCTGGAACGAGAAATCAGAGTCAACGTAGTTCGCCTACCTACGGGAAAGGAGGGGAAGGTTGCTCGCTAGGATATCGCATCCTATGCCTACGTACTTTCACACGGCATGAAAGATCAGAGCAAACGTAATTCGGGCCACGTACGACACAGGTCTGTCTTGGTTGATTTTATTCCTTCTGAAAAAGGTTTCCTTGATTAACAGTCCCAGCGGACAAAAATGACGCTTTGATGAGTTCACATTCTTTTACGGAAGAAGTGTCTTTTATTGTGTTTGAAATCTTTATGTGTTTTTCTGTTTGTTTTGAGAAAGAAAGAGACAGAACTCTAACCTACGGTTGCGAAGGGAAACAAACTAACCTAATGTTATCATGCATGGGTTAAGACCTAGTGTCTATCATGCTCCTCTCTTGCACAGAGAGAAACAGAGATCCTACGGGATAGGCAGAAACAGAAACAATAACAGATATGATAAAGCAGTAAAATGCATGGATGCAACAATACAAGCGAGGCAAGGGAGTCCCACTCAACCTCGAACCTAGAAAACAATAGGCAAAAGTGAACAGGCTTCACTTTCAACCCAACAGGGTAAACAGCAAACAATACAGTCCAGAAAACCAGTCAATACATCAGCAATGAAATACAACAGCAAAAGAAACAGCATCAGCAGCTCTGAATCAACAACTGGCTTCAAGAAATCTCCAATCAGCTACAGGCTTCAACAAGCATCCATCTCCATCTTCATGGCCTTCAGGCAAGGGCTTTGATCATCAGTCTTCCATCTGCAATGGCTTTTCTTCAAGCTCAAGCCTCCAGGATGAGGGATTAGTCACAAGAGTGAATTGGGTGTTAAGCAATCAGTTGACTACCAAAGGTGGTGAACAGACTGCTTCTAACACAAAGAGACACTTTCTCTCAAGAGTTCTATCTCATAGACACTGTCACCAAGCCTTCCAAAGGAAGGGGGTGAGTGTCTTAGAGAGACTCTGAATCACAGAGAAGAATGGATGCAGACAAGGCAATCCATGTTTGAGAAATAATCATTCTAATCTAGAGCTCTGCCTAGCTCCTAAACCCTAATCTTCTCAGCATCTGCTAGCAAGAAACTCCTCCTCAACTCTGACAGTTGATCTTCAATCTTTGAATCTCCAATGGCTTCATCCTCACAAATCTTCAGCTTCCCCAGGGCCCAGACAAACCCAATACCCAATCAGACAAGCAATAATCCCCAGAGGGCACACCACACCAAACAACAGATATACAGACAGTAATAATAGCAGTAGGGGAATCCTAACTTTTCTCTAAGGGATCTAGTAACTACCCATAGCCCATATAGTCCCATAACTAATCTATTTAAATCCTAAGTCCTAAGGGAAATGAAATCAAACTCCTAAGTTGTCACCTAAAACCCTAGTTTTGTACATGATGTTCAAGCATTTATTAATCACCCAAAATTAACCTCTAAAAATAGAAACTAAAATATTTCTACAAGCTTAATATCTCATCTAAACAATATAAAAAGAATGACCAAAAAATACTAAAGCATGCAAGAGAACAAAAATTATTAAAATGATGCATGAAATGAAACTATTTAATATGACATTTATTTAGAAAATATGGAAAAAATATGAAATAAAAATAAAAATGAAATTTTATTTAATGAAAATTTTCTAGACATTTTAATGTAAAAGATGTAAAAAGAATGGATTAAAATGCATTTTTTATGAATTAGTTATGAATTTATGAAATTGGTAAAATATTAAAATGAATTAAGAAAAATAAATGGAATTAAGATAAGGGAGGGGGGTCAGAATAGAAACTTCGCTCCAGTTATATCCAGGATGGGCCACATAATGGGGGGTGCTGGTAGCGAATTGCCAAGGCCCAGTAAACATTCAGAATTAGGGAAATAAAAAGAAGAGCGCTGGGGGGTGAGAATAGTGACAAATACACGTTGCAATTGGTTTTGGGCCTAACACGGGGGTGGGATTAGCACAAGAGACTCAGGCCCGCCCGTTTCAATTAATGAAACGGCGCGTTTTGGCCAGGTCCTTCCCTCCACAAATCAGATTGAACGCTGGCCATTGGATCACGCTGAAAGTCAAAAGTCCAACTCCAAATGAAGGGTCCAGATTTCGTCTTCCTCAATTATTCTGCAAATTAGGGTTTCAATCACCATTGCACCTCCATGCACGAGCAACATTCCACCTCTCTGTTCTCATCTTACACGCCACGAATCCACATGCTGTAAACACAAAAACCACTCCAAATTCTTCCCTCTACAAGCCTAGGGCATTAGATTATCTTGAAACTCACCACAACAACAAATCCGATTGAATCAAACACTGGCCACCATGAAATCATACTGTTATGAACCATCACCATTCTCCCTCAAACTTACCCTAATCTGATCTATGCATAAAGGTGATTAACCTACACTATCGAGCTAAGATTCTAATGGCTTAACCTAAGAGATATTGATCCAAACAGTTTGTTGCACCTGTCACCAACCATCACCAATCCTTTCCAAATTCATCTAACCTAATCTCCTAACCACCTAGATCAAGTCTAAACTAATAAAATCATGTTAAACTAACTGAATCAAGCTAATCGAATGAAAACTTACCTGATGTAAAACCTTGAGAACAGCTATGGAGATGGAAGATCTGAGGCTTTTGAGACTTGGATCTTGATCCACAAACTCAGCAATCAATTCTGTATGCAATATTCTGGTGATTCCTTGCTTGAATTAGGCTGTCCACTTGAGATTGTGATTTTGATGTTGATGAAAAAGTTGCTCGAAAATGGATGATAATCACTTGATCCTTGCTTCAATTATGATCTATGATGATGATGGAGTAAAATTGAATCAATGTGGATGAAGATTGATGAAGATTTTGGAGAATTGGAATGAAAACTCAATGAGAAAGTATGAGAGAAATTTGTGGAATTCTTGGTGCAAATGAAGCCAACCCTTGCCAAATTCTCCTTTCATGAATATATAGACCCCAATGGTACATTCTAGATCCATCTTGCACATTCCCTTGTTTTCAAACTTTGATCCATTTTTGAAGTGTTTCTTCAATTACAAGTAACCAAAGATAACTTCATTTTTTCCTTCTAAACTCAAAAAAGTGTTTGAACCATTGTTCTTAGAATTGTTTTTCCATGCAAAATCATATATTGGAAGTCTCCATTTGGACTTGTAAATCTCCCAAACCATTTTTCACTTTGAAATTATTCACTTTATAAGCCTTTTTAGTTCATATTTTGACCAATTATGCAACATCATGCTATGAGCTTCTCCAATAATTTGTGACCTTCTTTCTAGACTTAAAATCCCATTTGGAGCAAGTTTGATGTTGTAAGTTTTTCCATTTGAGGCCTCCTTGTATGAGTTTTGGGTATAGGTTAAAATGACCTGTAATTCACAAATGCCCAAAATACCCTTTGCTTGCCAAGACCATAAGTTGAGTTCTCCACATCATATGAAGGCATACCATACCATTCTAGAAAGCTAAGACAATGAGGAACAATTCTTATGTTGACCAAGAATTCATTTGAAATCTCCTTGAGGGATAAAAATTGCTTGGAAGTCAAGTCACTTTCACAGACAAAAGTTCAGACACCCCAAATGACCTGTAACTTGCAAGGACCATAACTTGAGTTCTATAAATCTCCTTGAGGTCTTCCACCACTCAAATTAAAGGTCTTGAGATCCTCTACAAGTTTCATGTTGGCCAAGAAGCCATTTGAAGTTAGCATTTTGACTTATCTTGCTTGGAAGTTTGACCTAAACTAGGGGATTTTACAGAGAAACCCTAATTTAGTAACTCCTCTTCTCCTTGATTTCTCTTGAATTCTCCTTGTCATATCTCCATATCCTTCTTCATATGTCCAATGTTGATCCCCACATCTCTCCAATAGCCTTGAATGCCCTTTTAAGTCAGTCAATTGCCCTAGGGTTGACCTAGGGTTGACCCAGATGAAACCCTAGTTGACTGCCTTCAACTATAGCTTTTGTACTCTCCTCAATGACTTGTCTCCTTCTCCAAATGACTTTCTAAGTCTCTCATAATGTCTAGATG
This sequence comes from Lathyrus sativus, assembly GCA_963859935.3. Taxonomy (NCBI): domain Eukaryota; kingdom Viridiplantae; phylum Streptophyta; class Magnoliopsida; order Fabales; family Fabaceae; genus Lathyrus; species Lathyrus sativus. The sequence continues at coordinate 111,573,365 of OZ012735.1, forward strand.
CTCTCTATGCCTTCAAATCACAGCTCATAACCCTCTTGTTGATCCTCAGATACCCTCAGCTAGGAGATAGACTCAAGGCTTGATCTGCTGAACTCTTTGCTTTCAAATTCTTTCCTGATGACTTGAATGAGATAGAATTAGGATAATAACCTCATGATAGGCCTCTAGAGATGAGAATAGTGATGGGTCCCCTGTTGAATGACTTGCTATGCTTATGCTATGCAGATAGTTAGTCTATGTACATGACTCTATATGCAAATGCTAATGATAATGAAACATAAACCAAAGAATAAGGTTGGGCAAATTTTAGGGTGCAACAGCTGCCCCTATTCAAGCGACTTGGACCCGATTGGGTGAAGAGCCCGGAGCCTTCAGACATTCGCGGTACGAGACGGTTGAATACTAGTGAAACCAGAAATTTGCCAACCGCAAAACTAAATTGCGCTTCTGCTTGAGGAGTGACATTCGTCCGCTGAATCTGACTGTTACAGCAACCCACTGATCTCGCGCGACCGTGTTGGGGATTGTCTTCATTGTTCTGAAGAGGATTCTGTTGTACCAGATTGCTTACTTGTCCACGTTATGACTTTGTCTGTCATCAATACGAAGAAATCTCTACCAGAACCTGTCCACATTAGGACTCCACTTGCTGTTAACCCAGAAAAATCTCGGCAACTCCGCTGGGGGATAATTCATCTGCATTTCCATAAACTGAATCGTCCACGTTAGGAATAAAACTCTTCCACGTTAGGAGTAACCTATCCACGCTAGGAATAACATCGTCCACGTTAGGGATCATCTTTTCTGTATCTGTCCACGTCAGGACTAACCCTTCTATCTTTCCACGTCAGGATGCAATCTTCTTTCCACATAATGAGAACTATATCAATCTGTCCACGTAAGGACTCCAATACCACTCGACATGTCCGCGTCAGGACCCCAATCTTTCCACGTAAGGAATTCAACTTTTGGTTCTGAACCTGTCCACGTCAGGACTCAACTTTTTTCTTGCATCTGTCCACGTAAGGACTAACTTCCTTCTTCCACGTTAGGAATATCCTTCTTTCCACGTCAGGAATCAATCTTGATATGTCCGCGTCAGGACTTAATCTTTCTACGTAAGGAATAAGCTCGTCTTTTCACGTAAGGAAACCATTTTTCTTCCACGCAAGGAATGCTCTTGATATGCCCACGTAAGGACTCTGATCTTTCCACGTAAGGAATACCAACTCTTTCTCGATTTGTCCGCGTCAGGACTCATTTTTCCACGTAAGGAATGTCATCTTAATCTATCCACGTAAGGACTCCGCTCTTTCCACGTCAGGAATGCTACTTCTGTTGATATGTCCGCGTAAGGACTACATCGTCCACGTTAGGACCCACTTCTCCACGTTAGGAATAATAATTTCTTCGATTTGTCCACGTCAGGGCACTGATCTCGTCTTGATTTGTCCACGTTAGGACTCAGGCGTCTTCGACCTGCTGAGGAAATAAGACTTGTCCACGTAAGGACTTACACCCTCGACCCACTGGGGAAATAACTTGTCCACGTAAGGACTCACGCGTCTTCGACTTGCTGGGGAAATATCCGCGTCAGGACTTATACTTTGCCAACAACACGAAGAGGGATAAATTTGTCCACGTCAGGATTTCACATCCGATCAATACCGAGAAATCAAATCTGTCCACGCTAGGACTAGCACATATCGTCAACCTGAGGAAATGTCCACTTCAGGACTCCACCTTCCAACAATTCTGAGAAATCGAACATGTCCACGTTAGGACTAGCACCTCCCATCAGCCCAGGGAAATAGACCTGTCCACGCTAGGACGCCCACTTCTGAAGAAATCCCGCCAATCTAGGAATAAACTGTCCGCGTCAGGACTTGGTTCTTCAATGATCCTCACCCACAAACTTCTTAGCACTGACGTGACAGCGACTTCGAGATGAACTCTACTGGGGATGTCTGAAAACCAACTATCGGACGCCTGCTCTGATAACCGGCGGTGGCTTCTGAAATTCTGATTCATGGAACCCGTTGATGACAAACAAACTCTGCTTGGGGATAAGAAGACACTTATCCTGGCCACTCTGGCTGGGGAAAATAAGCGACATTTGCATAAATGACTCTGCTAGAGACAAAGAGGCTCTCATCATGCTGAATCTGTGGGGAATAATGCCAAAGCTGACATTATCGTTGGATGTCTCATGCCTAGATCCTGACTGTTTGGTAATTTATTTGAGCAAGAGCTCTCTCCACCTGAACTGCTGGAGTACAGAAACTGCTTCAGCAAAATAAATGCTGGAAGGATAATGCCGACGCGCCGGGGATAGCCTGATGCTACAGAATTATTCCAGCAAAATAAATGCTGGAAGGGTAATATCAACCCCTGCTGGGAAATTGGGAACTCAAACCAAACACCTTGCTGAGGTGACCCCCTGCTGGGGAATATAACTCTGCTGGGGAATAGCAGATGCGCCTGGTATGATTGAGCTTCTGCTGGAGAGTGAACTAATATCACACAGTATCTCTGACAAAATAAGTGACAGGAACCACCATCGACTCTGCCTGGGAGAGTCTTGATCTTCGAATTCCACTGGAAGGAATGACAATACTTGCAAAGAGAAATCCGCTGGAGATGGGATGATTCTCTCGGGGAAAATTAACTGACTCCGCTGGGGGAGAATGCATGACCCTGCGGGGGGAGATGAACCTGTCTGAATACAGCCTTATGATCTTGGACTCGCCAAACTCTGCTGAGGACGAGTAACTTCTCTGGAGCACGTCCTTTGGATAAGCTACGGCTAGCTGGGGAATTCTATCCTTCTTCAGGAAGAACATGCATGACCTGCGTGAAGATCGAGTCTTTCGTTATCACAATCTTTTGATCCTCTTCCTCGTAGGGTCATGAAACCTGCAACAACACAAACAAGACACGACAAGCCTATGCAATCAAATCAATTCAGGTTCGTGACGTTACACTCAGTCAATTCAAAGCTTTAGCAATTGTTGGCAAGGGCCAATGGTGTTATACTCATGCTAGTTTCACCAAACTTAGGCGTTTTATCATGCGCAAAACAGTAAAGAACAATCATCAAGTGCTGAATAACACATTTTCATTGATTGGGCCCCTGAATGGGCGGAGTTTTTGTACACGGGATGTAACTCCTGAAAAGAGGAAGCTACGCAAAGCAAATACATAAGTATGCACAGGAAGCATAAATATTGACAAATTAAATTTTGTACACATGTCGGCAACTGGATGCAGATGAACACCACGAACTGATCCTCCCATGACTCGTCCGACTCTAATGCTTTCCCGGTATCCCCACTTCTGAAGAGGTTGTATCCGATAACTGACTCCTCAAGTGCATTCTCCCGCATTGATGCTCATTGCAATATCAAATTCGGACCGCAGTCTTTTGCTTTTCAAATCCCTAACTTTTGCGTGAACCGCCCTTTACGGGTTTTCAGTTCACCGGGATACCCCTTTTTGCCGAAGCCGCCCAGTGTAGGTTTTCAACTTCGCGGGTGTACATTTTTTTCAATTTTATCCCTAACTTTTGCCCGAACCTTTCATTCTGTTTTTGGTTCGCCAGGATGCCCCATTTTTGCCTGGACTCTCCTTTTTTTTGTCCAGCGGGTCTATTTTAAGCAAAGTATTTTTTAACTGCGTCCGAATTCACAGGTGACGCAAAGTCTTCCCCGTCCATGGTGGACAACAATAAAGCTCCTCCTGAAAAGACCTTACTGACAACGTATGGCCCTTCGTAGTTGGGGGTCCACTTGCCCCTGTGATCTGCTTGCGGCGGGAGAATCCTTTTTAGCACAAGGTCGCCCGTCTGAAAGCTTCGCGGAAGTATCTTCTTGTCGTACGCTTTCTTCATTCGTCTTTGGTACAAACGACCGTATGCCAGAGAAGCTAGCCTCTTCTCATCCATTAAACTCAGTTGGTTCAACCTATTCGTTACCCATTCTGCCTCGTCCAGCTGAACGTCTCGCAATACCCTCAGAGAAGGGATCTCAACTTCCAATGGTAATACCGCCTCCATTCCGTATACCAACGAGAATGGAGTTGCCCCGGTTGATGTGCGTACCGTCGTACGATAACCGTGCAAAGCGAAAGGTAGCATCTCGTGCCAATCCTTATAAGTCACCACCATTTTCTGGACAATTTTCTTGATATTCTTATTGGCCGCTTCGACAGCGCCATTCATCTTGGGTCGATAAGGGGAGGAGTTGTGATGTTCGATCTTGAAATTCTGACAGAGCTCCTTCATCATTTTGTTGTTCAGATTAGAACCGTTATCCGTGATTATCCGCTCGGGGATTCCGTATCGGCAAATGATATCTCTCTTGATGAATCTAGCCACCACTTGTTTCGTTACATTTGCGTAAGACGCCGCTTCCACCCACTTGGTGAAATAATCGATTGCTACTAGGATGAACCGATGCCCATTAGAAGCCGTCGGCTCAATCTTTCCAATCATATCGATTCCCCACATAGAGAATGGCCATGGAGATGACATCACATTCAGAGGGCTCGGAGGCACGTGTATTTTGTCAGCATAAATTTGGCACTTGTGGCACTTCCTCGCGAACTTGAAACAATCAGTTTCCATCGTCAACCAAAAGTAGCCTGCCCGCAGCAGCTTTCTCGTCATAGCGTGCCCACCAGCATGCGTGCCAAAGGCACCTTCGTGAATTTCCTCCATGAGAAGCTTTGCCTCCTTCTCGTCTACGCAACGCAACAACACCAAATCATGGTTTCTTCTGTATAAGACGCCATCCGGGTTCAAATAAAAATTGCCCGCTAATCTCCTGAGAGTCTTCTGATCTTGACTGGATGCCCCAGCCGGATACTCTTTGTTCTTCAGGAAATTAAGGATATCAAAATACCACGGTTTGTCATCAGATGCTTCATCAATAGCAAATACATAAGCTGGCCTGTCCAACCGAGAGATAGTGATTTGGGGAGCTTCGTTCCAGAAGTTGACCTTGTACATGGAAGACAAAGTAGCAAGGGCGTCAGCCATTTGATTTTCTGCCCGTGGTACGTGATGCAATTCGACCTTGTCGAAGAAAGGCAACAATCTCCTTGCATAATTCATGTAATGTATCAAATTGGGCTGACGTGTCTCCCATTCCCCTTTGATCTGATTCACTACCAGAGCTGAGTCTCCGTACACGTCTAAATGTTTGATTCGCAAATCAATGGCTTCTTCAAGCCCCATTATACAAGCTTCGTATTCGGCCTCGTTGTTAGTAACGGCAAAGGTCAATCGGGCAGTAAACGGGATGTGCGACCCGTGCGGCGTAGTGATAATTGCCCCTATTCCGCTACCGTAAGCATTCACAGCTCCGTCAAATATCATCTTCCACTGGGACCCCGGCTCTGGTCCTTCGTCTGGCAACGGCTCTTCACAATCCTTCATCTTGAGATACATGATATCCTCGTCAGGAAAATCGAATCTCATTGATTGGTACTCTTCAATAGGCTGCTCCGCCAGATACTCAGACAGCACACTCCCCTTTATCGCCTTTTGCGAGACGTATTGAATATCGTATTCAGTCAAGACCATCTGCCACCGGGCAATTCTACCTGACAACGCCTGCTTTTCGAATATATATTTGATTGGATCCATCTTCGAGATGAGCATGGTTGTATGATTCAGCATATACTGCCTCAAACGCTTGGCGGCCCAGGCTAGCGCGCAACAAGTTTTCTCCAGCATCGAGTATCGAGATTCACAGTCTGTAAATTTCTTACTCAAGTAATAGATTGCATGCTCTTTTCTCCCTGTCTCGTCGTGTTGACCGAGAACACAACCCATGCTACCCTCAAGAACCGTCAAATACATTATCAAGGGTCTCCCTGCCACTGGGGGTATCAAAATAGGAGGCTCCTGCAGATACTTCTTTATTTTGTCGAACGCCTTTTGACAATTTTCGTTCCACGTTACAGCTTGATCTTTCTTCAACAGCTTGAATAATGGTTCACACGTGGCAGTCAGGTGAGATATGAACCGGGCAATGTAGTTCAATCTCCCTAAAAACCCGCGCACCTCTTTCTCTGTTTTAGGCGTCGGCATCTCTTGAATCGCTTTTATTTTAGCAGGATCGACCTCTATTCCTCTTTCGCTTACGATAAACCCCAGCAGTTTACCCGATCTCACCCCGAAGGTGCATTTATTGGGGTTCAGCCTCAGCCTGAACTTCCTAAGCCTTTTAAACAACTTCAACAGATTCACCAGATGCTCTTCCTCCGTCTGGGATTTAGCAATCATATCGTCAACATAAACTTCGATCTCTTTATGCATCATGTCATGAAAAAGAGTCGTCATCGCACGCTGGTATGTTGCCCCAGCATTTTTCAAACCAAAGGGCATCACTTTGTAGCAAAATGTTCCCCAAGGCGTTATGAAAGTAGTCTTCTCCATATCCTCTGGCGCCATTTTAATCTGATTATAGCCTGAAAAGCCATCCATGAAGGAGAATACAGAGTACTGAGCAGTATTATCAACTAACACGTCAATGTGAGGAAGTGGAAAATCGTCTTTTGGGCTTGCTTTATTCAAATCTCTATAATCCACGCACATTCGAACCTTGCCATCTTTCTTTGGCACTGGTACGATGTTGGCAACCCATGAGGGATACTTCGTCACAGCCAGGAAACCAGCGTCCCACTGTTTCTGAACCTCCTCTTTGATCTTCATTGCCATATCTGGTCGAGTTCTGCGAAGCTTTTGTTTGACTGGCGGGCAACCTTCTTTCAGTGGCAGGCGATGCACAACCATATCTGTATCGAGCCCTGGCATATCTTGATACGACCAAGCGAATACATCGTTATACTCTCGGAGCATTTCAACCAGTTTTCGCTTGATATCACTCTGCAGTGCGGCTCCAATACGAATATTCTTCTCAACCCCTTCCGACCCCAAATTGATAATTTCGATAACCTCGTCGTGAGGCAGAATGGCTCTTTCCTCTTGCTTCACTAACCAAGACAGTTCTTCAGGAACGTCACTATCTTCGACAACCTCTTCTTCGGTCTGGAATACCGGGTGCTCGAAGTCGGGACGAGTCATAGGTGGCTCAAGGATGTCATCTGAAAATGTTATCCTGCAAAAGAAAGGGTTAAGTGCTTCAAAATGCGTATAAAGCGGATAACCACGTTGCCATTTTATTGAAAAATACAAAACAAGAAAGACAGGGATTACAATATTTGCACATGAAAAACGCCATTTATTTAATGATTAACGAAGCAATGTTTATAACAACACAGCCCTAAGCAAATCCTGATGCCCCGGGCAAGACATCAGATTATTCAACAATTAATAAAGCAAAGCATTACTGTTTAAAAGTCACAGGAACAAGCTCCTGAATAGACCAGTTGCACAGTCCTTGTCCTGGCGTGCTTGGCTGAATCCAGGCATCCATATCACAGTCGCTGTCCCCTTCATCAAATTCTGAAGCAGCATTGACAGATTCATGGCATACTCCACTGGCAGAGATGGTGATTGACTTTCTGAAATGAGGGGCCCCCACGGAAGGAGTTGATGACGACGGTCGGTACCCCAGTCCGAACCGGTCCATTTTCACAGGAATGTCCAATACTTTGCCCCAGCCCTTGGCTTCTCCGGCTTCCACTAGAGCTCGAGCTTCTTTATACGAAGAAACAGCTATCTCTGGCACTTTGCTTGGCCTGGGACCCTTGTCCTTTATGCGCAAACCTTTGAATGCCTAGCACGGCGTCTCGTGGATCTCCCCGTCGACTTCCACATATTTAAACGAAGAAAGATGGCTGACCAGGATGTCTTCTTCTCCGCACACGGTGACTACGCTGTCTCCGACCATATACTTTAACTTCTGATGCAGGGTAGACGTGACTGCCCCTGCCCCGTGAATCCAAGGTCTTCCCAGCAAGCAGCTGTACGCAGGCTGTATATCCATGATATAAAACTCCGTTGCAAACACTTCCGGCCCTACTTGCAGAGGCAAGGTAATCGATCCGAAGACTGTCCTCCGTGTGCCGTCAAACGCTCTGACTACCAAATCACTTGGTGTACACAAAATCCCTCAAACATCCAGCTTCATCATAGCCTTCTTAGGCAGCACGTTCAAAGATGATCCGGTGTCAACCAATACGTGCGACATTGTCGACCCTCTGCACTCAACAGATACATGTAATGCCATATTATGGTCTCTCCCTTTCGGAGTCAAGTCAAAATCAGTAAAGCCCAGACTGTGGCCAGCATTCACATGTGCTAATACTCCTTCTAGCTGATTTACAGAGACATCCTGGGGTACAAAAGAAGTGTCTAGGACTTTTAGCAAAGCATTCCTGTGGGCTTCCGAACACAACAGCAATGACAATATAGATATTTTGGACGGTGTTTGCTGCAGATGCTCCACAATTTTATAATCGCTCTTCCGAATCAAGCGCATGAATTCCTCCACATCTTTCGATGCTGCTTCTTTTTCCTTTGCTTGTACCGGAACATTTTCCACCGCTTTCCCTTTTCCTTTCGCTAGCCTTTCGGCTTCTACTTCAGGAGATATAAAGATCCTGCCACTCCTCGTCATGCCTCCTGAGCCAACAACATTATCCACAACCTCCGCTGACTGCTTGTTAACATCGATTTTAATCCCATCACAATACACCTCTAGCCCATATGACCATGGGACCGCTCTCGTGTTCTCATACGGGATTGGCCCGGCTTTAGTTATGGTAATCGGTGGTCGCTGAGTTGGTGCTGAAATAGTGATCGTCTTCCTAGGAATTGTCACTGTGGCCACATCACTCCGATTATCCACTACTGCCCCTGCAGGCTCATCAGTTGCTGTTCTATCAAACTGCAATACGCCATCATCAATTAAGGCCTGAATGCCTTTCTTCAGATCCTCACACCCCCCAGACAGGGCCCAACAGTCTAAACAGTACTCATTACAACCCGGGTAAACACCTCCCTGCAACAGTCGGCTTTTGATCTCGCTCAGCGGCGTCTTTAAATCCTCAACATTCATAATCAGATTCAGACCTTCCTCGGTTAGAACAGCGTTCGCCCCATGATTAGGCATGGGTTTCTGGACTATATTCGCACCGGTCGTTCCGAAGTTGATAGACTTGTTGTCCAAAAGATCCTGTACAACGTGCTTAAAAGCATGACAACCTTCTATATCGTGGCCCAGGGCCCCAGAATGAAACTCGCAGTGTCTATTTGCGTCGTAGCCGAACGGGGGAGTTCCCGTTATCGGTGCCAAGGTTCTTTTCTCCACCAGATTCAATCCCAACAATGTCTGCAATAAATCCGCATAGGTAGAGGGAGGTTTCTCGAACACCCTTCTCGGCTTACCACCCTGGAATTTTCGCTGAGCTTGCTGTGCCCCCTGCTGAGGCTGCTGCTGCTGTGGCATTGATTGCTGCTGAACCGGTTGTTGCTGGATTGGTTGTTGCTGATAGGGGATAGTAACACTCGACACTTGCTGCAGCTGACGATATTGATTTCTTCCCCTGCCTCGGCCTCGGCCTCGGCCTCCAAATACCGCGCTAGCTTCGCCCTGACGGCGCCCACCATAAGCTTTCCTATTACTGCCAGATGCAGTTGATTCCTCGACCTGGAACTTTCCTTGCTTAATGTTCCGCTCGATCTTTTCACCCATCAGAATCAGGTCTGAAAAACTGGCCAGAGACGTATGAAACAGCATATCATGAAACAGCCCGGTGAATGTGCCAACAAACATATCATTCATTTCTTTATCTTCTACAGGGGGACGGACCCTGGCAGCCATATCGCGCCACCTTTGCGCGTATTCTTTAAAACTCTCCCCCTTCTTCTGCGACAGCCCGACCAACTGGACCCGATTGGGCGCCAGATCGCTGTTATACTTGTAATGGGCTACAAATGCCTCCGCCAATTGCTTCCAAGTCTTGATATCAGTTGGCTCCAACCCCATGTACCACTCTAGGGAAGGACCCGATAGACTATCCTGAAAGAAATGCATGAGCATTCTTTCATCAGTTGAGTATGCAGACATCTTTCTGTAATAAGCTCGGACATGCACCTTCGGACATGTATCTCCTTTGTACTTATCGAACGCAGGCGCCTTGAATTTGATTGGCACCCTCAGTCCAGGTACCAAGCCCATTGTTGCCATATCCAATCCCACAGCACTCTGATTTAAGACTCCCTTCATTTGCTCTTCCAGCATTCTAATCTTTTGAGAATCATCCATCGGCCCTTCAAAACCTCCTCCAGAGAAGGCGTCCTCCTGTTGATCCTCTTGCCACATACCGTTTCCAGCCCCGTATCCATCATATGCGTTATTACGTCCAGCTCTGACCTGATTCATCCCCGGAACTCGGCCTCTATTGCCGTACCCTTGAACACCTCCAGCGGGACCAACAGCCATAAATCCAGTACCATTTCCGTTTCCAAAGCCTCCGTAACCCTGATTGACCATACCATAACCATCTTGCCCAAAGCCTTGAGCATTAAAGCCATACTTGCCAGTGTTGTCGAATCCCTGATCGTTGAATCCGAACCCAGTATTGACAAAGCCATTGCCTCCGAGATTATCTCCCAAATTGACATCACCCAGCCCAGCATTATGGACAACAGCATCATTTCCAACTCCGACGTTACCATTCACAGCAGCGGTAGCGTTGTTGACGTTAGCGGCAGGTATATTGACCACGGGCGGAGCCACTGGCGTGGGAGTGCCGTCTCCATGAGCAGTATCAACCCGGACAGACTGATGATCGTCATTACCATGACCAGCGTTGCGAGCCAACAGAGGCTGGACCATGGCCTGCAAGTTCTCCTGCCCTTTTGCTATAGCCTCCATGGTTTGCATGAAGAGGGCGAGCTTCTCGCGTACATCCTGCATCTCGTTCTGAATCTGGTCCATGACTTTCCGACAGTTGGATCGTGTAGAGTAGCGGTGCGGATGTTGATCTGGAATCCTGTTAAGTACCTGATACAGAGCAGGAAATAAGACACCATTCAAAGATTACCTGTTATGCAATATGTATATGAATGCAATGCAATGTGTCTGTGCATTAGGGAAGTTCATTCCCCCAGTTCTAGTGCGAAGGTGCCGGTGCAGTGACAGTGCTGACAATAGGAACATCGGAGTTGAATCATAGAAAGCCTCATATATTGCAGAGAGAATCAATAATCCCAGGGTACAATATCACTGAGAGTACAAAGAAGGCATGACCTCAACCAACAATCCTGGTGATGGTCAGCACTATGCAAATAAAGCATATCAGATACTACATGAAATGATCAAATCCTCCCAAAAGTCTGGTACTCCTCTATCAGCTTCTTGGTCTCCGGATGGCTTGGCCGATCAAGCAGCCCTTCAACAAGCTGGTTTCTCCTCTTAAGGACACGGCGTACGTCTTCAGCAGTTTCTTCCCATGTTGCTTCTCCGAAGCAATCTTCTAACTTTCGCTTCTGGGACACTGCTTCATCTCTGGATTTGATTGCTTTGTTCAGTGCATGCTGGACACTATACCGGTTCATCACTTCTTCCTCGCACTTCTTGATGCTAGACTTCAACTTCTCTTCGAGGTCGGAAATTTGCTGCTTCAGCTTATCTTCCCTCTTCTTGTTGTTAGTGAGTGTAGCATTCCAAGTCTTATTGCAAGAAGATATCTCTCGGTGTGCTGCGTCGAGCGCCTTCTTTTTGGCTTCCAGCATATCATGGGAACTTCTGAACTCTTGCCCCAGACGTTCGCGCTTCTTCTTTTCCTCGGTCAACTCAGATCCTAACCTGTTTAATAGCTCGAGCTGTTGTTGGAAAGCATATACGGCCTTGTTCTTCTCGCTGCGTGCTCGAGCTAACTCTTGCTCTAACCCTTCGTTAATCTTTATCAAGGCTTCTTTCTCCCTCACAACCTGCTCATAGACTTCTCTAGAAACAGTAGTCGGCTCTGCTACCGGAACGGGAACAAGAATTGGTGCATCTGGAAACGGCATCTTCAACTGACTAGCTCTCTCCTGAATCCAAGCTCTATAAGGTGCATAGGCCTAACAGTCATTCTTTCCTAACAACGGCTTCCCTTTGCGGTTAATACGCGTCCAGGCATGTCGCAACTTGGCTAATAACTCCCCCTTCACGTCACCGGTGAAATACAGAGATTCCTGTACTTCTTCCTCCTGAGGTGGATTCTTCAGCGCATATCCGAACTGGCGAATGAATAGAGAAGGGTTGTAATTGATACACCCTTTTCTTCCTATCAGCGGCACATTAGGGTACCCAGAACAACTGAAGATGAGCTCAGATCCCAACAGATCTCTATCAAACCACTCCATATCTTCCGACGATAGCCTCATCAGACGCTCTGGCCAACCAACTGGAACTGTAGTCTCTGCAGCAGATCCTCTCTTAGGAAGGTGACTCTCAAACCACATACTCAACAAGGGTACACACAGATGAACATTCTTCCCTCTTCCCTTCTCATTCTTGTAATGCAGTGAGTGGTAGAGATCCCCGAGTAAGGTAGGTACAGGATTACCAGCAGCAAACAAGTAGAAGGCATCGAAGTCCACAAAATCCGGTATGTTGGGGAACAGTACTATGCCATAAATGCACAAAGCCAACATAGCATTGAAAGCAACCCAGCACCCATTCTTGGCGTACTCTTGGGCTTTACCCACTAAGAACTGAAATGAGAATCCTGGAACTCCACGGGAAACAGTAGTCACAAGTTCAGAAGCATCAACATGCAAGGCTTTTGCCAATTCCTCCGGCTTAGGTTTGGCATCATAATGAATGAACGGAACCTGGTTCTGCACGGGCAGCTCAACATACTCAGCGTATTCCTCCAGGGTTGGTCCCATAATAAAGTCAGAGAACGTGAAGCACCTCAAAGCAGGGTCGTAGAATTGCATCAAAGCATACAGCCCATCTAACTCTACCTCTGTAGGTTTGCACACCAATCTCAATAATCTACCATAACTCATCCGGAAACTCCTACGAACACCCTCATCAGCAAGAGAGATCAACCCCAGTAAAGGAACAATATCAGGCGTAGGCAATTTGTAGGCAACCGTTCTCCTTAAGCTAGTCATGATCAACACTCAGAAGTCTGGGCACTAGAACTAGGGAAATGCAAATGCACCTGCAGCACAGACACACGTTAGTAAAATGCAAATGATAATGGATATGCAGGCAATGCAATGCAAGTAACATTCAACAGGGACCAGAGCTGCAGCTGAATAGCCTAAACTCAATCAAGAAAGGTCTCAGATAGACCATCCAGAAGTCATCAAACCCTGGTCTCAGATAGACCTAAAACAAAGCTCCAATATTGGTCTCTGATAGACCCCAGATCATAACTCCAACTGATCTCTGACAGACCTCAAATCACATCCATAATTGGTCTCTGACAGACCTCATAACTCTCCAACTGGTCTCTGACAGACCTCATAACACATCTCCAAATGGCCTCTGACAGACCTCAGAATACATCTCCAAAGGGTCTCTGACAGACCTCAGAACTCTCCATAAATAACCAAGATCTCTGATCAAGAAATAACCGGTAGTCTGGAGGTCTAGTTACCTGCACAACCCTGAGTCCCCTCACGGGTGGGTGGCCCTATAACTGGCACAAGGTACGGCATCCTATGCGGTCGTCGGCGTCACAGACTTTCAGGGTTGATGATACGATTCCCAGAAGGAGTGGCATCATCAAATCCTGAAGAGGCCTCACTCAGCCAACTTCCAAATGATCGGTCCCCAGAGTCGACAATCCAACTAACCAGCAACCCACGCCAACCAAAGGAAGGGGCAGGAGGCCAACCAGAAGAACCTCGTCTGAGTGTAGATTTCATGGGACACCAAAGCAAGCAAAGCAAGCGGGCGCCCACTAATTTCTACTCTAATTCTAGGTGCACTCAAGCCCAGGTCCGGCTTATCTCTCCATATCAGAACACCCGTCACACCCCAGATACAGCAATAATAATCAATATACAAAGCTGAAACATACAGGGTTAGAAATATAAAATAATTCCATACAAAATCCTCGACGGGAAAACAAGCGTTAGGATTGACTCTCTCAAGGGACGTTGGATCCCAAATGCATAAGAACCATCGCAGTCCTTAGCAGCCAGGGGACGTTGGGTCCCCAGCAGAGTCGCCAGCTGTCGCTACTGCGAAAATCGGCGCCGGCTGAACAGAAGAGTCGCCACCGTGCGTTATTTATCCCACGGGAGGGAAAGGAAACGCTCAGAGTAAACCTCGCACAACACGGGAAAGGTATGGTCATCGCAACCAAAACCTGGATTCGGGAGTCGGTTACGCAAGGGGAAGGTATTAGCACCCCTCACGTCCGTCGTACTCGACGGGATCCACGCTTGTTTTCGGGTATGGATTATTATTCTATCTACTCTAAAGGTCAGGGGTTAAAAGGAAAATAAAATGAAAATAAAAATGACTCGGCAAAGTATCGCACTTTATGCCTACGTATTCCCGCCTGGAACGAGAAATCAGAGTCAACGTAGTTCGCCTACCTACGGGAAAGGAGGGGAAGGTTGCTCGCTAGGATATCGCATCCTATGCCTACGTACTTTCACACGGCATGAAAGATCAGAGCAAACGTAATTCGGGCCACGTACGACACAGGTCTGTCTTGGTTGATTTTATTCCTTCTGAAAAAGGTTTCCTTGATTAACAGTCCCAGCGGACAAAAATGACGCTTTGATGAGTTCACATTCTTTTACGGAAGAAGTGTCTTTTATTGTGTTTGAAATCTTTATGTGTTTTTCTGTTTGTTTTGAGAAAGAAAGAGACAGAACTCTAACCTACGGTTGCGAAGGGAAACAAACTAACCTAATGTTATCATGCATGGGTTAAGACCTAGTGTCTATCATGCTCCTCTCTTGCACAGAGAGAAACAGAGATCCTACGGGATAGGCAGAAACAGAAACAATAACAGATATGATAAAGCAGTAAAATGCATGGATGCAACAATACAAGCGAGGCAAGGGAGTCCCACTCAACCTCGAACCTAGAAAACAATAGGCAAAAGTGAACAGGCTTCACTTTCAACCCAACAGGGTAAACAGCAAACAATACAGTCCAGAAAACCAGTCAATACATCAGCAATGAAATACAACAGCAAAAGAAACAGCATCAGCAGCTCTGAATCAACAACTGGCTTCAAGAAATCTCCAATCAGCTACAGGCTTCAACAAGCATCCATCTCCATCTTCATGGCCTTCAGGCAAGGGCTTTGATCATCAGTCTTCCATCTGCAATGGCTTTTCTTCAAGCTCAAGCCTCCAGGATGAGGGATTAGTCACAAGAGTGAATTGGGTGTTAAGCAATCAGTTGACTACCAAAGGTGGTGAACAGACTGCTTCTAACACAAAGAGACACTTTCTCTCAAGAGTTCTATCTCATAGACACTGTCACCAAGCCTTCCAAAGGAAGGGGGTGAGTGTCTTAGAGAGACTCTGAATCACAGAGAAGAATGGATGCAGACAAGGCAATCCATGTTTGAGAAATAATCATTCTAATCTAGAGCTCTGCCTAGCTCCTAAACCCTAATCTTCTCAGCATCTGCTAGCAAGAAACTCCTCCTCAACTCTGACAGTTGATCTTCAATCTTTGAATCTCCAATGGCTTCATCCTCACAAATCTTCAGCTTCCCCAGGGCCCAGACAAACCCAATACCCAATCAGACAAGCAATAATCCCCAGAGGGCACACCACACCAAACAACAGATATACAGACAGTAATAATAGCAGTAGGGGAATCCTAACTTTTCTCTAAGGGATCTAGTAACTACCCATAGCCCATATAGTCCCATAACTAATCTATTTAAATCCTAAGTCCTAAGGGAAATGAAATCAAACTCCTAAGTTGTCACCTAAAACCCTAGTTTTGTACATGATGTTCAAGCATTTATTAATCACCCAAAATTAACCTCTAAAAATAGAAACTAAAATATTTCTGCAAGCTTAATATCTCATCTAAACAATATAAAAAGAATGACCAAAAAATACTAAAGCATGCAAGAGAACAAAAATTATTAAAATGATGCATGAAATGAAACTATTTAATATGACATTTATTTAGAAAATATGGAAAAAATATGAAATAAAAATAAAAATGAAATTTTATTTAATGAAAATTTTCTAGACATTTTAATGTAAAAGATGTAAAAAGAATGGATTAAAATGCATTTTTTATGAATTAGTTATGAATTTATGAAATTGGTAAAATATTAAAATGAATTAAGAAAAATAAATGGAATTAAGATAAGGGAGGGGGGTCAGAATAGAAACTTCGCTCCAGTTATATCCAGGATGGGCCACATAATGGGGGGTGCTGGTAGCGAATTGCCAAGGCCCAGTAAACATTCAGAATTAGGGAAATAAAAAGAAGAGCGCTGGGGGGTGAGAATAGTGACAAATACACGTTGCAATTGGTTTTGGGCCTAACACGGGGGTGGGATTAGCACAAGAGACTCAGGCCCGCCCGTTTCAATTAATGAAACGGCGCGTTTTGGCCAGGTCCTTCCCTCCACAAATCAGATTGAACGCTGGCCATTGGATCACGCTGAAAGTCAAAAGTCCAACTCCAAATGAAGGGTCCAGATTTCGTCTTCCTCAATTATTCTGCAAATTAGGGTTTCAATCACCATTGCACCTCCATGCACGAGCAACATTCCACCTCTCTGTTCTCATCTTACACGCCACGAATCCACATGCTGTAAACACAAAAACCACTCCAAATTCTTCCCTCTACAAGCCTAGGGCATTAGATTATCTTGAAACTCACCACAACAACAAATCCGATTGAATCAAACACTGGCCACCATGAAATCATACTGTTATGAACCATCACCATTCTCCCTCAAACTTACCCTAATCTGATCTATGCATAAAGGTGATTAACCTACACTATCGAGCTAAGATTCTAATGGCTTAACCTAAGAGATATTGATCCAAACAGTTTGTTGCACCTGTCACCAACCATCACCAATCCTTTCCAAATTCATCTAACCTAATCTCCTAACCACCTAGATCAAGTCTAAACTAATAAAATCATGTTAAACTAACTGAATCAAGCTAATCGAATGAAAACTTACCTGATGTAAAACCTTGAGAACAGCTATGGAGATGGAAGATCTGAGGCTTTTGAGACTTGGATCTTGATCCACAAACTCAGCAATCAATTCTGTATGCAATATTCTGGTGATTCCTTGCTTGAATTAGGCTGTCCACTTGAGATTGTGATTTTGATGTTGATGAAAAAGTTGCTCGAAAATGGATGATAATCACTTGATCCTTGCTTCAATTATGATCTATGATGATGATGGAGTAAAATTGAATCAATGTGGATGAAGATTGATGAAGATTTTGGAGAATTGGAATGAAAACTCAATGAGAAAGTATGAGAGAAATTTGTGGAATTCTTGGTGCAAATGAAGCCAACCCTTGCCAAATTCTCCTTTCATGAATATATAGACCCCAATGGTACATTCTAGATCCATCTTGCACATTCCCTTGTTTTCAAACTTTGATCCATTTTTGAAGTGTTTCTTCAATTACAAGTAACCAAAGATAACTTCATTTTTTCCTTCTAAACTCAAAAAAGTGTTTGAACCATTGTTCTTAGAATTGTTTTTCCATGCAAAATCATATATTGGAAGTCTCCATTTGGACTTGTAAATCTCCCAAACCATTTTTCACTTTGAAATTATTCACTTTATAAGCCTTTTTAGTTCATATTTTGACCAATTATGCAACATCATGCTATGAGCTTCTCCAATAATTTGTGACCTTCTTTCTAGACTTAAAATCCCATTTGGAGCAAGTTTGATGTTGTAAGTTTTTCCATTTGAGGCCTCCTTGTATGAGTTTTGGGTATAGGTTAAAATGACCTGTAATTCACAAATGCCCAAAATACCCTTTGCTTGCCAAGACCATAAGTTGAGTTCTCCACATCATATGAAGGCATACCATACCATTCTAGAAAGCTAAGACAATGAGGAACAATTCTTATGTTGACCAAGAATTCATTTGAAATCTCCTTGAGGGATAAAAATTGCTTGGAAGTCAAGTCACTTTCACAGACAAAAGTTCAGACACCCCAAATGACCTGTAACTTGCAAGGACCATAACTTGAGTTCTATAAATCTCCTTGAGGTCTTCCACCACTCAAATTAAAGGTCTTGAGATCCTCTACAAGTTTCATGTTGGCCAAGAAGCCATTTGAAGTTAGCATTTTGACTTATCTTGCTTGGAAGTTTGACCTAAACTAGGGGATTTTACAGAGAAACCCTAATTTAGTAACTCCTCTTCTCCTTGATTTCTCTTGAATTCTCCTTGTCATATCTCCATATCCTTCTTCATATGTCCAATGTTGATCCCCACATCTCTCCAATAGCCTTGAATGCCCTTTTAAGTCAGTCAATTGCCCTAGGGTTGACCTAGGGTTGACCCAGATGAAACCCTAGTTGACTGCCTTCAACTATAGCTTTTGTACTCTCCTCAATGACTTGTCTCCTTCTCCAAATGACTTTCTAAGTCTCTCATAATGTCTAGATGCTCTCTATGCCTTCAAATCACAGCTCATAACCCTCTTGTTGATCCTCAGATACCCTCAGCTAGGAGATAGACTCAAGGCTTGATCTGCTGAACTCTTTGCTTTCAAATTCTTTCCTGATGACTTGAATGAGATAGAATTAGGATAATAACCTCATGATAGGCCTCTAGAGATGAGAATAGTGATGGGTCCCCTGTTGAATGACTTGCTATGCTTATGCTATGCAGATAGTTAGTCTATGTACATGACTCTATATGCAAATGCTAATGATAATGAAACATAAACCAAAGAATAAGGTTGGGCAAATTTTAGGGTGCAACACCTGCAACAACACAAACAAGATAAAACAATCCTATACAACCAAATCTATTCAGGTTAGTGACGTTATTTTCAGTTAATTCAAAGCTTTAGCAATTGTTGGCAAGGGCCAGTGACATTATACACATGCTAGTTTCAATAAACTTAGGCGTTTTATTATGCACAAAACAGTAAAGAACCAGCATCAAGTACTGAATAACATATCTTATTGATTGGGCCCCTGAATGGGCGGAGTTTTATACACGGGATGTAACTCCTGAAATGAGGAAGCTACGCAAAGCAAATACACAAGTATGCACAAGAAGCATAACTATATTGACAAACTAAATTTGTACACATGTCGGCAAAGGGATGCAGATGAACACCACGACCTGATCCTCCTATGACTCATCCGACTCTAATGCTTTCCCGGTATTCACACTTCTGAAGAGGTTGTATCAGATAACCGATCCTTTAGGCATTCTCCCGCACTGATGCTTACTGAAATGTCCAATTCGGACCGCAGTCATTTGCTTTTTAAATCCCTAACTTTTGCGTGAACCGCCCTTTACGGGTTTTCAATTCACCGGGATACCCCTTTTTGCCGAAGCCGCCCAGTGTAGGTTTTCAACTTCGCGCGTGTACATTTTTTCAATTTTATCCCTAACTTTTGCCCGAACCTTTCATTCTGTTTTTGGTTCGCCAGGATGCCGCATTTTTGCCTGGACTCTCTTTTTTCTGTCCAGCGGGTCAATTTTAAGCAAAGTATTTTTTAACTGCGTCTGAATTCACGGGTGACGTAAAGTCTTCACCGTCCATGGTGGACAACAACAACGCTCCTCCTGAAAAGACTTTCCTGACAACGTATGGCCCTTCGTAGTTGGGGGTCCACTTGCCCCTGTGATCTGCTTGCGGCGGGAGAATCCTTTTCAGCACAAGGTCGCCCGTCTGAAAGCTTCGCGGATGTATCTTCTTGTCATACGCTTTCTTCATTCGGCTCTGGTACAAACGACCATATGCTAGAGAAGCTAGTCTCTTCTCATCCATCAAACTCAATTGATTCAACCTGTCTTTTACCCATTCTGCCTCGTCCAGCTGAACATCTCGCAATACCCTTAGAGAAGGGATCTCCACCTCCAATGGTAATACCGCCTCCATTCCGTACACTAACGAGAACGGGGTTGCCCCGGTTGATGTGCGTACCGTCGTACGATAACCGTGCAAAGCGAAGGGTATCATCTCATGCCAATCCTTATAGGTCACCACCATTTTCTGAACGATCTTCTTGATATTCTTATTGGCCGCCTCAACAGCGCCATTCATCTTGGGTCGGTACGGGGAGGAGTTGTGATGTTCGATCTTGAAATTCTGACATAGCTCCTTCATCATTTTGTTGTTCAGGTTCGAACCGTTGTCCGTGATTATCCGCTCGGGGATCCCATATCGGCAAATGATATCTCTCTTGATGAATCTGGCCACCACTTGCTTCGTTACATTTGCGTAAGACGCCGCTTCCACCCACTTGGTGAAATAATCGATTGCTACTAAGATGAACCGATGCCCGTTAGAAGTTGTCGGCTTGATCTTTCCAATCATATCAATTCCCCACATCGAGAAGGGCCATGGCGATGACATCACATTTAGAGGACTCGGCGGTATATGGATCTTATCAGCATAGATTTGGCACTTGTGGCACTTTCTTGCAAACTTGAAACAATCAGTTTCCATGGTCAGCCAAAAGTAGCCTGCCCGCAGCAGCTTTCTTGTCATAGCATGTCCACCAACATGCGTACCAAAGGTACCTTCGTGTATTTCCTCCATGAGCAGCTTTGCCTCTCTTTCGTCTACACAACGCAACAGCACCAAGTCGTGGTTTCTTCTGTATAAGACGCCATCCGGATTCAAATAGAAATTACTCGCTAGTCTCCTGAGAGTCTTCTGATCTTGACTGGATGCCCCAGCTGGATACTCTTTATTCTTCAGGAAATTAAGGATATCAAAATACCACGGTTTGTCGTCGGATGCTTCATCAATAGCAAATACATAGGCAGACCTGTCAAGCCGAGAGATAATGATTCGGGGAGCCTCGTTCCAAAAGTTGACTTTGTACATGGAAGACAAAGTGGCGAGGGCGTCAGCCATTTGATTCTCTGCCCGCGGCACATGGTGCAACTCAACCTTGTCGAAGAAAGGCAACAATCTCCTTGCATAATTCATGTAGTGTATCAAATTGGGCTGACGTGTCTCCCATTCCCCTTTGATCTGATTCACCACCAGAGCTGAATCTCCGTATACGTCTAAATTCTTGATTCGCAAATCAATGGCTTCTTCAAGCCCCATTATACAAGCTTCGTATTCGGCCTCATTGTTGGTAACTGCAAAGGTCAATCGGGCAGTAAACGGGATGTGCGACCCGTGTGGAGTAGTAATGATTGCCCCTATTCCGCTACCGTAAGCATTCACAGCTCCGTCAAATATCATCTTCCATTTAGAACCCAACTCTGGCCCCTCGTCTGGCAACGGCTCTTCACAATCTTTCATCTTTAGGTACATGATATCCTCGTCAGGAAAATCGAACCTCATCGATTGGTAATCTTCAATGGGCTGCTCCGCCAGATACTCGGACAGCACACTCCCCTTTATAGCCTTTTGCGAGACGTATTGGATGTCATATTCAGTCAAAACCATCTGCCAACGGGCAATTCTCCCTGACAACGCCTGCTTTTCAAATACATATTTGATAGGATCCATCTTCGAGATGAGCATGGTTGTATGATTCAGCATGTATTGCCTCAAACGCTTGGCGGCCCAGGCTAGCGCGCAACAAGTTTTCTCCAGCATTGAGTATCGAGATTCACAATTTGTAAATTTCTTACTCAAGTAATAGATTGCATGCTCTTTTCTCCCTGTCTCGTCGTGCTGACCGAGAACACAACCCATGCTTCCCTCAAGAACCGTCAAATACATGATCAAGGGTCTGCCTGCCACTGGGGGTATCAGAATAGGAGGTTCCTGCAAATACTTCTTTATTTTATCGAACGCCTTCTGACAATTTTCGTTCCATGTTACAACTTGATCTTTCTTCAACAACTTGAATAATGGTTCACACGTGGCCGTTAGGTGAGATATGAACCGGGCGATGTAGTTCAACCTCCCTAAAAACCCGCGCACCTCTTTCTCTGTTTTAGGCGTCGGCATTTCTTGAATCGCTTTTATTTTAGCAGGATCGACCTCTATTCCTCTTTCACTTACGATAAACCCCAGTAGTTTACCCGATCTCACCCCGAAGGTGCATTTGTTAGGGTTCAGCCTCAGCCTGAACTTCCTAAGCCTTTTAAATAATTTCAGCAGATTCACCAGATGCTCTTCCTCCGTCTGGGATTTGGCAATCATATCGTCAACATAAACTTCGATCTCTTTATGCATCATGTCATGAAAAAGAGTCGTCATCGCACGCTGATATGTTGCCCCAGCATTTTTCAAACCAAAGGGCATCACTTTGTAGCAAAATGTTCCCCAAGGCGTTATGAAAGTGGTCTTCTCCATATCCTCTGGCGCCATTTTAATCTGGTTATAGCCTGAAAAGCCATCCATGAAGGAGAATACGGAGTATTGAGCCGTATTGTCAACTAATACATCAATATGAGGAAGCGGAAAATCGTCTTTTGGGCTTGCTTTATTTAAATCTCTATAATCCACGCACATCCGAACCTTGCCGTCTTTCTTTGGCACTGGTACGATGTTAGCAACCCATGAGGGATACTTTGTCACAGCAAGGAAACCAGCGTCCCACTGTTTTTGGACTTCCTCCTTGATCTTCACTGCCATATCGGGTCGAGTTCTGCGAAGCTTTTGTTTGACAGGCGGGCAATCTTCTTTCAGTGGTAGGCGGTGCACGACCATATTCGTATCGAGCCCTGGCATATCCTCATATGACCAAGCGAATACATCACTATATTCTCGGAGCATTTCAACCAGTTTCCGCTTGATATCATCCTGCAATGCGGCTCCGATACGAATATTCTTCTCAACCCCTTCCGACCCCAAGTTGATAATTTCGATGACCTCGTCGTGAGGCAGAATGGCTCTTTCCTCTTGCTTCACCAACCAAGACAGTTCTTCAGGAACATCATCTTCGACAACCTCTTCTTCGGCCTGAAATACCGGACGCTCAAAGTCGGGACGAGTCATAGGTGGTTCAAGGATGTCATCTGAAAATGTTATCCTGCAAAAGGAATGGTTAAGTGCTTCAAAATGCGTAAAAGCGAATAACCACATTGCCATTTTATTGAAAAAAATATAAAACAAGAAAGACAGGGATTACAGTATTTGCACATGGAAAAACACCATTTAATTAATGATTAACACGCAATGTTCATAACAACACAGCCCTAAGCAAATCCTGATGCCCCGGACAAGACATCAGATTATTCAACAATTAATAAAGCAAAGCATTACTGTTTAAGAGTCACAGGAACAAGCTCCTGAATAGACCAGTTGCACAGTCCTTGTCCTGGTGTGCTTGGCTGAATCCAGGTATCCATATCACAGTCGCTGTCTCCTTCGTCAGACTCCGAAGCAGCGTTGACGGTTTCATGACATACTCCACTGGCAGAGATGGTGATTGGCCCTCTGAAACGGGGTGTCCCCACAGCAGGTGCTGACGACGACGGTTGGTACCCCAGCCCGAACCGGTCCATCTTCACAGGAATATCCAGCACTTTGCCCCAGCCCTTTGCTTCTCCTGCTTCCACTAGAGCTTGAGCTTCTTTATACGACGAGACAGCTATCTCTGGCGCTTTGCTTGGCCCAGGACCTTTGTCCTTGATACGCAACCCTTCAAATGCCTGGCAGGGTGTTTCGTGGATCTCTCCGTCGACCTCCACATATTTAAATGACGACAGATGGCTGACCAGGATGTCTTCTTCTCCGCATACGGTGACTACGCTGTCTCCGACCATATATTTCAACTTCTGATGCAGGGTAGATGTGACTGCCCCTTCCCCATGAATCCAGGGTCTTCCAAGCAAGCAGCTGTACGCAGGCTGTATATCCATGATATAAAACTCAGTTGCAAACACCTCCGGCCCCACCTATAGAGGCAATGTGATCGATCCAAAGATTGTTCTTCGCGTGCCGTCGAAGGCTCTGACTACCAAGTCACTGGGCGTGCACAAAATTCCTCTAACATCCAGCTTCATCATCGCCTTCTTGGGCATCACATTCAAAGACGATCCGGTGTCGACCAATACATGCGACATTACTGATCCTCTACACTCAACAGATATGTGCAGCGCCATATTATGATCTCTCCCTTTCGGGGTCAAATCGAAGTCGGTAAAGCCCAAGCTGTGGCCTGCATTTACATGTGCCAACACTCCTTCCAGCTGATTTACAGAGACGTCTTGGGGTACAAAGGAAGTATCCAGGACTTTCAACAAAGCATTCCTGTGAGCTTCCGAACATAGTAGCAACAACAGTATAGATATCTTGGACGGCGTCTGTTGCAGATGCTCCACAATCTTATAATCACTTTTCCGAATCAAGCGCATGAACTCTTCTACATCTTTCGATGCCGATTCTTTTTCGCTTGCTTGCACTGGGACATTATCAACCGCTTTCCCTTTTCCTTTCGCTAGTCTTTCGGCCTCCACTTCTGGTGATATGAAGATCCTACCACTCCTTGCCATACCTCCGGTACCGACAACATTGTCTACGGTCTCAGCTGGCTGCTTATTAACATCAATCTTTATCCCATCACAATACACTTCCAACCCATATGACCATGGGACTGCCTTCGTGTTCTCGTACGGGATTGGTCTGGCCTTAGTTATGGTGATCGGTGGTCGCTGGGCTGGTGCTGCAATAGTGATTGTCTTTCGAGGAATGGTTACAGTGGCCACATCACTCTGATCATCTGCTACTGCCCCAGCAGGCTCTTCGGTCGCCGCTCGGCCAAACTGCAATGTGCCTTTATCAATTAAAGCTTGAATGCCTTTCTTCAAATCATCACATCCCCCAGCTAGGGCCCAGCATTCTACACAATACTCGTCACATCCCGGGTAAACACCTCCTTGTAACAGTCGGCTCTTTATCTCGCCCAGCGGAGTCTTTAAATCGTCGACATTCGTAATCAGATTCAACCCTTCCTCAGTCAGAATGGCATTTGCCCCATGGTTAGGCATGGGCTTCTGCACTATATTCGGACCTGCCGTTCCGAAATTGATAGTCTTATTGTCCAAAAGATCCTGCACAACATGCTTAAAAGCATGGCAACCCTCTATATCGTGGCCCGGAGCCCCAGAATGAAACTCGCAGTGCCTGCTTGCATCGTAACCAAACGGGGGAGCTCCCGTTATCGGTGCCAGAGTTCTCTTCTCTACCAGGTTCAATCCCAACAATGTCTGCAATAAATCAGCATATGTCGTGGGAGGCTTCTCAAACGCTCTTCTTGGTTTACCACCCTGGAATCTTCGCTGAGCCTGTTGTGCCCCCTGCTGAGACTGCTGCTGCTGCTGCTGTTGTTGCTGCATCGGCTGCTGCTGAAACGGTTGTTGTTGAAGTGGTTGTTGCTGATATGGGATAGTAACACTCGCCACCTGCTGCGGCTGATGATATTGGTTTCGTCCCCTGCCTCAGCCTCGGCCTCGGCCTCCAAACACTGCGCTTGCCTCGCCCTGACGGCGCCCACCAAAAGCCTTCCTATTACTTCCAGATGCAGTTGATTCCTCAACCTGGAATTTTCCTTGCTTAATGTTATGCTCAATCTTTTCTCCCATCAGAATTAGGTCTGAAAAACTGGCCAGAGATGTGTGAAACAGCATGTCATGAAACAAGCCTGTGAATGTGCCGACGAACATGTCATTCATTTCCTTATCTTCTACAGGAGGACGGACCCTGGCAGCCATATCGCGCCACCTTTGCGCGTACTCTTTAAAGCTCTCTCCCTTCTTCTGCGACAGCCCCGCCAATTGGACCCGATTGGGCGCCAAATCGCTGTTATACTTGTAGTGAGCTACAAATGCCTCTGCCAATTGCTTCCATGTCTTGATATTGGTTGGCTCCAACCCCATGTACCACTCTAGGGAAGGACCCGACAGACTATCTTGAAAGAAATGCATTAGCATTCTTTCTGTAATAAGCCCGTACGTGCACTTTCGGGCATGTGTCCCCTTTATACTTATCAAACGCAGGAGCTTTGAATTTGATTGGCACCCTCAAGCCAGGTACCAGACCCATTGTTGCCATGTCCAAGCCCACAGCACTTTGGTTCAGGACCCCCCTCATCTGCTCTTCCAGCATTCTGATCTTCTGGGAGTCATCCATCGGCCCTTCGAAACCTCCGCCGGAGAAAGCGTCCTCCTGCTGATCTTCTTGCCACATACCATTCCCAGCTCCATACCCGTCATATCCATTATTACGTCCAACCCTGATCTGATTCATCCCCGGACCTCGGCCTCTGTTGTCGTATCCCTGAACACCTCCAGCGGGCCCAAAAGCCATAAACCCAGCGCCGTTTCCATTTCCAAAACCTCCGTAACCCTGATTGGTCACACCATAACCATCTTGCCCAAAGCCTTGAGCATTGAAACCATATTTCCCAGCGTTATCGAATCCCTGATCGTTGAACCCGAATCCAGCATTGCCAAAGCCGTTGCCTCCCATATTATCACCCAAGTTGACATTACCAAGCCCAACGTTATGGACAGCAGTCTCATTCCCAACTCCGACGTTACCATTCACAGCAGCGGTAACGTTGTTGACGTTAGCAGCAGGCATGTTGACCACAGGCGGAGCCACTGGCGTAGGAGTGCCATCTCCATGAACAGTATCGACTCGCACAGACTGATGATCCTCGTTACCGTGGCCAGCGTTCCGGGCCAACAGAGGCTGGACCATGGCTTGCAAATTCTCCTGACCTTTTGCAATAGCTTCCATGGTCTGCATAAAGAGAGCTAGCTTCTCGCGCACATCTTGCATCTCGCTCTGCATTTGATCCATGATTCTTCGACAGTTGGTGCGAGTAGAATAACGATGCGGGTGCTGATCTGCAATCCTGAAAAGTACCTGGTACAGAGTAGGAAATAAGATAACATCCAATGATTACCTGTAATGCAATATGAATATGAATGCAATGCAATGTGCGCCTGTGCATTAGGGAAATTCATTCCCCGATTCTAGTGTGAAGGTGCCGGTGCAATGACAATGCTAGAAATATAGGGATCGGAGTTGGATCACAGAAAGCCTCATATATTGCAGAGAAACCAATAAGCCAAGAATACAATGTCACTGAGAGTACAATACGAAAGCATGACCTCAACCAACAATCCTGGTGATGGTCAGCACTATGCAAATAAAGCATACAAGTTACTACATGACGTGATCAAACACTCCCATAAGTCTGGTACTCTTCTAGCAACTTCTTGGTCTCCGGATGACTTGGTCTGGTAAGCAGCCCTTCAACAAGTTGGTTTCTCTTCTTAAGAACACGGCGCATGTCTTCAGCAGTTTCTTCCCATGCCCCTTCTCCGAAGCGATCTTCTAGTTTACGCTTCTGAGACACAGCTTCATCTTTGCCTTTGATGGCCTTGTTTAGTGCGTTCTGGAGACTATACCTGGACATCACTTCTTCTTCGCACTTACTGATGCTGGACTTCAACTGCTCTTCGAGGTCGGAGATTTGCTGCTTTAACTTATCCTCCCTTTTCTTATTGTTAGTGAGTGTGGCATTCCAAGTCTTATTGCAGGAAGAGATATCTCGGTGAGCGATGTCAAGCGCTTTCTTCTTGGATTCAAGCATGTCATGGGAGCTTCTGAACTCTTGCCCCAGACGTTCGCGCTTCTTCCTCTCCTCAGCTAGCTCAGCGCCTAATCTGTTCATTCGCTCAATCTGCTGTTGGAAAGCATGGACGGCCTTGTTTTTCTCGCTGCGTATCTGGGCTAGCTCCTGTTCTAACCCTTCGTTGATCTTCAACAAGGCATCTTTTTCTCTCACCACTTGCTCGTAGGCTTCCCGAGAAACAGTAGTTGGCTCTGCTACCGGGACAGGATCAAGAACTGGTGCATCTGGAAATGGCATCCTCAACTGACTAGCCCTCTCCCGGATCCACACCCTGTAAGGTTCATAGGCCTGACAGTCATTCTTCCCTAACAACGGCTTCCCCCTTCGGATAATACGCGTCGAGGCATACTGCAGCTTGGCTAGTAACTCCCCCTTCACGTCCCCGGTGAAGTACAGAGATTCCTGTACTTCTTCCTCCTTTGGCGGGTTCTTCAGCGCATATCCGAACTGACGGACCAACAGGGATGGGTTGTAATTGATACACCCTTTCCTTCCAATCAACGGGACACTAGGGTACCCCGAACAACTGAAGATAAGTTCAGACCCCAGTAGGTCTCTGTCAAACCACTCAACGTCTTCGGAAGATAGCCTCATTAGGCGCTCTGACCAGCTAGCGGTGGTTGCACTCTCCACAAAAGATCCCTTCCTGGGAAGATGACTCTTGAACCACATATGCAACAAAGGAGCACAGCAGTAAACCACCTTTCCCCTTCTGTTTTCATTCTTGTAGTGCAATGAGTGGTAGAAGTCCCCGATCAACGTTGGCACTGGATTGCCGGCAGCGAATAGATGGAAAGCATCCAGGTCTATGAAGTTGGGTAAGTTAGGGAACAGCACAATCCCATAAATACAGAGGGCCAAAATAGCATTGAAAACCACCCAACATCCGCTCTTGGCATACTCCTGCGCTTTGCCAACCAAGAAATCAAGAGAGAAACCTGATACCCCAAGCCAAGAAGTCAATAACAGTTCTGCAGCGTCCATATGTAAGGCTTTGGCTAAGTCCTCCAACTTGGGCTCAGCAGCAGAGTGAATAAAGGGAACCTTGTTCTGCACCGGTAACTCAGTAAACTCCACATACTCCTCAATGGTGGGTCCTAGAATGAAGTCAGCAAACGTAAAACATCTCAATGCGGGGTCATAGAACTGCATCAAGGTGTACAGCCCGTTCATCTCATCAGTAGTGGGCTTGCAGACTAATCTCAGTAATCTCCCGTGACTCATTCTGAAGCTTCTCCTAACCTCCTCATCAGCAAGAGATATCAGACCAAGCAAAGAAGTAATATCAGGTGAAGGCAGCTTATACGCAACTGTTTTCCTCAAACCGGCCATGATCAATATTCAGAAGTATGGGCACTAGAATCGGAGGATATGCAAATGCACCTGCAGCACAGACACACGTTAATGGGATGCAATGATAATGGGTATGCAAACAATGCAATGCAAGTAACATGCAACAGGGACCATCTGCCGTAGCTGAATAGCCTGAACCATATCAAGAAGTCTCGGATAGACTCCATAGAAGTCCTCAAACCCTGGTCTCAGATAGACCTAAAACAAAGCTCCAACAATGGTCTCTGACAGACCTCAAACCATAACTCCAATTGGTCTCTGGCAGACCTCAAGACTCTCAACTGGTCTCTGACAGACCTCAGAACACACCTCCAAATGGTCTCTGACAGACCTCCTAACTCTCCATAAATACCCAGTATCTCTGATCAAGAAATAACCGGTAGTCTGAAGGTCTAGTTACCTGCATAACCCCAAACCCTCTCACAGGTGGATGTCCTAATAACTGACAAAGGTATGGCATCCTATGCGGTCGTCGGCATCACAGACTTTCAGGGTTGATGATACGATTCCCAGAAGGAGTGGCATCATCAAATCCTGAAGAGGCCTCACTTAGCCGACTTCCAAATGATCGGTTCCCGGAGTCGACAATTCAGCTGACCAACAACCCCTTCGACCCAAAGGGTAGAAAAAGAAGCCAACCAGAAGAACCTCGTCCGAGTGTAGATTTCATAAGACACTAATGCAAGCAAAGCCGGCACGCGCCCACTACTCTCTACTCTAATTCTAGGTGCACTCAAGCCCAGGTCCGGCTTCTCACTCAATATCAGAACACCCGTCACACCCCAAGATACAACAATAATAATCCATATATACAAAGCTGAAAATAAAGGTCAGAAATATAAATCCATACAAAATCCTCGACGGGAAAACAAGCGTTAGGATTGACTCTCTTAAGGGACGTTGGATCCCAAATGCATAAGAACTATCGCAGTCCTTAGCAGCCAGGGGACGTTGGATCCCCAGCAGAGTCGCCAGCTGTCGCTACTGCGAAAATCGGCGCCGGCTGACAGAAGAGTCGCCACCGTGCGTTATTTATCCCACGGGAGGGAAAGGAAACGCTCAGAGTAAACCTCGCACAACATGGGAAAGGTATGGTCGTCGCAACCAAAACCTGGATTCGGGAGTCGGTTACGCAAGGGGAAGGTATTAGCACCCCTCACGTCCGTCGTACTCGACGGGATCCACGCTTGTTTTCGGGTATGGATTGTTATTCTATCTAAACTATAGGTCGAGGGTTAAAAAGAAAATAAAATGAAAATAAAAATGACTCGGCAAAGTATCGCACTTTATGCCTACGTATTCCCGCCTGGAACGAGAAATCAGAGTCAACGTAGTTCGCCTACCTACGGGAAAGGGGGGGAAGGTTGCTCGCTAGGATATCGCATCCTATGCCTACGTACTTTCATACAGCATGAAAGATCAGAGCAAACGTAGTTCGGGCCACGTACGACACAAGTCTGTCTTGGTTGATTTTATTCCTTCTGAAAAAGGTTTTTCTGATTAACAGTCCCGACGGACAAAAATGACGTCTTGATGAGTTCACATTCTTTTACGGAAGAAGTGTCTTTTATTGTGTTTGAAATCTTTATGATGTTTTCCTGTTTGTTTTGAGAAAGAAGAGACAGAACTCTAACCTACGGTTGCGAAGGAAATCAAACTGCCCTAATGTTATCATGCATGGGTTAAGACCTAGTGTCTATCATGCTCCTCTCTTGCGCAGAGAGAAACAGAGATCCTAAGGGAATAGACGGGAACAGAAACAATATCAGATATATACAGTAAAACAGTAAAATGCATGAATGCAACAGCACAAGCGAGGCAAGGGAGTCCCACTCAACCTCGAACCTGAAAAACAATAGGCAAAAGTGAACAGGCTTCACTTTCAACCCAACAGGGTAAACAGCAAACAATACAGCCAGGAAAACCAATCAATACATCAAGAACTGAAATACAGCAAAAATAAACAGCCACAGCAGCTCTGCATCAACACCAGTCTTCAAGTCATCTCCAATCAGCTACAAGCTTCGACAAACATCATTCTCCATCTCCACAGCTTTCAGCAATGTCTTGATCATCAGCCTTCCATATGCAATGGCTTTTCTTCAGGTCTCAATCTTCAGGAGAATCATCGGTCAACCAGATGAAGTGAATGAATGTTAGACAGTTAATTACCTACCAAGGGTGGTTCATCAACTATTAACATTAGACAGAAAGTTTCTCTCAAAAGTTCTATCTTTCAAATACATTCACTGATCCTTCCAAAGGAAGGAGGTGGATATTTGAAAGAGACTTTGAATCATAGAGAAAGGATGGATGCAGACAAGGCATTCCATGTTTGAGAAACAAGCTTTCTAATCTAGGGCTCTGCCTAGCTCCTAAACCCTAATCCTCACCAGCTGCTAGCAGGAATCTCCTCATCAACTCTGGAAGTTGGTCTTCAAGCTCTGGATCTCCAATGGCTTCATCTCCTCAAGTCTTCAGCTTCCCCAATCCCAGACAGTCCCAATACCCACACAGACAAATCAATAATCCCCAGAGGGCACACCACACCAATCAATCAAATATAGCAGTAATATATCAATAGCAGTAGGGGAATCCTAGTGATTTCCAAGGGAGACTATCCTATACCCATAACCCCTATAGTCCATACCCCAAAAAATCAAATGAAAATTTCCTAAAAGAAATAAACTATCTCACCTAAGTTGATTTAAAACCCTAGTTTTGTTCATGTTATTCAAGCCTAAACCAATCATCTGAAATTAATCCCTAAAAATATGAACTAAATTGCATATACAAGCTAACAATGTCTATTAATCAACCTAAAAAGAATGAGTGAAAAATATTAAAGCCACTAATAGAACAAAAATTATCAAAACCATGTATGAAATGAAACACTTAAAATATGCATTTATTTGGAAAATATGGGGAAAATATCAAATAAAAATAAAATGCAATTTTTATATTTTTATAATTTTCTTGACACTTTAAAGAAAATGTTAAAAAAAGAATGAATTAAAAATATGCAATTTCTAATTTGTTATGAATTTTCAAAAATGAATGAAAATAAAAAGAAATTAAAAAGAGAAAATAGAAAGAAATAAAGGGAGGGGGTGAGAATAGTAAGAAGATCCAGTTCAACGCGTTGGGCCCAGCAAGTTGGGGGGTGTGGATAGGAATACAAGCCCAATGCTGCGTTAATGAAACGCTGCGTTTCACGTGGCTTTGTAATTCCCTCCAAAATGCAGATTGAATGCCAGCCCTTGATCTTGGAGTCAATTCAACATTTTCTTTCCCATCCAACGGCCATTTTGTTTCTTCCCCAAATGAAACCCTAGGTTCAGGTTTCGTCCGTGCCATGCAACCAACTTCTAATGCCTCGTCCTCCTTCCCTAAGCCATGAAACAACACGATCCAAAAACCAAAATTGATCCCCTTCTTCCCCTCTATCCATCCATGGCCATAATTCATCTTGAAACAACCTCTAACCTTCAAACAGAGAGCACTAACACACGGGTACCACCATGAATATGTGTCCTGCAACTTCATTAAACCTTGCAATTCTTGATGTTAACTTGTTCTACATGCTACCCTGAGTACACTAAGTTATAATACACGCTTAAAAGCCCCATAACCAAAGCTTCCTTGATCTTGCAAGAATTGATACCATCTTTCGAAACTTCATGAAATGATCTTAAACTACTCATGGATGATCCCTAGATTGTCTCTATTGTTAATAACTCAAGATCTAACCCTAACAGTGACTAATCATGGTGATTCGAATCAAATTGCATTCTTACCAAATGGATATGGTGATGATGGTTATCCCTCGTTTCAACCCTTGCCACTTGTGCTAATTGATCCTTGGATGATGGTGATGGCTCCTGTGAAGAGAATTGGTGCTTAAATCCCTTGAGAATGGCAATTCACACCTTCATGCAAGTTGGAGTGATGAATGGGAACCAACAATCCAGCCACGAATCCTTGAGCCTTCTTCTTGCTTTTTACTCTACAACAATGGAGGATGATGATGATAACAGAGATTGAGATGATTGATGAAGCTTCAATGGAGTTTGAAGAGAAAATGCAAATTGGAGTGAAGGATTCAAAGTAATGTTTCCAAGTTCAAAGAATCACCAACCAATGCACAAATAGCTTCATTTCCTTATATAGGAGAGGATTAACAGAATGAGAAGTTTCTAGATTGGTCCTAGAGGGATCTAGAAGCTTATGGAACTTTCATGAATTTATCATTTGGTGGCATTTTGAATCATATCATATCATGCTTGCACCTTGGGTAAACTTGAGTGAAAATCTCCTCTCATAAGATATTAGGAGTGTATGTATGAAAAAACCAAACTTTCCTTGCCTTGTGTTAAGCTTTACCATGTTGCCTTATAATGTAAGAAACAAATTTACAAAGGAAGTCCAATTTTTAAACCTAAACTCAAAAATGTGGCTGAACCAATGTCTTTAAAATGATGTTGGGAATCAATTTGGTATATTGGATGACCCATATTGGCTTTGTAGATCTCTCAAACCATTTTCCAACTTGAACTTTTTCAAGTTATATGCCTTTTTTAAGTCATTTTTCACCACTTTTAAAATTCCATGCTCCAAGATTTTCCAAACTTTCACACCTTCTTTTCTAGCCTTAAAATCCCATTTTGAACAACTTTTATGTTGGGAAGTTTTCCATTTGAAGCTTCCTTGTATGAGTTTTAGGCATATGCTATGAATGACCTGTAATCACCAAATGACCAAAATACCCTTTGCTTGCCAAGACCATAAGTAGAGTTCCACAAATCATATGAAGGCATACTATACCATTATAGAAAGCCAAAACAATGAGGAACAACTCTTATGTTGACCAGAAATTCATTTGAAATCTCCTTGAGGGGTAAAAATTGCTTGGAAGTCAAGTCACTTTTACAGACAAAATTTCAGATACCTCAGATGACCTGTAACTTGCAAGGACCATAACTTGAGTTCTATAAATCTCCTTGATGTCTTCCACCACTCAAATTAAAGGTATCAAGATCCTCTACAAGTTTCATGTTGGCCAAGGATCCATTTGAAGCTTGCATTTTGACTTATCTTGCTTGGAAGTTTGACCTAAACTAGGGGATTTTACATAGAAACCCTAATTTAGAAACTCCTCTTCTCCTTGATTTCTCTTGAATTCTTCTTAGCACAACAACATATCCTTATTCTCCATGTCAAATGATGAACCCCACATCTCTTCGATAGCCCTTAATGCCTCTCCCACAATCCTTTGACCTAGGGTTGACCCAGGGTTGACCCAGATGAAACCCTAGTTGACTGTCTTCAACTGCAATACTTGTGATCACACCAAGGACTTGCCTCCTTCTTACAATGACTTTCCAAGTCTCCCATGATGCCCACATACTCTCCATGCTCTATCTACAGCTTACTTGTTGATCCTCAGACACTCTCAGATAGGAGCTAGAAGCCCTGCTTGATCCATTGACTTCCCAACTTTCAAATTCTTTCTGATGACTTGAATGAGGTTGAATCAGGATAATAACCTCTTGATAGGCCCCTAGAGATGAGAATAATGATTGGTCCCCCTGTTAGCTGACTTGCTATGCTTATGCTATGCAGATGAGTAACCTATGTACATGGCTCTATATGCAAATGCTAATGCAATTGAAACATAAACCAAGTGAATAAGGTTGAGCAAATTTTGGGGTGCAACACTCTTTCCGTTACGCAAACATCCCCATGTTATTTAACGTAAACAACAAATTTTTTCGTTCGTTCCTCAAAAGCAAAAGCATCACGAGAATGCACCCGAGTTCAAACAAAGTTTTGAAACTCCGAGGAGACGACAATTCTAACAAAACCAGTACCGTCTTGACACCTTAGATCTCCGGTTTATGTGAGTCGGTTTCACTACCTACGTGTACCAAAGTCTCAAGTGTCTACGCAAATTCAGCCCCAAGTAGTTTATACTAGCAGTCAGCACCATCCTAAAACACTTCTAAGCGAGCGACCGATGCAAATAAGTGTATGATCTCCAAAAAGATGAAAAATCATGCAAAGAAAGCTAGATAGCCCAAAATTATAAAGACACGTTTCCTTCTAAGTTAGGTGCTCCTCACCCGAGCATTTAGCCCAACAGCACGTAAACTCATTGAAAAATCAATGAAATAAACTTATGATCAATGAAGAAGATCAAAAACAGAAATGAGATCATATTCACTAACAGGTCGACTTGCCATGAAAGTGTATGGACAACGGGCTTAATGTGATTGCACTAGAACAAACAGGGTGAACTTGTCGCGAGAACCTTGACACCAAGCTACAGTAGCATGACTGGGACCGATTTGCATAAGAAGGAGACCTCCGAAGACTTGTAGTCCAGTGTCGTCATGGTACTCGTTTTGTTCTTACCAAGAATCCCGGTTTTTCCCAACTTTGCGAACGAAGAAGCTGCCTCGTGCTTGCCGACTTTTTCATGTTTTACTTGAGGACAAGCAAATATTCAAGCTTAGGGGATTTTGATAACACGAAATCGTATATATATTTTGATGCATAATTCAACTAAAGTTTAACTGTTTTCGATCCGATTTCGGGTTATTTCCGTGTTGTTTGTCTGATGTTTTGCAGGTATTTGATGATCACGTCTAAACAAGGCATTATGAAGAAAAGAAGCAATCTCAGATGAAATATGGACGAAAAAAGGGTGAAAACATCATGAAAAGCGCAGAAGGCTGTTTTTGCTGCTGTGACGACCGTCACAGCTCCATGACGACCGTCACACCTTGTGACGACCGTCATACAGGCAAAAACGCCCCACTTCAGTTTCACGTAAAAGAAGCAGTTCCAAGTCCCAAATAGTGGACCACTACTCCCTGATTATTCTGCCTCAAAGTCCACCCTCTTCAAGTTATAACCGTTAGAATTCCATTTCTATAAAAGGGGAAGAAGGGGACCTTAGAAAGGGAGCCGCATTCATACAATGAAGTGCTGCCCAATTTATTTCAAGAGCAAACCTTTCCAGTTTTTATTCTTATTTGTTTCTCCTTTCTTTTTCTGCATTCCTTTTATTCCTTCTGTAATTTCTATTTCTGTTGTACGATTAAATTGGCACAAATACCAGAATCCTGCCAACATCTGTGGAGGATCTGCCCAAAGGGCAATTGGAATATTTACAGGTTTCTCATTTCAATCGTAATTCCAGTTTTATTATGATGCATGCTATTATTTATTGTTTTTATTTATGTTTTATCTTTCCCAAATCCATGTCTAGCTGAATTTAAGTAATCGATATGTAGTAATAATTCGAAAGGGATTTGATAATAACTGGTTGAAAATTGTCTTTTCAAAAGTAATTTATGGTCTGAGTGTTTAAGATTAATTTATTGAATAAACTTCGTCGCGAAAGCGAGAACTTATTTAAAAGTAGTTTTGCCACGAAAGTGGGAAATTAATTAAGATACGAACCAACAAGCGAAAGCTGCGGCAAGATCAGATAGTAAACACTAGCCATTCATTTTAATAACAGCGAAAACACTTTAAAATGAATTAGAACTTAGAGATTTCCAAAAAATAATTTTAACCCCGAATGGGATACGAAAGTGTATGTTTGGCCCTTAGAATTATGATTAGCGTCAATAACCATCGTGAGGCGAGAGTCTTCAAATCACCATTTTCTGCTTAAATAAACTCTGAAAACTATTTCATGCACCGGTAACTTGTCAAATCCCCGAAGAATATAATCACTGCATATCGATTCAATTAATTATAATCTAAGTAACATTCTTAGTTCCCTTTTAGTGACAATCTTATTCCCTTAAACATATTCTACCTAGCTTAACATAGTAACTCCCGAGAACACTAGTTTGATTAGGAGTCCCTGTGGGATCGATATCTATTATTACTACGCGATAGACTGTGCACTTGCAGTTAGGTTGTATTAGACATAGAAAGTCGCGATCAACAACATTTTGCAAAAATAAGTAAAAAACAAAAAATGTTGGTGCTAGGGCTTGAACCCATGACCAGACGCTACCTATAATCACAATTTTTTAAATACCCGTGGTGAAAGACCTCATTTTTCACCATGTTGGAATTTTAACCGTGATTAAAAGTATTTTAATAAAATATAAAAAATGTGCGCTCATAATTATCACATATTGCTGCGGTGCGTAGGAAACCGTTGTTACTTTGGCGTTGTTATTTACACGTTTTGTAGTAGTATGTTAGAACAAGTTTGGTTCTATATCCACAATCGTTGAGTTTTGATGATAACAAAGTATAAAGAACCACATTGTACTCTAATAGTTTGTTAAGTGTGCATAATCTGAATAAGTCAGATGTTGGATAAAGCAAACTCTGATAAATTCAGAAGTTGTATAGAGCAAACTCTGACCCAGGCAGAAGCTAGATAGAGAAAAATCTGAATAATCCTCCATTTTCCTATCGCCTACCAGTTTTATCCATTTGCATTATGGAATTTTATGCCAAATGAAGTCATAATAATTGCAAAACTCAGAAAATCATTTATATACCACATTGACTTTAAATGCGTTGTTGCACCCCAAATTTGTCCTACCTTTACATAGTTTCTAGTGCCACTTTATTTTGAATGAATAAAATGGCACAATTGGCAAGAGACCGTGTGTAAGGAGTTGTGAGTGTGAGAGGTCGAGAGTTCAAATCCCACCTTCTTCACTTTTTGTTTTTCTTTTATTTTTGTTCTAACTTTTCTATTTTTCATAAAAAAAAATAACAAAAATAGTTTTTTTAATTATTTAATTATTATTTTCGTATTTTATTTAAATTATTTTTTAAAAATATTATTTTTCACTTTTTTCCATATTATTCATAAAAAACATCAAAAAATCAAAAAATTAAAAATATTAGAAAATATTTTATTATATTTAGTAAATAAATAGAGTTTTAAGTTGTTTTAAGTTTGTTTTAATTTAGTTTTGACTAATTCTTTAAGTTGGGCTTTAAAGTGGGAATTAGGTTAGAGCTAACCCTAATTTGTTACCTATATAAACATAAGTGATGGGAGGAAACTTCATTCACATCAGAAAATCAAGAACAGGTCATCAGAAAAGGAGACAAAAAGAAAAACGGCGGTCGTCAAGATCCGGAGGTTCAGAAGAGTTTCGAAGCTCATCATCATCACCTCCATTTGAGAAAGAGGAAAAGAGATCCAAAGAAGTTCGTCGAGAACCATTGCCGCCGGCGAAGAACAAGCGAAAGCATCACCAACCGGCAACTGAAATGTAAGCTTTTATGTTATCCCAATTAAAACCTCTTCCAAATAATTAAACTCTCATTTCATTTTTTAAACCTTTTCTTTTTTCTAACTAAAAACCCTTTTTGTGAATTATAACTAAAACCAGTTTTTGATTATAATTACAGTAAGTAAAAAACTTAAAACTTTTTCTTAATTAAAACACTAACCACTAATAATTTTTTTTAATAAATAAACAGTGTTTAAAACACTTTTATAGTTAAGTGAAAACATTTTTACTAACTTAAAATTAACCCAGTCCTAAAATTAAAACTTTTTTTAAGTATTAAAATTAACATTTTTTTTAAGTTTTAAAGATTAAAAATTAAAACATGTTAGAAAGGGTTAAAACTTTTTTCTAAAACTTTCTTTAAAATTTTAAAACTAACATTCTTTTAAAGTAAGACTAACGAACCTTTTTTTTTATGTAAACTTCTTCTTTTAAAAAAAAAAACTTATGATTAGAGTTTTTTTAATTTAAGACTTTCTCTTTTAAAAATTAAAATTAAAATTAAAACTTTCTAAAGATAAAAAGTTAAAACTAAAGTTTTGTTTATTTAAAAATTAAAACCTTTTAAAATTAAGACTAAAATTTTAATAAAAAAAATATAAAAATTAACAGAACAATAATAAAAATGCCAAATTGCATTTTCGTGTTTCTTTTAATATAAAATATGTTTGCCATATTTTCGTCTAACTTTTCACTAACGTTCTCTGTTTCTCTCCTCAGATTATACATAGATTATGATTCATATTTATTTTAATTTATTTTGTTCCATGAATGTAATTTACGCGAGGCCATGGTCGCGATTTATTTTGTTTTTGTTTTTTTTGGGATTTGTAATTTACGCGAGTGATCGTCGCGACGCTTTCTTTACTTTCCGCACTTTAATTTTGCCGTATAATATTTTGTCATGTTTGCATGTTTTTACCGTTAGAATCCCTCCGAAGGAATTAGGTCTAGCCGTTTGACCGCCGAGTCAATAACCCTAACCTTTGACCGTTTCAAAACCCTAATTAGCCTAGGCGTCCCGCCGTGGACGAAAATGCCCTTTACCCTAGCATTAGGTCAAAGAGTCGCCGTACTCTGTTTAGGGTTTCCCGCCGTGGAATCCCTAATTTCAACCCTAAATTTTCAATTAACAAATTCAACATAGAAATAGGAGTCTCAAAGACTCCACGTAAGCGTGTCCTTAAGATACGTTTATTCCCCATTGAAACCTTGACCACAGTCAAGACGTTTCTAACCTCCCTTTCGAGGGGAACTACGATTACTCTGATTCCATTCCCTATCCAGGATACGTAGGCACAAGATGCGACGTCTTGCCGAGTAAACTTAGGACTAACCCTTAGGTCTTTAGGTCACTCTATCCCTTAGCTCAATATATATTAAAACAGATAATAAAATATAAAAAAAGCATACAATAAACAAAAGGTTCCTGTAGAGTACTACAGAAGTTTAGGGTGCTAGTACCTTCCCTGAGCTTAACCAACCCCTTACCTAGATCTCTCCCCGCATTGTCTTTACGATGCAAAATTAGGTTTTCCTCTTTTGACCTTTTCCTTCGGATAAATCAAAGAGCGGTTGTGAACTAAAGATGCGACTCAAATTAATTAATAATTTGATATCATATTCTAACCGCAACATGCGTAATCGTCTCTTTCCACAAACATTTCATTGAAAACATCTCTAGATAGCTTCATATCCCCTAAGACCTCTGCATAATGGCAAAATGTTCACGTTTTTGTATTTTTCATCTATCGAAAGCAGTGTCTCGATTGCACTTGCAATTTCAAAGGGTGTGTGGTGCATCTGATATTCTTGTGGTAATTCTATTGGTATAATCCATATTTGAGGATGTGATTAAAGTATTGTGTCAACTTTCACTATGCCAAAAAAGACCTTTAGCAGCGCTTTTTTTGGCCTTTAGCAACGCTTAAAAGCGCTGCCTAAAGTGCCGCTGCTAAAGGTAAAAGCAGCGTTTTTTTTGGCCTTTAGCAGCGCTTTTTTTTTTGCCTTTATCACCACTTTTAGCAGCGCTTTTTTCACCCTATAGCAGCGCTTTTTTTGGCCTTTATCAGCACTTTTAGCAGCGCTTTTTTCACCCTATAGCAGCGCTTTTATAAGCGCTGCCTAATCCCACTTCACCTCCCCCCTTTAGCAGCGCTTTTTAAAAGCGCTTTCTTAGACCCCCCTTTAGCAGCGCTTTTTTAAAGCGCTGTCTTAGACCCCCCCCCCTTAACAACACTTTTCTAAAGCGCTTTCTTAGACCCTCCCTTTTCCAACCTATAGCAGCGCTTTTTTAGGCCTCTTTTTGCCCCTTTAGCAGCGTTTTTTTAAAAGCGCTGTCTATTCTTCACGATTTTGAAATTTTTTTTTTAAATAATCACATTTTTTATATATTTTTCAATAAACCTGCTTATAACAAATACATTCCCTGCTTATAATCCAGGCCTTTAGTTCAACAGTTTGCCCTTATATATAACAATTATTTTGGCCTTATTTTTGTGTATTCATCACTTTGCAATATTATACACAATAACTAAAGTATACATTATAATTCATCACTTTGCAATATTATACACATAAACCTGCTTAAATATATTACAACACAGTCCGATCCTCAGAACAACATCACATATACAATCAATTTACATATAATTACAAATCCGATAACTTTACAAATAGATACATTATAAAATTCTCAACTCAAGAATAAATTGACACCATTCCTCCTTAATTTCTTCCAATCTTGCTTTCGATTAAGTACCGCACTTGAAATCATCAAAATACTACATAATATAACAAAACATGCACGATTTAATTTTAAAACTAATTACTCAGATAAAATATCAGTTAATTATCAAAATGAATCATATAACTTATGAATTGATCCATACCATGATTGAAATCTCTATTTGACCAGAAAGAATAATTTTCTTCATAAAGCGCAATACAAAAGAGATTCTAAACACACAAACCTCATTCCGAAGCTCGGCGCAGTAAACAGATCCAAAGCCACCTCGATCGATTATATTTGTCGCGCTAAATCTGTCAGTAGCTTTGGCTAACTCCTCATACGAAAACTCCACTGACTTATCAACCGTAATACATGTCAACCTCGGAGAAGCAATAGTAGTCGATTCGGAGGCCTTATCCAAGCTGCTTCCACAACCTAAATCCATGGAACAGA
The DNA here is from genome assembly GCA_963859935.3 of Lathyrus sativus. Lineage (NCBI taxonomy): Eukaryota > Viridiplantae > Streptophyta > Magnoliopsida > Fabales > Fabaceae > Lathyrus > Lathyrus sativus. Next base: position 111,614,894 of record OZ012735.1, read on the forward strand.
TAATACTCATATATAGTTTCATATTTTGCATGAAAACTTAATCTTCAATTTAGAACTAGAAAATCTCACTATACAGTTTACAATAAAATATGATATACCATGTTGGAGTTGACTATATTGATCTTCGGACGCACTCGGGATTGGTAGAAGAGTTACATGAGCAACTTTTTTTCTTCCATATAGCACAAAATAGAGAATGAGTGCCAAAAGTAAAATCCCAAAAGCTCCTTCAACAACTATGCCAGCAATGGCTCCTTTGGACATTCCTATATACAACAATGTCAGCATCACATAGCAATATTTATTTACCCTGCCATGATTTTTCATGTCACTCTTTTAACTTTATATATATATATATATATATATATATATATATATATATATATATATATATATATATATATATATATATATATATATATATATATATATATATATATATATATATATATATATATATATATATATATATATATATATATATATATATATATATATATATATATATATATATATATATATATATATATATATATATATATATATATATATATATATATATATATATATATATATATATATATATATATATATATATATATATATATATATATATATATATATATATATATATATATATATATATTGATTAACATATTTATGAAACTGCAATGTGTACTGTACATCACCTGATCTGCAAAAATGAAGAAAAAAACAAAGCATAGATGTTCAAGTTAGAAATTAAAAAAATATATATATATTAAAGGGAAAATGTTGGAATATTCAAATCAAATTTAGCATGTAGGATGTAAGGTTATGGAAATTTCAGCATACTTTAGCTGTAGTGGTGGAAAGTTTCCATATTCATCTGCAAAACATGATTGATAAAATAATCAGAAAAAACTATAAAAAAAATAAGTTACAATGCATTAACTAAGTATAATATAATCTGTATTGTTTTGTTTTAAAGCCAGATAGTGCCAATTGTTCTTAATAAATTAAACATTTTTCTTGATCAAAAGTATAAAAATAAGCATCTCTTCTAGCTTCTTTTTTTATTAATTCTGTCATGTTGATATATTTCCAAATGCATGGGTGGAATATGCTGAATCTTTTTCATATTCCATTATTTTTCATTACAAAACTTCACTATCCAACAAGTGTATGAAATTGTGTCAAAAGGAATGTGAAAGAGACATAAATAGGTGGGTTTAGCTAGGCTCTTTCTTTTGAATCCTACTCCTTATGTCAACCAAATCAAAACTGAAATATTCACTGAAACAATGAACCACATAACAGTTTTCCTTCATTGTTTTTCAACTTTTGTAGCTAGCAGAAGAAATAAGGAGACTAACAGCAACACTTTTTAACCAATATTTTTCGCACAATGAAATTAATCGATGCAAACATTAGTGGCAATAGCGAGTCGAACAAGCATGAGACCTTAATCAATCTATACCACAGATAGCAACACATCATAACTATTATATTTCCAATTCTACACTGCATATGTTATGTATTAAAAGAATGTGAGATAGTTATGGAATGTGAGATAGTTATGGGATGGTTATGGAGAATGTTAAAAACAGAATATAATATCAGTTCAAATATTATATGAGAACAACCTAAAGCAACTAAAAGATTCAAACTCCAATAATGCATTCAACTATGAGAACAATAAAAATGGAAAATGAAAAACTTCAAATACCTTAAAATGGTGGAAATGCGTTGGTGGAGGACGGATATGACCGTAAAAAATGGACGGACGGCGGCAAAATGAGGTGATGACGGAATGACCGGAGGAAAGACGACGGACGGAGGCGCGGACAGAATGCGTCGACGGTGACTGTTCTAATTCTGAATAGGGCAACGTTCACGAGTGGAAATAAGAAAGAAGAAGACTGTTCTGATTCTGCGAAAATATTGGGATTTTTTAAATTTATGCTACTTAAACCTATAGCAGCGCTTTTTTTGGCATTTAGCAGCGCTTTTAAAAGCGCTGCTATAGGCCTGCCTTAGGACCCCCTTTAGCAACGCTTTTTTTGGCATTTAGCAGCGCTTTTAAAAGCGCTGCTATAGGTCTGCCTTAGGACCCCCTTTAGCAGCGCTTTTTTAAAAGCGCTTTCGTAGACCCCCCCTTTAGCAGCGCTTTTTTAAAGCGCTTTCTTTGACCCCCCCCTTTAGCAGCACTTTTTTAACAAGCGCTGTCTTAGGTATGCTATTTTTTTGTTTTTTTTTCATGACCCTCTAACAGCGCTTTTTTAGAAAGCGCTGTCTTTTGTTGCGCTGCTAAAAGTCATTTCTGGCGTAGTGTTTGATACTCTTAGCACTCTTGGTTTCAATTTTAAGGACACCATGGACTACACCATTGATGAATATTTACTAGCAAGTGCACTAATATTGTAATCAAAGTAATAAAATAAATTTGTCTCCATAAGGATTGCAAATTTAGAATAAGGTACGTTGTCTGATATAAATAAAAACAATAAATGAGGGGTTTTTAGAATTGTTTGATCGAAAGCACAAGAAATAGTTTTTATAACAATGATGATAAAGGCGGTCAGGTCTTATTATTAAAATTCCCTATTGCTACTTGATTGTTGAAACACACGTTAACAGACATGCAATGACTATACAGTTACACGATAGACTAACTCTACCGATACATCTAAATCCTAGGTGGAAAGCTCACTAGTATAGGTGTCAATTCCCTGATCCCTCAAGTCAATTGTAACGTCAGACTAGACAACATAGTGCACTAGTCCCTAAGTTAAAATTCCTAATTATCCTATCCCTAGTCAATTATCGAATTCAACAATTATAGTAGTTCAAATAAATAGCCCTAAGGTCAGTAGTCATTACTTATCAAAATCAAATCGAATGTCATAACAAACATTAGGCAATGAGCATAATCTATAACTGAATAATAACATAGAGTCAAGACAATTACATTTGTAGAAGCAAGCCTCATCTCAAAGTTTTGATGACGTCAACATCAAGATCAAGAATATTTCATCTGGGCAAAAAGGCAAACGCTTTCAAAAGACCAAGAGCAAGTGGAATGGAAGTGATCAACATTCAAAGCTTCATGAACATCTGACTGATCAACTTTCAAGTTTTGGACACAAGCTATGGTATATCAAAATTCATTAATTTAATTGATATACAAGTGTTCAACATCTTTATCATTTGATCACATTGCATAAGCATATTTTTTAAACTATTAGAATTGGTATAACACTATTTTTATAAGCATTTTTTTGAAAAATAGCAGTGTTAACCGATTAACCATATAGGTTAACCGGTTAACCATTTCAAATTTTGAATATTTTGGTATAACGTTCAAGTGTTAACCGATTAACCATATAGGTTAACCGATTAACACTGAACGTATTTTGAAAAATGGCTTTGTTTCAAGTTCAAAAATGGTTTGAAAATTATACCAGTTCATATTTTGAATTATACTCAAATATACCTGTTGGAAAAGGTGTGTTTACACATATAAATTCTGAGTTTTTCAAATTGAAAAACAATCCTCCAATAATCATTTTCAAAATATTATTTGAATCAAATTCACCACTTTAAAATACTTTTCAAATTTTTCAAAAGTGTTCATATTGATCATATCTTTCATATGCATAGCATTGAACACTTGTTTTGAAATTAAATGAGTGAATTTTGATCAGAAGGAGAAGATCAATCTCAGCATTGACATTACCATTATTACTCTCAAATCAAAGTATTCAGATTACTTGTTTTTGACTTGTGATCCAGGATTGTTGGACATAAAGGTGAGTGTTTACAAGAGGATTGTTCTTGTACACTTGTTTATTTTTATTGTTTGATAGTAGGCCTCACCGGTTGATGGTGTGATAGGTTGTACTTTATTAAACAATAGTGAAAACTCTCTTTCGTGTTGAAAGGGGAGTGGAGTACTCTCGAATTGTGAGGGGAACCACTATAAATCTTGGTGTCCACTGTCCTTTTACTTTCCACTGCATTAATCACCAAGAACCTAACCAGTAAAATTTCAAGAATACCGAAAAACCGGAAAAAGTCCCTAAAAGCCTAATTCACCCCCCCCCCCCTCTTAGGCATACTCTGTACTTACAACATTAACATCATTCGATATTATATTCCAATCAAATACAAATAGGTTCATCATCAAATAAGACCTAACCTGAGAGAAATCTAGCTACTCATGTTGAAATTAATCAATACCATGAGTGTAGACTCGAATATCGTGAATAATCATCGAAGAATAAGCTCTCCAATAGCTCCAATGGTCTCCACAAGCTCCAAAATTTCCCAAATTTGTGACTTTTTTTCTCTAGGAAATTGAACCCCCTTTTTGTTATCCAGTTTTTTTTCTTTTAAAGCCCCAAAAAGCTTGTGAGGAAAGTTTCTTAACGTAACTGCATTGAGGATCAATGTGGACGCATTGTGTAATGATGGCGAAAATGAGAGCGCATTCTGAAGTGGCACTGACACGTTTATTTTAATGGATACAACATGCTTTTGCTCATTTTCACCAATTTTCACACCAAGTCCTTTTCTTCACCCTTTGTCACTTTTCCACAACTTTTCCACACTTTTGCTTCTAACTTAATCATTTTTAGTCCAATTTGTCTGATCTTCTTGCTAAATGACGTGTAATAATAGCATGTTATCACAACCACAAACTTGTTCTATTGGTTGTCATCAAGTAACATGTCTGCAAACTGAAACTTTATCAGAAATAAATCACAGTCTTTGTCACTTACTTTTGTTGATCGAGATATTTGTTCCATGCTTTGATCCTATCAACTCAGACCCCTTCTTCCATCACTAGTACTCAACCTATCTCCCTACTCACCATTATGCGTTTAATTTCAAGGGTGTTCACTCAATCAACATAGAAGAGTAAAAATCAATGAATTTGTAAGTTATCTGCAAAATAAATCAGATCATATTTAAACACACACATTTGAGGATTTTTAAGTTTGTAATGTGTCTTATGTTAGAGTAGGATAATTTTGGGATAGTAGGCTTACACCTTGGATTTACGTACCTATTTATCCTTCTATTACTCTTTCTATAATATTGGATACTAAAGAGTTTTCTTATTTTTGGTCTTATTCTCTACTTTCTTCTTTCTCTTTTTTCTAAATGTCATGTTTTTGACAGCTTATGTTTCTTTTTTCTTTTTCTCTTTCTTTTTATTTGACCAATTTCTCTAGAACCCCCAACCCCAAACTTAAATGTTGCTAACTTACAAAAGTAACCTCAAACTTAATAATTAGCATATATTGGAAATGTAATCTATCTACCTAACTCCAAAGAGGATGAAAAGATTTTATCTTTCAAGTCAAAGGCTCAAAATTGGCTAAGTCACCAAAGAAAAGGTTAAAGCTCAAATTTGTTAACAAGGGATATCAATTATCATGCAAGGGTGGTTTACAACATCATAGAGTCTTCAAAAACAACGGCCACTATGTGTGTTTATCAGATCAACTAATTAAAACAGGTAAAATGAAAATTCTAAATATTAAAAATGCATGGATACTCTCATATAAATATATAAGTAAACAATGGAAATATTTGGGCTCAAGCCTCACTTGCTTAGATATCTAGAGGCTGAGTACAAGCAGCGATTTCCCTTTTCTTCATCATCATTGCTCATCTTGGGCATTTCAACCTCAACCACTTTATTCACTTTTTTATATGTGACTGCTTTTCTATTCAATGGTAAGGTAGTAACTCAACTAAAAAAGAAATAAGCACAAACAAATTCATTAATCGGGGAGAACTAAATAGTAAAAAATTAATGGTAGAGAATTTTTTTGGTAGCTCCTCCTCTTGATCATATTGGTACATATACGGCTCATTACAAAACAAAAAGAAATGCAACTAAAACAGCTGAGTCATATACTATTATTCGGGCGACAGAATTCACGAAGCCGATTAATCTGGTCCTGGTATTGTTAATTTTACATAGCAAAACAAAATTCAATCCCCCTTCTTGTGTACTTGTCACAACTTCACACTTCATTTTATATTTAACAACACAGTTGGTTAAAAGTTAGAAAAAGAGATTAAATTTATATAAGTATTAGATACTGACGATTTTCATTCTCAATCAAATAAAGGTATGTGTATATTTGAGTTTGTACAATCACATCCTCTTTTAATAGTTCCATGACATGCAGAAAACACACATTAAATCAAAGTGTTGGGATGCTATAGCAGGGTGCTAACTCCTGGGTCATTTTCCATAACATTTATGTCCCCAAAAAAACCCAACAAAGAGGACTACATGGTTTCTTTACCTGTGTTTCTTTCCCTGTTGATGAAGACCTATGTTCCAAATGCACATATATCATCCACCAAATTCAACTGATCATGTTCAACAATCATGTTGCAACCATAATGGATCGTACTCAACTGAATATAATAACAAAAAATGATACACAACTGTGATAAACCATATATTAGGATATAATATGATAATCACAATTGTAAGACCGACTGAAATAATACACACGGGTTGAGAAAATATAAGTTGTTCATTAAAAAAAATAAGAATGTGTACACTTACAAAAGGGCCTGAGGTTGTTGAATATTGTTGTTCACTTCAAAGATCTTTGATCTAGCCAGAAGTTTCATGACAGTTCCACGATTTGAGGCAAGGATAAAAAACCTTCTTTCAAATCCATGCAAGCTTTGGAAGGATTGCGACCCTTGTAACAATGCGCCAAGTAATTTTCCTTCGGCTACATATTCAAAAGCTTTTTAGTTGGTGTCACACTTGACTACAATTTCATATCATGAAATGTTCTTTGAAAACATAAAAATATAATTAAAATAGATCAAACTTAGATATCAATTCTAACCACTTCAATAAATGAATATTATCGACTCAAAGTCCTTGCTCTCTATATCCTACAATATGCATATTATCGTTACATGTAAAAATTTACATAAACTAGGTTTATTTCTTCGTAAGTGCTAATCATTTCTGTTATACTTTTAAGGCTTATCACAATGGCTTCAACAATCATATTTATACCACGCCTCAAATCTATTGCATTCATTCCAATTTCAACAAATTTACGTTATGCAAATATTGATCGAACAAGAATTGTAGCACATGTAGTTCCTGCAAAAAGTTAGACCACTCACTATATTACCCAATCAAATAGCAACAATTGGAAAACATTAGCATGTCAAATATAATAGCTTACCATCACCAACGACATCATTGGTAGCATTAGCAGCCTTCTTTACTCGACCGACACCAATATTCTTGACTTTATCCTGGAACTAAATGTTCTTAGCAACAATTATTCCATCTTTAGTCACTTTATGTGATCACAACATAGAAGACACAATGTACATATTCACCAGGTGTCTTCTCAACCTTCGTACAAGAATAATGTAAAATAAGAAAAACATAAATAACAAAAAGAAAATACAAATAAGGATGAGATTCCTGTGAAAAATGGAAATGAAATTAATAAGTTGCATTCGAGTTATTTCCCATTTAGCAGTTTACTCAATAAATAAAAAAATAGAAAACATAAATATCTTACCTTATAAACCTACCCTGATTTCAGACCATTTTACTTAAATTTAGCATAGAAAAACATGTTTCAACCATTTCAGACCATCGAATTTCTTACCTTATAAACCACATCAAATCCACCTCGGCTAATCTTGCTCTCATCCGAGATACCATTTGTGGCAGCTTCAATTGTGGAAAAGTCAAATTGCAAACACTCTATATCAGTAAGATCCTTCATCCGAACTACAAAAACAGTACAATACAATATTAATCTTCAACCAAATTACAATAAACTGAACCTATGAAACAGTTACTATTAATTAATAATCTACTATAAATAAATAGAAGTGTTGAGTCATAAGGCTAAAAACTTAGTTAAACTTACAAGAATAAAAACAGTGATTAATTACAAGGCATACACATTCATAAACAAAAACACAGAGATAATGATTTTCATAAACAAAGTTGTTTGTTGTCATTTCCCCACTATGTAAATATTATACTAAAGATTAATTCAAAGTCTTGACAACTAATAACTGAATAAAAGATGGTATATTTGGTCAACCCAACAATAGAGCAGAGATAATGTATTGGTCATTGACAGCCATCATTATGATATTAACCTGCTATGGAAAATGATGTATGGTAAATATGCACTATCAAAACCTAGAAACTTACCAAATTGTGACAACACTGAATATAGCAAAATGCCACCCATGGAGTATCCAATTGCAAGCAACCTCCAATCTTTTGGTATGCTTTGTTTCAAAATGTATTCCATATGTTCGATAAAGATAAAACCAAAAAATTCATATAAGAATAAGATATACGCAGCCAAATAAAATAAAAGCATACGCACAACTTAGTTAAGTTTGCGAGAATAAAAACAGGGGTTAGTCACAAGGCATGCACATTCATAAAAATAGTTTAAACATGGCTAATATTTAACATGAAATGGCCATTTTGTGCTACAAAAATATGCAGTTGCAGTATGAAATGAGAAAAAACGGACATTGTAAAATGCAAAAAAAAGGTGCATAATGCACTACTTAATCATACCGGCTTCAACGACTAATCACACCAGCCACAACATCTTAGAACAGAAAACAATTTTGCAAGTGTATTCTAATAAAAAGTGAAGCAAAAAAATTGATCAATGGCATGATAAAATTTCGTTTAAATTGCTGTACATAACCGCCAAAGTTTTTCCATATTTTTTTAATATTCACTACATTTGTTGTAAGAGTTTGTGAAATTTGTAGGATCTTAGTTCTTCAATGCAAATGATCCCGTACTTCCCAACAACGTGTCAGTGAATAACATGTCAGTAGAAATATAGAGAATAAAGCATGGTGTTGTCCTATTTAAAAAATCAAGCTAGTAAATTTTATAACCTGCAGATGATGAAAAGGATGTTATACTATGCAAATGATGCAAAGTGAAAGTAAAGTTGGATGAATGCAAGTTTAAAAATGTTTGGTCAAAATTTGGGGTATGACAACCAGAAATTAAAATAAACAAACTAAAACAAAACATTCACACACTAAGCCTTGTTGAAAATATTAATAATCTACGACAACAATGCCAAAAACATAATGACAATTTACTAGCAAGTGAACTAGCGTTGTAATCGAAGTAATAAAATAATTTCGTCTCCACAGGAATTGTGAATTTAGAACAATGTATGTTGTGCGATATAAATAAAAACAATAAACGGGGTGTTTTTAGAATTGTTTGTTAGAAAACAGAAGAAACAGTTTTTATAACAATGATGCTAAATGCGGATAGGTCTTATTATCATAATCCCTTATTTCTATTTGATTGATGAAACACATATTAATAGACATGCAACGACTACAAACTTGCACGACAAACTAACTCTACCACTACACCCAATCCCTTAGCGTGAAATTCATTAGTATTTTTTCATCAATTTTCACACTAAGTCCTTTTCTTCACCCTTTGCATTTTTTCATACTTTTTTCATACTTTTGCTTCTAACTTGCTCATTTTTAGTCCGATTTGTCCGATTTTTCTTGCTAAATAACATGTAATGATAACATGTCATCTACCATGCGCATATCCTTATAGTTATAACATTGAAATTCATAGAATCCTCACCCAAGGATGTCATCTTCCTCTACTCTATAAATTTCCATATTGATGCAGACTTCTCGCGGAGTTCTCTTGCGGTTAAAGGTGTGTAAGTTTTTGTCATGACTATCCTGCCATGCCGATTTCATTTCCATTCCTCAAGCCCCTATTCATACTCAGCCCAGGTTATTTTGACACATAAAATATGATATTTAATCGTGCGGAGTCGATAGTTAACTTGTTTGTACATCATTAGATATTGGAAACCTATGCAAAGGACCATGTGATGATTGGATGAGATTGAGATTCAACTAGTAGCTTTAATCCAACACTATCATGGACAATTGTCAAGCTGAAAACCTAATCTCTTATTTATATCAACTTTTTATTTTATTCAATACTCCCTTCGTCTCATAATAAATATCTTATTTGAAATGTGCGCGGTTCTTAAAAAATAATTAGATGTGTTGATTTTAATGATAAAATTGACATCTTTTACTAAAATGTCCATATTTGTTATAGTTTGTGTAGTAGTCAAAACACATGAAAATTATTGAATAAGGGTATAGTAATAAACAATAATAATAAATATTGTATTTGTATTTTAAAAAGACATTTATTTTGAGACATGAAAAAAGTGTTGAGACGGAGGTAATAACATTTTAATTTCTAAATAAATTAATTTGATTTTATTCAATAAATTCGTATTGTTATTTGTGGTGATTCATTGAATCTTTAAAATAAATTATACGAATGTAGTTCATCTATCAATTAATATTTTATTTAGTGGATAGATTGAATCGATTCAATAATTTTATTTAGTGGATAAATTGAATCGATTATTGAATAAATGGGATGAATGGTGGATTGGGCTGATCATTGAATAAATAAAATGGATGAATAATCATCTCATAGATGGAATTGTCATTTGATTTTAATATAGTGTTAAAGTCTATAAAAAATTTGATAAACCACATGCTCTCAAATTTTCACTATTGTATAATCATCATTTCAAATTTTCACTATTGTATAATCATCATTTATATTTATGTATCAAACTCAATAATAATATTAAATGTGAGAGTATATGTTGAGAGTTTCACTTTAAATAAAATAATATTTAAATAATTGTTTTAAGTTACTCCTTATTTTACAAGCTAATTTTTGTAGATTCACCAATAATTCTAAAACGTAGTTAGATCAATAAATGGAGATTTACTAAGAAATTTCTAAAATCCAATACAAGAGAAATTGCGAAAGTAAATTTTATAAATTCTCTCAAATCATATAGCATACATTCTAAAAGAAAATATTTTAAAATAAATTAATTGTATTTTTAATGTGTCTGCTCAGTTATTTAATTTTAGGATTGTAAAATAAATGAATGGGATGTATATAAACTAGATTATCAATTGAAGAATTAAAACAATAAATTAAATATTAATAATTTTATTAATTTTTTTTAAAAAATATTTAGTTCAATCTATCAAATCCATCAATTAACATATTCTTACTGGATGGATGTCCATCCATCAAAAATATATTTATTTAAAAAGATATTTTTTATTAATTTACAAAAATGATTTTTTTATTAATTTGAAAAAATGATTTTTTTTTATTTTTGAAAATAATCAATTTTTTTCTTTGGAAAAATTGATTTTTATTATTATTTTTGAAATTTCTAAGAAAAATTTGCTTTTTTGTTTTTTTATTTTTCGAAAAAACAGTTTTTTTTCCATTTCAAAAAAAATTGATTTTTTTCTTTCGGATCTTTTTTGGAAATATTGATTTTTTTTTGCATTTTCGGAAAAAAAATCGATTTTGTGTTTTTGAAAAAAATTAATATTTTAATTTTCTAAAGAAATTTTTTTTATTGAAAAATCTATTATTTTATTATTATTTTAAAATAGATATAATAGAGATATAAAAAGTCAATTAATTATTAAAATATGTTAGATAGATCGAATGAATACACACATATAAATGAATGGATTTAGTCTAGTTCATTATATGACGGATTTTGATGTGGTAGATAAATTTGATAAGTTTTCTTATAGATAAATTAGATTGATTTTATTTTAATGAATTCAATTATTATTTTTAATTTGTGAGACATTGGATCGAACTCTAGTGTGGTCGAAGTCTGTTCGCAAGTAATGCGTGTTGTAGTCGAAGTTTGTTCTAACATGCATGAGTAAATATTGCTAAGGTTGTTAGCATGAGTAAATATTGCTAAGGTTGTTAGCATGAGTAAATATTGCTAAGGTTGTTAGCATGAGTAAATATTGCTAAGGTTGTTAGCTTGTAATGGGTAATGGTTAAAAAGCCCATTAGGTTAGTGTGCTATTTTATTATAAATAGGATGCTAGTTTCTCAATCTTGGCATAAGGAAAAATAGGAAGATTAAATCCTAATTTCAAGTGAGAGAGGTTATTTTGTTATTCTTGTATACTTGTAATCTTGTTCAAAGAGAAAGGAAAGAATAGCAGTTTAATAACCAATCCTTGTTGTTCCTTGTTGTTTTACCTTGTTTTCTTTGTTAACCCTAACCCTTGTGTGTTTCTTGATCATTAAGAAACCGTTTATACTTTGTTTAAAGGTATCCGATTCACAACAAATTGGTGCGGTGAGCGTGGAGAAGATGCCTTCAACAAAGTATGAGATTGAAAAGTTCACCGGAGTGAACGACTTCGGTCTGTGGCGCTTGAAGATGAAAGCCCTATTGGTTCAGCAGGGTTGTTTGGAAGCGTTGAAGGGTGAGGCAGCCATGGACGCTGCGTTAACGGCAAAAGAAAAGACGGGCATGGTCGAGAAAGCCCACAGCGCAATATTATTGAGCCTTGGTGATAAGGTTCTTCGACAGGTATCAAAGGAGACTACAGCATCGGGATTATGGGTGAAACTTGAAAGTTTGTACATGACCAAATCTCTGGTGAATCGACTATACCTGAAGCAAGCTTTATATTCATTCAAGATGAGTGAAGACAAAGTGTTGGCTGAGCAGTTGGATATGTTCAACAAGCTGATTCTTGATCTTGAAAATATTGATGTGAAGATCGATGATGAAGATCAAGCACTATTGCTGCTGTGTGCTTTGCCCAGAACACATGCTCACTTCAAAGAAACTCTCTTGTATGGAAGGGAGTCCCTGACCTTTGAAGAAGTTCAATCAGCCTTGTATTCTAAGGACTTGAACGAACGAAAGGAGCATAAACCTTCGACGGTGGGCGAAGGTTTGGCCGTTAAGGGAAAATTCTTGCGAAAGGATGGTAAGTTCGACAAGAAAAAAGGTAAAAGTCAACAGAAGTCTTATAGTGGCGAAACATCTAGTATTCGATGTTACCACTGTAAGAAGGAGGGTCACATAAGAAAGCTGTGCCTTGAACGCCTGAAAGATCATGGAGGTAATGGCAATGCAGCCATTGTTCAAGATGACTTTGACTCATCTGATGTTCTTGTGGTTTCAAGTGGCGACTCGAGGAAAGAGTGGATTATGGATTCAGGTTGCACTTGGCACATGTCTCCAAACAGAGAATTGTTCGAGGAGCTATGTGATCAAGATGGTGGATCTGTGCTGTTAGGAAACAACAAATCTTGCAAAATTGCAGGTATTGGATCTGTGAGATTCAAGCTCCATGATGAGTCAATAAGGTTATTGACTGAAGTCAGGTACGTACCTGACTTGAAGAGAAATTTGATTTCTCTTGGTGAATTCGACAGAAAAGGATATGTTTTTCAAGGAGAGAAAAGTATCCTAAGAGTCATGAAGGGGTCGAAGGAAGTCTTGAGAGGCGTGAAGAAACAAGGCTTGTATACCCTTGAGGCTGAGGTTGTAAGTGGTTCGACAAATGTTGCATCCACGAAATCTATGTCGAAGACAGAATTATGGCACATGAGATTGGGCCATGTCAGCGAAAGAGGCCTGGTCGAATTGGGGAAGCAGAACCTGCTAGGAGGTGACAAAGTTGAAAAGTTGGAATTTTGTGAATCTTGTGTATTTGGTAAATCCTGTAGGGCGAAGTTTAACAAAGGCAAGCAAAGAACACATGGATCTCTGGATTACATTCATGCTGATCTTTGGGGGCCTGCAAGGAATCCTTCACACTCAGGTGCAAGGTATTTTCTATCCATCGTTGATGACTATTCCAGAAAACTATGGATATTCATTCAGAAGACGAAGGATGAAACTTTTGAGAATTTCAAAAGTTGGAAGATTCTAGTCGAAACTCAGACTGGCAGAAAGGTTAAGAGGTTGAGAACCGACAATGGCCTTGAATTCTGCAACGAAGCTTTCGACAATTACTGTGTTGGGTCTGGGATTACAAGGCATAAAACTGTAGCAGGTACTCCTCAACAAAATGGCTTAGCTGAGAGATTCAATCGAACAATCCTTGAAAGGGTTAGATGCATGTTGGTTAGTGCTGGATTGAAGAAGGTGTTTTGGGCGGAAGCTGTTTCGACAACAGCTTACCTGATAAATAGATGTCCCTCGACTGCCTTGGGAATGAAGACACCTGAAGAAGTTTGGTCGGGACATCCACCTAGTCTCGACAGACTGAGAGTATTTGGCTGTGTGGCCTATGCTCATATTAGGCAAGACAAGGTCGAACCTAGAGCTCTGAAGTGCATGTTCATGGGATACCCTGAAGGAGTCAAAGCTTATAGGCTATGGTGCCTAGAGCCAGGTCACAGGAGGTGTATCATCAGTCGAGATGTAGTTTTCAACGAAGCAGAGATGGCTTTCAAGAAAACTGATGATGCTGACGAAGAGCTGGAACAAGGAGAGATTCCTGTTGAGGTGGAGCATGTTGATGCTGAATTGCTTACCCCAGATGAAGTCGAAGAAGACACAGAAGATGTTGTCGAAGATGAGGAGACTAATAATGACTACCTGCTAGCAAGAGACAGGTCGAGGAGAGTCATCAAGCCACCTCAGAGACTTGGGTATGCAGATCTTATAGCTTATGCCTTAATCTCTGCTAGTGAGGTTCTAGATGAAGAACCTAGAGACTATAAGGAAGTTATGAGGAGTCGAAAGAAGACTGAATGGCTGAAGGCCATGGATGATGAGATGAAATCTCTTCATGATAACAACACCTGGGAACTGATCAAGAAACCTGCTGGAGCCAGGTTAGTCAGCTGTAAATGGATTTTCAAAGTTAAGGAAGGAATCGAAGGAGTGACGTCGAAGAGATACAAGGCAAGATTGGTTGCTAGGGGATTCACTCAGAAAGAAGGTATCGACTTTAATGATGTGTTCTCTCCTGTTGTGAAGCACAGATCCATTCGAATGTTGCTTGCCATGGTGGCCCAGTTCGACCTTGAACTGGAACAAATGGATGTGAAGACTGCATTCTTGTATGGTAATCTAGATGAAACAATCCTGATGAGGCAACCTGAAGGGTATGTCGAAAGGGGGAAGGAAGATTATGTGTGCAAACTGAATAGATCTTTATATGGACTGAAACAATCTCCTCGACAGTGGAATAGGAGATTCGACAAGTTCATGGCACACATAAGTTTCATCAGAAGCCAGTTTGACCACTGTGTTTACTTCAGATTTCGACCGGGTAATTCATTTGTTATTTTGTTGCTCTATGTGGATGATATTCTAATAGCAAGCAACAATGTCGAAGAGGTAATGAGGGTGAAGGCTGAACTCAATAAAGAGTTCGAAATGAAGGATCTGGGAGCTGCGTCCAGGATTCTTGGGATTGACATCCGGAGAGATAGAAAGCATTCGAAATTATGCTTATCTCAAGAGGCATATCTACAGAAGGTTCTCGAAAAGTTTGGTATGTCGAATTCAAAGCCTGTTGTGACTCCGACAAACCCTCAATTCAAGCTGAGTATAAATCAGTGTCCTAGCACTGATGTTGAAAGAATTTATATGAATAGCATTCCATATGCTAACATAGTAGGTTCTTTGATGTATGCTATGGTCTGTACTAGACCCGACATAGCATATGCAGTAAGTCTTGTAAGCAGGTACATGGCGAATCCTGGAAAGGCTCACTGGCAAGCATTGAAGTGGATTTTAAGGTACATAAATGGGTCTCTGAATAGAGTCCTAATTTATGGTGGAGCCTTGGGTGAAGATAGTAAAGCAGTAATCGAAGGATATGTCGACTCTGATTATGCAGGTTGTATGGATTCTAGAAAATCTATCTCCGGATATGTGTTCACTATGTTTGGGACAGCAATCAGTTGGAAAGCAACACTTCAGAAGGTCGTTGCCTTATCAACCACTGAAGCGGAGTATATTGCTCTAACTGAAGCTGTGAAGGAAGCAGTGTGGCTTGAAGGTTTTGCAAAGGAGCTAAAACTTCAAGGTCGAGTTATCACTGTTAAATGTGATAGTCAAAGTGCAATACATCTGTCGAAGAATTCAGCCTATCATGAGCGAACCAAGCACATTGATGTGAGGCTGCATTTCATCAGAGGGGTAATCGAGCGTGGAGAAGTCCAAGTGCTGAAAGTTTTGACAGATCATAATGCTGCTGATATGATCACCAAGACATTGCCCAGTTGCAAGTTTTTCCACTGTATGCAGTTAATAAATCTGCATGAAGAAAGCTAGTTTCTGGATGTTATAGAGTTAGATCCAAGGTGGAGATTTGTGAGACATTGGATCGAACTCTAGTGTGGTCGAAGTCTGTTCGCAAGTAATGCGTGTTGTAGTCGAAGTTTGTTCTAACATGCATGAGTAAATATTGCTAAGGTTGTTAGCATGAGTAAATATTGCTAAGGTTGTTAGCATGAGTAAATATTGCTAAGGTTGTTAGCATGAGTAAATATTGCTAAGGTTGTTAGCTTGTAATGGGTAATTGTTAAAAAGCCCATTAGGTTAGTGTGCTATTTTATTATAAATAGGATGCTAGTTTCTCAATCTTGGCATAAGGAAAAATAGGAAGATTAAATCCTAATTTCAAGTGAGAGGGGTTATTTTGTTATTCTTGTATACTTGTAATCTTGTTCAAAGAGAAAGGAAAGAATAGCAGTTTAATAACCAATCCTTGTTGTTCCTTGTTGTTTTACCTTGTTTTCTTTGTTAACCCTAACCCTTGTGTGTTTCTTGATCATTAAGAAACCGTTTATACTTTGTTTAAAGGTATCCGATTCACAACATAATTAATTTATCATATAGAGTGGAAGACAGAACATGACATGCTATACAAAGACACAATATTCATATAAAAGTAAAAGCTCATAAAATATTATTATGATTAAATTATAATCAAATGAAATTTTATTTTATTTATCTTAAATATCTAAAAAAGAATTGAAAAGGTTCTAATTAATGTTAAATATTTATTTTTTGTCCAATCAAGACTTTGAGATTGTTCTTTTCAAATGGTTTTTTCCATTGTTTTATTTTGGTTTCATATATGTTCGCTTGGGTAAAGTGGAAACATATCTCAACTTGAATTTTAATTTTACTTTGACACGTTATTGAACTCTAATTTCTTCCATCATTTATCACTTACTAATCACATGGGATTCAAAAGATAAGTTGGACATACAAGCATGACTATATAATTTAATTTAAAATATGTATTTCAAAAAAGTTACAAATGTCAACCACATAATATCATAAACTAGTTTTGGTCTAGCTCACAAAATTGGTATTTTAAAATTATTTAATTTTGGTACTTATTATATATTTCTATATTCAAAATCTATGTTGTAACGTATTTGATTTCTCCTTTCTTTCTAAATGATTCTATACTATAAAATCATATGCCATATTATTTAAAATATGCCGGATAATACTTTTAATTTAATAAATATAAACTAGCATGTTAATGCAATAAAAATATTTTTAAATAACTTAAAATATTTCTAAATAATTATAAAAATATTTTAATTATAAACTAGCATATTAATAAAATAAACTAAATAGAATATTAATCCAATAAAAGACATTTTTAAACTTTAAAAACTATTATTACATTAAAATTATATTTTAAAAATTAACGGAAAATTACATGCATGCATTCTCCTTAAGTTAATTAATTAATTAATTTATATATATATATATATATATATATATATATATATATATATATATATATATATATATATATATATATATATATATATATATATATATATATATATATATATATATATATATATATATATATATATATATATATATATATATATATATATATATATATATATATATATATATATATATATATATATATATATAAACACATAACTTTTTTGAGATTTATTGAAATTACATAAACATTTTTTTTACTTTTAAAGCTGATTTGGTGCGCAAGTAGGGATAAAAGTATGTCAGACCGATAATAAAGGTCTACGGCCTAGTCTACATAGGCTCGTACCAAATTTGTTTTCAAATAAAAAAGATATAAGCTTATTTGGTTAATTAGGTTAGGTTTTAAACCATGAAAAAAACTTTTTAAGTCTAACAGAGTTGCCTATTTAAATAAATATGAATAATAGTTTTATTATCATTATGTTATGTTTTGTAATTTGAATTAAAATATATTAATAAAAATTGATTATTTTGAAGAACATATGAAATTAAGATGAAAATACCTTATGAACAATGTAATAAGTTATTTTTATAAATTATCTTAAACAAATTATCTCACAAAATTTATGCTAATAAATAAGTTAAAATAAGTCAATGCAAATAAACTTTTAGTCTCATTGGTTTTTTAGTTTGTTAGTCTATTTAAAATAACATGTTTTATGTAGGGTAACAGACTAAACAGACCTTAGAAAATGTCAGACTCAGACCTAAAAATAAGCTTATGACAGGCTACATGTCAGACATACGCTTTAGTTTTTTTTGACAGGGCAGAATTAGGCTTGGCAAAGCTTAGCTCGCTCCAGCCTATTTCCATTCATATGCGCAGGATATGATAAAGATATGATAGGATATAAAATAAAATAAAAATATGATATAATACATATAAGATAAAATTTATCGTATCACGTGTTTGATTCACGCAGAGTACCAAATATAATAACATTATATATATATATATATATATATATATATATATATATATATATATATATATATATATATATATATATATATATATATATATATATATATATATATATATATATATATATATATATATATATATATATATATATATATATATATATATATATATATATATATATATATATATATATATATATATATATATATATATATATATATATATATATATATATATATATATATATGTATATATACTAACAGAATATCTGTGCCCCCTCACGGGTAAATTATAATTGAGAAAACACAACCAAAAAGAATGAAATAGATATATTGCAAGTTTGCAACAAAAGAATTGCATTTCGTTTTATAAAATATAGTTGTAAATTTGACAACAAATATCAAAGATCATAATTAAGAAACCCGTGCACCCATACGAGATCATTTATTTAATATAGTATAAAATACCGTTAAATAAAACTGTGAATTTAAAATGATTTATTTAAATATTAAATGAACAATGATTAGATAAATACATTTATATTAAATAATCGTACAGTGAGATTTTAATTGCATATGAAACATTATCTTAAATGATAGAACAATTAAAATAATAACATATAATTTTCAATTTGAAAGAGAAGACAATATATTTATTATGATTAAATGGTTTTGACATAAGTTGTTATCGTGATCAAATTTTCTTTTTTTGAGAAAAGGCAAAAATTATATTTCCAAATAAAGAAAACGCCACAAGATATGCCTTACGATACGAATACAAATTGAAGTAAGTCTATAAAATGACAGCACCCCATATCTAACATAAGGGCAACACTGCAACACTAAAGATAATCTAACAATACATATAGTAGGAACCCCAACAGAATCGATAACCGACCCCCAAACTAAAACTGATACCTACCAGTACAATTGATCAATTGATCATAGAGTAAGCGGAGCTGGACAAATGTAATTATTGTCCAATATAGATAATATAAGCACCTTGTTAGAACAAGATTTGTTCTTGACATATTCTCTTTTAGTTTTGATGATAACAAAAGTATTAAAAGAACAATAATTTATTTGATGTGTGTTTTATTTATACAAGTTCTTGTTCTTATATATAAATAATCAGAATCTGTTTTATTTAAGATACACTTGGAGTTGCTTCATTGCTAGCTTCTGGTGGCAGAGTTTGAAGAACAATTTCTAGTGTGTTTTGATGAAGACTCTGAACTGAGGGCCCCAACATTTAGACAAGTTTCTACACTTAGTAATTGTATATCAGCTTCTGGTACCATTCATAGTTGGTGATAAAGTTGTGGACTATCCGTACTATTGAAAGCATGTTGTATCGTCTTATCAGCCTGCCAGCTCGAGTCTACAAGATTGCAAGACTCAAGAAAAGCTGGTGCGTTCTATGAAGATCTGCTCCTAACGACTCTATTAGTACAAAACCTTTTGAAGACTCAAAGGTTAAACGTGTTACATACTGAATTCTAAAATCTGTTGTGTATCCATTTTTAACGTCTCTTGTACTATAGAGCAAAAGCAAAGACATATGATCAAGTCACCTTCTCAACGACTAGTTTCAAGAAAATATATATAAATAGATGAAGATTCAAGCCTGAATTTTTAACAAGGGTTATTCTGTTGAAGGAGTAGCAAGATCAAGCAATTATCAACTCTATGTAATATGTAGATTTTCTGTTTTAGGTTTTAATTGTAAAAGGCTTAAGATTTCTTACCTCTATATATATTAAGAAACCTTAAGTGCTTTAGGTCTTTGTTATGGTGATCTCTGGGGCCTCTGATGCGTGCATCATGTATACCTTGCTCTCTATTCTGCCGAGCCTTCAGTAGTTTAGATTAAGTTTCATGTTATGTGCTATAGAAAATAATCTTGTCTCATTGGGATTTAAGTAACAAGTCTTAAGCGAAGACGCTTAAGCCACGTAAGTCTCATGTCTTAAGTGTTTGAGCTGTGCAAATCTTATTCAGCTAGTCTGATTGAGCAAGAGAAAGTCTTAGACATGTGCTCTAAGAAAATGTAAATCTCAACCAGAAGACAGATGAGCAGACAACTCAGTTTGATGGTGTGAGTAAAGAAATTCTTAGACACGTGCTCTAAGAAAAGGGAAGTCTCAACCAGAAGACAGATGAGCAAACGACTCAGTCTGATGGTGTGGGCAAGGGTAAGTCTTAGACATGCACTCTAAGTAAGAAAAGCCTCAGACAGTTGGTCTGAGCAGTTCTAAAAGTCTTATGCTAAAGTATAAGCGATTGTAACCATGAAGTGGTTATAATGAAAAGATCTTGTGAGACAGGGGGACTGAACTACTCTCAGTTAGGGGAGGAATCAATATAAATCTTTTATGTCTTCTGCTGTTATTTTATTTACTTCTTCTGTATCCGCTGTTAACTAAATTAACTCAGAATCTAAGCATCAGTTCTAATTCTGAGACTCTGATAAGAAGCTAAATAATAAGAAAATGCAAAATACAATTCAACCCCCTTCTTGTGTACTTGTCACACCTTCACACTTCATTTTATAATTAACAACGCAGTTGGTCAATAGTTGGAAAAAGAGATTAAATTTATATAAGTATTAGATACTGATGATTTTCATTCTCAATCAAATAAAGGTATGTGTATATTTGAGTTTGTACAATCACATCCTCTTTTAATAGTTCCATGACATGTAGAAAAAATACACATTAAATCAAAGTGTTGGAATGCTATAGCAGCGTGCTAACTCCTGGATCATTTTCCATAACACCTATGTTCCAAAAAAACCCAACAAAGAGAACTACATGGTTCCGTTACATGTGTTTCTTTCCCCGTGAATGAAGACCTATGTTCCAAATGCACATATATCATCCACCAAATTCAATTGATCATGTTGCAACCATAATGAATCGTACTCAACTTGATATAACAACAAAAAATGATACACAAGTGTGATAAACCATATATTAGGATATAATGTGATAATCACAATTGTAAGACCGACTGAAATAATATACACGGTTTGAGAAAATATAAGTTGTTCATTAAAAAAATAAGAATGTGTACACTTACAAATGGGCCTGAGGTTGTTGAATATTGTTGTTCACTTAAAAGATCTTTGATCCAGCCAAAAGTTTCATGACAGTTCCACGAATTGAGGCAAGGATAAAAAAAAACCTTATTTCAAATCCATGCAAGCTTGGGAAGGATTGCGACCCTTGTAACACTGCGCTAAGTAATTTTCCTTCAGCTAAATATTCAAAAGCTTCTCAGTTGGTGTCACACCTAACTACAATTTCATATCATGAAATGTTCTTTAAAAAACATAAAAATATAATTAAAATAAATCAAACTTAGATATCAATTCTAACCACTTCACTAAATGAATATTATCGACTCAGAGTCCTTGCTCTCTCCATATCCTTCAATATACATATTATCGTTACATGTAAGAATTTACATAAACCAGGTTTATTTCTTCATAAGTGCTAATAATTTATGCTCTACTTTTAAGGCTTATCACAATGGCTTCAACAACCATATTTATACCTCGCCTCAAATCTATTGCATTCATTCCAATTTCAATGAATTTACACCATTCCGCAAATATTGCTCGAACAAGAATTGTAGCACATGTAGTTCCTGCTAAAAGTTAGACCACTCATTACATTGCCCAATTAAAGAGCAACAATTGGAAAACATCAGCATGTCAAATATAATAGCTTACCATCACCAACAACATCATTGGTAGCATTAACAACCTTCTTTACACGACTGGCACCAATATTCTTGACTTTATCATGGAACTAAATGTTGTTAGAAACAATTATTCCATCTTTAGTCACTTTATGTGATCACGGCATAGAAGACACAATTAACATAATGTACATATTCACCAGATGTCTTCTCAACCTTCGTACAAGAATAGTGTAAAATAAGGAAAACATAAATAACATAAAGAAAACACAAATAAGGATGAGATCCCTGTGAAAAATGGAAATGAAATTAATAAGTTGGATTCACATTATTCTCTATTTAGCAGTTTACTCAACAAATAAAAAATAGAAAACATAAATATCATACCTTATAAACTTCCCCTGATTTCAGACTAGTTTACTTAAATTTAGCATAGAAAAAACATGTTTCAACCATTTCGGACCATCGAATTTCTTACCTTATTGACGACCATCATTATGATGTTAGCCTGCTATGGAAAATGATGTATGGTAAATATGCACTATCAAAAGCTGGAAACTTACCAAATCGTGACAACACTGAATATAGCAAAATGCCACCCATGGAGTATCCAATTGCAAGCAATCTCCAATCTTTTGGTATGCTTTGTTTTAAAATATATTCCATATGTTCGATAAAGATAAAACCAAAAAATTCATATAAGAATAAGATATATGCAGCCAAATAAAATAAAAGCATACGCACAACTTAGTTAAGCTTGCGAGAAACAAAATAGTGGTTAGTCACAAGGCATGCACATTCATAAAAATAGTTTAAACATGGCTAATATTTAACATGAAATAACCATCTCGTGCTACAAAAATATGCAGTTGCAGTATGAAATGAGGAAAAACTGACATTGTAAAATGCAAAAAAAAGGTGCATAATGCACTACTTAATCATACCAGCCTCGACGACTAATCACACCAGCCACACCATCTTAGAACAGAAAACAATTTTGCAAGTGTATTCTAATAAAAAGTGAAGCAAAAACATTGATCAATGGCATGATAAAATTTCGTTTAAATTGTTGTATATAACCGCCAAAGTTTTTCCACATTTTTTTAATATTCACTACATTTGTTGTAAGAGTTTGTGAAATTTGTAGGATCTTAGTTCTTCAATGCAAATGATCCTGTACTTCCCAAGAACCTGCCAATGAATAACATGTCAGTAGAAAAATAGAGAATAAAGCATGGTGTTTTCCTATTTAAAAATCAAGCTAGTAAATTCTATAACCTGCAGATGATGAAAAGGATGTTATATTATGCAGATGATGCAAAGTGAAAATAAAGTTGGATGAATGCAAGTTTAAAAATGTCAGGTCAAAATTTGGGGTATGACAATCAGAAATTAAAATAAACAAACTAAAACAGAACAATTCACACTATGCCTTGTTGAAAATATCAATAATCTCCGGCAACAACGCCTAAAAATATAATGACAATTTACTTGCAAGTGTACTAGCGTTGTAATCGAAGTAATAAAATAATTGTCTCCACAAGAATTGTGAATTTAGAACAATGTATGATGTGTGGTATACATAAAAACAATAAACTGGGGTTTTTTAGAATTGTTTGTTTGAAAATAGAAGAAATAGTTTTTATAACATTGATGATAAATGTGGTTAGGTCTTATTATCATAATCCCTTATTTCTACTTGATTGATGAAACACATATTAATATACATGCAATGACTGCAAAGTTACATGACAAACTAACTCTACCACTACACCCAATCCCTTCGTGTGAAGTTCATTAGTCTTTTTTCACACTAAGTCCTTTTCTTCACCCTTTGCACTTTTCCATGCTTTTTCCATATTTTTGCTTCTAACTTGTTCATTTTTAGTTCGATTTGTCCGACTTTTCTTGCTAAATAACGTGTAATGAGAACATGTCATCAACCATGCACATATCCTTATAGTTATAACATTGAAATTCATAGAATCTTCACCCAAGGATGTCATCTTCCTTTGCTCTATGAATTTCCATATTGATGCAGACTTCTCGCGGAGTTCTCTAGCGGTTAAAGGTGTGTAAATTTTTGTCATCACTATCCTGCCATGCCGATTTCATTTCCATTCCTCAAGCCTCTATTCATACTCAACACAAGTTATTTTGATACATAAATTATATTACACAAAAAATCGATTTATATCTCTATTATATCTTCTTGATGGATGGACATCCATCCACTAATAATATGTTAATGGATGGATTTAATAGATTGAATTAAATATTTTTTGTGTCAAAAAATCCATCCGCACGATTAAATAATATATGATAATAATCCGCACAAAAAATCCATCCGTTTTTTGTGTTTTTGAAAAAAATCAATATTTTAATTTTTCAAAGAAAAGTCTTTTTTATTGAAAAATCTATTATTTTATTATTATTTTAAAAAAGATATAATAGAGATATAAAAAGTCAATTGATTACTAAAATATGTTAGATAGATTGAATGAGTACACACATATAAATGACTGTATTTTGTTCAATTCATTAATTTATTTTTTATATGACAGACTTTTTATATGGTGGATAAATTTGATAGATTTTCTTATGGATAGATTAGATGAATTTTATTTTAATGAATTTGATTGTCATTTTTAATTAATTTATCATATAAAGTGGAAGATAGAACATACAAGACACGTTGAACAAAGACACAATATCCAAATAAAAATAAGCGCTCATAAAATATTATTATGATTAAATTATAATCAAATGAAATTTTATTTTATTTATCTTAATTATATAAAATATTTTTGAAAAGGTTCTAATTAATGTTAAATATTTATTTTTTGTCCAATCAAGACTTTGAGATTGTTCTTTTCAAATGGTTTTTTCCATTGTTTTATTTTGGTTTCATATACGCTTGGGTAAAGTGGAAACATATCTCAACTTGAATTTTAATTTTACTTTGACACGTTATTGAACTCTAATTTCTTCCATCATTTATCACTTACTAATCACATGGGATTCAAATGATAAGTTAGACATACAAGCATGACTATATAATTTAATTTAAAATATGTATTTCAAAACAGTTACAAATGTCAACCACATATTATCATAAACTAGTTTTGGTCTAGCTCACAAAATTGGTATTTTAAAATTATTTAATTTTGGTACTTTTTATATATTTCTATATTCAAAATCTATGTTGTAACGTATTTGATTTCTCCTTTCTTTCTAAATGATTCTATACTATAAAATCATATGCCATATT
This sequence comes from Lathyrus sativus, assembly GCA_963859935.3. NCBI lineage: Eukaryota > Viridiplantae > Streptophyta > Magnoliopsida > Fabales > Fabaceae > Lathyrus > Lathyrus sativus. The sequence goes on from OZ012735.1 coordinate 111,640,502, forward strand.
ATTTAAAATATGTTGGGTAATACTTTTAATTTAATAAATATAAACTAGCATGTTAATACAATAAAAATATTTTAAATAAATTACAATATTTTTAAATGATAAAAATGTATTTTAAATATAAACTAGCATATTAATACAATAAAAAGTAGCATATTAATGCAATAGAAAATATTTTTAAATAACTTCAAAAACTATTATTACAAATAAAAACATATTTTAAAAATTAACGAAAAATTACCTGCATTCTCCTAAGTTAATTAAAGAGGAACCAACACTCCTTTATATATATATAGACACACTAGTAGAATATTCGTGCTCCCGCACGGGTAAATTATAATTGAAAAAACACAACAAAAAAGAATGAAATAGATATATTGCAAGTTTGCAACAAAAGAATTGCATTTCATTTTATAAAATATAGTTGTAAATTTGACATTAAATATCAAAGATCATAATTAAGAAACTCGTGCACCCATACAGGATCATTTATTTAATATAGTATAAAATATAGTTAAATAGAACTGTCAATTTAAAATGATTTATTTAAATATTAAATGAACAATATTTAGATAAATACATTTATATTAAATAATCATACAATGAGATTTTGATTGCACATGAAACATTATCTTAAATGATAAAACAATTACAATAATAACATACAATTTTCAATTTGAAAAGAAAGACGATATAAGTATTATGATTAAATAGTTTTTATATAAGATGTTATCGTGATCAATTTTTTTTTTGGGAAAAGGAAAAAATTATATTTCCAAATAAAGAAAATGGTACAATATATGCCTTACGAACACAAATTGAAGTAAGTCTCCAAAATGACAACACCACATATCTAATACAAGGGAAACACTGCAACACTAAAGATAATCTAATAATACACGCAGTAGGAACCCCAACGGAACCGGTAACCGACCTCCAAACTAAAACTGATACCTACCAGCAAAATTGATCAATTGATCATAAAGTAAGCGGAGCTGGACAAATGTAATTATTGTCCAATATAGATAATATAAGCACTTTGTTAGAAGAAGATTTGTTCTTGACATATTCTCTTTTAGTTTTTATGATAACAAAAGTATCAAAAGAACAATGATTTATTTGATGTGTATTTTATTTATGCAGGTTTTTGTTCTTGTACATAAATAATCAGAATCTGTTTTATTTAAGATACACTTGGAGTTGCTTTATTGCTAGCTTCTGGTGGCAGAGTCTGAAGAATAATTTCTAGTGTGTTTTGACAAAGACTCTGAACTAAAAGCCTCAGTATTTAGACGTGTTTCTACATTTAGTAATTGTATATCAGCTTCAGGTACCATTCAGAGTTGGTGATAAAGTTGTGGAATATTTGTGCTGCTGAAAGCATGTTGTATTATCTTATCGGCCTATCAGCTCGAGTCTACAAGATTGCAAGGCTCAAGAAAAGATGGTACGTTCTATGAATATCTTCTCCCAATGACTCTATTATTACATAACATCTTGAAGACTCAAAGGTTAAACGTGTTACACATTAAATTTTGAAAACTGTTTTGTATCTATCTTTAACGTCTCTTATACTATGGAGAAAAAGTAAAGACACTTAATCAAGTCACCTTCTCAACGACTAGTTTCTGGAAAGGCTATATATATGGCTGAAGATTCAAGCTTAGAATTTTAACAAGGACTCTTCTGTTGAAGGAGTAGCAAGATCAAGCAATTATTAACTCTATATAATATGCATATTTTCTGTTTTAGGTTGTAATTGTAAAAGACTTAAGATTTCTTACCCCTGTATATATTAAGAAATCTTAAGTGCTTTAGGTCTTTGTTATAGTGATCTCTAATGCCTTTGATGCCTGCATCATGTACACCTTGTTCTCTATTCACCCGAACCTTCAGTAGTTTAGATTAAGTCTCATGTTATGTGCTAGAGCAAAAAGTCTTGTCTCATTGGGATTTAAGTAACTAGTCTTGAGCCAAGATGCTTAAGCCACATAAGTCTCATTGCTTAACTGCTTGAGCTGTGAAAGTATTATTCAGCTAGTCTGATTTAGTCCAATTCATCAATTTATTTTTTTTATGACTGATTTTTTATGTGGTGGATAAATTTAGTAGATTTTTTTATAAATAGATTAGATGAATTTTATTTTAATGAATCCAATTGTCATTTTTAATTAATTTATCATATAAAGTGGAAGACAGAACATACTAGACACGCTATACAAATGCACAATATCCAAATAAAAATAAGAGCTCATTAAATATTATTATGATTAAATTATAATCAAATGAAATTTTATTTTATTTATCTTAAATATATAAAAAAAAATTTGAAAAGGTTCTAATTAATGTTAAATATTTATTTTTTGTCCAATCAAGACTTTGAGATTGTTCTTTTCAAATGGTTTTTTCCATTGTGTTATTTTGGTTCATATATGTTCGCTTGGGTAAAGTGGAAACATATCTCAACTTGAATTTTAATTTTACTTTGACACGTTATTGAACTTTAATTTCTTCCATCATTTATCACTTACTAATCACATGGGATTCAAAAGATAAGTTAGACATACAAGCATGACTATATAATTTAATTTAAAATATTTATTTCAAAAAAGTTACAAATGTCAATCACATAGAAAGCCAATTCCAAACTATTATCATAAACGAATTAAATTTAGTTATAATTAAAGTTTTGGTCTAGCTCACAAAATTGGTATTCTAAAATTATTTAATGTTGGTACTTTTTATATATTTCTAGATTCAAAATCTGTGTTGTAACGTATTTGATTTCTCCTTTCTTTCTAAATGATTCTATACTATAAAATCATATGCCATATTATTTAAAATATGCCGGATAATACTTTTAATTTAATAAATATAAACTAGCATGTTAATGTAATAAAAATATTTTTAAATAATTTAAAATATTTCTAAATAATTATAAAAATATTTTAATTATAAACTAGCATATTAATACAATAAAATAATTCTATTAATTCAATAAAAAATATTTTTAAATAACTTAGAAAAATATTATTACATTAAAAATATATTTTAAAAATTAACGGAAAATTACATGCACTCTCCTTAAGTTAATTAAAACGGAACCAACACTCCTATATAAAAGTTTTATAATACATATTAACCTTTTTGAGATTTATTAAAATTGCATAAACATTTTCTTTAATTTTTGGATCCATTTAATGTGTAGGATACGATATCAATATGATAGAATATAAAGTAGGACAAGCATATAATATTATATATACAAGATAAAATTTGTTGTATCATGTGTTTGATTTAGAGAAAATATCGAATATAATAACATTATATATATATATATATATATATATATATATATATATATATATATATATATATATATATATATATATATATATATATATATATATATATATATATATATATATATATATATATATTTATATATATATATATATATATATATTTAAAACAATTACGTTTTTTTCAAATTATTTTGAAAAACATTTTAAAATTTATAAATTGATAAAAAAAATTAATAATTTTATATAATAAAAAAAATCATTGATACAACTGGGAAAAAAATCAATTTTTCTTGAAAAATCATAAATTCTATCATATATGTTAAATAAACAAAATAAAAGTATATATATATAATATGTATATGAAAAAACTACCCTTGAAAAAATATTTAATTTGATAAAAAAATATTTAGTATTCTTATTTTTAAAATTATACTAACTGTTTTATTTTTAATACTTCCAATTTATTATTTTAACTTTTTATATTATATAAAGTTATAAAATTTCTCTTATGAAAAAATCATATATATTTTTTAAAAAATATTTATTGATATTTTTTAATTGAATTTAAATTAATATTTAATTATATTTAATTTTTTATTTTAAATTATATTTTCTAAAGATAAATTTGTAAATTATTTTTCTATCGTATTCTGCAAAATTATAATCCAGCTCATATTTAGAATAAAATTTGAACTAACTAATGAGACAGAATAAGTTTCAAAATTAACTTATCATATTTTATTATATCATCATCAACACTAAAATAAGATAGAATATAATACAAATATTAACTACAACTAAAGACCATATATATATATATATATATATATATATATATATATATATATATATATATATATATATATATATATATATATATATATATATATATATATATATATATATATATATATATATATATATATATATATATATATATAACATTCCCTTACAACATTTTTATCACTATAAATTTCTGTAAACGTAAAAGATGTTAGTGAATATTTTATAAAGTAGTGATATTTTAACACTCATGCATCTATACCATATTTAATTGTTTATTAATACGGTAAATAATAAAATATAATAATGATATATATTTTATTAATTTATTTTTGATTAAGAGTTAACGATATAAAATTGTATAATTAACTAATTTCATAATTTTATTAATTAATATTTTACATTTCATTTATTTTATTATTAAAAGTTATTTTTAATATTTGAAAACTCTAATTTACTACTAAAAATTATTTTTAATATATCTACATTTATTAATCAATTTTATTATTTTATTAATTATTTTTTTTATATTTTATTAGTCAATTTTATTTCACTGCTAAAAATTACTATTTACGAGTATCAATTATGACATTATTCACATCAGTGTTTATAAATATATATTTTTATGTAAAAAATATTATTAATTGTAGGAATACGATAAACAGTATATGAAATGCAATTATTGATGAACAGAGAGATTTTAGGTATCATCTAAAAAAATCTATTAGGTGATTAATCATACATATAGAAGGAGAGTATAGTTTTCCAATAGTAAATTTAACAAGTTAGATTTTCTAACATCATCAGTTCATCACGCGTGACAACTTCAACCACATAGGACCTACGCAGCAGATCGTATGAGAAAACTAAAGACTCTGTGACCAATTCAAATTCTAATGTATATCATAATAACTCCCTAACTTTGCTCATTCAAAATTTTTCCTTCAATGTATATATTTAATTAAAACTCAATCCTTCTCAAAGTTGACGTGGACAATGAATTGATAATAGCTCAGACGAGTGATTTGACCACGAAAATTAAATCATTATTTTCACAAATTCAACCAGCTCGTTTAAATAAAGAATTGTAATTTGTTGATCAAGTCAGATTGTGCAACGGATTAAATTAACAATATCGTTAGACAATGATCCAATCCTTATCTATATCATTAAACCCTTTTCTACACTACTTAATTTGATATTGGTTACTAGTAATTTTTTTTTTTTGTTCGATTACTAGTAATATGTTAAACATTCGGAAAAGTATAGAGAACTTCCCGCCGTATTTAAATAATTAACTTTAATTTACAATCAATAAATAATTAGTAACTAGTTTCACTCATAAGAATGGTGATTATATATATACATATATATATATATATATATATATATATATATATATATATATATATATATATATATATATATATATATATATATATATATATATATATATATATATATATATATATATATATATATATATATATATATATATATATATATATATATATATATATATATATATATATATATATATATATATATATATATATATATATATATATATATATATATATGAGTTTCTTAGTATATACTCACTTGTTTTTATAAACGTCTATTTTAATAATATACACTTTAGGGTCCGTTTGATTCAACGGAGGAAAGAAGAGAGGAGAAAATTTAATAGAGGGGAGAAGAGGGAAGATATTTTTACTAAATGTATGTTTGATTTAAAGAAGGAGAAAGGAAGATAGAGGAGAGATTTGTAACTACATATATGATTGGTTCACAAGAAAAGGAAATGAGTTTTAAAATTAAATTACTTTTTTATCCTTACAAATATTATCAAATTATTGCTTTGAATCAAAATAGCAATTCATATTAATATAAAGAAAAAAATTAGTATAGAATAATTACTCTCGAAGTATTTGTATATTTAACTTTTGTTTTTGAAAATTTTGATGCATTTGATTCAATAATATATACCTATAACCAAAACAAGAAAATTGAATATGAAATTTATTTGATAATTACTCTCGAAGCATCCATTACATATCCAATATTCATGGAATAAGAAATTTATTTGATGATATATAGCTATAACCACAACAATCACAACTTTTAGTTGACTGCAACCGAACAATTATATTTTATAGTTAACGGCAACCGAACAATAACATATTATAGTTATATGTTACACGCAAAAATAATATAAAATCAAAACAAGAAAATTCAACGAAATGAAAAGGAAAAAAACTCACTTGAAAGCAACAATGCACATGCAACAGCACAATAGAAGACAAATAAAACATGAAACAATACAGGTGAAAACATAGTTTTTAATAGTCAATAAGGACAAATTTGGAATTAAAATAAATAATTAAGGATAAATTAGAGAATATAACAAAATTTTAACCAATGAATCTTTCCTCCCCTCCAAATCCCTCCAATTAGAGGGACTCAAAAAGTGAGTCTAGGAGGGAATTTGCACCTCTCCCCTCCTCTCTCCTCCCCTTATAAAAAATGAACCAAACAAATATATTTACAAATATCCCTTCCCCTCCCTTCCTCTCCATCTATCTCCAACCAAGCAGACCAATGGTGCATTTAACAATTTTTTAGTTAAAGCGGGTTAAAACGCACCTTTTTAAAAATAAGTGTGTGTATTATAGCAAACTTTTGCGGAATTTGCTAAAATACTCGTACTTATTTTTATGAAGGTATTCTCATAGGATATATATATTACACAGTGTCTTAAAAATGATTAATTAAATAAAAATGCTAATACAATTAAATAAAAATATTAACCATTAGATTGGATTGCAGTCGATATCCTTTTATTTTGATTTTATGTCTTTATTTGATATGTGTGCGTCTAATTTGATGGATCCTATACAAGAGAAGAGTTTTCTCAATACCCTAAGGAATACTTTAGTGGATCCTATTAAAGATTGTCGTAGAACCAAATTAGGAGTTATTCAATCATTCGTTGTTTAAACAATCACCTAGACAATTCTTCATTAGATTCGAGTAATTGGTGCTGTAGAATTGAAGTTTGGAGAAGGATTATTGTGTCTATCAAGTTTTTTGGACCCATATCATTGAAGCTCTTGAGTATTAGCCGTTGAGAAATCTACAACAACAGAAGGGATTATCGTTTTAGATTTGTATTGGCTAAAGCATTGAGTTGTTAGTGTTCGCGTTGATGATAATTCATTGTATCAAAACACTTGTATCTTAAAATTTACAAATAGTGGAAGGTGTTACCATTTCTGATGATAAAAATTATCAAAGAGTGCAGTAGGCATAGCGAGAACAGATTCTTGAATAACTATAAATGCAATGTACTTTTTTTTCTTCTCTATATCTTTTAATATTTTGCATATTATCATGTATGTTAGGTATTTTTTTATCATTAAAATGTCATCTAGAAATAGATCTTTCGTATAGTTTTTTATCATATAAGTGTTGATTTGAGATACATGGAATTCATTGAACATTCACCTTCAGTTAAAATTGTATTGTCCTTAAGTTGTTGGATTTAATTTGATTGTAAAAGAAACTTCAATTTCTTTAGTTTTTTTTTTGAAAATGAAAGAAAAAAAAGGAAGTTTTTTTTTATAAAATTTTGTTTATGATATTGATTGAATCATATTTCTTACGAAGATAATGAAAAATATATTTATTCAATTAATCTCTATATTTTTGCTTCTGCTTATCACGTTTTGATTATGTGTTTTTTAACTTTGATTTCGTAAATTGAAATATTTTTGAAAATGACTTAAAGGGGATAGGTCTATTCAACACCACTTATAGACCGTCTCATCTCCATATTTTTCCCAACAATTGACCTAAAGTTGATATTTTAATCACGTTTAAATTTTTTTTAAAAGTTAGGGAAATGGATTTTTTATCCTTAGGGTATTTTTACTTGAAAAGAGTTGTTCTCCTCTAAGCGGATTCAATATGTTTCATTACATCATTACTTAAATGACCTAGAGTTAACTGAAGTAATTTACTACTAGTGTGCTAATCAATATTTAATTGTAAGCTAAAATTTCATTATAATTAGATCCCTCCAAGATCAAGCTAACAAAATTTTGAATTGTGTGCAAGTTCGGAGTATTTTATTTCCATTTGATGATTATTCGTATAGTTATCAATTTCTTCACATAGTGTGTATGTTTTAATTTTGTGAAAGAAAAAAGAAGCATCTCCTTGTTGACCCACTATTCCAATGTCATGGTAAAAGAAGATGAAGATGTTTTCGTGAATATTGGCATGTTCACTGATTATTCAATAAGCATCTAATAAGTTCAAAGAATCAAGTTTTGAAAGAGTTATATCATTGTCAAATTGTTGAATTAGTTATCCTAGATTGTCAAGACATATGTTATAACAATGAAGTACTTAATCATCTACTTATAATTATTATTATGGTTAAAGATAATCAGAAGATTTGTTGTTTCAGTTCATCTGATATATTGTGAATGAGTGTAGTGCTTTTCACACGTGCAAAGAGGATAATATCTAATTGTTTATGATTTATCTTAATTTTCTTTTGTTATTGTTGTTTTCGTTTACTATTAGTTTTGTGTGCAACAAGTTAAAGCTTAGATCGTCAAATTGGTATGATAGTACAAAATCTCTTTTATTCTTCTTGTTGTGTACTTAATTGTATGTGTTTCATCTATACTTGACATGTAGTTTGCTTGAGCATGTTTGTGTGTTGTGTGTGCATAGAATAATACATTCATCTCAACACATTATGCATCAGATTGTTTTCTATTCATCTAAGCAAAACAATTTTCCATTCATCTATGCATCATTAGAATTGTTTTCAATTGGCATCAACCGTTTTTGAATACACATTAAAGTATTTTATCATTTAAAAATTTCGTGTACTAGTTTGAATTTCATTAAAATATTTTCTTTCATGCATTAAAATTAAATTTTCAAAATTTTCAAAATTTTGGCATGTGATTCAAATCACAATGACCCATGAGTCAAATTAAGCTCATCAACATTTTATTTGAATTGACCATTATATGTCTGATTCGAATCATACCCTTTTTGATTTGAATTAGAATATGCTTTTAACAAAATATGAGCCACTTGATTGGAATCACAAAGCAGACTGATTTGAACCATAAACCAAGTGTTGCAACCTGATTCGAATCACAAGTCCTTGATTCGAATCACAACTTTTAAAATTCAAATTTTTGTGTGTTTTTTCATTTTCTTATTAAATATTATAGACGTAATTTTATATGCAACACATGTAGCAGGATGTCATGTGAAGATGTGAGACATCCTGTCTGTCTATGATCAAGACACGTCAGTAAGGAAGCAACATCTTAAGGAAAATTTTCCCCATTTTGTGAGATATTCTGTGTCGCTAAATGTGGATTTGCACACAAGATAAATTGAGTGATTCTCGTGCTATTTAAGGATTTATTTTGTTTTACATTTAAATTAGGTTTTATCTTTTATTCAATTTTTGGAATATGAAAGTTTATATCATAATCACTTTTAGCATGATTAAATTGTAAGTATTTAGTTATGTTCAAGATTTAATTAATCAAAGATTTTCAATCAACGTGATTGAAAATTGGTCGCTTACGCCTTTGAGATGTTCAACCATGTTCAAGAACAAAAAACCTAATGGGCTTTTTGAAGTTGGACCTTTTTGTTGCTATTTAAGTAAAATTCTCCAATGTAAAGAATTAGACATTGCACAATCAACCTTGACATTTTTAATTGTTTTTATGTCTTGCGTTTATGTTTGTGTTTGTCTAATACTCTATTATTGAGTCTTAATCCAATGCTAAGTGTCGTAACTGTGAAAAACACCTGGCGGAAAAAACAAAAGAGTCACCACCGAACGTTATTTATCTCGACGGAGGGAAAGGAAACGATCGAAGAAAATCTCAAAAAGGGAGAAGACATGGTCATCGCAACCAAATCCAGGGTTTGAGAGTCGATTATGCGAGAGGAAGGTATTAACACCCCCTCGCATCCGTTGTACTCAATGGGATCTATGCTTGCTGTCTAATCAAAGGGTGTGTTATCTAAAGTCTACTGCTAAACGAAAACAGAAAGGGAAAAACAAAAAGGAGAGACTTGATAGGACTTCGTCGTCCTATGCCTACGTATTCCCTCATACAATGGGAAAGTCAGAGTCAATGTAGTTCAAAAAACTACGGGTGAGGGGGAAGGTTGCTCATCAAGACATCACTATTTTGTGCCTACGTGTCCTCATCTGGAATGATAAATCAAAGCAGCAGTAGTTCGGCTCACCATGATTTGCTTAGTGTTTTATAAGCGACGTTAAGTTCCCATTCCAGCAGTAAGGGTCGATGTCTGTTTGCGGTAGAACAGAAAAATAACGTACACTTTCTGAAAATGGTTAGACAAACGATCCCAAACGATACAAAATTTTGAAATTGTTTGTGAGTTTTAGAGAAGTGAACTGAATTGGTTGGAGATTCACATTGCACTAAAGTCTATGATATAGGAGTGAATGCGCCGCATGATCGCCCCCAGACGCGACGTATGCTAAACACTCTAGTCGAAGCAAGGAGAGACCCCTCATTCATTATTTCTCATATACTTAAGGCTCTTGGCACACAATGCTCATCGTATTTATTACATGTTTTGATGTTGTTTTAAGAGAGAAGAAGAGAGACGCATGGAAGGTCTAAGGGGAATCTTGGTCCTAATGTTGTCATGCAAAATGGTCATAAGGTCGGGATGCGAGACAAAATTTTATCCTAATGTTAGCATGCAAAAGATGGACCTAAGGTTGAGGTTAAAAGGGACTAACCTAATGTTATAATGCATGGATTAAACTTCTAATGTCTATCCTACTCCAAGCTTAATAAAAAATAAAGTTGGACTAGGAGGTCATAAGGGAGCATGCAAGCACAAGCCAAAACAAGGAAAACAAGCCAAAAACAGTAGCTACAACAGTGCTCCAACTTCAGAACAGCTATAAAAATTCATCAAGTAGCACAACAACATTTAATAGCTCATGTTTCAGCACATAACATATGTAAAAAGCAGCAGGCAGAATAGGTGCATATTTAACAGCATGTGAAAATCCATAACAACAGGTGTAAGAGGCCAGGAAGTAAGTATACGTCAATCATGAAACCACACATCAAGCAAGCAATGATCATAGATGAACATGTATAATAAGCTAAACCAAGCATCAAGGTTATAAACAACCAAGATTAGGCAACAATTAGCATATGATCAAATTATCCAAGAACAACACAAGATTATGCATCCACAATCCAACAAGGCATATGAAATCATGCAGATCAATCATGAACATGCATCAAGCAAAGACAAATGATGAAAATGCATTAACAATTAAGCACAAGCAAGTTCGATGCACAACAGATCATTCACCAAGAATATCATGCATATCCAACATTGATTAATCAATCAAACAAACATGCGCTTGCGGAATCGGAAACAAACATAATCATGTGACATATATCCAGCAAGATGAACATCAATAACCAACAATAAACATGGTACAAGTGCTTGTGCAACATGAGCATCACATCAAGAAAGCAATACAACAATCACAAACATTCATCAACGAAAAACCAAAGGTTACACGTCGAAGAAACACAAGCATGCAATCAAGAATGATGAAATAGATCAAAACAGTCCACATATATTCATATCAATCCATGAAGATTAGAAGTGGAAATGAATCAAAACAAGCTTGAAAATACACAAAAATCAGATTTTGCATCAGTGTTAATCGACTAACCATTTGCAGTGCAAAAGTGGTTAATCGATTAACCATCTCTGAAAAGCCAAAAAAATTGAAATTAACACTGGTTAATTGATTAACACTGACGCAGTAGCATAAAATCACCAATTTAAAAGCATTTTTCAGCAATTAATCACTTATGTATCCATCCACGTGCTTAGGAAATCAAATATGCACGAAAATTATGTCCAATCACAGCAATCAAACATCAATAAGATCCAAAAAAACAAACAAAATCATGGATCAAAACAAGCAATGGACCAAATATCACCAACACACCAAGGATCTACATTGTGAAATGAAAGATTAAGCAAAATTAAAGCTAGATCTAGAGTTTACCAACCTACAAAGCTGAAATTTGCTTTGGTGAGTATTGTTAAGCTGCAATAAACAGATCCAAGCAAGAAATCCAATGATCTATGAAGCTTTAGTAAGAAAACTTGAAGATCCAAGCAATAATCCACAAATAAGCAAAAGCTCATTCAAAAGCGATTCCAACAACTTAATTCAAGATCCAAATAAGCTTCCACACCAGAATTGAACTAAAGATGAAGATACAATGAAGGTTTAGCTCAAGAATTCACAAATTGCAATGAACCATTTGTGAAGATTTTGGTTATGGAGCTTTGGTGAGGGTTTTGGAATGAGAGAAAAGTTGAGAGAAATGAAGAGAGATGTGTAAAAAAAATCAGAAAATGAATGAGAGTTATGAGAGGTTTGGAGTGAATTTGCTTAAATAATACCTAGGTTTTTGGAGGGAATTTGAATTAATTGGAAAATTAATTAAATTTAGAATCACTTCTAGATCCTTCTACTGGTGTGAGAAAATGAAATTGAGACCAAATTCTACAGTGCTGAAAAATGAACTTTCTGGCCAAATTTTGCATTGGTTAATCGATTAACATTTTACCAGGAAAAAAGTGTTAATCGATTAACACAAGGAAAATTTGAATTCCTTGGTGTCATAAGGAGGGAAACTTGGGGAATTGCCCATTCTCACCCGTTCTAAGCATAGTTTGACCCCTGAAACTTGTCTTTTGATATTGCACCTGTATAATGCCTGAAATACACCTGTGAACTATCTCGTGCACTCAAAATACCCTACTGAAAAAAGTAATCTGGTATCCAATTGCTGAACAAAATAACTGCTGAAGCCTCTGATGCTTGCTGTTTAAAAACTTGCAATAAAAAAACCTTGAGCCATAGAAACACCCTGATCCCCTGTCTCAAGAGCCAATGTCATGATATGCACAATGCAAATGCAGAAAATGAACGAAACATAAGCCAGTTACTGCTAAAACGAAAGGAAAATTTTTGGGGTGCTACACTAAAGGAATGCATTATTTGAGTTGTAATTTCGTTCCTTCATTCATTATATCTTGTAACTTTCAAAACAATAGAGAGTGTGTTTGAGAGAAATTAAAAGGGGTGTCATATTTATGAGGAGTTCTGAATATAAGTTCATAAGTAGTATTAGGAAAAAAAGACACTAAACTAGGAGAGTTCAAATAAGACCAATTTATAATTCTGACTATAAAAAGTGAATTTACTTTAATTATATTAACGCTTCCCACATGTAGGTGGCTTTGCACCGAACAACGTTACTGATTCCTCTGTTATTTTATTTACTGCATTTATTATGTCAATTACACCTTATAATTATCATACACATTGTTACAATATTGTGTCTGACATATTGCGATCCAGAGAATAGAATTTCATATTTCATTTTAATAAATCATTTTTAATTAAAATCTCTCACACATAAATCATAACTCATCATCATTAAAACATTTCAAATTTTCAAAATTCATTTCATCACAACATTTTTTCAACACATTTCACGGGTCTCATATTTAGGGCGAGTTATGAATATAAGTTCGCGCGTAGTATTAAGAAAATAGGCATTGAACTAAGAGAGTTAAAATTAGACCAATTTGTAATTCTTACCATTAAAAGTGAATTTCCTTTAATTAGGTTAATGCTATTCAGACGTAAGTGGCTTTGCACTAAATTGGGTTACTGATTCCTCTGTTGTTTTATTTATTGCATTTTTTCTGTTAGTTACACATTATACTTGTCATACACATAGTTACAATATTATGTCTGACATCTTGTGATCTAGAATATAGAATTTCACATTTCATTTAATTAAGTCATTTTTCATTAAACTCTCTCAACACAAATCATAACTCCTCATTATTAGAATATTTCAAATTTTCAAAATTAATTTCATCACAACATTTTTCAATACATTTCATCTCATTTAAACATCATATATCTCATAATCATTTCCATGTCCATCATCACTCCTCATCCTTCATCACTCATCAATAACCATGCATCAACAACATCAACTCTGTGAGAAGAAAAAGGGCAAATGCAAATCATCAACCTCTTCCAACCCTCCAAAAATTCCTAAAGGCAAATGAACAAAGAAGCAAGCAAACAAAGCTCTTCAAGTCAAGATAATTTCTCCAGGTAACCCATCAAAATTTCTTGTTGTCCCTTCTTCTACCCATTTTCCTGTTGGTGATCCTTAGAGTCAGAATGTCGTTGTATTAGCTCTGAAAGTAAACCATTTTATTTTGAATCATCAATACAAGATGTATGTTGAACACTTTCGGAACAAACCCATTAGAATTTAATATTACTTAGAAAAAGATATTGAGTCTGATATTGATATCGAATTTCTTCAACCATTTGAGAATCACAGTTTGTTGAAATTCATTAGGCTGCATAAAAAGTACAATCCTAACAATGTAAAATCTTTCTATTGCAATGTGAATATTACTCAAGTGGTACTTGAATGTAACTTTCGCGATAAATTCATTAAGTGTCACGTTGAAGATTTTAAGAATCATCATGGAATAGAGAATAAGGACTGGAATTGTATCTTGGAATAGAGAGGACTATTTAATAGCCCATTTTAACGCTGAGGCTGTTGAAGCCAGGGCAAGGGAAAACCGGATGATAGCACTAGTTGCAAGCATTAAGGAAGTCGTTGCTTCTCAAAAGGGTTTGAACTTTGATTTTGATTTTAACTTTGATCCTACTGCTAATCCATTTCCATCAAACCTACCATACTTTTCATGCATTTCATCCCATCATATACATTGTTTTCGTGTAGTTTATTTATGTTATTTTGGATATTTTCCTCATTAAGTATTTTGGATAATTTCATGTATGTCATGATTTTTCCATTTTTGAGTATATTGGTGTTGTTTGTATGTTTCATATTGCTTATTAGTATGCTATATTATCTTATCTTGTATATTTTTTGAAATTATGTTTCTCGTACGTATTTGTGCTTGTATGTGATTTTCTAATTTTAAATTGGTTTGTTACTGTATGACATTTTATATTGGCTTATATGATGATTTAGGTTAATATCTGTGTGTCACATTTGTTTTTGCCTTTCTCTTTTTGATATTTTTTAAAGGGGGGAGAAGGTTGCGAGATATTATCATTATATTTACGCGCATTAAGTTTTTAACGTAGGGAGAGATTGAAAGCTCAAAAATCATTCAAGTTTCACGTGTTGTATCATTTGTTGTGTGCGTTCAAATAAACTCGGAATCAAATTGAATTGGAATACAAATTACAAATTTTAACTCATCTGCTCAAATCATATATAAATACCATCTCAAAATTTCCAAACATAAAAAAGGGGAGACTAAAATTGCATTGTAGTCGGTATCATTTTATTTTGATGTTTTATGCTTATTTGATACGTGTGCATGTAATTTGATTTATCACGTATATATAATTTATTTGTAATTAGATTGTAATTTTATCACTTTAGTTGTTTAGACATATACCTTTAGACATCTCTACATTTGATCTATTGGATTAGGACCCATGAGAATGTGTTTTTTTAGCTTTTGCAAGCCTCAACATGTCGCAATAAGATGCATTATGCACACACAAAATTTTTAGTAGCGAATCACACGTTTTCCCTCCATTTTCTTCACATTTTCCCCAAGGGTCTGTATATTCTTGTATTGACTTTTTGATCAATTCTTCACACTTTAACATGGTATTTTTATTCTTCTTCTTCCGAATTTATGACTAAAAATCATGTAATGACAATTTCATCACAACCCTAAACTTAAATTGTTGTTTGTCTTCTAGTAACCTGTCCACACACTAAACATTTCATTAGAATCAAAATGCTTACCCTTACCAATTCTTGTCACATGTATATTTTTTATCAACACTTCGGTTTCCTGCTTTAATCCAATTAACTCGGAAAAATTCTTCTGACATACAAATACCCAACTTGTCTCTCATCTCACCATGATACACTCAAACTAGCTGGGTAATCACTTAATCAACAACACACAATTATTTGACCATGAAAATTTGAATCTTTCTAATAAAATCAATCAAAATCATATTTAAGCACACACTTTTGAGGTCTTTTATAGGTTGTAACGTAGCTTATGTAAGAGTAGTATAATTTAGGATAGTAGGCTTAAACCTTTGGAGTTAGGTACCTAGTTATCCTAATGTTATCAACATCCTTCCCTATCACACTTTTATGCACTTGACACTAGAGAATTGTATATTGTTGGTCTTATTTTTCACAAATTTTTTGTTTGAAGAAGCTAATTTAACTTCTTATTTTTCTTTTTTTTTTGTCATTTTGACCAATTTATCTAGTACTCCAACCCCAAACTTATTCTTGCTAAATTCCAAGAGCACGCCCAAACTTATTCTTTTGCATCAATAAAGTAAAATAATTACTTCTACCTAACTCCAAAGACGGTGAAAATATATTATCTTTCAAGTTAGTGGTTATATGGCTATGTCACTGAAAGAAAGATATTAGGCTCAAAAGGGTTAAACAACATATATTATCATATTAAAATAAGGTGGCTTAAAAAAGCTCAAAGTCATCACAAACAACTGCCTCAGTATGTATTTACCATAACAATAGGCTCAAAATCAGAAAAAGTGCAAATTTTAGAAAATGACTAATGCACAAATACTCTCATAAGAAGGAAAAGTAAACAGTTGAAAGTATTTGGCTCAAACCTTACTAGATGAGGTATCTGGATATTGAATACAAGTAGTCAGTTTCCCTTTTCTTCATCAACTTTCAATTTGTAAGGGAACTTCACCGTTGATCTCTTTCATTCTTTTCTTTCTATGGTGACTTTTTATTTTTCTTTTTCATGATTACACTTATTAAGGTAGCAAATTAAACTGAAAGAAAAACACCAACAAACAAGCTTATTAATTTCAAGCAAGGAAAAGTATAAGGGGAAGAACTTCTTCAAATCCGGCTAGCAATCTTCTTTATTATTGAAAAAATGATGAATAGAAATTGCAAATTGAATTTCAAACTCTGACGGGTTGCCTTCCATTAAGCTCTTGTTTAAGGTCACTAGCGTTACTCTTTCATCACCAAAGAAAACATGTCTGGTGCTATTTCACCTCCTGCATAAATATTTAACCTTTGTCTATTTACCGTGAAGATGCACAAATTTCCCTGATCTTTTATCTCTATAGCTCTATTTGTAAACACCTTATTCACACTAAATGGTCTATACCATCTTGATTTTAACTTTCCCAGAACGAACCTTAGTCGTGAGTTGTACAACAAAAACTATTGTCCTACCTGAAAATCTTTTCTTACCAATTTCTTATCATGATACCTTTAGGTTATTTCTTTATATATCACATCATTCTCATATGCTCTCAGTCCCATCTCTTCTAACTCATCTAACTTCAACAATATTTTTTGCTCTATTGCTTTTTCATCAGAATTCAAGAACTTGACGACTCAATATGTTTTACGTTCCAACTCCACTGGTAGATGACAAACCTTCCCATAAACTAACATATATGGTGATAATCTGAGATGTGTCTTGAATGTTGTTCTATAATCCCATATAGCATTGTCTAGCTTTTTTGACCAATCCCTTTTGGATGTAAATATTTTCTTTTCTAAAATCTCCTTAAGCTACCTGTTTGAAACTTCCATTTGTCCGCGCGTTTGAGGGTGATAAGGTATGGATACTTTATGTTTCACATTATATTTTACCAAGACACTCTCCATGTATTTGTTGCAAAAATGTGCCCCCAATCACTGATCAACACTCGAGGGACTCCAAACCTAGCAAAAACATTCTTTTTCAAAAAATTAGCAACAATTTGGGCATCATTAACGACATAACTGATTGTTTCAACCCATTTAGCTACGAATTAACACAAAACACAATGTAAAAATTAGAGTTGGATGGGAGAAAGGGACCTGTGAAGTCGATTCCCTGGCATTCAAAAGGTTCAATGTATATTATACTTTTAAGCGGAATCTTATCTCGCTTTGAAATGTTACCTGTTTTTTTTTGCACTCTTTGCATTCTATCACATATGGTTTATAGTCTTTGAAGAATGTCGGCCACTAGAAACCACTTTGAAGTATCTTTGCTACTGCTCTTTCGCCACTATGATGACCTCCAGAAGTTGTCATGGCACTGCCAGGTAATGTACCTAGCTTATTTTCCTGCAACACATATGCAGATCAAACCATCAGCACTAACCTTAAACAAATAAGGCTCATCCCAAAGATAACGATTAACCTCTTTATAGAAGTGTTTTTTCTGCTGCCAAGTATAATTCTCCATGACACTTTTTTTAGCATTATAGTCACCCATATAAGAAAACCAAGGGCGTCCACTGATTGCCATCAAGTGATCATCCATAAATTCTTTGTTGATGCTCTTTTCCTTATTCATTACTTCCTCATTCTCTAATCCAAACAAGTGATCGGTTACCATGTTTTCAAAACCATTCTTATCTCTTATTTCCAAGTAGAACTCTTGTAGCAATAATACCCATCGAAGTAACTATGCTTTGAGTCTCTTTTGTTGCAAAGGTACATCAATGATGCATGATCTGTAAAAATAATCACTTTGGAACCAATTAGATACACTTGAAATTTTTCCAAAGTGAATACTGCATCTAGTAATTTTTTTCAATGGTGGTATAGTTCACATGATTTTCATTCAAAACTTTACTAGCATATTAAACTGCATGGAAAAATTTCTCATGGTGTTGCGCCAAAATTGCACCTACCGTGCAATCACTTGCATCACACATTATTTCAAAAGGTAATTCCTAATTTGTTGCAATGGTCAAATATGCAGTTATAAGCTTTTCTTTAATAACAAAGAAGGATTTAAGAAAATTTTCAACAAAAACAAAATCACTATCCTTGACTAGCAAATTGCAAAGAGGTTTTTAAATCTTTGAGAAGTATCTTATAAATCTTAGATAAAAACCAACATGTCCTAAAAAACTTTTCATTCCCTTTACATTCAATAGAGGGGGTAATTTTTCAATAACTTCTATTTTAGATGGATCCATTTCTACAACTTTCGCTGAGATTTTATGCCCCAAAAAATGATACTTTCAGTTGCCATAAAATAACATTATTTTTCAATTTCAAGCTAGGTTCGTTTTCGTGCATCTCTCAAGAACAACATTTATGTGTGTAAGACAATTATCAAAATTATTATCAAAGACAAAAAAAACCATCCATACATACCTCAGTAAACGATTCGATCATATTTCAATAGATAGAAATCATACATTTTTGAAAATTGGCGGGAGCATTGCACAACCGAACAACAGCTGACGATAAGCAAAGATTATGAAAGGGTGTGTGAAAGTAGTATTTCTTGATCTCCGGGATCTACAACGCTCTGATTATACCCAGAATATCCATCCAATAAACAATAGTAAGCTTGACCAGTTAATCTTTTTAACATTTGATCCATAAAAGCTAATGTAAAATAATATTTTCTTATTGCTTGGTTCAACCTTCTATCATCGATACACATCTGCCACCTAGTAACCGTTCGAGTTTTAATTAGCTCATCCTTTTCATTACAAATGAAGGTCATGTCTCCTTTCTTGGGGACTACATTCACTGGGATAACCTAAGAACTATAAAGAATTTGATAAACCATACTTGCTAATCATAATTTTAATACTTCCTTCCTAACCACTTATTTCATTGAAGGATTCAATCTTCTTTGTGGTTGCACTAAAAGTTTGAATTCTTCTTAAAATTTTATCTTATGCAGGAAGTAGGTCGGGCTAGTGCCTTTCAGATCCCTTACACTCTAACCAAGTGCCTTCTTGTTAGCGTTTTTCCTCTTCCATCTTTATCAACGAACTACTGATGATATCCGTTTGTAATGGATTTTCACCTAAGAAGACATATTTCAAGTGCTTTGGGAGTTCCTTAAATTCTGGATCCTTTTTAACTATAGGTTGACTTGATTTTTCAATTTCACTTAATTCTTCAATATTCTTTGTCGAGTTTTCAACTTGAGTGGCTTATAGTTGAAGTAAAAATTCAACCACCTCTATATCAGAATCATTTTAAAGCTATTCAATTGAATAAAAAATGACCCGATTCATTGGGTTTTTAGTGGTACTTTCATTGTGAACCTAATTCACAATCTCTTCGAGCATATCCACCTGGTAAATTAGGGGTTTTCTTCGTGATGTTTTATTGCTTTAAACACGTTGAAGACTACCTTTTTGTTATTAAACCTTAAAGTTAACTCACTTAGCTCAACATCAATGTTAGCCTTACCGGTTTCCAAAAATGGTCTTCCAAGAATCATTGGTGTCTCAGAGTCTTCTAGCATATCTAGGATCACAAAATCTGTAGGAAATAGTAATCTATCAACCCTCTCTAGGACATATTTAAAACCCCCATACATGTATGTAATCAAGCGATTAGCTAGTGCCAAGGTCATCCGTATTAGCTTTGGTTCGCAACAGTTTAGTTTTCTCATCATGAACAACACCATCAAATTTATGTTGGCTCTTAAATCAAATAAAGCTTGACCAATAGTTAGTAAACCAATGGAACAAGGAATAATGAACCTTCTTGGATTCATGAGTTTGGGTGGAAGATTCCTTTAAATGATAGCACTGCACTCATCCATTAAAGTGATGTTCTCATAATTTTCAAATTACGCTTTCTTGATAAGAGCTCTTTCATGAACTTCGCATAAACATGTCTTAGATGCCCAATTTTACTTATTTGAGCTATCAAGTGTGGGCATCTTTCACTCCTTTTTGTCAAGAAAGTATTAAAAATAACTCTCGCTTTGGTTGGTTTGCAACTTTGTGTGAAAGTATCTTGGTGCCTTTAATTTGTGCGTTATTGTGCAGGAATTAGGCATGAAAGAGTGGAAATTTAGACATATGAATGGTGGCAAAGAGACCAAGATAGCAAGCAAACAACAGCAAGTTCGCTAGGCGAACTTGCCAGCAAAGCTCCCTCCAAAACTTCACAAAGTTTGCTAGGCGAACTACGTAGCGAAGGCTAGGAACTTAAAACAGCAAGGAAATGGCCATAAACTTGCTACGCGAAGGAGGCAGCGAAGCACTCGCTAGGCGAAGAGATAGCGAGTAGCCAGCGAACACTCCCAAACTTAAAATAGCAAGGAAAGGGCCACAAATTCGCTAGGAAAAATTCACAGTGAAGGCTTCGCTAGGCGAAGGATTACTCGCCTAGCGAACTTTTGGAAACTTATCTGGAGAGAGTTCACAGGACACAGACACTTCAGGTGACATTTTTGAGGTTCGCTAGGCGAACCACTTTGTTTGCCTAGCGAACATGACAGCTCAGCTGACCCTTCTATAAGTAGCATGGGCTACTTTTTGTAAAAATATCTATTATTTTGTATTTGCATTGGAGAGGATTTTTCTGACCTTAAAACCCATTCTTTCATTTCTCATCATCTCTTAGCAATATTTCACCAAAAGAAGGTGGATTCTCATCCATTCTCGATTATTCGACTTGGATGTTGATCAACCTTCTTCCGAAACTTGTTGCTCAAGCTATCATGGAAATGAGTGGCTAAATCCCTCTCTTGTCAAGGTTAGGAGTAGTTAGTTCAAATTTTATGTATTCTTCTTAATCTCTTGTATGTGAACAATGTTATGATCAATGTAGATGAAGTTATTTGCTACTATTTGTACATTTATGGTTTGGATTGCTTTATATATGAACTTTCCAAGTCTTGACCTAACTTCTTCATCTATCAACTATAAAAATGCTAGACATAGATTTGAAAGTTGATATCTGCGTTGTATCGTTCTTAATGATTATTGTTTCGATTGTTACTTAGAGAGATCATTTAACGGTCGAAACAATAACATTCACAAAATCGCTTTAGAGATGAACGTTTTTGCGAGGATACGCGGTTATGTTGGTTAGAAATTTGTTCACATATTTGATTAGTTGGATACGTTTAGGACAAACTAGTGATCCCTAATCTTGACATGCTTTTATCAAACTTAGACCGACTTTTATTTCGTTTTATTTCTTGCAAACTTTTGTTACGAAATTGAAACCATTCTAAAAACCCACCATTTTTCTTAAGTCATTAAACCGTTGAACGACAAGCATTTATATTCTCTTCAACCCCTGTGGATACAATAAAACACTACCAAAAAATACTTTCTAGTAAAATGGCACCGTTGTCGGGGATTGTTAGTTGAATATTGCAAGCAATGCAATAGTTTAGTGGTTTTAAGATTTTTGTATTGTGAATCTCTTATCTTTGTAATTCTTTGTGCTTTTTAATTTGTTTAGTTCGTGTGCAGAATTCGTTTATGCGTGGACAGGTTCGGCCGGAAAACCTTCTTTTTGATCCGGAGATTGAGAGAACCGTTCGGCGTACCAATAGTCGCACAAGGCGAAGACGACAATAAGCTATCGAGAGACAAGAGCGCGGAGAACCTTCTTCATCCACTCCACCTAATTCACCAATTATGGCACCACCACCACCTCCACCTCCAATTTCTGTCCCTTGTACAAATAGTCCAAGACACACCGCTCAGTTCGCTCGTAATCTTCAAAATGGAAGACAAGCCGAGATGAAGACGGGGATCCTAGCACTTATCTACCAAATTCCTTTCACGGGATTAGATCATGAGGATCCGTTCATACATCTTACAAAATTCTATGAGATTGTGGGTGCAACGGGAGCAACCGAAGCTGACGAAGAGTCATTGTTAGAAGGCTATTTCCTCATTCCTTGATTGGGAAAGCGAAGGAATGGTATCTTGATCAATCACAACAATCATGACGGGTTGGAATCTATTGGAAGAGAAGTTTCTTGAACGGTTCTTTCCACATAACCGTTTTATGGAAGCTAAAACTGCGATAGCTGTGTTTTTTCTGGACTAACAGCAAAATTACATCAGTTAGTACTTAGTAATATAATAAATCCTTAATAGAATGGAAAAATGACATAAAAAAGAAATACCTAAGGCACACAAAAAAGTAAAAAGAACAGACATAAGAAAGGGGAAAAGACGGGTATTTTTCATTTAAGCTTTAGGGTTTTAACATCCCATCCTCTCCTTCCTTAGGAGTTGGCGGCCACCGCAGCTTCACAAAATCCTCTTCACAAAATCTTCACCTTCTTTGCATGGTTCCTTCGCACCTGAAACAAAACAACCCCAATAAACAAAATTAAACCGTAACCTTCGAATCTCACCTTTATTTTCTGTGGGGCTTCCCCGATTTCGACGACGTTGCGTTTATGGCCGGTGATGGAAATCCTGAGGCCTTTGGGTTGAAGCTCGCCGTTCGTAACAGACGGTGCCGACGGTCTTTCTGGCTTGGTTCATGTGCTTTACGGTGTTTGTGGAGATTCGCCGCGGCTGGGGTTTTAATTCGGTGAGCTTATTCTATTTTTCTTTGTTGTTAACGGATGATGACGAAGCCAAAACTTCTGAATCCGCCGCTTTTTGTTTCTGGCCGTTAGGGTTCGAATCCCCCCTCTACCCCCTCTTGAGATGACTTTATATGGCTTTTATGATTTTATTGTGGGCTTGTATTGTTGTATTGTTACGGTTTTGATTTTCGATTTTGTAGGAGCTTCATTTGCAATTTTGTTTAAGGGAGTTTGATCGGGCTTTCGATTTGTTCTTAGCTGGTCCATTGATTGTTTATTAGCTTGTTACCGTTGTGGTTTACGGTTGAAGTGCTGAACGGATTTGAACTATTTGTCCTGATTTTTCTGCACTGAACTGGTTTTCGGATTTTTTGGTCTGAACTGGTTTTTGGATTTTCTGGTCCGAATCCAGATTGATTTGCCTGGCTGGATATCCACGGATATTTTTTGATTATGGATTCGATTTGATTTTTCAGGTGGCGATTTGGATCCTTCTGATGTGGATTCGGATATCTGTTTTATTTACTTGACAGATGGATATGAATTTTGGATTCATGTTGGTAATCCGTTTGGCTTCGAAACAATTTTTCCGACAAAAATCATTTTCGGCCCAGAACTTCTTTTTCTCTTCTTCTTGGCTGTCCCGAACAAAATTAGAACAGATATTACCGATTGGTATCCGAGGTCGGGAATCGGAAAGGGAGTTGGCTTCGGCATTCGTCGTTTCCCTCCTGACACCCGGTGATGAAACTTTTCTGAGGGTGTCGAACAAAACAAATTTTCTAACGTTAACCTCTTTTACTCTGTTTCTCTGTTTTGTCTGTTTTGTCGTGCAGGTGCGGGAGAAAATTGGACATGAAGATGGTCGGAGGAATCAAGCCTGAAGACCACTTAGAAAAAAAATTAGGACCTTATAAATTAAGATGAAAATGTATATTTTTATCTTTCTTTTGTAATAAAAATATTTATGAATAATAATTCAATAATATCTCTATTCCAACAATCATTTCTTTATGTAAATAAACATGAATAAAATTCATATTATTTATCCAAATAAAGTCCTTCCGATTACTCCTTTCAATTAAGTTGTCAAACTTGAATGAATCTCTTAAATCAAAACATGATTAAATCCAAATGATAAATTGCCTCCGAACCAAAATCCAACGATTAAAAATAATTCGATCAATCTTGAATAATAAGCTTAATTTCACCACATAAATCCAACATGAATAAATCCCAAAAGTCAGTCGAATCAAACTTTCCATTCCAACATGTACCGCTCCACATAACTGATATAACCTTAATTTTCCCAATATATTCTAAATTAAGTCGCACATGATGATAGAATCAGAAATGCCCTTGAATGAATTAAAATGGAAGGGAAACAGAGAACTCCACTTAACAGTGAAACAAAACTATTCTGCGCCAAAAATTCCAATTATGTTTCTGATGAATAAATCTCTTGCCGTGAACCAACTCGGCCAAAAACTTCAATTAAATAAATGTGACAAATCCCGACTTAAGCCAACTTTGTACCGTTTTCCTTTTGAGAAATTTAAGTGGCAGGTAGCAGAAGAAACAAAGAAATAAATGCTTGTTGAAACCAAATTCCGCAGAATGGATTCTGGCACCGACTTGAACCAAACCAAAGGGATATCTCAACTTAATCAACCCATATGACAAAATAAATATCTCAGAAATCTACTGGTGACAGAGACTCGAACCATTGAAATAATTACTGTATCTCGACCATCCTGATGCGAAAATACCGTGAATTTCTATTTATCTTCAAAGAAAATAAAGAAACGGAGACGGAGGTTCTGGTTACTCAAAAAAATCCTGGCGATATCTCATCTTCAAGAACAATCAGCAAACAACATGAAAATGACCATTTTGCCCCTTTAACAACTAAAGTGTACCAGACGCGGTTCCTGCAAAACGAAACAAACTACATAACTTGTTAATAGTTAGCTGATGTAAAAATGAGACGACATATGACATGAACCGACTGATCAGAGGGTAAAATTTGGGGTATTACACACGGTTTTGATGAACTTACTCATGTTCATATTTTCCGCAATGGTCTCCTTTCGGTTCACAAGACCTTATTGGATGCTACGACGGGAGGTTCTTTGATGTCTAAAAGCGCCAATGATGCAATTGCAATTATTGACAAGATGGCACTTAATGATCACCAAGGGAATCATAAACGTGGGGTAGCTCAAAGAAAACCAGGCGTGCTCGAGTTAGGTACGAATGACGCTATTCTTGCCCAAAACAAACTTCTTACGCAACAAGTGGAGCTTTTATCTCAACAAATGTCAAAGCTTCCACAACAAATCAAAGGAATCAAAATCAAGGATACCAACAACCGTGGAGGCCGCAAGAAGCCGAAACTTCAATCCGTCAACAATATCAAAACTACACTCAACCTCTACAAACTCATAGTGCACCATCAAAGATGGAGGAATCTCTTACTCAATTCATGTAAATGTCAATGTCGAATCAAAAGAACACTGATGCGGCTATAAAGAATTTGGAGACACAAGTGGGCCAATTATCAAAACAATTGGCCGATCAACAAAAAGGGCCTTTTACGGCTACCTCCACTCCAAATCCGAAGGAGCATTACAAGGAGATTCTTACAAGAAGTGGTAGAGAAATTGACATGGGCGTAGGTGAGGAGGTAGTGGCGGAGGAAGTTGTAGTTGAAAAAGAAATTGAAAATGTTGAGGGAGAACTAGAAAAAAATGTTGAGGGAGATTTATTTGAAAATGATAAAGTGAAAAAAATAAGGAAGGAGAGAAAACTAAGAGAAAGGAAAGAGTGAGAAAGTCGAGAAAAGGAAAAGAGTAAGTGAACACGATACCGATTCAAATTTGCCTTACCCGCATGCTCCGACAAGGAAAGACAATGCTAGACACTATGCTCGGTTTATGGACATATTCAAACAATTGCAAATTAATATTCCATTTTCTGAAGCATTGGAGAAAATGCCAAAGTATGCTAAATTCATGAAGGACATTTTCACGAAGAAGAAGCGGTATACGGATCAAGAAACAATTATGGTGGATGCTAGTTGTAGCGCAATTACTCAACGTACTCTCCCGAGGAAAGAAAGTGATCCGGGACGAGTCACTTTGCCCATTACAACTGGAAATACTTATGTTGGCAAGGGGTTGATTGATTTGGGCTCTAGCATAAATTTGATACCCTTATCTATTGTGAAGCAGTTGGGATACATGGAGTTGAAATCTACTCAAATGACTTTGCAACTTGCCGACAAATCTACCACTCACCCTCATGGTATAGCCGAAGATGTGTTGGTAAAGGTTGACAAATTTTTGTTCCCAATTGACTTTGTAGTAATTGATATGGAAGAAGATGAAGACCCTCCATTGATTCTTAGTTGACCTTTTATGAAGGTCGCGCGCATGGCGATTGATATGGATGATGGTCTCATGAAAGTAAGAGTTCTTGATGAGGAGATTTGCTTCAATCTTTTTGAAGCCATAAAGCTTTCTAAGGACAAAACCGATTGTTTCAGAATTGATGCAATGAAAGTGGCAATTGAAGAAGTCAAAGAGTTATTGCAAGTTCCCACACCATTACAACAAGTTCTTACCAATGCTCTTTCAAAAGTCAATGAAGAAGAAGAGCGAGAAATTGAAAAGTGTTTGCGGGAACTTGAAGAGTTAGAGGAAATCCCACCTTTGAAAGAAAAGGTAGAAAATTTGAAAAAAGATAACAATGAGGAAGGAAAACTTGAATTTAAGTTGTTACCATCTCATCTAAAGTATGTTTTCCTTGATGAAGATAAGAACAAGTCGATGATCATAAGTTCAGAGTTAACCATGGATGAAGAAAGGAAATTAATTGTGGTGTTGAAGAAAAATCAAGAGGCCATGGGTTGGACTCTTTCTGTATACTATTGCTTTTTGGATGGGTATTCCGGGTATAATCAAATTATTGTCAACCCGGAAGATCATGAAAAACAGCTTTCACTTGCCCTTTCAGAATCTTTGCTTATCGAAGGATGTCGTTTGGTTTGCGTAATGCACCAACGACTTTTCAACGGTGTATGCAAGCTATATTCTCGGACTTGATTGAGAAAACGATAGAGGTATTTATGGATGATTTCTCAGTTTTTGGGTCGTCATTTGATCTTTGTCTAAAAAATCTTGATATTGTCTTGGAGAGGTGTGTGGATACTAATCTAGTGCTTAATTGGGAGAATTGCAACTTCATGGTCACTGAAGGCATTGTGCTCGGGCACAAGGTTTCTTCAAAGGGACTTATTGTTGATAGAGCTAAAGTGGAAGTGATTGAAAAGATACCGCCACCTCTGAATATGAAGGGAATTCGAAGCTTTCTAGGTCATGCGGGATTTTATCGAAGATTCATCAAGGACTTCGCGAAGATAGCAAAGCCATTGAGCAACCTGCTCAATAAAGATAAGTCTTTTCTTTTTGATGATTCTTGCATGACAGATTTTGATTCTTTGAAACAAAGCCTAATAACTGCACCCATAATTGTCGCAGCGAACTGGAAAAATGATTTTGAACTTATGTGTGATGTGAGTGATTATGCGGTTGGTGCAGTTTTAGGCCAAAGGAAAACCAAAATTTTCCATGCGATACATTATGCAAGCAAGGTTCTTAACGAGGATCAAATTAATTATGCAACAACGGAAAAGGAATTGCTTGCTATAGTGTATGCATTAGGAAAATTTAGGTCTTATTTGATTGGATCAAAAGTTGTGGTATACACCGATCATACGGCGATCAAGTATCTGCTTACCAAACCGGATTCTAAGCAACGGTTAATTCGTTGGATTCTTTTACTTCAAGAATTTGATCTTGAAATTCGTGATAAAAAAGGGTCCGAGAATTTGGTAGAAGATCACTTGTCCCGACTTGTGAATGATGAAGTCACAAAACATGAGAAAGAGGTGAGGGAGGACTCCCCGATGAAAAATTGTATATGGTGAAGGTTAGACCTTGGTTTACCGATATGGCTAACCACAAAGCCACCAGATTGATGCCGGAAGGTCTAACTAGTCACCAAAGAAAAAAAAATTGTCTAACACCAAGTACTTTGTTTGGGATGAACCACATCTTTTTAAACTTGGTGTCGATAACATTTTGCGGAGATGTGTTTCTGAGGAGGAAGCCAAAGATATCCTGTGGCATTGTCACAACTCTCCGTATGGAGGTCATTTTAACAATACAAGAACGACCACTAAAGTCCTTCAATCGGGATTTTATTGGCCGTCCTTGGTCAAAGATGCGTACGCGCACACAAAAAATTGTGACAAATGTCAGAGGATCGGTGGAATAACACAACAAAATGAAATGCCACTGCAAAACATGATAGAAGTCGAAGTTTTTTATTGTTGGGGCATTGATTTTGTTGGTCCATTTCCACCATCGTTTGGAAATGAATACATCCTTGTTACGGTAGACTACGTCTCCAAATGGGTGGAAGCCATAGCTAGTGCTAAGGTAAACGGGAAAACCGTAATAAATTTTTTGAAAAAAAACATATTTTCTCGTTTCGGTACTCCGAGAGTGCTAATAAGTGACGGTGGTTCGCACTTTTGTAACACTCAATTAGCCAAAGCTTTAGAGCAATATGGTGTGCGGCACAGAGTTACAACACCATACCATCCGCAAGTTAACAAACAAACAGAGGTATCGAACCGAGAGATTAATTTTTTTTTGGAAAAAACTATGTCTACCTCACTGAAGGATTGGTCAAGCAAGCTTGACGATGCCTTGTGGGTCTCTCGGACCGCTTTCAAAGCTCCGATTGGTCTCACGCCGTTTAAAATGGTCTACGGAAAAAATTGTCATCTTCTGGTGGAATTGGAGCATAAAGCCTTTTGGGCATTGAAGTTGCTGAATTTTGATCATAACTTGAGTGGCGACAAAAGAAAAAGTCAACTTCTTGAGTTGGAAGAAATTCGCCTTCAAGCTTATGAGTCGAATAAGATTTACAACGACTGAGTGAAGATGTATCATGACAAAAAACTGGTGACCAAGAAATCCGAGGTAGGGCAGATGGTGTTACTATTCAATTCGAGGTTGAGATTATTTCCCGGTAAGTTAAAATCCAAGTGGCCGGGTCCGTTTCGGATTCGCGAAATTTTGAGTTACGGGGCTATTATCATTGAAGATATCAAGACCAAAGAGAATTGAACGGTCAATGGCCAACGGTTGAAGATTTACTTAGTTGGTGATTTCAAGCGGGACACCACCTCCATGCATTTCAGCGATTTGTGATCGCGTCGGACCGTCGAGCTCCAACAACGTTAAACAAAGCGCTTTTTGGAAGGCACCCTAACATTGTAAGTATTTATTGCTTTTTGTTTGGTAAATTTGGTGCTTGATGTAGTGGAACTTAGCTGAAATATGTTGTGCATGGATGTTTTTTAAAACAAAAACCTGTCATGTTCGCTAGCACCTTCGCTAGGCGAAGACAATAGAGAACATGTTCTCTAGGAAGTTCGCTAGGCGAACAGAGCGAAACAAGCTGGTTTATTTTATTTCAGTGGGCCACCTAATTGGGCCCCAAACTGTTTTCTGCTAAGTCTTGAAGGATTTTAGGTTTTTCCCACTCCACTCTCACGTTAGCTGCAATTTCACTCTCACATCACACCTGAGCATTTCACTTTGCAACCCTTAATTGAATATCTCAGACCCAATCAACACCTTCAATTAGGTATGTCTATGTCTCCATTTTTCTGTGATTAGATTGCTTCAATTTTCATAAGAACAGACCATTTGGGTTGTTATGGGTAAGTTGCAAATCTGTAGAATCTAGGGTTGCATGTTTGTGTAGAACTGTTCTTAGCATGCCAAATACTATGGTTCTTGAATTGTGATTAAAAACAAATGGATTACTTGGATTTTGGTTGAAAACAATGGGAGAAAACAAAAACCTGCAGCCTTCGTTAGCACCTTCGCTAGGTGAACCTGGAGCGAGTATTCGATGGGTCTTCGCTAGGCAAAGCTAGCAGCGAACGTGACCAATTTTCATTTTTCTGCTCTGATTACTAATCTGTTTTGTGGATACTTTTGTTTCTCTTCTATGTTGTGTTGCAGATGGCTTCCAGGTTTGGTGCTTCTAAAAAGAGGAAAGTTGGCAGCACCTCTCGTCCTCAACCGACACAGTACGACACCGAACGATTTGTTGGTCCAAAACAAGCCGCACGTTATGTGGCTCTGGAGAAACGCAAAATTCTGCCTGAAAAGAGGTTTCTTATTCATCCAGAGGGAGAGTACAGAACGTTTACCGGACTCATCCATAGCAAGAAGTGGGATACATTGGTGACTCCAACTGATAGTTACAACATTGAGGTTGTGCGTGATTTTTATGTTAACACACTCCCTAATGATGATGATCCATTTACCTGGACCACGAGGGTGTCAGGACGATAGGTGGTGTTTGATAGAGATGCCATCAATAGGGTGCTTGGAGGACCTCTCACCTTAGGTGCGAATGAGATTGACGATTATCACCGTGATTTGCGAATCCATAGAAAAACAGGTGTTATTTATGAGGCCTTATTGATGGAGGGCAAGATAGTAGAGCTGAACCCATCTGGGGTTCCTAGGAGGTACCACCGTGAGGACATGACACCTCTAGCCTAGTTAGTGTTACTGCTTATTTTGACAAATATCAAACCCACACTTCAACAGTGTCGATCCCAGTGGCAGACTTGGTTCACTCTATTCTAACTAATGTACAGATCGACGTGGCTAGAATCATTGCTGATGACCTGAAGTCCGTGGTGGAGAGTGGGCTGATCAACGCGAATATATGACTCAGAAAATACAACGTTTGGTCATATTTTAAAATAAATTTTGACCCGTTAAAACGCTCAAACTGATCAAAATACGACGAAAAATGTCCAAAAATTAAAATAAACACGTCAGGTTAAACTACGCGAAACGTAGATCGATAAAATTGACGTCTGCAAGCTCGATTTTAAAATTTTCCGTCCACCGATTTTATGCATCATTGAGATTCAGTTTGATCGGTCTGTCTGTAAATTCGAGAAATTATTCCGGTGACATTTTAGGCACTATGCGAGATAAAATGCATGCTATGCAAAGTAAAAATATAGTTGGATGAATGAAAATTTTTAAAATTAAAATGCCCAAACAAAATCATGACTGAATAACCACACTTGACTTGAAACCGAAATTTCTGCCCTTGAGTGCACATTGTTCCTCTTGAAAAATCATGACGAAGATGACCTTGATATCTGATGATCCTCGGTAAAGAAGATAATCATGACGTTGGAAACTTAGCCTTTGTCTCAACTCGAGGGCAATGGCCAGATAAATCACCTCTAAATAGGGAAAACTCAAATCACAGAAAAATTCTTTGATCCACGTCTTTAGGAGTTCAATGCAAATGAATGAATGCAAGGTTATGACCTAATGGAAAATGCACATGAACATGAAACACAAGCCAATTATGGTTAGAAATAAGAGGACAAATTTTGGGGTGCAACACCTATTAGTGCAAAACTTTTGATGTTGAAGGTCACCAAATTAGCCGGTTGAACTCTAAACAAATATGGTTGGAGTTGGTCCTCCTACAATAGCTCTCCAATGTTTGACGTGGTGGAACAACCATCTTTACTTTTCTTTCTTTTGCTTCTTCGGTAGCTTGAAGTACTTCTCTTTTCGGTTTGCAACATGCGCGCCATGTTCTTTTGATTTCTTTGGTATCAGTGTCGTGTCGGTACCTCGCATAAAAAACAAGAAATACCTTAGTAGCATCGCACCAAATAAAAAAAAAGTAGTGAAAAAATAAAATTAAAATAATAACCAAAGAAAATAAAAATTAGAACTAAACTCAGAAAGTAAAAAAATTAAAACATACAAATAAAAAATAAAAATGTCGCACTAAATTGCGTTGTTGAAAATCAACAACCCCCGACAATGACACCAAAATATTGATGACAAAACTAGAAAGTGTACTAATATGTATCAAAGTAATAATAAAAGATTTGTCTCTATGAGGATTGGATTCTTACAAGGAAAGCGAGTGCGAGTTAATGTATCACAAAGGGGGGTTTGTTTGAAACTTGTTTGTTTGATCCAAAAATAAGAGACAATTAACTTTGGAAAATATACGATGATAAAGGAGATTAGGTATTTTTGTTACAATCCCTTACTTCTATTATATTGATGAAATTCACATTAGCAGACATGCAAAGACATTATAGTTACACAATAGATTAACCCTACAAATGCACCCAATCCCTTGGTATGCAACTCACTAGTCGAAGCGTTAATTCCCCATCCCTCAAGCCAATTGAAATGTCAGACTATGAACTAGAGCGTGTTAATACCTAAGTAACAATTTTTAATTAGATTATTCGTAGTTAACTAGAGGACCGAGCAATTATCCTATTTCCGATAAGCACCCCTAAGTTCAATATGTCACATCTTACCTAGATCAAATTACGTGACAACATACAATAGGCAATAAACACAAGAAATAATTGAATATTAGCAATATGTCAAAGCAATAACATTATCATCATTCACTCATATGTTCCAACAATAAAAACCCGGTCATCACACAAAATACCTAACTTAGGGGAAATCTAGCTGCTCATAATGTAAAATGAATATACTATGAGTTTAGATTCAGAGTACAAGACAAATCACTGAAAAAATGATATCCAATGGCTCTAATGGCCTCCAAAAGCCTCAAAAATCACCATTTGTCGTCACTTTTAGTCTTAGAATTTGGAACGTCTCAAAAGTGGCCAAAAATTTCTTTTAATAGAAAAAGCATGTCAGATGAAAAAGCATCATCATGTCCTTAACAGTCAGCATCGCACCGCCATGCAATCCTTATTGCGTTATGATGGAACGCATCGCGTGCGCGAGAACTTTAATATAGAATCATACATTTTATCTCCTTTTTCTTCACGATTTTTACTGAGCTTTTACATATTCCTTGTATTGGCTTTTTGCTCAATTCTTCACACTTTAACATGGTTTTTGATCATTCTTCTTCCGAATTTACCAGAATTTCTTCCTAAAAATCACGTAATGACGAATGTCATTAGGTACCTTCCAGCGTAATGGATGAAGCTCTCCTAATAACCATAGCTGAAGGTGGCTAAGTATAAAAGTGAAAGGTAACAAATGGGAAGGATGATGGTGCTAAAGAGGGTGTGACCTAAGTTAGTTTTTATGGGGTCCCACGATGGGTGTCACTGTATTGGTAAAAAAGTACAGGTGTGTGTGTTCCCCTTGCAAGGGCATGGAGACTCAGATGCCTTAGTAGGTTTATAACACGATACAGTGGTTAGGGCATACCCAAAACGACGAGATACGAAAATATTTTGTGGTAGTTTAAAAGTCCTGCTCATGTGAGGTGAGAGGCTCTCCAGATGACCGGTGACACTTAGGAGCAAGTGTATGGTTAAGGTCAGTCTTGGTGTTGTGACTTTGGTAAGATTTATTCTCTTTTGGGGTGTAAAAGTGATATCCCCCTCTCCCCTAGGGGATGAATATATAGAGAGGCCATTTGGACCCAGAGTTTGAGTCACCCTTAGTGGCGTCATTCACTCCCTTCTTATGAGGGGAAGTTATTGACCCCATATATTTTAGAAGTTAGTGGAGACTCCTTCTTTCTTAACTAACACGTCAGGGATACATTTGAGTGTGTCTCTGAGTTATTGCCTGAGCGACACGATTCTTGGGAAAGGACGATTTAGTTTATGACTTTCATAAATATAACACTACAAGACCATTGTAAACAAGTTGGCCTAAAATTATTTTAGAAGATCAAAACGGCTTCATTAGGGGAAAACATATTTATGAGTGCATTGAGATTACTTCAGAAGTCATTAATATGTTGGAAAAGAAAACCTTTGGAGGTAGTATGACTTTGAAGATAGACATCAAAAAAGCCTTTGATACTTTAGATTTGCAATATATTATTAAAGTTATTGTTCAATTTTATTTTGATAAAAAGTTTTGTGATTGAATTCTTAGCATTTTCACTCAACCAAATTATCAATCATGATAAATTAAAAAACTATATGATTTTTTCTTGCTCAACATTTCTGAAGAATCACTTAGTCTGAAGTTATCTATGTTGGTGGATCAAGGTAAGTTGACATGCATATTAGTTGTAAGACAATCATTCCAAACCAAAATTTTCTTGCAGGTGATCTTATGATATTTTTCAAAGCGACTAGTAAAAATGCATTAGTCATTAACCATCTCCTTCCAGAATATGGTCAACATTTTTGTTAACACATTAGTCTAACTAAATGTACACTTTATGGTGAAGGAACTTCTGAATCTAGGTTGAGGCACGTTGCATATATGCTTGAATTCACGATGGAACATACACTATTTAAGTATCTTGGCGTTCCTATATTCAAAGGAAAACCTAGAACTCATCATCTCTAGAGCATAACAAATAGAATTTTGGCCAAGTTAGCTACTTGGAAAGGACGCATTTTTCTATGATGGGTAACACTTAATTGGTCTAGCCAATCATATAAGGAATGCTTATGTACAGTCTTAGGATTTATGAATTACCAATCAATCTTCTTAACAAACTATATTCTCGCATTAGAAATTTTGTGTGGAAAGGGAGCATAAACATTAGAAAGCTAATTACTACATCTTGGAAGGTTATTTTCTCAACTTTTTCTAAAGAAGGTATTGTTCTGAGAGATATCAAGACAATAAACAAAGTTGGTTGTTTATCTCTTTGTTGAAAGTTGTTGACTATCAATAATCAATGGTCTTCTATACTTATTAGTATATACTTCAAGCACAAAAAATAAATCATGTATCATATTTCTTCGTCAATATGACCTGAAAATAACCATTCATTTTCCACTCTGTAGGAACATAGTAGATGACAGGTTGGTAATGAGAAGAATATTATTTTACGGATTAACAATTGGTTGGGATACATAATTAAATATTTACACCTAGTATTACTAGTGGATATTCAATTTATGAAAATTGTTAAGGTCAATTTAATTATTTGAGACATCAATTGGAACATTCCTCACGACTTATTCATTTTGGCTCTTCAAATTGTTAAATACATTTTGAAAATTAACTTGTCATTTGATAATATTATTGTTGATAAATTCATTTGGATAGGATCTGTAAATGGTTATCTATCTTTTAAAGATGCCTACAATTGTATCAAGAGGATCATTGAGCCTTCTTAGAGAAAATTAATTTGACATGCCTACATACCACATGAAAAGTCATTAGTGACTTCCAAACTAATGCATAATATTATTGCAACAGAAGACAACCTAATTCGAAGAAGAATGCATATGATTTTGAGGCACCCTCTATGCAATCAGAATGTAGAAACTGCAGATCACTTATTTCATAGATGCATGTACACTTTACTTTTGTGGCATTGGATGAAGCATATTTTTTGGCATGATCATTGATAGAACTAATTACGGAAACTTATTGAAACTTGCAGGTAAAAGTTGGAGCTCTCAAATTCAGAATATGATTATGAATCTCATCATAATAATGCTTTTGAAAACTTGCCACACAAGAAATGATATCAAGTTTCAAAATGGCAATATTGACTTTGATAGAGACATTCTTCATATTAAACCATTGGTCTATATGGAAACCACTTCTTTCAAAAGGCACATGTATTATTCAATTCATGAGTAATTATTAAATGTTTTGACATCAAATGTCTGCCTCCTCCCGCACTTAGAATTGTACAAGTTAATTGGTGTTTTCCTAGTCATAATTGGATTAAGTGTAACACGAATGAAACTTCAAAAGAAAATCTTGAAAAACTTGTAGTGACATATTTAGGGATAATTTAAAAACATTCTTGAGAGCTTTCTGAACTTAGATTAGAATTTGCACATCCTTTCAAAATGAATTGCATGTAAATCATACTTGCTATTGAATGTGCTAATATGAATAATGAGAGAAATCTAATGTTGGTAATTTCTACATTTTTTTAATTTGAATATTGTCCATTATATTTTTTAATTAAATTGAAGAATATTTTATACACCATATACTACTTTAGATTCAAAATATTTTACATTTTTAAAGAGAGCAAAATAAATGTGTAATTAAATTAGTCAATGCATATTTTTTTTATTGATTATGATAGTTAGTAAGATTTATTTTCTATTTCTGTTTTGAATTTTTTTTTACTAGATACATAGACATGTCCAACTATATACTATTTTTATTTTTTAGTGGATTAGATTTTACATCACCTATCATACTTTTTTATTTATTATTTATTAAAAAAGAAATACAACATTATTAAAAAAAAGTTACTATATTTTTAAAGTTGAAGTCTAACTCGAGTGATCATTAATTAGCTAGAAGAAATCCAAAACATTTTATACATACACGTTTAAACTTTATGTATTATATTATTTTTCAACTTCTCTACGCCACATTTTATGTTTTATTTATTGGATAACTTGTATATTTTGTCTCTCCTTTTAATTTATTTTTGTGCTGGCCTTTACTTTTGATGTGAAGTATAATATTTGTTTAATAAAATTATTTGGACGTATTCTAGCCTTGCAATCATCTCATTGATCATAGCCATATAGGGCGTTGAAAATGGATTCCTCTCATATTAATGAGTAATTTAAGAATATAAGAACTGATAATAAATTAAACGTTCAAGATTTTTAAAAGATATTGATATTATATATTTATTTAAAAGGTTAAGGCAACGAGGAGTATGACTAATTTTTTTTATAAATTTTTTTATACTTTATTTGTTAATTTATGACAAATCTGTTAAAAATAATTTAGTTTCTATTCTTTCGCACCATCAACATGTTGAAAAAATCATAAAATCAATATTTGATATTACATAATTTTATAATTTAAAAGATCTGTATATAATATTTACAAATTAGTCATCTTCTTCTTACTCATGTCTTCAATTAATCTATATTGATTTTAATAATCTATTCCCAAATCAACATCATATTTTAAAAAAGTAATAGAATTAAAGAACAAGAGGACAAAGGATACTTCAACCCTTATAAACAAAGTATACAAATGAGCAGAGCCACATACCACTCATAAAACAAACAAGAACAGACAGTTAACTTTACCGAACATAACCACCTCCACGAAAGAAATTTAATATGATTAACCACATCTAAAACGCTTAATGACTCGTCTCTAAAGATATTATTGTTTCTACCTCTCCATATACACCAACAAGAATAAGCCCAAATAACTGTTGGTGCAAAGGTAGAATAAATGATGAAAGGTAGAAATATTCTATTAAGAATGACGGCAGAAAAACATGATAAAAGTTACAATGATTGTCACCCTATTTATAAGCTAAAACTAGGGTTACTAGAATAAGATAAATACTAAAATACCCTCTAACAAACTTATGGGCTTAAGAAAATAATATAATAAAATATGAATTATTACTAATACCATCCCTTAATTCATATTCCATCAAAACTTGTAACACCAATTCCATCCCTTAATCTGAGAAATTGATCAGTCTTGATAGCTTTTGTCAGAACATCTGCCAACTGCTTCTGAGTGCTGCAGTGTACAACTTCTAACACTCCACTCTGAACTTGATGTCTCAGAAAATGATACTTGGTCTCAATATGCTTGCTTCTCCCATGCAACACTGGGTTTCTGGCAAGATTGATTGCAGACTTGTTGTCAATCATCAACTTCAGAGGTTTGTTTACTTTAATCTTCAGATCCTGCAACAGATTCAGAATCCACACAGCTTGGCATGCAGTAACAGCACCTGCAATGTATTCAGCTTCACAGGTTGACAACGCCACAACAGGTTGCTTCTTGGAACACCAAGAAATGGGACCTCCCAGAAATTTGAACAAGTACCCAGATGTACTTCTTCTGTCAACTCTGTCTCCACACCAATCAGAGTCTGAATAACTCAGAAGTTCTGACTCATTATTTCCTCCAGAGGGAAATAACACTCCATACTTCAGAGTTCCTTTGATATACTCAGAATCCTGACAGCAGCTTGGTAATGGGACCACTTAGGTTTACTCATGAACCTACTAACCATCCCAACTGAGTAGCAAATATCAGGTCTGGTATTGCACAGATACCTCAGAGAACCAACCAACTGTTTGAAGGTTGTAGCATCCACATCCTTTCCTTCAGAGTCTGAATCCAGTTTCTGATTTGTATCAGAAGGTGTGACAGCCATCTTACAATTCTTCAGATCAAATCTCTTCAGAAGTTCTAATTCATACTTGAGTTGATGCAAAATGATACCTTTCTCAGAATATCTGAACTCCATCCCTAGAAAGTATGTCATTTTGCCTAGATCAGTCATTTCAAATTCATTCATTAGAACCTTCTTGAACTTGGCTATCTCCTGTTCAGAACTTCCAGTCAGCAGTATATCATCAACATATAAACATACCAGAGTCATATTGCCTTCAGAAGTATGCTGAACATAGACACCGTACTCCATCTCACATTTCTGAAAGCCTTGCTTCTTGAAAAATGAATCAATCTTCTGATTCCAAGCTCTGGGCGCTTGTTTCAATCCATATAGAGCTTTGTATAATCTGTATACCATCCCTTCCTGATTCTTTTTCACAAATCCAAGAGGTTGTGACACATAAACTTCTTCTTCTAATGGACCATTCAGAAATGCAGATTTTACATCTAAATGCATCAGAGGCCAATTCCTGTTAGCAGCTATTGCAATCACCATTCTGATTGTTTCATGTCTTGCTACAGGTGCAAACACTTCAGAATAATCCAGCCCAGGTTTCTGTAGAAATCCTCTGGCTACCAACCTTGCTTTATGTTTGCCAATTGAGCCATCTGGCTTTAACTTCTGCTTGAAAACCCATCTGACGCTGATGACTTTCTTGTCTTTTGGAAGTTCTGTCAGCTTCCAAGTCTTGTTTCTCTCTATAGCATCAAGTTCTTCTTTCATGGCCTTCATCCAGAGCTTCTGCTTAAGAGCCTCCTCTGTGCTTATAGGTTCAGAGTCTACTAACATGGCACACTGAATAACTTCTCCTTCAGAGTCTACTTCAGTGTCTTGCAGCATGTCAAATTCTGCAAATCTTCTGGGAATGCTTCTGATTCTTTGTGGTCTCTGAACTTGTTCAGAGTCTTGGGCTTCAGATGATTGACTTCCAGAGCTTTGACCATCTTCAGAGTCTGGCATATTTCCAGAGTCTGAATTGCCACCAAGATCTGGATTGCCATCAGAGTCTGAATCATCAGAGTCTGGGTCATCTGGGTCACCTTCATCTTCTGAGTCTTCTTCAGAGTTTGAATCAGTATCAGAGTCAGAGTCAATATCAGGGTTTACTTCAACTTCAGAAATTCTTAACTCTGGCCTTTCTTCAGAGGTTCTAACATCAGAATCAGATTGAGACTTATCCCAATTCCAAACTTCTGATTCCTTCACAATCACATCTCTGCTGAATTCAATTTTATTGGTTTCTGGACAATAGAGCTTGTATGCACCTGTACTGTGGTACCCTATCAGAATCATCACATTGCTTCTATCATCCAGCTTCTGTCTTCTGGCTTCTGGAACATGTTTATAGCAAACAGAACCAAACACCTTCAGATGACTAACACTTTGCTTGTCTCCAGTCCACTTCTGCATAGGAACTATTTCCTTCAATTTCTTCGTAGGGCATCTGTTGAGTACATACGTTGCAGTGGCAACAGCTTCTCCCCAGAGCTTCTGAGGAAGCTTCTTCTCCTTTAGCATGCTTCTCACCATATCAAGCAGAGTGCGGTTTCTTCTTTCAGCAAGACCATTGTGTTGAGGGGTATAGGGAGCAGTAACCTCATGCTCAATTCCATTCTCCTCACAGAACTTCTGGAACTCTTTGGAGTTATACTCTCCTCCACCATCAGTTCTAAGAATCTTCAACTTCTGACCACTCTGATTCTCAGCCTTCATTCTGAACTTCTTGAATTCATCAAACACCTCATGTTTGAACTTAATAAGGGATACCCATGTCATTCTTGTGAATTCATCAACAAACAACACAAAGTATTTGTTCCCTCCAATTGATGCTACTGGAAATGGACCACACACATCAGAGTGTACAACTCCCAAGGCATGTTTTGCTCTTGGAGCAACTTCTGATGCAAATGGCAATCTTGGTTGTTTTCCTTCCATGCAAACTTTGCATGACTTTTCAGGCTTCTTAATTACAGGAATTCCATGTACCAATTTCTTTGAATTCAGATGTTGTAAGCTTCTGAAATTCAAATGACCAAATCTTCTGTGCCACAGCTCACTTTCCTTCTCAGCACATGTTGCACTAAGACATTCTGAGTATGCAGTTCTGACATTCACCTTGAATGTTCTATTCCTTCCCTGTTCTGACTCCATAATCAACTTCTGATTGCAGTCATACAACTTCAGAAGATTGTCCTTCATGGTAACTAAAAAACCTTTCTCAATTAATTGTCCCACACTCATCAGATTGCTTCTGATGCCAGGTACATACCACACATTCTGAATCAATGCTATTTTCCCATTGTTCAGAGTCACTCTGACATTTCCCATACCTTCTGCATTAAGATATTTGTCATCAGCACATCTGATCTTTGTTCTCTTTTCAGAGTCAAAGTCAACCAGCCATTTCTTGTTTCCAGTAAGATGATTTGAACAGCCAGTGTCCATATACCACCAGTCTGTCAGATCATCAGATTCAGAGGCCATCAATAGCACAGATTCGTCATCAGAACTTCTGGCTATATTTGCTTCTTCTGATTTCTTCTCCTTGTTTGACCAACAATCTCTAGCAAAGTGACCAAACTTCTTACAACAGTAACATTGGATCTTTTTCTTGTCATACTTCTCTTTTCCCTTCTGAGCATTCTTTTGTCTATCAGAGGTTGAGCTTTCTGACTTCTGACCACCATCAGATCTTCTCCTGGCTTCTGACTGCTTCTGATTCCTCCTATCAGAAGTTGCTTTCAGAGCCTGCTGCTCTACTTCCCTTTCAGAAGTTCTTTCAGTCAAACGCAACTCTTGCGCTTCTAAACTGCTCTGCAGCTCTTCAATTCTCATGGTACTCAGATCTTTGGAATGTTCTATTGCTACCACAATGTAATCAAATTGAGAGGTAAGGGATCTCAATACCTTCTCCATGATTGTTTCTTCAGAAAGAGTTTCTCCACACGCCTTCATCTCATTAGTGATCAGAATCACTCTGGAGATGTATTCAGAAACTTTCTCATTATTCTTCATGTTGAGATTCTCATATTGCTTTCTCAAGGACTGAAGCTTCACCTTCTTCACTGATGCGTCACCACCATAACATCTCACCAGAGTGTCCCATGCAGCCTTTGCTGTTGTAGAGTCTGCAATCTTCTCAAACACGTTTACATCCACACATTGATGAATGAAGAACAATGCTTTCTGATCCTTCTTCCTTACTTCCTTCTGCGCGTTTTTCTGTTCATCGGTTGCATCTGCTGCTACTGGAACATAACCATCAGTGACAAGATCTAGAACATCTTGAGCACCAAATAGTACACGCATTTGGATCATCCAACGATTCCAGTTTTTACCATCAAATACTGGAAGTTTGGTGTTCATGTTGCCGTTTCCGTTCATCTTCTACTTTGCACAATACACTCAGATTTCTCACACAGTGTTTCCCAACCCACAGAATAAAATTCTGATCAGATTTTGTTCAAGATTCAACACGAATCTAAGAATCAAAATCAAACACACAAGACCTCACGTTCACTCGTGTTTCCCGTGTTTCCCAATGAATCTGAACCGGAGCTCTAGATACCAATTGTTGGTGCAAAGGTAGAATAAATGATGAAAGGTAGAAATATTCTATTAAGAATGACGGCAGAAAAACATGATAAAAGTTACAATGATTGTCACCCTATTTATAAGCTAAAACTAGGGTTACTAGAATAAGATAAATACTAAAATACCCTCTAACAAACTTATGGGCTTAAGAAAATAATATAATAAAATATGAATTATTACTAATAATAACCAACCCGACATCCTTACCGGTATTCTTCCGAACCTTGATTCCAAAATTCACAAAAGAGTCTGCAATAACTAATTCAGAATCCAAAGCTATTCCTATCCACTTTTTAACATCTTTTCAAACATTAATAACAAAAGTACACTGAACAAACAAATGTTTTGAAGATTCAACTGTCGTTCCTCATCCTAAGCATTCCAATCCTCGCATACCACACAAAATTTCTCTTTTAGCCAATTGTTCCTTAGTAGCTAACTTGTCCCAAAGTAACCTCCACAAGAAAATTTACAATTTTGAATCAAGCTTGGTGTCACACCCCAAATTTTAGGTTCTTTTCGCATCTCATCTCATTCTGCATCGCATTTTAACTGACCGCTAACCAGTTTGTCAAGTCGGTTGGTTTCATTTGCAGGAAAATCACGTTGTGTGTGATTTAATCTATGAAAGGCAAAAGGGACTTGTTTGAACTCAGCAGTTACGTCAGATTTAAATCGTGCAAGATGATTAATTGTCGAATTTGGGGTTTGGAACATCAAAGCTTAATCAGATAATTTTAATTGAATGAAGTTAATCAGACGGATTTATTTAGATGAGTTTCATCAGAGGAATTTAGTCGTTTGAATTTAATCGGATGATTTTGATCGGTGGAACGTAATCGAGCGAATTTAGTTGCTTGAGTGTAAGCGGATGAATATACGCGGAGAAATTTGATCAGGAATTAAATTCAGTTTAGTAAGAAAAATGGAATTTATTTATTTAAATTCTATGTTTTTTATTAAAATGTGCAAAGACAATTACAATTCCAAATTAATTTCTAATTATTTTCCTAAAAAG
Organism: Lathyrus sativus; assembly: GCA_963859935.3. Lineage (NCBI taxonomy): Eukaryota > Viridiplantae > Streptophyta > Magnoliopsida > Fabales > Fabaceae > Lathyrus > Lathyrus sativus. Next base: position 111,683,978 of record OZ012735.1, read on the forward strand.
CCTAATTGTCTCCGCGTCCAATTCTTCAACTTTGGACTTTTTGGACCCAACAATAATCTGTCCAGTTTGTTTTCAAGAGAGAGAAAAAGTGATTTTATTGAAAAAGTACTTTTTGGAAAGGTGTTTATGTGGGAAAAGTGATTTTTCTTGGTTTTAGCTAAAACAAGACTTAAGACATCCAAAATCTATAGAACCAAAGTGGATATCCAGATCCATCAAGGAAAAATGGATATCCAAGTTCAGAAACAACTTTCCCAAAATCCTTGCAACCAAACGAGGTCAAAACCAAAACCATCATAAACAACTTTCCCAAAATTTTAGCAAAACAAGGTCAAAGAAATCAACAAACCAGCTATGAAAATTGCAACAACCAGCATGCTCAGGCCCCAAGCAAACAAGTATTATATAAACAGCAGCCTAACCATCAATTCATCATAAAAAAGGAAATCCAGAAGGGGAAAGAAAAAGGGAAGTTCAATGCAGAAAAATAAGGAAAAAGAGGCGAAAAAGAACCAATTCAAATCGCTTCAAACTTCGCGAAAAAGGTGAACAATTTTGATACTAACAGGTTTTTTTTTCCGTTTACTTTGTGTTTTCAGAAACCTACCGGTAAGAGGAAGAATGGTGGGAGGAATGAACGAAAAGTTTCAAAAGAACAAAAATGGAGAAGTTGCGCCGCCCCCTCCCCCATTTTTATTTCAATTGCTTTATATTCTTTTTTCTTTTTCTTTATTTCATTGCTTTATTATTATTATTATTATTATTATTATTATTATTATTATTATTATTATTATTATTATTATTATTATTATTATTAGTATTATTTTGTATTTTTATAGTTTAAGGAAATTAGATTCATTAAAACCATTCATTCATTTTTATTTTAATTTTACATTTTGGTTTAATTAGGTTGATAAAACCTTTCATAAACTTAAAAACTTTTTTATTATTTTTATTTTACAATTTAGTTTAATTAGGTTAAATTAAAACCTTTATTAAGTTAAAAACTCTTTTTTTTTAAATTAAAATCTTTCTTAAATTAAAACTCCTTTTTTGAAGATGAAAGCCTTTGTTTTTTTAAAAAAAAAATCAAAACCCTTTGTTAAAATTAAAACCCTTTTTTTAAAACCTTTTCTTAAAGTTAACTAGGAACCTTTTTTTAAAAAGTTGATTAGAACATTTCTTTAAAATTCAACATTTCTCGATTGAAAAAACATTTTTTGAAAAAATAAGATTTTTATTAATCTATTAAAATTAGGCAAAATTAAAAATTAACATTTTAAATTCAAACTCTTTTTTTGTAAATTCCTCATTTAGTTTAAATCCCTTTCCTAAAATCGTCTAACGTTGCGCTTTCAGCTTCACATTGAACCTTGCCGGTTATTCTCGTGTAATTTTTATGTCGGTCCATTCATTGCTTTCTCAGTAGTACTGGTATAATACTTCATTTTTTATATTTCATTTTATGGTTGTAATTTACGCGAGGATATTGTCGCTTTGCAATTCCCTTACTTTCCGCATTTTATTTTCTTTGGGTTGTAATTTATGCAAGGATATCATCGATGTGCAATTCCTTTACCGTTTTCGTACCTTTCTCGTGTTTTCATACTGCCGCTTAATCGTATTTTCATTATTTTATTTACCGTTAAATCCCTTTCGAAGGAATAGATCTAGTCGTTTGACCGCCGCGTCAATAGTCCTTTATCTTTGACTTTTTCACCGCTCAAACCCTAATTGCATAGGCGTCCCCGCCGTGGACCGGATTACCCTTTACCCTAGCATTAGGTTAAGGAGTCGCCGCACTCCGTTTTAGGTTTCCCGTCGTGGAATACCTATTTTACCCTTTTCATTTCAATTCAACTATTTTCAACGTAGAAATAGGAGTCGTCGCACTCCACGTAAGCGCTTCCTTAAGAACGCTTATTCCCCATTGAAACCTTGACCACAGTCAAGAAGTTTCTAACCTCCCTTTCGAGGGGAACTACAATTACTCTGATTCTATCCCCTACCTCGGATACGTGGGCACAAGATGCGAGTCTTGGCGAGTAAACTTAGGACTAACCCTTAGGTCTCTCTATCACTTTTAACCCTTAACACATATACCCTAAAGCAAATAATCAAGCAAAATAGTAAACTTTAAACAAGACGTCCCTGTAGAGTACTACAGATGTTTAGGGTGCTAATACGTTCCCTAAGCTTAACCAACCCCTTACGTAGGTCTCTCCCCGCATTGTTTACGATGCAAAAATTAGGGTTTTCGTTTCTTTGACCTTTCCTTCGGATAAATTAAAGACTGGTTGTGAATTAAAGATTTGTGATTCAAATTAATTAATAATTTGATATCTTATTCTCACAGCAACACTAGGCACTCCAAACTCTCTTCATAGCAGCTGCAGGAAAGTCTGTCATGACCACAACATTGCTACCTTGCAGTAGAAAATCATAGCATGAGCATACAGTGAAAATATCACTATCTCCTAATGCTCAGCCAAACGAATCATGACTTATGACATTCATCGACACTCTACTAAGCGCACATGATAAAACCTGCAGATCCTTATCCTCCTCCAATCTTGGTCTCGTGTATGGAAAAGAGCACTTCCAGATCCATCCTTCCTCGCAAGTAAAACCCATATCTGCAACACTCTGGTTCTGCACCAAAAAAGCTCGAAAAATAGCAGGAAAAGCCTCCTTGAGAGGTATGCCATTGAACCAACAACAATGCCAAAAAGGAACTAACCTGCCATTTCCCACTACAGCAGTAACACTATTCGAAAAAAATAAGACAATTCCAAATTATCATAACCAATCTTCATTAGATCTCGCCACCATATGGAATCCAATTTTCTACTAAAGGAACCATCATAGCTTAAAACCGTTGATCCAAGATTCCTAGAATCCCCAACATATTTGTACTCAAGAATTCCTTTCCAAAGAGCATTCTCTTCATTTACAAATCTCCATTTCTATTTAAGCATAAGAGCCTTATTGAAAACTTCGATATTTTTTATTCCAAGGTCATTATTATGTTTCGGTAAACAGACACGCTTTTAGCTTAACCAATGAATATTTCTTTTATCCGACACATCACCCCAAAGAAAATTAGCTTGAATCCTACAGATCTCCTTGATAACTAATATCGGTGCCTTATAAAAGGAAAATGAGAATAACAGAATAGCATTCAACACAGAGTTTATCAGCGTTACCACGACCTCCCATTGATAACTTTTTCCCTTTCTAAACAACTAATCTATTCCTCAAAACATCAATAAGTTCTCTCCACATGCTAATCTTCTGCGGACTATCCACCACCATTACACCTAAGAATTTAAACAGAAACTTTTTCACCTCGTAATGCAAGAATACAACTGCTGCCTCCAAGAAGCCACTCTTCAGGTTAATTCCAAAAATCTTGCTCTTACAGAAGTTAACCTTTAGGCTAGAAACCAATTCAAAGCCTCTAAGAACAACCTTAACACACCAAAGATTGCTCCTACTCCCTTCACCCACAAACACCGTGTCATCAGTGAATCGAACAACACTATGCGAAACCCCTTGCATCACCTCAAAACCTTTAAACAACTCCAAAGCCTCTGCCTTCTTGATAAGACATTTCAGTCCCTCCATAACCAAAATGAATTAAAAAACGGGACAAAGGGTCCCCTTGTCTAAGCCCTTTGGAAATTCGAAATTCGTTAGTAGCACTTTCGTTTACAAGGACCGGCATGGTTCTGTTTAAGACCAACGACTCCATCCACTTTAACCACCGCTTGCCAAACTTCATGCTAACCCTCATAAATCTGAGAAAACCCCAACTAACTCAATGGTACGCCCTCTCAAAATTCGCCTATAAAACAAAACACTCTTTCTTAGAACGCCTCGCCAAATCTAGAATTTCATTTACTACTACTACTACGCCATCAAACATACTTCTTCCCCGCGACAAAAGCTGACTGCTCTTTGGAAACTAAGCTTTCTATAAAAAGCTTCAACCTATTTGCCAACACCTTGGAAAAACTCTTATGCAAAGAGGTGACCAGATAAATAGGTATGTAATTCAACAATTATTGGGGATTTGATACCTTTGGAATAAGCGTAAAAAATGAAGTCGTTGTCGCCTTAGTTAACAAAGGATTATCATAAAAATCCTGCACAAACCTAATGACATCCCTTTTTATCACCTCCCAAAAATTCTAAAAGAGACCCAAAGAAAAGCCGTCAGGACCTGAACTCTTTGCCCCATCGCAACTCCACACTATAACACCATTTTCTACCCCACGAATAATATGGAAAATCAATCATATTTATCAGAGTAAAATATTGAACGCAATAAAATCACCTCAAAGGGCGTACATTTCTCAATAAATTCAAATCAAGGTCAATGCTCCGTAAGCAACGGGTTTTCTCAAAATTACTCAAAAGTGCTCAAATGGCAGCGGAACTCAAAAAGGCAAATCCAAAGTTTTCCTTACACCGCAAGGAAATCAACATAACAAAACTCAATAAAACATAGTTTGACTCAAGGATCCTAACCCGATGTTACAATATCAGAGCAAGACCCTCTAAATCAACCAAAAATCAAAAACTCCAAAAACTCCTCGACAACATCCACGGCTAAACCTGGTCATCTGCACGTTACCCACGTGGAGGCAACATTCGAATAAGCAAGGTGAGTAAAACTATTCATAATAATCAATATAGGAATCAATATATAAAACATCGTCATTTTCATATTCAACATTCACATAATCATTAAGGAACATCAAAGGCCACAACATTATAAATTACACCAAAGTGTCACATAAATGAAAATGCAACAAGACTCGTGCATGTGGTACCAATCAACAAAATTCAATGGATATTGGGCCATCAACCCTCCTTAGACCACAACAGTAGGATCGATTTTACACGAGAACCAGAGCATAACAAAATACCTCACATCTGCACAATGGGACTGAAGCCACAAGAATCAAGGTCCTAGACCGAAGTCTGGAATGCATATGAATACATGATGCACACGTCAATATCATCGTCATAATAAACTCATCATGTGCATCATCATTCATCAAAATCATCATAATAATCATGTCATCATAGAATCATCAAAACCTCATGGAATCAACGTCACAAATCATCACAGTTCCTCATGGGAATTAATCATGCAATCATATATTAATCTCATAAGAATCACAATTATACTCATGGGTACTCATCATACAGTCATGTATTAATCACATTGAATCACATCTATACTCATAGTAATTCATCATACATAATTTAATCACATAGGAATCACAGCTATACTCATAGTAATTCATCATACATTCATTTAATCACATAGGAATCACAGTTACACTTATGGTAATTCATCAGGAAAATCACAGTATCAAAACATCAAGTCATCACTGAATCAGAACATGATTCGCGAAACTCTGCTACGTTCGTCGTGAGAGTCTGGGGCGAATGTTCGTCGTGCGAAGCATTCTTCGCTGTGTGAACTCGCGATTATAGCGAATCGCTGTTACGCACCAGCACCAAAAACCAGCCCAAAAACCTCTACGATTTCCTTCCCCAATTCCCTAAAAACATCTCTAAATCATTCCTAAGGTATTATGGCGATATAGGCACAAAATCTACGACTTATTAGGCCAATCCCGTATCATATTTACGCCTCCAATTCCCATAATTTCTTACAAATATCCTACAATCATTAAAGTTCTCACAATCAATTACCCTCTACGGTTAAACAACCTCAACAACAGATTTGGCTCCCTTACCTCAAATCAGCCTCAAACCTATCAGACCATCAGTTCAAATCCCTCAAACTCATTGAACTCACCATCAGAAAGGCAACAATAATTCAATACTAAAAAAATCCCTAACCCCTTAAATCAGCTTTAAACACACTGAATCACATATTAAAAACAATGAAGACGATACTCCCCATACCTTAATTGCTGACTCTAAGCCGTTCTCATTGATTCTTGGAAACCTTGTGAAGCTTTTGCCTCGATCCTCTTCCTCAGACCTCTGGCTCTATTTCTTCCTTTTTAACGGTCTAACAAGAATGAATCCTAATTCCCTCAAAATTCCTTTTTGTTAAACCTAACTTTGGGCCTTTAAAATTGGGCTTTCCAACTTCACCCTCACTAACTCCTCCTCAAATTTCCATTTTGCCCTTAATTCACTTATATTTATTTAAATTAATAATAATATCAATATATTCATATTATATACTATTATTTATATAATCCAAAATCCATAATTCTCAATACTTCATACCAACCACCGCAAATCACTAAAAATCACCAAAAATACGAATATTCCTATTTAAATAAATTAAATAAATATTCTAATAAATTTGGGGTGTCACAACTCTCCCCCACTTAAAAGAATTTTCGCCCTAAAAAATTACCTCAAGGAAACAGAGTCGGATACGACTCTCTCATCTGATCCTCACGCTCCCAAACTCAACTTTCTCCAGCTGGTCCTCCCAAAACTACCTTTACCAAGGAAATATATTTACCTCGCAGTTGCTTCACTTCTTGTTTATCAATCCGTATTGGCAATCCCTTAAATGTAAAATTATCTCCTACTTGTACATCATCCATCTGAATCACATGTGACGGATCTAGAATGTACTTCTTCAACTGAGACACATGAAACACATCATGCAAATTCGCAAGTGAAAATGGTAAAGCAATTCGGTATGCTACTTCTTCCACCCTCTGTGAAATTTGATACGGACCAACAAAATGCGGTGTGAGCTTTATGGACTTCAAAGCTCAGCCAACACCACTCTCAAAAACACGTGACCTTCTTCATGGAACTCAAGTGCTTTCCTTCTCTTATCATGGTAACTCTTCTGACGACTCTGCAAAACTTTCATCTTTTCTTGGATCTTTTTAGTCGTCTGGTGAACAATCTTAGATCCGAGCATAACACTCTCGCCTGACTCATACCAACACAAAAGAGTCCTACATCTCCTACCATACTGTTGCAACTGCGAAAAAGGCCGGCGGAAAACAAACAGAAGAGTCACCACCGAATGTTATTTACCCCAAAGAGAGGGAAAGGAAACAATAAAAAAAAACCTAAAGGAACGGGAGAAGACAAGGTCCTCGCAACCAAATCTTGGGTTCGGGAGTCGGTTACGCAAGGGGAAGGTATGAGCACCCCTCACGTCCGTTTTACTCAACGAGATCCACGCTTGTTGTCTATAAAAGGGGTGTCATCTAAAAAACTACTGCTAAATCGGGGGAAAAAGAAAAGAAGAGACTCAATAGGACATCGCTGCCTTATGCCTACGTATTCCCTCGTGCAATGGGAAATTCAGAGTCCACGTAGTTCGGGAAACTACAGATGATGCGGGAAGGTTGCTCGCCAAGACATCGTCGTCTCGTGCCTATGTATGCTCATCTGGTATGAAAAATCAGAGCAAATGTAGTTCGGGAAACTAGACCACAGGTTGGTTAAGTATTTTTTATGAGTGATGTTAATCTTCCATTCCAGCAGTTAGGGACGATGCTTGTTTGCGGTAGAACGAAAAAATAACGTACCCTTTTTTGAAAATGATTTGCAAGACAATTCCGAAGGATAAAAAGATTTGAATTTGGTTTGTTAGTTTTAGTGAAATGGATTGAGTTAGTTTGAGTTTCATGTTGCACTAAAGACTATGACATAGGAGCGAATGCATCGCATGTCGCCCAAAGGGCATACACTAAACACTCTAGACAAGTGAGGAGAAACCCCCCACTCATCATTTCCCAGGGTCTTAAGGCTCGTAGCGTATAACGTTTGAGATGAGAAGAGAAGACACAAGAATACTAAAGGAAGCTGAAAACCCTAATGTTATCATACAGAATGGACCTAGAGTTAGGATGAAAGGGAAGTCTACCTAATATTATCATACAAAAGATGGACCTAGAGGTGAGATAAAAGGGAAGTCTAACTAATGTTATCATATAAAAGATGGACCTAGAGGTGAGATAAAAGGGAAGTCTACCTAATGTTATCATACAAAAGATTGAAATCCTAGTGTCTCTCCTATTCCCATCTTAAACAGAGGGACTAGGAATCCTACGGGATCATGTGAGCAAACACAAGTAAACAATGACCAATTCAATCACAGATGAAAACATAACTAAAAAGAAGTCTCAAGAGAGAGGAAATGAAGAAGGAGAAAAGTGCACGAGAGACAAGATGCATATGCAAACAAGAGATCAAACAATCAAGACCAAGGTCGTAATTACAATCATATTAAACTTATGAAATGTAGACAATACACCTCAAGTCATACCATATGTGCATTATATGTCCAAGCCACACTCAAGGTGTGCAAACCAAACACAAAGGTAAGGCAAGGAAAATAATGAGAGCAAATGACCTAGTAAACAAGGTAGAGAAACCACAAAATGATTAACAAAAGGGACGTCCAATCATGGATACATAAGGGAGATCACTTAAGTTTGAACGAAGTCAAACTTCAAAGTGAATCCACCATCATATACATCCATAAATAAAATATCAAACCAAGTGAATATCAAAGATCCAAATGACTTGAGGCAAAGTTAAAACATCACCCCCAACATAGATCAAAAATCATTTATTCACTTATTGGTAATTAAAATCAAAATTAAATCAAAATAAAAAAGAAGCAAAAACCCTAAAAAAGAAAAAAGGAGATCAAGGCATGAGTAAAGACTCAAAGGAATCACCATAGGTCGAGGACCCTCATAGGATCATGTGGAAATTTCCTCAATATTTTAAAATGCTCAAAAGTAATTTTAAACTAATTAAAATCAAGTAAATAAATCAAAAATACATGAAATATACCAAAACAGAAAATAAAAATTCAAGAAAATCACCATAGGTTCAAAACCATCATAGGATCATATGAAAAAAAATATCAAAGTTTTAAATGGCTCAAAAGTATTTTTTTTAAACCACTTAAAATCATGTAAAATAAATAAAAATCATGAAAAATACCAAAATACAAAATAAAAATGCATAAAAATAAGAAACAGAAAGAGAAAAATAAAATAGAATTTTAGAAAAAAAGTTTGGTATTTTTCTGATGAAAAATGAATTTAATATGAATTTCTGAAAATAAAATGAATTTAAAAATAATTTAGAAAAAGAAAAGAAAACAGAAAAAACAAGATGCGTTGGATCTTATTTCATTAAATGATGTGACTGATCCAAGGATCAGAGAGCGCACATCCATGATGGACACTAGTCAGCTCACCCACACAGATCTAAATAAAGTCAAACACACCAAGATTAAAACGCGTGGCAAAGTGGATGGTTGGATCATCATCTTCAACCTTCAGCTCTCTGAAATTTGCAGAGGGAGGTAAAATTTCATGGATCCCTCAAACCGTATCCATTGGTGTTCATAGTGGTATCATTTGATTCATCTTTCTCAAACGATCTCAACCATATCATTGCGCCAAATTTCTTTAAACCACAACTCAAGTAATTTGAAAAAAAACCAGAACAAGATTAAAATACGATTTTGAAAATTCACCTACAAAACTCTACTACAAATGAAATTAAACTATACAAACAACATCAACACACTAAAGACTACATCTTATCAACAAATTTGAGTAAAAATGGTTGAGAATTATACCTGTTGAAGCTCAACCTTGAAACTCTGAAAATGGAGTTCCCTAGCTTGATTCAGGCCACGATTCTTCAAGCTCTTGATCTGGTTAGCTTCATTAAATGTTGGTGAAGCTAACTGAGTGGAGAATTTGAGTGTTTAAGGTGTGGAAATGGAAATTCGAAGTTCAAGCTCAAGAGTTCAAATGGGATCTTGGAAGAGTGGTTTTGGATATCAAAAGCATGCCAAAATGAATGGAAATCACTCCCTATTTATAGGGGAAGCTATCTGAATCAAAATGACGAGTGAATAAGGTGAAATGAGTGGAAACCATGCACACCTGCAACATGCTCAAAGTGTGACTTGAAATTTGTCAAAACACACTCAATCCTTGCGTTTCAAGGCTCTAATCAACTCAAGCAAGTTGGTTAAACATGTTTAGCTTGAATTCGTGCCTTAATTTGGTGATTAGAGGCCAATTCAATTAAATTCAAATCTGATCCCAAGTGAAAATCCAAGTTCCAAATTCAAAATTTGCAGCCATGGTGCTCACAATGTACAAGGATTTTTGGGATGATTCTTAATGCATTGGACAGAGGGAGATGCAATCTTTGCAATATGAAAAGAAAGTATAGATTTGGAAACTTGAGTTGAGAGATGTGATCCTTCAAAGTAGCCTCCATGGGAGAAGTGAAAATCACAAAACACTTAGAAAAATTTCAAGTCTTTTAGGGACCAAAAAGAGACCTATAATGTTTTGATGAAAACCAAGACCTTCCATGGGTTTTTAGCTCTTCCATGTTGAATAAAAGTTGTAGAGGACATCTTCAAGTTCATTCTAAAATAAGAATGGGCTCCAAATGATAAAAATTGACCATGTTATTCCCTTTTGAAGTTGACTAAGAAAACCTTCCAAAACCCAAAATGACCTATAATGTCTTGAAACTTTTGATGACCTTCCAAGCATAATTTGATCTTTCCTTGCAAAGTGAACTTGTTAGGGATGATGAGAAGAGTTCATTAGAAAAAGAACCACCTCAAGATGTTTAAAATTGAAGGAGATATGCTCATTTGATCATGGCATCCACAAAATGCCATATTAGGTCAAACACCATGTATCAAACTTGAGTCCCTTGATGATTTCTTGCATAATAAGCCAAGATGAAACACATATGATGTTGGAATTATGTTGCCATGAATCACACTTGATGATGAGGGACTTCTAAGGTTAAGAAACCCACAAAGTCATAGAGAACACCTTGCTTGAACTTGAAGAAACAAAGCATGATACCTTGATCCCCTGCCAAGAACAAATGCTATGCAAACATGAATATGAAAATGCAAAGAAACATAAGCCAAAAACACAAAAGAAGATGATAAAAATTTGGGGTGCTACATATACAATGCCTCATACGGTGCCACTCTAATAGTAGAATGATAACTGTTGTTGTAGGTAAACTCAATCAATGGAAAATGACTATCCCACGATCCACCTTGATCCAACACACAAGCTCTCAGCAAATCCTCTAAGGACTGGATAATTCTCTCTATTTGTCCATCTGTCTGCGGATGATAGGCAGAACTCAATCTTAACATGGTACCCAAAGCGTCTTGTAAACTCTTCCAAAATCTCGATGTAAATCTCGGATCTCCATATGACACAATACTCGACGGTATCCCATGCAACTTCACAATTTCCTCAATATACATCCCAGCTAGCTTCAGCATAGAACGATTAATCCTCATTGGTAAGAAAGGAGCTTATTTAGTCAATCTATCCACAATCACCCAATTAGAATCATTCCCCCTCACAGCCTTCGGCAAACCCGACACAAAATCCATGGAAATACTATCTCATTTCCACTCTGGAATATTCAACGGTTGCATCAGACCCAACAGTTTTTGATGTTCAATCTTCGACTTTTGACAAGTCTAACCAGCATACACAAACTCAACCACTTCTTTCTTCATCCCTGGCCACCAAAACAATTTCCTCAAATCCTAGTACCTCTTCGTAGCACCGGGATGGATACTCAATCTATTTCGATGTCCTTCCTCAAGAATACTCTTTTTCAAATCAACAATATCTGGAACACAAACTCTATCACGACATCTCATGATACCATTTTCATTAATCCAAAAATCACCATTTCGACCTTGATTGATTAAAGTCAGCCGATCTACCAAACTCCAATCAGGTTTTTGACCTTCTCAAATCTCATCAAGAATACCACTAGTAAGCTTCAACATACCAAGCTTAACTCCATAAAAGTCTCTTCACAAACCAAACTCATATTACGAAATTACTCAATCAGTTCTAACTCTTTTACCATCATCATCGGTATATGTAAAGATTTCCAAATAAATGCATCAGCTACCATGTTTGCTTTACCCGGATGGTAATTTAAACCAAAATCATAGTGTTTCAGAAGTTCCAACCATCTTCATTTCCTTGCATTCAATTCTTTCTGATCGAAGAGATACTTCAAACTCTTACGATCACTAAACACCTTTAATCTCGAACCAAATAAATAATGCCTCCAAAGCTATAACACAAATACAACAACGACCAACTCTAAGTCATGCGTCAGATAATTCCTCTCATGCACTTTAAGTTGCCTTGAATCATAAGCTAAAACTTGATGATATTGCATTACCACACCTCCCAATCCCATCAACGAAGCATCACAATATACAACAAATGGTTCTGCCGGATTCAACAAAAGTAAAACATGAGCTGTTGTCAGCCTTCTGAAAAGGTCTTGAAAATTTCTTCACACTTTTCATCTAAAACAAAATCTTGAACCTTCCTAGTCTACTACATCAACGGCAAAGAAAATTTGGAAAATCCTCCAATGAATTTTCGATAATAATCTGCCAACCCAAGAAAACTTCTAATCTCAAAAACAGGTTTTGGAGCTTTCCATTGCGATACAGCTTCAACCTTCGACATATCAACCGCAATAACTCTACTCGAGATCACATGACCAAGGAAAATCACTTCCTTCAACCAAAACTCACACTTTGACAATTTTTCATACAACTGCTTCTCTTTCCACGCTGATAACACAATTTTCAGATGCTCAGCATGATCCTCTTTACTCTTCGAATATATCAAAATATCATCAATGAACACAACCACAAACTTGTCAAATAAGGATGGAAAATCTTGTTCATATACCCCATAAATACACATGGTGCATTAGTCACACCAAATAGCATCACGAAATACTCATAATGTCCATACCTCGTCCTAAAAGCTGTCTTCGGAATATCCTCAAGCTTCACACGAATCTGTTGATACCCATATTTCAAATCTCTCTTACTGAACACACTTGCAACAACCAACTGATCCATCAAATCATCAATCCTTGGAAGTGGATACTTATTCTTGATATTCACCCAATTGTCTATAATCCACACAAAGCCTCATAGAACCTTCTTTCTTCTTAACTAACAAAATTGGTGCATCCCATGGTGACACATTCGGACAAATGAATCTCTCCTCAAGCAGATCTTCAAGTTGAATATTCAAATTCTTTGATTTCCGGTGTGGACATACGATATGAAGCCATCACTACCAAACTAGTTCCAGGAACTAGGTCGATCGTAAACTCCACTTCACATTCCGACGGTAAATCACTTATCTCATCAGGAGAAATTTCCGGATAATAACAAATAATTGGCATACCAACAACTTCCCCACTTTATTAACACTCAAAGTTTCCATCAAAATAAACATCTCAGCACCATCCTGCATCGACTCACGAAAACAATTTGTAAGCACTTAGCTTAACTCAAAAAAATTCACTGCACACGCCATATACGCTTGCAAGACACATCTATCCCATCCAACGTGACTCCCTCTACTATCAAAAAGAGACTAAGGGTGATCAGTTCCTCAATTTTTCAATAGACATCCAAAAATCATGATGGGGGCATAAACCATCTTTACCAAACTATAAGAGCGTTCATCAACACACTGAGCCACCACTCCACACTTGAAGCATCCTAGAGAAGCACAAGCTTCTCCACCACTTGTTTCATTCCCACTTTTGCAGACAAAGGTTAGAAAACAAACTTGTATCGACAATGTTTTCACACACATGTCGCATACTAGGGAACAAATAACATTAGACAACTTGGCCGGACGGACGAACCTGCTGTGATACCACTAATGTAACACCCTATTCTACCCCACTGATATTATGACAGATCAATCATATTTATCAGAGTAAAATATTGAACACAATAAAATCACCTTAAAGGGCATACATTTCTCAATAAATTCAAATCAAGGTCAATGCTCCGTAAGCAATGTGTTTTCTCAAAATTACCCAAAAGTGCTCAAATGACAGCGGAACTCAAAAAGGCAAATCCAAAGTTTTCCTTACACCGCAAGGAAATCAACATAACAAAACTCAATAAAATATAGTTTGACTCAAGGACCCCAACCCGATGTTACACTATCGAAGCAAGACCCTCTAAGTCAACCAAAAGCCAAAAACTCCAAAAAGTCTTCGACGGCATCCACGGCTAAACCTAGTCATCTGCACGTTACCCACGTGGAGGCAACATTTGAACAAGCAGGGTGAGTAAAATGATTCATAATAATCAATATAGGAATTAATATATAAAACAACGTCATTTTCATATTCAACATCATCATAATCATCAAGGAACATCAAAGGCCACAACATTATAAATTACACTAAAGTGTCACATAAATGCAAATGCAACAAGATTCATACATGTGGTACCAATCAACAAAATTCGATGGACACTGGGCCATCAAACCTCCATAGATCCACAACAGTATCATCGATTCTACACGAGAACCGGAGCACAACAAAATACCTCACATCTGCACAATGGGACTGAAGCCATAATAATTAAGGTCTTAGACCGAAGTCCGGAATGCATATGAATGCATGATGCACATGTCAATATCATCCTCATAATAAACTCATTAGGTGCATCATCATTCATAAAAATCATCATAATAATCATGTCATCATGGAATCATCAAAACCTCATGGAATCAACGTCACAAATCATCACAGTTCCTCATGGAAATTCATCATGCAATCATGTATTAATCTCATAAGAATCACAATTATACTCATGGGTACTCATCATACAGTCATGTATTAATCACATAGGAATCATAGCTATACTCATAGTAATTCATCATACATTCATTTAATCACATAGAAATCACAGTTATACTCATAGTAATTTATCATACATTCATTTAATCACATAGAAATCACAATTACATTCATAATAATTCATCAGGAAAATTACAACATCAAAATATCAAGTCATCACTGAACCAGAACATAATTCGCGAAACTCTGCTACGTTCGCCGTGTGAGTCTGGGGCGAATGTTCGCCGTGTGAACTCACGATTACAGCAAATCGCTGTTATGCACAAGCACCAAAACCATCCCAAAAACCTCTACGATTTCCTTCCCCAATGCCCTAAAAATATCCCTAAATTATTCCTAAGGTATTACGATGATAAAGGCACAAAATCTATGACTTATTAGGCCAATCCCGTATCATATTTACGCCTCCAATTCCCATTATTTTTTAAAAATACCCCACAATCATTAAAGTTCTCATAATCAATTACCCTATACGGTTAAACAACCTCAACAACAGATTTGGCCACGAAGGCCTAATTTTCCTTACCTCAAATCATCCTCTAACCTATCAGACCATCAGTTCAAATCCCTCAAACTTATTGAACTCACCATCAAAAAGGCAACAACAATTCAATACTCAAAAATCCCTAAACACTTAAATCAACTTTAAACACACTGAATCACATATTGAAAACAATGAAGGCAATACTCCTCATACCTTAATTGCCGACTCTAAGCCATTATCCTTGATTCTTGGAAACCTTGCGAAGCTTTTGCCTCAATCCTCTTCCTCAAAGCTCTGGCCTCTATTTCTTCCTTTTTCACGATCTAACAAGAATGAATCCTAATTCCCTCAAAATTCCTTTTTGTTAAACTTAACTTTGGGCCTTTAAATTTGGGTTTTCCAACTTCACCCTCAATAACTCCTCCTCAAATGTTCATCTTGCCCTTAATTTACTTATATTTATTTAAATTAATAATAATACCAATATGTTCATATTATATACTATTATTTAAATAAATAACCCAAAATCCATAATTCTCAATACTTCATACCAACCACCGCAAATCACCAAAAATACGAATATTCTTATTTACACTATAACATTTTTACTCTATAGCAACGCCTAATTTTCAGGAAGTAAAAAAATTGTTCTCGTAGAGAGTAATAGGCAACTAATTATATAATTTGTTGTGGTAGCTTATATAATTTTTTGTAAATTTTATCCAACGGCGCAAAATCGTTCTTGTAGAGGACAATGAGAACGGCTCCTATTAGCAACGGCTAGAGCCATTCTTATATAATATTTAATTATTTTAATAAAATATTATTTACTAACACCGTTCTCATATGTGTATACTTTTCATTGTCCCTCCCAAACTTGCGTAAAATTTTCAGTTCCCTCTCAAATTGATTCTAACGCACAGAGAGAGAAGAAACATTCATCCCAAGTTTATTCTAACCCTAACATTTTATTCTTCATCCCATATGTAACCCTAATCCTTTCTTCATCGTACGAGCTTCTCCCAAACCTAACCCTATCTTCTATCTCGTTGTTCAGCCCTGCCTCTTCAAATTCTATGTCATAGAAGCCAACCTAACTAAACTCGACTACACAAAAGCTTCTCCTTCTTCTTCGTTGTAGGTTTTTGCGTCCTATCAAGAGTTTTCGTCGTTGTAGGTTTCTGCGCCCTATCAAGAGTTTCCTTCAACTACAGACTCTCATTCAACTTGTGTGTGTGTAAATTTTCTCCTTCAACTTTCTCTATTCTCTGCCGACAAATCTAACAGTTTTGTTTTCATAGGTCTCAATTTTCAAACGTAATAGTGCGCGAGTTTTCAGCGGTGTGCGAGTTTTCGGTTCATCCTAGTAAAAATGTAATAATTTGATTATAATTTGTAGCCCTGTGTTATTTTGGTGGGTCATTGAGTTAGAGATAGTTAATAAACTCAAACTGCTTTATATGGTATTGGATTAGTTGTGTGTGTTGTGCTTCATTCCATCACTGTTATTGGAATTGAACTTTTCTTCATTCCATCACTGTTATTGTCCTGATAGTCCTAATAGTATCATTGTTATTGTTCTGATAGTATCACTGTTATTGTTACTGACCTGATCTGTTATGTTACTGACATGTTCATCGTGTTTTGAAGTAATGGATGTTTATATGGTTACTGACTTGAGATTTAGTCCTGATAGTCCATTAGAAAGGTTAGTAAGACCTAACTATCTTTTTCAAGGTTAATAAGTCCCCACTATCTTTTTTTGCAGGTTGTTCCAGAGATTTTGGAATTAAGTCTTCAGCTAGGAGCATCAGTGCTTTTGCAGGTTGTTCAAGTGCTTTTCTGACCCGCTAGGAACAAAGGGCAACCTACTAGTGATGTTGAATATGGCGTCATTATAGATTCTGATGGAAATGTCATCAACAACGTTAGTTTGTAAATATAGCTTAGTTAGTTGTGACTATATTTATTTATGTTGGTTTTTTTGGTGGAATTTGTGTGTAGGGACAGGTTTCTGGTGTGGACAAACTTCTACACTAACATTAGTCTCTCCTGAAAATCTTACCACCTGAGAAATAACATTGTTTTCTATTCTGTTACTAATTTTTGGACTTAAACTGTTTTTCATATGTCATGAATGTATCACCAACAACTCTAATAACTATGTGGCTCTTGTATCCCTACAAGATACCTGGACTCCGCCTCTGCTTCTCCATGTAATTGTTTTTACTTTCTGTTGCAGGAAAATGACGAACCAGAACGATTTTGTGTTTGATTTCCAAGCTAAGTCTAGCACAGATTTAAAGAGGAAGATGAAAATCAAGGTTGAAAATGAAAAAGCTTTAAAAGACAACCCAACAAATCAAGGAAGCAATCCTATAAACACCAATTTTGGAAACATTCAAAAGCTGGACCATCGAAAGAAATTGAAAGTAGAAGTCTCTAAGAAAATGGTTGAGCCAAGAAAAGTGTTTGTACCAAATAGTAACATTAGAAGCCAATCGGAAGTAGAAATTTCTAATAAAGTTGCCCAGCCGAGCAAAGTGCATGTTCTCAATAGTAATAAGAGGCAAATGGAAGTAGAGGCCACAAAGGAAATTACTGAGCCAAGAAAAGTGCTTGCTCTGAATAATAATACTAAA
Organism: Lathyrus sativus; assembly: GCA_963859935.3. Classification (NCBI taxonomy): domain Eukaryota; kingdom Viridiplantae; phylum Streptophyta; class Magnoliopsida; order Fabales; family Fabaceae; genus Lathyrus; species Lathyrus sativus. The sequence goes on from OZ012735.1 coordinate 111,701,882, forward strand.
AAGAAACCTGAAGGTAATACCTTAGGTACTTCATCCTCAGGATTAACAAAAAAATGGGGAAAGACATTATGTCGAAAAATTCATGGACGACAATTCAAAGATAGACAAGAGATCACCTTGAATGAAGAAGGACAACCAATTGGGCCAGATGAAAAGATAGTGTCTGAACTCAGTAGTTTTTTGGGGACACTAGGAAGAAGTTTAGATTTATGTCCTCTCACTTTCACTAGTTGGATTGATTTCGTTAAGCATTGGGAGGAACACAATTTGGATCCCGTGTGGGATTATGTCAATGTAATTAGTTTTTTTATTTGATTTTGTGTTTTTTTAACATACTTTAATGTATATATTGTTCTAAATATATATTTTTGCAGGAAAAATACAATATCCCAAAGGAAGGAAAGAAGGTTGTATTTGCTATTACAAATGATGCTTGGAGACGATACAAATGCTCACTTAAAAGGAAGAATTTTAGTAAGTATAAAACCTTGCGCGAGCAGCTAAAAAATCGTCCACAAGAGGTACCAGAAGAAGATTTTAGAAAGTTATTGGAGTATTAGAGAGATGACAAAACTCTAGTAAGTCTACATATGTGTAGTAATGGTCTTAGTTTGAATGTTGATTGTTAGTGAGTTTTGGAATTAGCTAATTGTGTTAATTGAACTGGTAGATAGTATGTAGGAGTTAGAGATTATGTTAATTGATTAGTTATGTTAATTGTTCTAATAAACAACAATTGCAACGATTTAAATTTGAAAACGGAGTCCAGCCGTTGCTGTTCTAGACTGTTCTCTATATAAAATTACAGCAACGACTCTGAACAAGGCGTTTCCGTTGGCTAAATAATCGTTCCTAAAGGCTAAAACAACGCCTTGGTTTAGAACGTCCTGAAAACCGTTCTCATATGTAAAGGCAACGACTTTTTTGGATTTTGCAACGGTTTTTTTGTTTTGCTGTATATTCAAAATGTTGTAGTGTTAAATAAATTAAATAAATATTCCAATAAATTTGGGGTGTTACACATACTGCCTCCTTAACTTCCGCTTCCGTAAAAGGGGTTTCCAAATTGCTCATATCAGAGGGAGTTAGACTTCTAAAGTTCACTCTGCTGATGACAAGCCTCACCAAATCTGCTTCATGGATGTTAACTTGAAAATGCTTGCAAACCGTAGCCTTCACATCCTTCACCCCTCCTTCATACCTTCAAGAGAGTTGACAAAAAAGATACAGTTCCTTATGAATCTGGAATTCATGACTCTATGAAAATAACGAGAGTTTATGTCACCTTCCTTTAACCATAAAGCTCTAGACTTATGCTTAAGTAAGCTCTCTTTTAATCGCAGATTGTCCCAAATCTCCATCGACACCCTATTTCTATTCTCAGCCAACAATTCATAAAAATCTTCCTCATGGTTTGCTGCTTCCAGGTCCAAATTATGAAGAGAATGCACAACTTCAACCACCTTCAAATTAACCCAACTAAAGACTTCAAAATTCCATCGTTTCAACCTTCCTTTAAGATGCCTCAACTTTTCTTTCAAAACAAAATCACCTCTCCCCTCAATCTCCAAGCTGCTCCAAACCTCTTTGACAAAAGAAGCAAACAACTTATTCGTGAACTAATTATTATTGAACTTAAAGGGTTTCGGGCCCCAATCCTCTTTGCCCACTTTTAACCAAATTGATGTGTGATCCGAAATTTTCATGATACCAACTTCCTGCCAAATTATCTTCCAATTTTCTACCAATCCCTCAGACAGCAAAAACCTATCTAATTTGCTCTTGGCAGAACCCGATTTATTGTACCACGTATATGATCCTTTAATAGCAGGGAGATCGATACAATTTATATCAGAAATGTACCTGTTAAAGCCCTTCATTTCCCTTCTCCCACTTCTAACAGACACACCTTTCCTTTCAGAATAGTGAGAAAATGCATTAAAGTCTCCTCCTATAATCCACTCTCCCCTGTTAAACCTTAATTTTGATTCTGACAACTCTCTCCACAGTTTTTGCTTTAACCCAAAATTGCAATGAGGATAGACGTTAATAAAAAACAAATCCTGCCCCATCCACTCCCCGCTCACTCCTACAAACCCATATCCTCTAAAGCTGCAACGAGGCCTAAGAAGATTATTCTTTCATATAATCACCATCCCCCCGTAGAGCCAACAATATCTGAAGTTGTCCAGTCCACCTCAGAGTTACCCCACAACAAAGAGACCATAACATCATCCAACTTGCTCACCTTGGTTTCTTAAAGGAAACAAATATTCATCTTCCCTGCTTGAATGATATGTGCCACCCTTCTTCTTTTAACAACTGAACCTCCCCTTCTAATATTGAAAGATAGAATAATCATTGAGTAACCAAATTTGCTTTCTCCCTCAAGCTTTTACCAAGTTTATCTCTTTCCTCCATGTGAAGGACCTGCCGCAAGTGTTCCTCACCATAAATCTCGCCACATCCATTTTAGAGCAATCCAACGAACTTTCCTCACTGCAAACATACTTCCCAACTCTCAATGATATGAATTCAAAAAACGTTGCTGACCAAGCTTCGCAAGGAATACCATAGCAACGCAATCAAATTAATCTCTCCATGTCCACCATACCCTCCTTCCATTTATTCACCTCCACAAACCACTGATCTAACCAGTCCCTTGCTCCTTCAAGAAGAGCTTATATTTCTCCTTCTTCATCTTCCTCCAATAAACAATGGTTTGCTCCTAAAGGAGTTACTTTTAGAGCAAAGTAACCTTTAGATTGAAAAATCCTCTGCATGTTATAAGTGGCTCCTGGATTCAGAACCCTACCCACATACGCTTTCTTGAATCTCTTCAACTCCTTCTTACCAACATCGAACACAAGTTGCTGGCCTCATTTATCTTCCTTGTTAAAAACATCTCGAACCTTGATCGTCTCTTTTGTCGCTTCAACATAAGATCTTCCTCCCCTGAAAGATCTACTCTGTGCTTTATCCACTGCTTCTCTCTAGACGTATCCTCCTTTATCGGATGAAACCCTTTATCACCCCTGATCGGAGGAAAGGCTCTGTCCACCGCTCTCTGAACCTAGGCAAGTTTGCGTGCACCTTCCTACCTTCTACCATTACATTATCCAACTTTAACACCAGGCTCCTCGAATCTAATACGTCAAATAACCCATCATAGCCATACTTGTTTCCTCTCTTTTCCTTCTTAGGCGAGATCACCACCTCATCAATGTTACCATAATCTTCAAATAATGCATAGAGATTTTTAGCTTTAAAATGATCTAGGAGTTCTGTGATGAAAACCGTGAGCGACTCCTTCTCAACTGTTTTCTTTCCCCGACGCTCTGTGTCCGACCTTTGGTTTACCTTCCGATAATCGTTACATGTTACCTTGGTCCGCTCATGCTGACGCTCCATAATAGAATTACAAGTATAAAGTTTACTTTGGGACCCAAATCAACATCATTGATAACATGTGGTAAATCGAAATGAGTATTTAAGACTATAATAACATAAAAATCTTTCAACCGAAGAAGATAGAAGTCCAAAGATAAAATATTACATAATAATCAATTTAAAAGTAGAGGCTTCAATACAACTAACTAACATAAAAAAGAGAAATTTGAGCAAAAATTCGTTCATAAAGTATTGAATTAAAACCTAGATCACCTCTCATCTTGGCAAGTGCATCTGCACAAGTATTTGATCTACGATAAATATGACAACTTGACACCTTCCAATCCAGTTTGAGCAACTGTTAAATTTATTATACCAATTGCATTCGAATTATATTACTGTATCTAAAACTCAAAATATTTTGAAAAAACAATTTGAAATCTGAATGAAGCTCAATAGTTTGAAATCTAAACTTTTTCGCTAATCTTAATCCTTCTAGCACACTCTAAAGTTCAACAATATATGCACTATAAAAATTCAAATATCTTGCTAGGTCTCCAAACCACTAACTTGTACAACCTTTGAAAAGACCAACACATCCAGCCATCAAATCATTCTTACTAGCTCCAGTCTATGTTTAATCTCACCTAACCGTAGGAGAAGTCCACCTTATTTAATTGGTCTCTCGAGTCAACTCCATCTCACTCAAAAAAAATATTCACAAATAATTTTAGTAATATATCACTACGAAAAAAATACTTACTAAGGATAATAACATTAAAAAAAGACATAATCTTTATAAATTTATTAAAATTGAAGTAATTAAAATATAATATTTTTAACCAAAAGAAGATAAAAGATAGTAAATTTAAAGAATAAAAAACATCTCATTTATATTTAAAATCCCTTTAACTCAATTTAAAAAGCAAGTTACCTTTCAATGTCACTAAAAAATAAAAAAATTACAAAAAAAACTTGAGAGGGGGATTAGACTAAGACTGAAATAGCTTATACAAAACAGCTATATTATTCTTACACCCATTTTTACACTAAATACTTACACCAAACACTATTCAAGTGTTTTTATTTTTTTAATAAATAAAAATAATATTTATAACATGTGAACAGTACATGAACATTGCATGAATAGTGTATGAACAGTGCGCGATAAATCAAAATTGGTTAGTGAAATATAAAAAGTTGGTTAATGAAATTATGAAGTTGGTTAATACGCGTCCAAATATTAAGAATAATTTTTAACAGTCAATAAAGTTGGTTAATACAATATATAAAATTGATTAATATAATTATGAAGTTGGTTAATCACATAATTTTATGTCAATATCATTTAATTTAAAAATTAAAAATATAAAAATAAAATATTAAAATAATATTTTTTTATTTTTTATTTTTTTAAAAATATATTATATTAATATTTCACTATTTACCGTATAAATAAACAGTAAAATACGGTGTAGGTGTATAATTTTAGTGTAAGAATATATTTTTGTATACAAAACAACCAATCAAACCAACTGCCTCATTAAAAACAGTTGTCTATAAATCATTAAGAAAAATCAAGTAAAGAGAAAATACTGCACTATTTCTAAAACATACTTACCAAAATATATACATGCTCAGAAAATTCATATCTATTTTTAGAAAAAAAACACGAGAAATGCTAACGGGGACAATATCCCACCATTGGGTTTTTTAAATGTGTAACCTAATATTAGCATATAAAGAGAGATGCATCAATGTTATTCAAATAAGGGAAAACTTGACTCATATAAAGAGAGATGCATCAATGTCTGTCATGAATGAAATGCCTAACCTTGGTTTATTAAGCCAACAACTAGTCTAGAAATTAATTTTGCCACCAGTACCAATTTTCCGTTGAGAATTATCTTGAATAATATATAAATTGTAATTTAATAGTAGACCAAATAGAGAAGTCAATGTAACCACTTCCTCTTTTAGCATGAGCTCTCAACAGAATAGCTCAATGTTGATCACAAGTGAACTAGTTACTAACCAAACCAAAGGATGAGAGTTTTGTTAATATTTTTAATGGATCTTAGACTTAGCCCTCTTGCATCTTTAGGTTTATAATTTTTATGTGAAGTTGGAGTAACCAACTTTCTCTTCTTAATATTTCTTGCCTGGATAAAATTTCTCATTCCTTTGTCAAATATGAAATAAAAAACTATTAGGTCATATATATATATATATATATATATATATATATATATATATATATATATATATATATATATATATATATATATATATATATATATATATATATATATATATATATATATATATATATATATATATATATATATATATATATATATAATATAAAACATGATATAATAAATATCTTGTCCTTAAATATGTAACAATGATATTAAGAATATCAATTTAAATCATACAAACACCGCAATAAAATATCAATAAGATATTTCACATAAATAATAATGACAAAATCATGATTTAAAATTGTGGTTGTGGTCGCACATATATTTATGGATATTGTGATTATAGTTATTGCAGTTGTTAACATACATCGTGGTCGTTGTGATTGTGGTTATTGCAAGTGTTGCAATGTACATATAAGTGATCTATCTACTAGACGTGTGATGAAACAATATCAGATGAACCAACAAGAATTGCACTTAATTTTTATTGATTTGAAGAAGGCGTATGATATAGTTCCTAGAGATATTTTGTCAAAAACTCTAGAGAAGAAAGGGGTTATGATTGCATATATCCGAACTATTTAAGATATGTATGAAAGGGGTATTGACTATAGTGCAAAATACAGTGGAGAGAGAGAGAGAGAGAGAGAGAGAGAGAGAGAGAGAGAGAGAGAGAGAGAGAGAGAGAGAGAGAGAGAGAGAGAGAGAGAGAGACTATTTCCCCATTACAATAGATTTGCATCAAAGGTCAATCCAAAGCTCTTATCTTTTTACTTTAATTTTGAATGTACTCACGAAACACATCCAAGAGCTAGCATTGAGATGGATATTTTTTTGCAAATGATATAGTCATACTTAAGGAGAGTCGAAAGAGGATTTAAATAAGAGATTCGAGACTTAGAGACGAGCTTTAAAAACTCATGGATTTCGTCTAAGGAGAAGTAAGACACAATATATGGAATGTAAGTTCAACAAAAGGAGAAACGTTTCTAACATAGACGTCAAAGTTGAAGACCATATCATTCTACAATCCACACAGTTTAAATATCTAAGATTCGTAAATAAAAACGATGGAGAAATGCAAGAGGGTGTAAAATATTAATTTCATATTGGGTGGCTGAAATGGAGTAGGGCTTCAGAGGCTTTTTGTGACACAAAGTTACTACTAAATCTGAAGTATAAATTTTATTGGATTGTGGTAATACTTGCGATGTTGCACGTGACAGAATATTAGTCGGCTAAGTATTAACACAAAAATAAAGTAAATGTAGAAGAAATGAGAATGTTGCATTGGATGGGTGGTAAGACTAAACATGATAAGATTAGAAAAGATGGTGAAAAATAGATTAGGTGATTTAGATATGTAGAGAGAAGACTTGTAAATTTTATGATAAGGAGAATATATTAGATGGAGAAAAATCAAACAACTAGAAATAGAGGTAGACCTAGAAAAAATATAAGAGAAGTTAAAGAATTCGAGATTAACGATTTAGATAGAAACATAGTCTCCAATACTTGATCCAATATAGGTCGCCCCACTTAGTGGGATAAGACTTAATTGTTGTTGTTATATTTGAATTGCACCTTTTTTGAAATTTAAAACTATTTTTTTATTATATTAAAATATAATCGAGTTTGAAGGTTTTAAAATTTCATTTAATAATAAATAAAAAACTTAATAAATATTATTAAAATTGTTCGATTTAGATTTTATCAAAATAAATTAAAAGGGAAACTATTTAAATGAAAGTTACTTGAATGAGAGAGAGAGATGTTTGCAGAAAATCATATAATAATCTTGACAAAATCATATAATAACTTGACAAATCATATTTTTGCAAAGTCAAAGAATGATTAAGTCACGTTATGTATATTATTTTTCTAAATATTCATATCGGTCAAATTGAGGTAACCTAAACCATATTCTTATTTATTCTTCTACAATTTATTCAACCCTAGAGATCCTTATAAATATCACTACATATCATGCCAAAAAACTCACAATATTTATATCCTCTTTTCTTTATTACTACAATTACACCAACATCATTTAGAAAAAGAAGCAAATATGAAACTTGCACTATTATTATCTCCCCTTTTTGCGTTACTATTTCTCTCATGCTTAACTTCTGCTACAAATTCACCTCACAACACTTTTATCCATTGCCTAGTGAACCACTCACAACCTTCACACCCTATAACTTCATCAATCTTCACACCAAGCAATTCCTTATTCTCTTCAGTCTTACAAGCCTACATAAGAAACCTTCGTTTCAACACATCAACCACAAGAAAACCATTTCTCATAATAACAGCATCACATGTTTCCCACATACAATCATCAATCATTTGTGCTAAAAAACACAACTTGCAAATGAAAATCAGAAGTGGTGGACATGACTACGAGGGTGTCTCTTATGTAGCTGAAGTTCCATTCTTTATCTTAGACATGTTCAACCTAAGATCAATTGATGTTGATATAGAAAATGAAACAGCTTGGGTTCAAACCGGCGCGACGCTCGGTGAAGTTTACTATAGAATCAACAAAAAAAGTGAAATTCATGGTTTTCCGGCCGGGGTTTGCCCTACCGTCGGTGTTGGAGGACATTTTAGTGGCGGTGGATACGGTAATATGATGAGAAAATTCGGTCTTTCTGTTGATAATATTATTGATGCACAAATAATTGATGTTAATGGTAAGTTGTTAGATAGAAAATCAATGGGTGAAGATCTTTTTTGGGCTATTAGAGGTGGTGGTGGAGCTAGCTTTGGTGTTGTTCTTTCTTATAAAATAAAGTTAGTTAAAATTCCTAAGATAGTAACTGTTTTTCAAATTAGAAAAACTTTGGAAGAAAATGCAAGTGACATAGTTTATAATTGGCAACATGTGGCACCAAATATTGATAATGACCTATTCATTAGGCTTATTATTGATGTTGTAAATGTTACAACAAAAAATGGTACACAAAATGGTGCAAAGACTGTTAGGGTTAGTTTCATATCTTTATTTCTTGGTGATTCAAAAACTCTTGTTTCACTAATGAATGAAAAGTTTCCTCAGTTAGGTTTAAAGGAAAGTGATTGCATTGAAACAAGTTGGCTTCAATCAGTTTTGTTTTGGACTAATATCAACATTACGGAGTCGGTCGAAATTTTGCTCGACCGACAACCGCAATCGTTGAATTATTTGAAAAGAAAATCTGACTACGTAAAGAAGCCGATATCGAGGGATGGTTTGGAAGGGATTTGGAAGAAGATGATTGAGTTGGAAGATGCAATATTATATTTCAATCCTTATGGTGGAAAAATGGCTGAGATTTCATCAACAGCAACACCTTTTCCTCATAGAGCTGGAAACTTATGGAAGGTTCAATATCAAGCAAATTGGAACAAGGCAGGGAAGGATCTCGCTGAGCATTACATAAATTTGACTAGAAAGCTTCACAAATATATGACACCTTTTGTGTCCATGAATCCAAGAGAAGCTTTTCTTAATTATAAGGATCTTGATTTGGGAATTAATCATAATGGTAAGAACAGTTACATGGAAGGAAAAGTTTATGGAGTGGAATATTTTAAGCATAATTTTGATAGGTTGGTGGAAATTAAGACTAAGGTTGATCCTGATAATTTCTTTAGGAATGAACAAAGTATCCCTACTTTGCCTTATAGGAAGAATTAGAGTGATGGTTAGTTATTAATTTCTTGTTAATTGTTTGTTGATTGTTGTTTGTTAAATAATAAGTTTGATTGTGGAAATAAAACTGGATGTTAAATACCAGTTAAGAATAAGTTACTACAATGTAAAAGTTCAATATATGTTAATGTAAGTTTGTCTGGTTTGATAATGAATGAATTTAAAAAAATCCATTATTTATAATGAGATTGACTAATATATTGGAAGTCAACTTATGAACACAATAAATGGAGGCAAAGACTTAAGAGTTTTGTGAAGAATTCAGAGCTTGATCAACTTGTGTAATTAAGGTGCTTTGAATAATTCCGTTTGTGTCATATTGCTTACACACCTTCTAAAATCTCATTTATTTAATGAGCACAACCATCAATATAATCCCAGAAAAAAGTTGACTACCATTACATCGTTTAAAGATGTAGTAAAAAGCAAAATGAGTTTGCAGCAACTTAGTTGCAAAAGATGTAGTAATTCTTGTCTAATCATATTATTTAAGGCAGGGAGATCTGCTAGCCACTTTTTTGTTTCATTCTAATTAATAGTATTAATCTCAACGTAATAAATTTGCAATGTAATATATACATTTATGCAATTTATTATTCTAATGAAGAGAAATTAGAATTATTCTAATTAGAAAATATCAGTTGGTAATCCAAACATTAAGCCTGCTGACACCCTCCTTAAATTGATGTGGTAAATCAACAAGCATTAAATTGTTAACTAAATATTTGCGTCGTTATTTTGTCAATGCTTTATTGAAGATGAGAGTTATTTGAATAGATGTTGAAACATGAGGTAGAGTGATGACTATGTGATCACAGACTTATCGAATAGAATGTCAATCATCTTAGATATGTGTCGCAACTGTAAAAAAATTACTGGCGGAAAAACAGAGTCGCCACTGAACGTTATTTATTCCGACGGGAAAAAGGAAACGTCGAAGAAACCTAAAAAAAGAGAAGACATGGTTTCACAATCAAATCTTGAGTTCGAGACTCGATTACGCGAGAGAAAGGTGTTAGCATCCCCTCGCGTCCGTTGTACTCAACGGAATCCACTCTTGTTGTCCTAATCAAAGGGTCTGTTTATTTAAAGCCTACTTGCTAACGGAAATGAAAATGAAAAGGGAAAAACAAAAAGGAGACTCGATAGGACTTCGCCGTCGTAACGTATTCCCTCGTGCAATGGGAAAGTCAGAGTCAACATAGTTCGAGGGACTACGGGTGAATGGGGGGAAGGGTGCTCGCCAAGATTCCGTCGTCTTGTGTCTACGTATCCTCATCTGGTATGAGAAATCAGAGCGTTCGTAGTTCGGCTTGTCACAGTGAAATTTTGATGCCAAGCTATTGACGAGCCTGAATCTTAATTCATTTGCAACCGAACTTTAATTTGTCCAAAGGAAGGGAAAAAGATCGAATTATCCACAATGCAATGCAAATGCAAAAGTTAGAGAGTTATAGGTTCGAGGGTTGGTTAAACTTAGGGAAGGTGCTAGCATCCTAAGTTTCTGTAGTACTCTACAGGAACCTCTTGTTTTAATGTTTTTTATTGCTAAGAGTTATCTGCTTAAGGGATGGAAGACCTAGGGATTTATTTCTAAGTATACTCGACAAGATATCGCATCTTGTGCCTACATATCCTGACGGGAGTGGAATCAGAGTATCTGTAGTTCCCCTAAAGGGTTTACGGAGTTCTTTGACTATGGTCAAAGTTCCTACGGGATAAGGGTAGTTGATTGATTGGGCCTAGGAGAAAAAACGAATTGTCATCTCGAAGGAGAAGACTTGACTTAGCCACCACAACTTGTAGGGAAATTGATTGTATTGTTGTGAGGCAGAAGATTTATATCTCGGCTGTCAAGATGACTCATGTCTTATTCTCTAATATGTTTGAATAGTTTGAATTGAGTTGATTTGTTTTTCCTATGTTGTAAAGATAAAAGGTCCTCCTTATGGGGTAGAATCTAAATTTAGAAGATCGACTTGAATGAGATCAAGGATCAATGAGGAGTATGATGCAAATGAGATGCATACGCACAATTGTTTAGGTTATGGGCAGATTCTTCCTTTGGACGTTATGCAATATGATGAAGTAAATTGCGGTAAAGATAAATTACGGAAAGTAAAAACGCACACGCATGAAAGCGCTAAGACATACAGGTGAGTGAAAGTGAATATGAGAATGGGATCGGAGCGTGCGCGATTTATTTGATTGATTGAGTTAGGGAGATTGATTTTAGTTGAATTGATTTTAGGAAAATAGTTGAATTATTAGAAGTTATATTATGTCTTTTGGTGAGATTGATTTTATAAAAAGGTCGGACTAATTTGAGATTAATTTTAGAAAAAGTTAATTGAGGTTATTTAAGAGAAAAGTTATATTTGATTTAAGAGTTTTATTTTATTTTTAATAATTAGATTTTTAAAAGAAAAAATTAATATAAGTTTGAGAAAGAAAGTTTTATTAAATAGGAAGGATTTTTAGTTATTATCAAAAAAAGTAAAAGTTAATTTGAATAAGAAGGATGACTTATTTTAAAAGTTAGTTTAAAAATGAAATGGATTTTTAGAGAATAAATAAGTAAATATATTATTATTATTATTTTTTAAAAGGGTTACTAAGCTTATTTTAAATAAAATGGGTGATTAAACAGTTAATTTAAAAAAAGGCATTAGTTTAATTTTTTTAAAAAAAAGGGTTAGGGTTAATTGATTAGGTAATAAAATATTGATTAGAGATTAAACAAATAAAATAAGTTAAATAAAACAAATTCTTTAATTTTAAATAGTTAATTAAAGGGTGGTGGATTAGGTGTGACGCAGGCATATAGATTATGGTGGGTGCGCGGTGTGCGAGCCGTTAAATCGGATCCGTTGGAGATCGTGTGGTTGTGTGTGTGGGTGCATCATACACAGTGTGTGTGTGTGCAGAGTATGTGATTACATTATAAGATATACATCAAAAAATAAAACAAAATCGGACAAACCCTTTATCCCCCCCAAATCCCCCTTTCGCAACGTTAACTCTCTCCTTCTCCGTTGTTCGCGATTCCTTCTTCTCCTTTGTCCGGTCACTCCTCCGGTTTCGTCACTTCCGACTCTATCTCCTTTTGCTTTCCGGGTTCATTAATAACCTTCAAAACAACAACGATTACGCATGCAACAGGGATTCAGAGAGAAATTTTTACCCCAGAATATGAGTCGGCGGCGGCTTGAGGGCGGTGGTGGTGAGGCTATGGTGTGATCCGTGAGTTCTTTCCTCTCGACTGGCAATGATGAGCTTCGAGGAGAATCGGAGCTTTTAACGGCAATGAGGATACTCCTTGATCCTGGGTTTCTGAGCGTGTCTCTTCCTCTCGTACGATGGCTTTTCTCGGTGATTCTTCCATCATTTCAACTGCTGAAGGTTGCTCCTTTTATAAGTGAGGCGGATGGGCCTCCATTTGAATTGCCTTGAAAACTTTCCTGTTTCGGTTGATGCTGTCGGATTCATTGGATGATTTGGGAGACAAATGTTTAATCCCTTCCTATTTCGTCTGGGCTTGTCTGACCCGCTTAGTGATCTGGGAAACACGTTCAATTCTTTTCTTATTCGCTATGTCTTGTCGGTGACATGCTGGTTTTCGATTTGGGAAGTTTGAATCTTCCTCTTCGCTTGACTTTGTCGTATCTGGAACCATATCTGCTGGCTTCGTTGACTTTTGTTATTAATGCTTTTCCTCTCTTCTTCTTCGCTGGGCAAAATTTACACTTAAAGTTCAGGAGCTGCCTTGTCTTGTGCTTGCTGAGAGAGGTGTCGTAACCGGCGGTGACGACATTTAGTTTGAGCTGGACGGAATTATGGTTGCCGTATTGCTACTGGTAGTGTCCTTTTGTGCCGTTAATGTTTGCAACTATCATTGTTGATGCTCTGTTGTTTGTGGATGCTTTACTTGCAATTGATGTTGTGACGCTTATTCGCGAATGCCAATGCAGATGTTTGAACTGATAGCGTTGATGCTAACATTTCTCTTCTCTTCCAGGATGTCGTTAGCGTGTCCGGAAGTTGCCGTCTTAGCCTTGGTGCTGAGAAAGGTATATGGTGGTGATGATGACTTAAGAAGTCTGAACCATGCGAGTGTTGCTGAGGTTGCGAATGTTTGCTTGTGGTTGCTGGCAAATGTAGTTGTTGCACTTGTGTATTGCTTGTTATTGCCTGCTTATCCCCGATGGTGGATTGAACTGAGGGCTAAAACAAATGATGTCGTTGCAGATGTGAATTGACGCTACTGATGTCGTTGTTGCTAATGTTGTCTTTGCTCTTTATTAGGCTAATATTGATGATGTTATGCCGCTGTTGAACTGATATGGTTGTTGTTACCTGTAGATGAGAGAATGTTGATGCTAGGGAAGGTTTGAAACGGTGATGATGACACCATGTCTAAACCGTAAGCTTGAAGTTGCAGCTGCCTGTAGTTGCGTATGCTTTGCATTGTGTTAAGTCGTTGGCTAAATAGGTTTGATGTCCCAAAATTCAATTTCGATGTTCGGTAGGAAGCTGGTGACAACTTCAGTTTGTCGCCCTTCCGGCCACTCGAGTCTTCCTCCCGGTGATGAATTGAACTGAGGGATGAAACAAAACTTAATTCGCCTCTTAATTCTTTAAGCTGCAATTCGATTCTGTTAAGTCAGTTTGATTATCGTTTGAGTTTCCCCGCAGGTACCGGTTGGAATGACAGCATGAAGATCCAATACATTGCGATTTATGTGTTCAAACCAACTTTCTTCGAGCCGTTGTTTTGCCGATGACAGCCACGGGCAGAATTGGAATAGGCTGAAAATTGGTATGCTCTTGGTGATACTTCCTAGTATGAGATGTGGTCATGATATTTTAAACTCGTGTTCGAACTTGTGCAGGCTTGCTGATGTTACTCAGAGAATGGTGGAGGTAACCTTCGGATCATCGCGGGAAGCTCTTCTGCTCTTAGTTCATAATTAGGCCTTCAGCAATCTTGCGGTATATTGTGTTGGAACTGGTTTTCCGGCTCAGAGATGCGATGTCGTGCTCTTCCGCGGTATACAATTGCGTCTGAAGTGTTGGTGCCTTTAGTTCCTTCAAGTTCGAGTCATGGGTCTTTGTGTCTTTTGCATTTTTAAATTACTTGCGTTGTATTAATGACTAAATCTTGAATCCGTGTATTGTACTGGTCATCAAATGCACCTCTGCTGTTAATGTAATCCTTGTATCACTTTGTTCATTAGTTAGATAGTAAGCTAATAAAAGGCCACAGGGTTGTAGTTAATTCAAACTGACCAGATCACTTGGCATAGTAATGACATCACTAAGCGATACCTCCCCCCTAGGAGTATCCTGTAATTTGGGCTTCCCAATCAAGTCTTGAAATCCAAACTTAATGTGTAACCTTGACGTCGCCTCCGTATGGCGGGAACCTTTAATTATTAGACCTTGAATTCAAGTGAGACCTCCATAAATAAATTATAAATCTTGGACCTTACTTTGAGGACTTAGCGCTTAAGTTCAAAACAAAACTTAATCATTGACGCTTCAGAGCACTAACGAAGGGAAACCAAATCTTCTTTTAAAACGTGACCCATATCCTGAGAGGATTCCACTTGAAACTCTTCTTGCCACAAAACCACTAAATAGTTTTTATATGACTAGGCCTATTCTCAAAGACAATCCACTTCTCTTCCCGAGTATGTATCAAAGCTTCTAACAGATGTTGAGGAAAGTCGTTAGAGAATCCCATAATCGATCTGAATCGGGCTCAACTGACCACGTCTTGGAGTATTTAAATTATGAGAACGGATATTATTTTCATTTGAGAACGCTACATCTGCACAAGTTGGTTAGTTATGGTAAACATATCTAAGCAAGAAATAAACACGAGGAGGTGGGATCTCACGGTCAAATATTAGGGTGTGACACGGCTTACGAATTGTTAAGTGTTTTTTATGAGTGATGCTAAGTTCGTGTTTCTACAGTTAGGGTATATGCCTGTTTGCGGTAGAACATAAATAACATGCCCTTTCTTAAAAAAAGGTTGACGGAGAATCCCAAAGGAAAAATGATTTGCAGTTTGTTTGAGAGTTTTACCAGAAGTGAATTGACTTTGTTTGAGATTCGTATTGCACTAAATTCTATGAAATAGGATCGAATGTTTCGTAAGATCGACCCAAGATGGGACGTATACAAAACACTCTAGACAAGGTAAGGAGAGACTCCCACTTATCATTTCACATGTACTTAAGGCTCGTGGCGCACAATACTCATCGTATTTATTACGTGTTTTAATTTTGTTTTGAGAAAGAAGAGAGACTCAAAGGGCAAAGAGAAAATCTAAGGGAAACTCACATAGATGTTGTCATGCAATATGGCCCTATATTTGAGGATGAGAAAGAGGGAGGTCTACCTAATATTATCATACAAATATGGACCTAAGATTGAGGTTAAGAGAAAGACTATGCTAATGTTATCATGCATTAGCACCTAATGTCTATCATACTCTAGACTTAATCAAAAATTAAGTTGGACTAGAAAGCTCTAAGGGAACATGCAAAGGCAAGCAAAAGCCAAGAAAATAAATCAATAACAGCAGCAACAACAGCGCTTCAACTCAGCACAACAGTAAAATCCAACAGCAGCACAACACAACATTTAACAACATGCATTTCCAGAATATAACAGGTGTAAAATGCAGAAAAACAGAATGAACACATTTTACAGCATGTATTCAACACAACAATAGTGTATACAGCAGCATGCAAAGCATCAGACAAGCATCAAGCATAGATGATCACGAACATGTATCACAAAAATCAAACCAAGCATCAAGATTGCAAGTCACTAAGATTGAGCAACAATTAGCATGTAATTAAAGCATTCAAGAAACACATGATTATGCATCAACATTTAAACAAATGCACATGAACTTGCAAGGATCAAGCATGAACAATGCATTAAATAAATCAAGTAATGCTTATGAACATGCATCATCATCAAACATCTTGAATATTCAACCACAATAAGCAATTGTCAAAAGATCAAACACTTAGCGTGCACATGCATTCACAATGCAACAAGAACATGTTTCAATGGTTTTCATCAATAAACAATTCGTACAAGCATAAATCAACATTTAAATCCTTGCAACAACAACAAGCAAGCATCAACATGTTATCAATTAAGCATCATGAGCAAAAATCAAGAATGCAAACAATGGTCATTGAACATGAAGTTTAGACATGAAAAGCAATTTTCAGAAACTTAATCACTTAATTACCACATGTTAGGGCGTGCACTTATTCACACAAAAATCACATCACATATCAACAAGTAAACACCAATTGAATCCATCACACATCAAGAACATTAACAATTGAATCAATGGATCAAATCACACCAAAAACCAATAGATCTACATTGTAAAAGTTGAAAAATAAGCTAGAATGAGAAGTAGATCTAAAAATAGCCAACCTACAAAGCGGAGATTCTTTTTGGTACTTATTGTAAACAGAATTTGATGCTTAAAAACAAAGAAATCCAGAGATCTAAGAAGCTTTAGCAATAAAAGTTGAAGATCAATGCAATAATCCAAAAGTAATCCAAAATCTCTTGAAGAAGTGATTCCAAGATTCAAGCAAGATCCAAATAAACTTCAAACTCATAATTGAACAATGGAAGATGATGCAATGGTGGTTTAGCTCAAGGATTCACAAATTACAATGCATAATTTGTGAAACTTTTGTTTATGGAGCTTTAGTGAAGGCTTTGGGATGAGATAAAAATGAGGAAAAGTAAGAGAGAAATGAGAATTGAGAGAAATCAAAGTGTGAAAGTTCAAAAAAATGAATTCTTTTTGAAAAAAACTGAGTCTGGGAGCTTAAATACACAAAAAAAAATGGGTCAGCACGCGCGATCGGTCGACCTCTCGCTACTCTGTTCGTCAACCTGTAGGTGGAAGTAACTAAAATGGCCTGAAAATTTGCTTGTGCGTCGACCTGAAGGTATTCCATGCATCAACCTAAAGTTGCGCGTTGACCAAAGGTTCGGCCTGAAGCTGGCAGCAAGTTCTGAAACTTTTCCTTCAACTTTAGGCCTTCATAACTTTTGATCCATGCATCCTTTGAAGTTGATTCCTTCTATAAACTTGTAGTATATGATGTCATCTTCAATTCTAGCACTGGTTTACACCATTTGAATTATTGATGAGGGGGATATGAATCATACAAGATGGCCACATGAACATGTTCTTCCATACTTAATGAAATTTTGCAAAGAACCCTAATTTAGAAATTTTTGGGAATTTCTTGATTTCTCTTGATTAAACCTCATAATAACATGGATGATGGCTTCAAAAGCTCATGGTTGACCTAAAAACTCAAGAGTTGACTTTTGTGGGGGCATCAGTTGACTTTTTAATTAGATGAATCCAATGTCTCCTCTATCCACTTCAAAAACTCTTAAAACGATTTGTGGTGAACCATGAGACATATAGAGAACCTTTGGGATGTATATTGAACCATAGAACCATACTTTTCTCAAGAAAATAATCATAAGTGTCCTTACATAAAACCCTAATTCAGAGCCACTAGGAGCTTGCTCAAATGAATCTCTTGAAATCCTTGAAAACCCTAATCCTCAAATGATTGGGTGAGATTGTTGAGAATGCCTTGATGAATAAAAGGACTTTGTAACTCAATATAACATAATGTTGAGATTGTCTCCTTACTCCTTGCTTTGATAACCATTTTTTCCTATTGAGAAAGATCAAGAACCGTTGATCTCATGCCTTAAGAACCAATGAAATGCATAAATGAAGATGCAAATGTAATGAAGCATAAACCAAGATGGTTAAAGAAAAGGAGAGCAAATTTTGGGGTGTTACAACTGCCCCTATTGAATCCACTTGAACCTGAAGGTATGAAAGACAACAATGTTCAGACATTCAAGGTAAAAAGGGATTGAATACAAAAAAGAAACACAAAAATTCGCACATTGTGGGGAGAGAAATGGTAACGGATATGGTGCCAGTTGAAGGTGAACTTAAAAAGGAATGTCGGATGAAGGCGGACTCACATCAAAAGATACCAACCAAAAGTTGGAATAACAAAGGATACCAACCAAAAGTTAGAAAGGACACCAACCGGAAGTTGGAAAATCAAAGGATACCAACAAAAAACTGGAATTACAAAGGATACCAAACAAAAGTAGGAATAACAAAGGATACCAACCAAAAGTTGGAATAACAAAGGATATCAGCCAAAACTTGGAATAACAAAGGATACCAACCAAAAGTTGGGATAACAAAGGATACCAACCAAAAGATGGAATTACAAAGGATACCAACCAAAAGTTGAGATAACAAAGGATACCAACCAAAAGTTAGGATAAAAAAGGATACCAACCAAAAGTTGGGATAACAAAGGATACCCACCAAAAGTTGGGATAACAAATGATACCAACCAAAAGTTTGGATAACAAAGGATACCAACCAAAAGTTGGGATAACAAAGGATACCAAACAAAAGTTGAGATAACAAAGGATACCAACTAAAAGTTGGAATA
This sequence comes from Lathyrus sativus, assembly GCA_963859935.3. NCBI lineage: Eukaryota > Viridiplantae > Streptophyta > Magnoliopsida > Fabales > Fabaceae > Lathyrus > Lathyrus sativus. The sequence goes on from OZ012735.1 coordinate 111,720,736, forward strand.
ACAAAGGATATCAACCAAAAGTTGGAATAACAAAGGATACTAAACAAAAGTTGGAATAACAAAATATATCAACTAAAAGTTGGGATAACAAAGGATACCAACCAAAAGTTAGGACAACAAAGGATACTAACCAAAAGTTGGGATAATAAAGGATACCAACCAAAAGTTGGAATAACAAAGGATACCAACCAAAAGTTATGATAACAAATAACACAAACCAAAAGTTGGGATGACAAAGGATACCAACCAAAAGTTGGGATAACAAAGGATACCAACCAAAAGTTGGGATAACAAAGGATACCAACCAAAAGTTGGGATAACAAAGGATACCAACCAAAAGTTGAGATAACAAAGGATACCAACTAAAAGTTGGAATAACAAAGGATACCAACCAAAAGTTGAAATAACAAAGGATACTAAACAAAAGTTGGAATAACAAAATATATCAACCAAAAGTTGGGATAACAAAGGATATCAACCAAAAGTTGGGACAACAAAGGATACTAACCAAAAGTTGGGATTATAAAGGATACCAACCAAAAGTTGGAATTCGCACTTAGTAACTCTGTTATGTCGTGAAGTTATTTTTTGTTTGAGTGTGGCTTCGCGGAGGGATGTTCCCGACCGAATTCCTTTGACTAGGTCAAACTCCTTCCTTAGTACCTCGTCGTTCATCTCCTCTTTGTAAGGAGATTCCATCCTCCTAGAGGGTTCTCTTATCTCTACCAAAATTACTGCCTCGGTTCTGTACATTAGTCGAAACTGGGTCGCCTCGGTGGTTTTTGTGTGGGGTCTTCCTGTAGGCCCAAAGTACGATGTGTAGATCCTCGATCCACCTCTTTTTGGATTCACCCAGTCTTTATTTTAGACCTCGTAAGATCACTTTTTTCGCAGCTTCAGCCTACCCGTTAGTCTATGGGTGTTCGACAGATGTGAAATGCTGCTTTGTGTCGAGCTTGGTGATGAAGTCTTGGAAATTCTTGTCAGTGAATTGTGTCCCATTGTCGGTGACAATTGCTTGGAGTATGTCTAACCGGACAAGCATGTTCCTTTTGTATAAGCGTAGTATGTTATACGATGTGATCTTGGCGAGGGCCTCGGCCTCTATCCATTTTGCCAAGTAGCCGACACAAACTATCAAGTATTTGTTCTGGTATGACCCTATGATGAAGGGCCCGAGGATACCCATTCCCCACCATGCGAAAGGCCATGAGGACGAGAACGTTTTGAGCTCGTTGGGCGGTGCCAGGTGCATGTCTCTGTGACGTTGATACTTGTCGCACTTCTAGACGTGATCCTTCGTGTCTTGTTGCATGGTGAGCCAGTAGTATCCTGCCCGCAGAGCCTTACAGGCGAGAGACCATATGACGAGGTGTTAGGCATTGATCCATTCATGGTTTCATTAATTATGTGAGGGATCTTGGATTCCTTGAAACATTTAAGGAGAGGGATGGAAAATCCCTTCTTGTAAATTTTTTCTTCGATCAAGACGTACGAGCAAGCTCGACGCTTGACCATGCTAGCTTCTTTGCAGTCGTTCGGTAGCTCCCCATTACTGAGGTACAGATATATCGGGGTCATCCAGCAGTTACTGTCACCGATGGCATTTACGTCAATGATTGAGATGAGTTTCTCGATGCTCGGTCGAGAAAGTACCTCCTAGATGACAGACTTGTTCCGCCTTTCTTTTACATGCTCGCGAGCTTTGACAGGATGTCTTCTCAGGTGTTATGCTCGCGGGGAATGCGTGCCACCTCCGCAGAGTCAAACTTCTCCATCTTCTGTTATACCAGAGCTAAGTAATCGATGAGGTTTTTGTTTTTTCCTGGTATTCTCCCCATACCTGGGAAGCGACGAGCTTGGAGTAGGTAAATATCTTCACCTCCTTCGCGCCAAGGTCCTCGTCCAGGCGCAACCCTACAAGGAAGGCCTCGTACTCGGCTTGGTTGTTTGATGTCAGGAAGGCTAGGGCGAGAGAGACCTTGATCAAGATTCCCTCTTCGTTCTCAAGAGTGACGCCCGCTCCACTTCCTTCCGAGTTGGAGTCCCTATCAACAAAGATGGTCCACTTGTAGGCTCCATGCGTCGGGGAGGTTGTGGCAGTCATTTTCGCAACGAAGTCGGCCAAAACTTGAGGCTTTAGGGTCTTTCTACTCTTGTATTGATGTCGAGCTTAGAGAGTTCGAGCGACCATTTGAGCATCCTTCCCGCCATGTCCGGTCAGCCGAGTAGCTATTTGATGGGTTAATCCGTCCTGACCACGATGGTGTGGGCCAGGAAGTAATGTCACAACCTTCTGGCCACGTTGATGAGGGCTAGAGCGACCTTCTCGGTCTGCTGGTACCTGAGCTCTGGGCCCTGCAAGGCTTTGCTGGTGAAGTAGATTGGTTTTTGTCCTTCGAGGGTTACGTGGATTAGGGTCACGCAGACAGCCTCAGTCGTGATGGCGAGGTATAAGTATAGAGTTTATCCCACTTCAGGTCGGGATAGGACTATGGGTTGTAAGAGGACTTATTTGAGATGGAGGAGAGCCTTTTCTCACTCCTTGGTCCACTTGAACGTGGCTTCCTTACGCAGAAGCTTGAAAAATGGGAGTGTGTATTGGGCAGACTTGGACACGAAGCGGGACAATAAGGTGAGCATCCCTTTTAGGGATTGGATCGATTTCTTCGAGCTCGAGTTGGGAACTCGGAGAAATCCCTACACTTGTCGGGGTTCTCCTCAATTCCTCGCTCTGTCAAGTAGAAGCCGAGGAATTTTCCTGCTTGGACACCGAAGGTACATTTCTCCGGGTTGAATCTCATTCTGCATCTTCTCGCTGTATCGAAGACTTTCTTTAGATGAGCTGTGTGGTCGGTTTCTTCTCGTTATTTCACAATCATGTCGTCCATGTAGACCTCGAGCATGTATCTGATTTCGCCTCGGAAGACCTTGTTCATCATCTGCTGGTATGTCACGTCGTTGTTTTTTAGGCCGAAGGGCATTACGTTGTAGTAATAATTACCCGACTCGGTCATGAAAGTCGTGTATTTTTTTTCGAATTTAACCATGGGAATTTGGTTGTATCCCGAGTATGCGTTCATGAACGACAGTAATTTAAAACCTGCAGAATTGTGGACCAATTTGTCGATGTTAGGCAATGGATATGCATCTTTGGGGCATGCTTGGTTAAGATCAGTATAGTCAACATAGATTCTCCATTTTCCATTAGATTTTTTCACTAATACAACATTGGATAGCCAGGTTGTGTGCTGGGCTTTAGAAATAAAATTTGCCTCTAGGAGGTCTTTTACATCTTTTTCAGCAGCCTCCGCTTTCTCAAGAGTCTTCCTACGCCTACGTTGTATTATGGCCCTAGTGGCCGAATCTATGGTGAGCTGGTGGTAGGCCGCATCGGGGTCGAGCCCAGGCATCTCTGCAGCGTACCATGCGAACAGGTCAGCGTTCTCTCTGAGGCAAGCCTTCAACTACTTCCTTGCCAAGTCGGGGAGCCATGTGTTGATCTTCACGCTCTTGTCAAGGTCGTCACCGAGAGTGATGAGCTCGAAGTTTCCATCTAGAATAGGGTACATTGGATGGGTTGTTTTCTCATTGCCTCCATTTGCTGAAGGTGTGTCTCCCGGTGCCTCGCTATCTTCCTGCTTACTAGGGAAGCGACTGTCAGGATCGACAGAGTTGACACGAGGCAATGGCTTCTGCTCCTCAGACCGGACTGACTTGTTGTCATTCTTGGGCGATATGTTGATTGAGTTGAGCCCATTGGTGGCCGGTTCGAAACATCTTCTTCCCGCTTCGATGTCTTCGTGGAGGGTGACGACTCGACCCCTGGTCGTGTAGTACTTTATCTTCACGTGTATGGTGAAAGACACTGCAGTCAGCGCGACCAGGGTCGGCTTTCCCAGAATGCATTGGTACAGAGAGGGGCACTCTATCACCAAGAAGTGGACCTTTCCTTACCTTGCCATCTCTTTGGATCCGAAGGTGATGAGCAGCTCTACGTAGCCCCAAGGCCTCGTGGTGGTGCCGTTGAAGACCTTCAAGTCGGAACCGACACACGGGGTCAAATGGCTCTTGTCGAGCTGGAGGGTGGTGAATAAGTGGGTGTACATTATGTCAATCAAGCTCCCTTCGTCGGTGAGAATGCGATTAACATTGAAGTTCGCCATCTGGGCCCTGATCAGCAGAGGGGTGCTGGAATTGGGGGCACTGTTGAAATAGTTCGAGTGGGGGTTTTTGTTATCGTTTCCACGGGGATTGGTTGATACTACCTTCATTCTACAGTTGGAATTGTTTTAAACATAGAACATAAAAGATGTTTGTTTTTGTTTCGTAACGTAACGATTGCAAAAAAAGTTATAAGTAATGATAAAAGAGTTTTGGTTTTAAAATGATTGTTAAAAGCATGTCAATATTAGGGCTCGACAATCCATTTCGTACGTATTTTCTTAATAAAACATATGAACTTATTAACAATCAATATAATCACATATCCTCTCAAGATGTTTCATCTCTAAAACAAATTGTGAGTTTTATCATATTGATCCTTAAATAATCTCGCAACCTAACTATTAATGTGATAACATTAAAGGATTGATATTAGTGAATATCAACTAACAAAACTATCTCTAAGCTTTGTTTGTTGAAAGATGAAAAATCTACGTCAAGAGTTGAAACATATTTCTCGATAATGATCCAACACAAATATAAACCATAAAAACAAGGTTTTTCACCATATATTCATCATCAACTTGTTCACATACAAAATATCAAGAGAAATACATACAAAAGTGAGGATTGTCTACCTCTAATCTTGACACAATGAGTGATTTAGCTACTCATAACCATGGTAACTTGAGCAACAAGTAACACACAAAGCTTTTGGAGCATCAAACTTGAAAGGACAAAAACTTGAACCTTAAAAGCTTTGATTTCTAGGTAAAAATGAAGAAGATGACTTTTTTCCCGACAAAAGTGTTTTCTAGGTTACACAAATTCTATGAAAAGCAGGAAGTGGTTTGAAAAATATCAACAAGTGCTAAAATATACACTTTATGTCCAGGCAAATTTGTCAGGCAGCTATAGCCTTCGTCAAGTGAAACCTTTTAAATAAGCCACGTGACAGCTACAGTGCCAGTAGGCTGAGAAAAATATCTACATTTGCCAGGCAAGACAAAGCTTCGTCGGGCGAATCCTTTTCGCTTCACTTTCGCCTGGAGAAACTGCCAGCGTACCAATTCCAGTAGCTACAGGAATTTCAACTTTCTTTCGCCTGGTGCTTCGCCTTGCCTTCGTCGGGCGAATCCCTTCCTTCGCTTCTACTTCGCCAGACGAAGATGAGCTTTTCTCTGACATGCAAATTTCTTTGATTCTTTTGTTTTTCTCCCGACTTTTGCTGCACCCTTTTGTCATAAAATGCTGGAAAAACTAGCAAACACATTAAAACTATCAAATATATACATTGATGCAAGAATCACTTATTAAATAAGCTATTTTATTATCAGAAGCACGGAAAAGAGATTAAAAGTGTCGCAAATGGATAATAAAACTAATCAATATTTGACACCTATCAAACTCTCCCTAGCTGGCATCTTTTTTTGCCCTCAATCAAAGGTAAATTTCAAAATCCACAAGAAAACTTTCAAAACACCAAATCAACTAGAAAACATGCATGGTTCAAACTCGACAATCGCATGCACAAGACATTCTTAATCACTGGCATAAAATTAAAACACGATTATGAATTAAGTTCTAAAAATAAACATCACACAATATAAAATCAAATACCCACAAGTTCAAGTTGAATCACCTAATTCTCTCATTATCACACACGTGAGTACTATGTACACATATTTACAAGGAACAAAACACTCTCACAAGTAATAATTCCACATCCAGAATAATTCATGAATTCATCTCAACAAGTTATTAAAAAATCATGGAAACAAAGATCACTAAGGGATTTTATTGTTGTAACTTGGCTTGGGTTAACAACAAACGATAATATATACAAGGTCATTGAACCAAAATAGGTAAAAATCATGAGGAGCATTTCAATTTTTCAAAACTTTATTCTTGTTCAATCCTCACATTCTTTTCCATCCTTTAATTTCTTTTCTTACAATTCATCCTTTCTTTTCTTTTCTTGATTCTTTCTTTCTTTTTGTGTTCTTTTCATAGAATGCATTGTACCACCTATTATTTTTCCTCTTTTTTCTAATGAAACAACACTCCCCAACTTTCAACATTTCTTTCTCTTTAGGAAAAAATGCTCTTCACGCAAGATTAATAATTTGTTGGGATCTTGATTGATTCATTCTAAAAAAAATTCTTTGTAGTATTTTTGGAATGATGGTTATTCTCATGGTACACAAAAATTGCCTTAATCATTTCTAAGTTTCCAAAATTTAAAAACAAGCTTGCAAGATTAAACATAAACTAAACAAGTTAAATAACAATTACTTGAATTCTTCTACTTTTGGTGAACAATGAAAAGCACCTTACATTTGTGGTTTTGTCCTAAATGATTCTAACATGAATAAGTGTTTACAAAACAATGCATTATCACAATTTTGCATAAAACACTAACTTCACAGTTATGCTATAATTCTACAAAGCAATGATTTAACACCTTGATTGTGCACATTAATAAGATTTTTATCATCACCATCACATGTTAGAGTTGACAAAGCACTCTTTTAAGACTTCTTGTGCTAGCACATTTTTTTTTCAATATCAAGGACAAAGACAAACACAAACACAAAACTAACCAAAATAATTTCTTTGTACAAACATAAACTTAAACATACTAAAAAACTGAAATTTAACATAAACAAAACAAAAATTTGTCATAACCATTGTCTTGGTGTAAACACACCCAAAAAGTACTCGCTGAAGCGACACAGAAGTACTTAACCAATACTAAATTAAATTGAAATAACAATACTAAAAATAAATGACCAAAATAAAAATATTCTTCACTTTGTAGAAAACCAAACTTCAGACCCTAATCTTGCATACCATCATGTACCTCCTCATCACCATCACCTTCCACTCGAGTTGTTTCCCCCTCCAAAAAGAAAGGACGCATGCCCGCTGTCGCTACTGCGAAAAACGAGGCCGGCAAAACAGAAGAGTCGCCACCGTGCGTTATTTATCCCGAAGGAGGGAAAGGAAACGCTCAGAGAAAACCTCACGAAAAGGGAAAGGAATGGCCATCGTAACCAAGTCCTAGATTCGGGAGTCGGTTACGCAAGGGGAAGGTATTAGCACCCCTCACGTCCATCGTACTCGATGGGATCCACGCTTGTTGTTTAACGGAAAAGGGTGTGTTCATCTATCTATGCTAAAGGCTGGTTTGAAAAGAAAAGAAAATGACTCGGCAGAATACAGCAGTTCTATGCCTACGTATTCCCGTCTGGAACGAGAAATCAGAGTCAACGTAGTTCGCCTAACTACGGGTAAAAGGGGGGAAGGTTGCTTGCCGAGATATCACATCTCGTGCCTACGTACTTTCACACGGCATGAAAGATCAGAGCAAACGTAGTTCGGGCTACGAAGAACACAAGTTTGTTCAGCTGTTTTTTATCCAAGTAAAGTTAACAGACAGTTCCAGCAGTTGGTGTTTGCAGCTCGATCCTTGGAGACTTAGGCGTTACCGTTTGCGGTAGAACTGAAAGTCAACAGAACTTTCCTTTAAGAAAAGGGTTTTCCTGATTAAGGAGTCCAAGAGGACAAAAAGGATTTGATGTTTGTTTTTTAAGACTTTTATGGAAAGAAGTGAATTGAGTTCTGTTTGTAACTCGTGTTGCACTAAAGACTTGGACTTGAGAGTGAATGCATCGCATGTCACCCAAAAGGTACCACTCTCAACACTCGAGTTATGTGAGGGAAACCCTCCCACAACTCTTTCTCAAGTAGCTTAAGGCTCGTAACGCACAACACGTGTTAACCTTTATTAAGTGTTTTAACTGTATTTGAAGATGAGAAGAGAAACAGACTCTCTACAGGGAAACTGACTCGATCCTACAGTTATCATGCAATATTCGTCCTACGGTTGTGGTTAAAAGGGAAACTAACTAATGTCATCATGCATGGTTAGAATCCTAATGTCTGTCATAACTTCTCTTGAATAAGAGAAGTCAGAGTTCCTAGGGGAACATGGCAATGGAAACAACAGTAAATGGAAAAACTGTACAAGAAAGATTACTGTAAACAAATTGCTGTAAATAAAATGCATGCAATGCATCACACAAGCAGAAGGAGCCAAGCTCAACTTCTAAACAAACAAGGCACAAAGGCCACATACCACACAGGCAAGGGAGCTGAGCTCTACCAAATACCAGCAAGCAAAGCCACACAGTAAAAATACAAGCAGAAGGAGTCCCACTCAACTTCTAATGCAATACAAGCAAGGGGAGAAGCTCAACCCTTAGGATGCTCTTAGGCCTATGATAATCTACATGAAGCCTAAATCTAATGCAACACTCCAAGCAAGTCACACCAATACAGTTGAACAAGAAGAAAAACAGACAATCAAGAAAGCAAATCAACAGCTTCACAGCAAAGCCACTCTCTGACAGCAATCCAGCCTATAATCTGTAACAGTTCTTCAAGTCCACACCATCTTCAAGAGAAGGAATAGAATGATCCATCTTCATGATTTAACAATGCTCCAACAAGGAAAGGAATCAACAAGATGAAGGTATGATGATGGGAAGCATGATGTATACCAAAGGTATCCATCATGGCACTCAACCATACATCAAAAGGAAAAGTATCCTTAAAAGTTCTACTCATCATGACATGCCATACATCCCTCCAAAGGAGGGAAGTGCTTCCATGAGAGGACTTTACATCATAGGATATAATGGAAGGCAAGTGAAACCAACCATGCTTATTTGAAGGAAAAAACTACTTCTAAAGCTCTCTCCTAAAAACCCTAATCTTATAAGCTACAAAAAGCTAACAAAAAGAAAAGAAAAGCTCCAAGCAAAGCTCCACCAGCCACTCCACAAAAGCTTCATCATGCCCATGACATCCTCCAATAAGAACCAGAAGCCCAACATGCAAGAAAAACCCACTTTGAGTCCATTCCAAAACAATCACCAAAATTGAAGCACCAAATGAACAAACAACTTGAACATTCTATCTAAAATAGCAAAACACATCCTAAAAATCTAAATATTTTTCTATGGGAACATGCATTTGTTAATGATCTATAGTTCCAAAATCAGAACCTAATTCAATTCCTAAGTCCTCTAATAAAATCCTAAGTTGAAAGGTATCAAGGGAAACCATTAATGGGGAAAGGCTCTAAACCTACCTCTAAATCAGAAGCTATGATTTTCTAAAAAATGTGAGAAAAATCCTGAGGGAGCATACATCTGTAACCTAACAGCCAGCAAAATTTCACAACAAAATTCCAAACCAATTGCGAGAACAAAAATCAACAAACAGAGGTATCAGTTATGCACCACAATGGACATTAGCACAAAAGAAAAATTGTAACTAATTCAGATTAAATTCTAAAAATGTAAAATCAACTCCTAAAATTTCCTAAGACATTCAAGAATCATAGGAAAAATTCTCATAATTTTCTAAAGAGTTTTACTATTTTTAAAGCAATTAAACCAAACAGGCATCAAAACAGAAAAAGACAAAAGAAGATGAAGTAAAGAAACTATGGAATATAATGAAAATAAAAGGAAATAATGGAAACGCGCTCAGTGAGGATCGAACAGCTGCAAACTCGGTCTCCCTTCTACTCCAAAACAGCGTCGTTTTGCTCCCGGGTGATGTGGCACGATCACAACGCTCCGATCGTATGACCAAGTCCTCTTTTCTCCTCACGAACGGACGTACGAGATTACGTCTTCCTCAAATCAAACTTCCTGCAGCCCGCGAACTGCCATGGCTGGACGGGAACAAAGCTTTTTCCGGCAACTTTGAACAACCATAACTCTCTCAATATTTAACCGTTTCACACGAAATTTTAGTCAAACTTGAATGAAAAATTGCAAGGATTCCACATATGCTCTTAGATTCCATTGAAACTCCATGTACAGAGAGATATATCATCATCAAGAAAACATGTCCAACCTAAAAATGTCTCTAAATCTCAATTTATTGATCCTAGTTTCATCTACACATCCTACTAATCCTAACCGTACAATTATTCTGATCTAACTCATCCTAAAACTATAGGAAAGTTAAGATTTACGTACCGGCTTCGGAGCTTCGACCAGAGGTAGTTAGAACACGTTTCTTGCTTCCAAAATCTCCAGATTCCTTCAATGAAGTGCAAGAAAGATAATCCAATCTTAAATTTAATCTAAAATCGCCTTGAAATGAGAACTCGAATTTGAGTTGAAGCTTGAGAATTTGAGTTGCAATCTCTGAATTCAGCACCAATGAATCACCAACCTCTATCCAATTTCGTTTTTGAACATTTATAGAACACAAAGGAACCTTCTAGAGGCCCAGTCCAAGCCCAATCCAAAAGATCCAAATCCAAAATTTTCTCCAAAAATTTAAGTATGGCAAGCTCAAATGTTTCTCAATTCCTTGCATGGGAAGCTTCTAGTAGCTTGCATAATCCACCTTGAGTGTAATTGAATCAAGTGGAGCTTTCAATTTGGCTTTGTGAATGATTTCTTGTGATGTTGCTTATTTGTGAAGAAACATGTCAAAACTCCATGAATTATGAGTCAATTGAAAATTCTAGAATTGCCAATGTTTCTAAATCATCATTTCTGATCAAATTGAGTGGTCATTTGGCATATTTTGTGCACATAACAATTTATTTGAATTTCCCACCAAATAATGCCTTTAATTTCTCTTCTTTCAAACCACTTCAAGTCAACTCTTACTATGGACCAAATCAATTCACCATGAGCTCTTGGTTGACCTAAAAACCATATTTTGAACAAGTTCCATGTTGAACAAAACTTCGTTTGAAGTGTGCAAGTGGGAGATTTTGACCTATGATTGAAAATGGCCTATAATCTCACTTTCCCAAAATACCCATGCCTTGTAAAGCTTGTAAATTGAGCTCCACAAATCAGAATGGGGACTTATATAACTTTCTGAAAAGCTAAGATCATGAGGAACATCTTTCATGTTTGCCAAGAAGTCAGATGAAACTTCCTTCTAGGTCAAAAATAGCTTGGAAGTCAGATGATTTTCACAGACAAATTTTAGAGGCATCCGAGGACCTGTAACTTGTCTGGCTTATAACTTGAGTTCTATAAATCATATGGATGACTTCTAGTACTCAAACTAAAGGTATGAACATCCTATACAACCTTCATTCTTGGCCCAAAGTCATATGAGGCTTATATCTTGACTTACATGGCTTGGAAGTTTGGCACTAAACAGGGGATTTTACCCTAGGAACCCTGACTTAGCAACTTCAACCATTCTTGATTCTTCTCAACCTGATCTTGAAACAACATCTCATATGCCTCAACATATCATTTCATGATCTCAAGGACCTAGAAGTAGGCTTTGATCCTCTTCAATTGCTCTATTTTACCTAGGATTAACCAGATGAAACCCTAGTGACACCAACTTCCACTATGGCTCTTGTACTCGCTACAAACATTTGATTGAGCTCTACCTTGATCCTCTAGGAACTCCATGAGCTCTATCCACATATCACATCCACCTCCAAGGCTTCACAACCTCTGATACTCTTCAAACGGCTCCTCATTCTAGGAGATAAACCCCATACAAGCAACTGAACTTCTCAAGGACCCAACCCACTGACTGATGACCTGGGAAACTTCTTAAGCTTGAATAAAACCTTTGGCTAGGCTTCTCTTGACATGAATCACACTTGATCCCCTGCTAAATGGAGGATGTTATGCTATGCAAATGCTTGAACTGTGCTATGCTAATGCAATGAAACATAAACCAAGTGAGAATAAAGGTTGGGCAAATTTTGGGGTGCAACACCCGCAAGCGAATTAGCATAGTTATCATAGTCCTCACGAGTAGGAAACGAAGTGACTTCCTGTGGAGCCGTCTGAGAATGGTACAATTTCTGCATACAATCAAAATTAAACTTGAAGGGCCTTTGGTAAGCTTCAGGCATATCCTAAGAGTATTTGAACGCCGCTCTCATCCTCGAGTCCCAAGTAGAGAAATCGAGAGCCTTGAATGGTTCACTTTTATGTGCACGAGACGATTCACCACCACTTGCATTTTTTCTTCTTCTGACTCAACTTTTCTTTATAATATCTTTCAATGTAATCATCATTAATTATCTCCCTCATTTTCTCATTGATCACATCCGACATAAGAACCCACTTTTTGAGACACAAAGCGGTAACAAGACAAGGAAAAATGATGGGTGCACTAGAATGTACCTCAGGTCATCAGGTGTTTTCAATGAACATCTTCATCTCATTCGCAATGACCCGAGCCACATCCACCTCTTTGTCTTCCATGATGTAATACAAGAGTAAAGCAACGTCAAGCGGACCCGTGGATCTATGCATCTTTCACTTGAAGTTGTATGAGATCAAAAGAAGTATGGCTTGGACTTCTAGTGGCATATCTTTTCTTCGATGTCTGATCGCCTCCCCCACATTGTTCAACTCCACACTATTTCCTTCAGACATAATTGATTTTTCTATTTTCACGTGATCAAGGTGCGTACCAAGCTCATTTGTGTACTCATCATGCTTAAGAATGCACAAAGATATTGGCTTACAAAAAAGGTCATTTATGGCTTCACGGTCAAACCTCACTTCTTTCCCTCGGAAAAAATTTTTAAACCTGAAAACTTCTCCCTCGGTTGCAGAGCATTCGTGTAAAATTCCCTAACCAACTCATAACTTATCCTATCAACCGAGTTAATCAGATATCCTCATTTCTTGCTCTGAAAAATTCCTGCAATTTCCTAGTAAGTGTCTTCCGAATTGATAATGAACCTTCACTCTGAGATGATCTACCTACCCTCCAACATGTTGTACCTGGCTGCATGATCCTCACTGATGAAATGACTCGGATCGAACTCCCTTGGTTGGATGGAGATACTTCTGACAGTTGTCTTTTCTGTTTTTAAACAGATAGCCTCTGTCTCTGGAGCCATCTATACAAAAAGGGATACAACAATAACACACTACATGATTGTCAGGAACAATTAAAAAAAATGCAGAAACTGAATTTTCCTCTTTTGCACCTAGCTCTCCCGGCGAAGCTGGAGGAAAGCTTTGCCTCTTAATCGCCGGGAAAAACACACAAAACCCAAACAAATAGAAAATCACATAATCTGCTTGCACAACTCACAAAACTATTTCAATGACAGCTCACAACTCATAAACCCACAACAAAAACAACAACAATTCATGGAAGAAATAGTCCTAATGATAATGTTGCATAATCATCAACCCTAACCACATGCATCTAACCTTATTCTAAGAATTTCTAAAGATGAACTTAAAGAGAAATTAACAAAAGACATACCTTGGATTGAGAATGAGAAAGCTAAAATGAGTGAGAGTGAGAGTGAGTTAGGGTTTGTGAGCTTGTGTTGACAAAAATGAAAAATATGTGGAAAAAGGGTTTTGAGAATGACATAAAAAAAGGGTGGGTTAAAAGAGATGAGCCCAAGTGGACCTAAATAATAAAAAAGCATCTTTACGCGAAGAAAAACTCGCCCGTCAAAGCAGCATTTCGCCTGAGGAATTACACCAAAAACAGAAAAATAGGCTACTGCAAGGACTGTTTTTTCTGATTCAAATGATTTTTTCACACGATTAAAGACTTAAAACAACAGAAACAAAATATTTACAATGTTGCGGTGCCTCCCAACGAGGGCTTTGTTTAACGTCATTTGAGCTCGACGGTCCATGGTGACTTCACGAATCACCAAGAAAAACAACACAAATTTCGCGATTAACTTCACCTCTAAGGTAGATTTTTAACCTTTGTCCATTAACAGTCCATCTTTCTTTTGTGTTTGGATCCTCTAACACAATTGCGCCATAATGTTTTACTTCCTTGATCAAGAATGGTCCCGACCATTTGGATTTCAATTTTCCTGGAAAAAGCTTTAACCTGGAATTGAAAAGAAGCACCATTTGGCCAGCTTGAAGTTCTTTTTGACGGACTTTCTTATCATGATAAACTTTAACATTTTATTTGTAAAGCTTGTTTGAATGATATGAATCGTGTCTCATTTCCTCCAATTCATGAGTTTGGACTTTTTTTTTCTCTCTGGCTAAGTTAGGATCAAAATTCAAAAATTTTAAAGCCTAAAGAGCTTTATGCTCCATTTCAACCGGTAAATGACAAGTTTCGCCGTAAACCACTTGAAATGGAGTTACACTAATGGGAGCTTTGTAAGCGAAACGGTATGCCCACAAAGCTTCATCAAGCTTTTGAGACCAATCCTTTTTCGAACTTGACACGGTTTTTTCAAGAATTTTCTTCACTTCTCTATTCGACACCTCGACTTGACCATTCGTTTGTGAGTAGTATGGGGTTGCCACTTTATGCTTTACACCATAATGTTCCAAAACTTTTTCAAGTGGCGCATTACAAAAGTGTGAACCACTATCACTTATTAAAACTCGAGGCGTGCCAAAATGCAAAAAGATGTTTTTCTTTAAATATTTAATTGTCATTTTGCCATCACCCTTTTGTGAATCTATTGCTTCCAACCACTTCTAAACGTAATCAACCGCTACTAAAATGTATTCATTGAAAAAGTATGGAGGATATGGTCCAATGAAATCTATACCCCAACAATCAAAAACTTCAACTTCCAACATACTTTTTAAGGGTATCTCATCTCGTTTCCCAATTCCGCCACTTCTTTGGAAAATATCACAATTCTTCGCATGTAGGTTAGCATCTTTAAATAGAGACAACCAATAAAATCCTGATTAAAGGACTTTTGTTGCCGTCCTTAAACCATTATAATGACCTTCATACGATGAATTATGAAAGTGCCAAAGAATGCTTTTAGCTTCCTCACTTGTAACACACATTCTCAAGATATTATCACTACCTAGTTTTAAAAGGTAAGATTCATCCCACACATAAAAATTTACATCCGACAAGAATTTCCTCTTTTGGTTCCAAGTTAGATCTTCTGATATTAATCTGGTTTCCTTGTGGTTGGCAAAATCAGCAAACCAAGGTCTAACTTGGACCATAAACAGTTTTTTCATCGTGAAATTCTTCTCTTAATTCACTTTCTTAGTTTGTCACTTCCATATTGACCAAACGGGACAAGTGATCCGCCACCAAGTTTTCAGAACCCTTTTTATCGCGAAATTCTAAATCAAATTCTTGCAACAAAAGAATCCATCGGATAAGTCTTTGCTTTGAATCCGGTTTGGTGAGAAGATACTTAATCGTCGAATGGTCAGTGTACACCAAAACCATCGAACCAATAAGGTAAGACCAAAATTTCTCAAGAGCATACACTATTGCAAGTAGCTTTGTTTCAGTTGTTGCATAATTCACTTGAGTTTCATTTAAAACTTTACTCGCATAGTGTATGGCATGATAAATGTTTGTCTTCCTTTAGCCAAGCACCGCACCAACCGCATAATCACTTACGTCACACATTAATTCAAAATTGAAAGTCCAATTAGGAGCAATGATTATGGGTGCGGTGATCAAATTTTATTTCAAATTCTAAAAGCATTTAAATAAATATCATCAAAGAGAAAAGACTTATCTTTGTTGAGCAAATTGCTCAGAGGTCTTGCTATTTTTGAGAAGTCATTGATGAATCTTTGGTAGAATCCCGCATGACCAAGGAAACTTTGGATTCCCTTCACATTAGTTGGTGGTGACAACTTCTCTATAACTTCAATCTTTGTTGAGTCAACTTCAAGGCCTTTGGATGAGACTTTGTGGCCGAGCATAATTTCTTCTGTAACCATGAAGTTTCATTTTTCCCAATTAAGAACCATATTTGTTTCCACACACCTCTTTAAAACGATTTCCAAAATTTTCAAGCATAACTCAAAAGAAGCCCCAAAAATGGAGAAGTCATCCATGAAAACTTCCATAGTATTCTCAATAAGATCAGAAAAGATGGCTTGCACGCACCGTTGAAAAGTGGCAGGTGCATTGCACAAGCCAAATGACATCTTTCTATATGCAAAAATCTCAAAAGAACAAGTAAAAGCTATTTTCTCATGGTCTTCCGGATTAACCGTAATTTGGTTATACCCGGAATATCCATCTAAAAAATAATAGAACTCTTGACCTGATAACATTTCGAGCATTTGATCCATAAAAGGTAGCGGAAAGTGATCTTTTCGTGTTGCTTGGTTAAGCCTCCGATAATCAATGGACATCCTCCAACCTGTTACGGTCCTTGTCTAAATCAATTCATTCTTGTCATTTCTTATCACAGTCATTCCTTCTTTCTTTGGTGCCACTTATGTCGGACTCACCCATATACTATCGAAAATCGGATAGATCATCTCGGCATCAGATAGTTTCACTACTTCCTTCCTCATAACTTCTTTCATTATAGGATTCAAGCAGCGTTGAGGTTGAGCAACCAGATTGAAATCCTCTTCCATCAATATTTTATGTATGCAATAAGCCAAACTAATCTTCTTCAAATCGGAGAGAATGTTACTAATAATAACTGGTTTGTTACAACCATCATCAAGAAACACATATTTCAAATGACGAGGCAACATCTTCAACTCAAGTTGGGATTTTTCGTCGATCACTTCTTTTTTAACACTTCCACTTCATTTTCCCAAGGTTGCACTTCTTCCAAAGTTTTAACTTTGTTCAAGCATTTTTCAAGTTTCATTTCTTTCTCTTCGGTAAGAACTTCAAATGCATCACCAAGAACTTTTTCAAAGGGAGTTGACATGTAGACTTACCTTGTTACTTCCATTATAGCTTCATCTTTTGCATCAATTTGAAAGCTATCATGTGTATCTTTAGAGTCCTTCATTGCTTCGTAAAGATCAAAGAAAACTTCCTCATCTTGAACTCTCACTTTCATTAGACCATCATCGATATCAATCATCATTCTAGCCGTCTTCATAAAAGGTCGCCCAAGAATCAATGGAGCATCATGGTCTTCCTCCATGTCAACAACAACAAAGTCAATAGGAAAGAATAATTTATCCACCTTGACTAACACATCTTGAACTACTTCATGAGGATGAGTTGTAGACTTGCCGGCCAATTGCAATGTCATTCTTGTTGCTTTCATCTTAATGCTTCCCAACCTCTTAACAATAGATAACAAAATTAAATTGATGCTTGAGCCTAAATCAATCAAGCCTTTACCAACATAAACATCTCCTATGGTAACCAAAAAAGTAACCCAACCCAGATCACTTTCCTTTATCGGTAGAGTCCTTTCAATGATTGCACTATAACTCGCATCAAGCGTGATTGTTTCTTGGTCCGTAAATCTCCTCTTCTTGGTAAGGATGTCTTTCATGAACTTTTCATATTTGGGTATTTGTTCAAGAGCCTCGGAAAATGGAATATTAATTTGTAATTGATGAAATATATCCATGAAACGAGCATAATGCCTAACATTGTCTTTCTTGGTAGGAGCATGAGGATAAGGCAAATTTTGAATTGGGATTGAATTCAACTTCTCTTTCCCTTTCTTGATTTCTTTTCATTTTCTCATCTAAATCTTCTTTCTGATGGTTCTCATTTTCAACTAATTTCTCCTTTTCATTTTTTTCAACTTCTACCTCATCATTTTTTTCTTCTTCTGCCTTATCATTTTTCTCTTCCTCCACAATCTCATCACTTCTCACTTCATCATTTTTTCGTCATTTTCATCTCCTCCACCTACCTCTCTTCCACTCATATTCACAATGGCTTTGCAATGTTCCTTTGGATTGGTTTAAGTGTTAGCGTAAAAGGACGGCTCCGGTTGTTGATTAGCTAATTATTTCGCAAGTTTCCTAACTTGGTTTTCAAGATTCTTGATTGATGCCTCATTACTCTTTTGGTTGGCCATCAACATTTTCATGAATTAATGGAGAGTGTCTTCCAACTTTGAACCTCCACCTTGAGGTTGTGTAGGTTGATAAGGATTTTGACGGTTTAATGTTTCGGCATCTTGTCTCCAACCTTGTTGATAACCAGGATTATTCCCTCTATGTTGGTAACCTTTGTTGTTTTAATAAGGCTGTTGAGAGTTGTTTTGATAAGGTCATTGTCTTCCTTGATAGCCTTGATTACCCATAAAATTTGCTTCTTCATTCACCAGAGGGAAATAACCGATGGGGTGATCCCCTTTGCAAAATTCATAAATTGCTATTTGTACATTCTTGCTCGACATTTCTTGCATATCATTTAGTTGTTGTGGAAGTTTTGACATTTGTTGAGTCAATAACTCCACTTGTTGGGATAGCAATTTATTTTGAGCAAGAATATCATCGTTAGTCCCCAATTCAAGCATTCTCGGTTTCTTTTGAATTGTACCTCGATTGTGTTAGCCTTGAAGATCATTAAGTGTCATTATATTGATATATCAACCGCTTCCTCATCACTCTTTGGCAATAAAGACCCTCCCAAAGTAGCATCCAATAAAGTTTTGTGAGTAGATTGGAGTCCATTGCAGAAAATATGGACTTGTGTTAAATCATCGAATCCATAGCCTTTACACTTCCGGATCATAGATTTGAACCTCTCTCAAGCTTCGTTTAGAGATTCATTTGTACCTTGAGCAAACACTGAAATTGAAGTTTTTACATCCATGAATCGATAGTGAGGGAAAAATCTTTCCAAGAATTTTTCTTCCAAAATATTCCAATCAGTCATAATAGCAGTGGGTTGGTCAAGATACTACTCCTCCGCTTTTCCAATCAAGGAATGAGGAAATAGTATTTTGAATAATTGTAATTCTTGATCTTCATCTAGTCCAGCCGCTCCTGCAATCTTATAGAATTTAGTAAGATGAGCAAAAGGATCCTCGTGATCCATCTCGGTGAAAGGGTTTCCATATAAGAGTTGGAGAATCCCCGTCTTCATCTTAGCTTACCTTCCATTATTCAAATTATGAGTAAACTGTCCGGTGTGTCATGGACTGTTGACACTAGGCGTTAAAATAGGAAGTGGTGGTGGTGGTAGAGCTGCCATGTTTGGTGTAAACTGTGGTGTTGGTGTAGAAGTAGAACTTTGTCCACTCTCTCATTTTTTCTTAGAAAGTTGCCTCCTCCATCTAGTTTTACTATTCAACTTACGCGCAGTTCTCTCATCTCCAAATTGAAAAGAATTTTATCTACAGGTAACTTTCCTCGCATAAACAGAGTCTGCAAAACTTAACCAAACAAATTAAGAAGCACAAGAAAAAGGAACTGAGGTAAATAAAGTTTAAAACTTATCAACCATTGCAATGCTTGAAATATCAAACAACAATCCCCGGCAACGACGCCATTTTGTTGAAATAGTTCCAGTGGGGGGTTTTTGTTATCGTTTCCATAGGGATTGGTTAATACTACCTCCGTTTTACGGTTGGAATTGTTTTAAACATAGATCATAAAAGATGTTTGTTTTTGTTTCGTAACATAACGATCGCGAAAAAAGTTATAAGCAATGGTAAAAAGTTTTTTTTAAATGATTGTTAAAAGCCTGTCAAGATTAGGGCTCGATAATCCATTTCGTACATATTTTCTTAATAAAGCATGTGAACTTATTAACAATCAATATAATCACATATCCTCTCAAGACGTTTCATCTCTAAAACAAATTGTGAGTTTTATCATATTGATCCTTAGATGATCTCTCAACCTAAGTATCAATATGATAACATTAAAGGATTGATATTAGTGAATATCAACTCACAAAACTATCTCTAAACTTTATTTGTTGAAAGATGAAAAATCTAGGTCAAGAGTTGAAACATATTTCTCAATAATGATCCAACACAAATATAAACCATAAAAACAAGGTTTTTCACCATATATTCATCATTAACTTGTTCACATACAAAATATCAAGAGAAATACATACAAAAGTGAGGATTATCTACCTCTAATCTTGATACAAGGAGAGATTTAACTACCCATAACCACGGTAGCTTGAGCAACAATTAACACACAAACTTTTTGGAGCATCAAACTTGAAAGGATCAAAGATTGAAGCTTAAAAGCTTTGATTTCTTGGTAAAAATGAAGATGACTTCTTTTTTCCACACAAGTGTTTTCTAGGTTACATAAATTCTATGAAAAGCAAGAAGTGGTTTCAAAATATCAACAAGTGCTAAAATATACACTTTATGTCCAGGAAAACTCGTTGGGTGAGCTATAAGCTTCGTCGGAGGAAACCTTTAAAATAAGCCACGTAACAGCTACTGTGCTAGTAGGCTGAAGAAAATATATACATTTACCAGGCGAGACAAAGCTTCGTCGGGCGAATTCTTTTCACTTCCCTTTCGCCTGGCGAATCTGCCAGCGAACCAATTCCAATAGCTACTAGAATTTCAAATTTCTTTCGCCTGGTGCTTCGCCTTGCCTTCGTCGGACGAATCCCTTCCATCGCTTCTGCTTTGCCAGGCGAAGATGAGCTTTTCTCTGACACGCGAATTTATTTGATTCTTCTGTTTTTCTTCCAACTTTTACTGCACCCTGTTGTCATAAAATGCTGAAAAACTAGCAAAAACATTGAAACTACCAAATATTAATATTGATGCAAGGATCACTTATTAAATAAGCTATTTCATTATCAGAAGCATGGAAAAGAGCTTAAAAGTGTCGCAAATGGATACGAAAACTAATCAATATTTGACACCTATCAAGAGCCACCAGGTAGCTCATCGAGGTAGAATATGATCAGGTTTGAGTTACCCTTGAACCTATCGAGGGTAGCGTTCTACTTCGAGCTCTTTTTGATTAGCTCGTCAAAATTCCTCTTGAACGACCCTACAGAGAGCTTGCTGGGACCTCCGCCAGATATAAACATTGCGGCAGGGAAGTTCTCTTAGGAGATGCAAGCGGGCAAAGGTGTGTCGGCCTCGCCAGGAAGATAGAAGTCCTCTGGCCGGAAGATGCGCAGAGCGAATTGGAGCCCGGCCTCTTCTGAGGGTGGCGTCGCCTCCTCGACCTTCTTCGCTTCACGGATCTCTTGTCGAGGAGCCTCATTCCTCCTAGTGTACTTCTTCAGGTTCCCTTCCTTGATCAAGATTTCGATGGCATCCTTGAGATGGATGCAATCTTCCGTGACATGTCCGTAACTCCAGTGGAATCAGAAGTACTTGGAATTGTCAACGTTGGGCTTGGGGGCGTCTGTTGCACCCCAAAATTTGCCCTCACAATACAAGACTTTGTGTTCCAAGAAGGTTCACAAGGTTCACAAAATTCACAATTGGTCAGAAGAGTTGACAATTCCCTCAGACAATGCACCTCCTAAGCAGTGCATCCAAAACTAGGGTTTTGACTTTAATCAGGCTAAATGGACTTCCAAGACTTCAAGTGAGCTTCATAACATCTTATATGTGTATAAGAACCCCCATGTCAAGTTTCAAGACTTTTCTCAAAAGTTTGCTCAGTCAGATGATCAGATAAGTCAAAAGCAGTCAATGCAGTTAAAAAGTCAAACTGAGGTCAACTGTGGTCAAACCAAAGTCAAACTTCATGATTTTTTTTTTTGCCAACATCAAAGAGAGATTTGGTCCCAGGGGTATTTTGGTCATTTTACACAAATTCTACCAATTCCTTGAAGCCGGGCTGTTATTAAAATTCTGAGGCATTTGATGCGTTATGGTTTTGAGGCATTTATCAATCACCAGTTCTGATCATATTGAGATTTGGCATTTGGTCAGTGGAGTTTAATTACGATTAGTTTTGCTGTTGGTGCTGAAAATGTTGTGACCATGGCGCACATCCGTGTTTGGTTATGAAATTGCTGGCTAGAATTTAAGTTGGAATGCAAGTGAATTTAATCAGTGGATGAGATTAGGATTACGGGCGAGACAAGTACACAGACAAGAATATCATTCGTGAATATTTATGGTTTATGACTAAGTTAATGATTTTAAATATTTGTGGATTTATTCGCAAACGTTTATAATTTATAACTAAGAAATAAATATAAATTCAAAGCTGAACAGTCATGGATATATAAATGAAGTTCTGACATTTTCATTTCATAAAAGATATCATGATACAAAAAGGAATAAATTGTTTCACATTTTGAATTGCTGTAAAATTTCAACTACAGATGTTACTTCTATCCTAAAAAGCCCTAAGTCCTAAAGAATTCTAAGTCTTCATGATGTCCCTCGATCTTCACCGCAAATCTCTGATTAACCTGCACAAAGAGAAACAGAACAAAACAGAAGCAGAGAAGGGTTAGAAGTTTGTTTTCGACACTCTCAGAACAGCGTCATCATCGAGTGCCGGGAGTGGCACAACCGAAGCTGCGTCCTACCCCCGTTACCGATCCACGCCATCGGCGTCAGATCAAGTGGCTACTGTTTCTTATCAATGCGGGACAACCGAGAAAGATGAAGAGGTAAAAGAAGTTCGGGCCGATAAATGATTAACTGAAAAGGGTCTCTATCTCAAAGCCAAAACAAAATGCCATTCATCAAGTAAATATGGTACCATCATCAAGTAAATCCCAATTGGTTTCCAAACTGATACAAGGGTAAAACAGAACAGCCAATTCGGACTCAGACCCGGATGCCGGCGGGTCTGAATCGCTTTGCTTTCGAAGTTTTCCAACACCTGAAATTTCCAAGAACAGATACATCAGAAAAAAAAACCAAGTTGTTGTCCAAAAGCATGATCTGTTACTAATTCGCATCAGGAAAAAAACAGGTTAAGTTATCCAAAACAAACTGGACCAAACTGCATCAGACAACTAGTATCAGTACAGAAACAACACAAATTATGTTGAAGAATGGTTTCGTAATAAATCCGAGCAAACACAAGAAACATCAGGCATCGATCACGGCAACCTGTTTCGCATATCAAGTTCAGGGATCATGGAAGCCAAAGCCACAAGATGGACCATAAGGGCTCAGTTCAGAACATCACAGCCCGGTACCAAGGATACTGAACGATATCCAATTCAGTTCCGCATCAGAAATTGGAAGAATCAAGAAATAGAGTTCAAACTTCACAGTTGGATACAAGCAGCGAACCTGACATTAAAATGGATGATCAAACCTCAGTTGGATCTATATCAGAAAAAGCAAATATCAGTTCGAAAAAGGAGCTGAAACTATCAGTTAATAAACCAGTTATCCACATCCAATCCAGTTTCAGAAACAAGCCCAGAAATCATGTTCTGAACTAAATTCAAACAGCCGTGAATGAACAAGCAAAGAACACAGCAGAGACTATCAAAAGCAACCGTAGAAATATAGTTAAAGATAACCGCGGCATCATCGATTCCCTCATCATGTTCAGACTCATAGGTCATCATCACCGCGTCGGACCTCTCTCGGCGGCATTAATCTGGCAATATCTGAACTTCAAGGTCTTTCTGAAAGAAGAAGAAAAAAGTTAATTTGGTTCAAAACAGAGGTCCAAATCCGGAAATCAAAACAATATCCGAGTGAAATCCAATCAAAGTGAATCCAAATGAGGAAAGTTTTCAAACGAAACATAAATCATATCAGAATCTCAATCAGATCAAAGTAGCATCGGTTCACCAAAGTTCCATAAAATCAAATCAAATCGTTTCAGTAAAAATAACGTGTATCCAAAAAGCATCAAGGCCCAAAAGAGAAATCGAAAAAGATATATAAAGGGAACAAGATCACCTGATGAAGAGGCCGAAAAAAGATCACTGCGTAGAAACCCTAAGGACGAACGCGAACGAGAGAGAGTGCGAAAAGCGGCCGTGAAAGAGAGAGAAGAGGGGTTTCGTCAAAACTAGTCATCAGAACGCAAGCCAAGAGATTGAGGAAGGTCCACCGACGCCGCCTCCATCCACGACGAGCAAACCTTCCCTTGAAGCTCAGCTTAACATCATCGCCTCTCCATCTGACACCGTTGATAAACGTAAGCATTGGTACATACATCGATTTCGCATTTGACATTTTGCATGTGTTTTCAGGATTTCAAATGTGATGGGAAGAGGAAGTCAGCGAAGAACGATGAGACGAAGAAGAAAGCGAAAGGCGCCGATTGTTAGATTAGGGTTCTCCAAAACAATAATTTGATTTGTGCCTCCTTAATTTCGCTGGGTTGGGTCCGGGGTGATGACCGGCCCAATTTCCTTTTATCTTTTATTTTTATTTGTTATGTTTTAATTTTAAATCTTATTAAAGGTTTTTTTAAAAAATAAAATAAAACTTTTTTTAATTAAATTAAACTTTTTTTGATAATTAAGTAAAACTGTTTTTTTCATTAAATAAATTAAAACTCTTTTTAAAATTAAAACCATTATTTCTGTTGCAAATTTAACTTAGTTTTTTTTTCTATTAAGAGCTTGTATATAAATATCACAAATGAACAATAAAAGTCCCAAAAAAGTCTCACAACTTCTCTGACTGCTGTCTTGTTTCGGCTTACTAACCACGTCATTTGTTTTGCAGCTTAGTCATGTTATCGTCGATTTATTTTTCGTGTGTTTTATTCAAATTTTCATTATAACTGCTTCTCATCTGTAACCTCGCGAATCCTAACAATCGCGCTTTAAGTTCTGTCTTTAAATTTCCGCTTGTATGGTTTTAATTTTTGTCGTTAATTCTCTGTTTGTATGATCTCACCTCTTCATCAATATTTCTGTCACATTACACACTCCGAAAGAATTAGGTCTAGCATTTGACCGCCGTGTCAATAGTCCTCACCTTCAAACCCTTACGCCTACAAACCCTGATTTTCACAAATGCCTCGCCGCAGGCAAAATTACAATTTTACCCCTAGCATTAGGTCAAAGAGCCGCCGCGCTCATTTTAGGGTTTCCCGCCGCGGAATCCCTAACCTAACCCTAATTACAACTTAACATTTCAACGTAGAGATTTGGAGTTCCTACACTCCACGTAAGCGTGTCCTTAAGATGCGTTTATTCCCCGTGAGACCTTGACCACTGTCAAGAGATCTCTAACCTCCCTTTTGAGGGGAACTACGATTACTCTGATTCCACTCCCGTAAGGATACGTAGGCACAAGATGCGATGTCTTGCCGAGTAAACTTAGAATTAACCCCTTTTATTATTTATTATTGCTTATTTATATTTTATTTATCTTTGCTATTTAATTATTTTGCTTATTATTTTGTAATTGTTTCTTGGATGTAAAGTTGTTTAATTATTTAATTATTATTATGGTTAGTAATTAGGGAGTGTAACAACATGTATGTAATATTAAAATAAATTTAGATCACTTTTAAATAAAGATAATTAAAATAAACACGTCACACACGTAAGTCGATTTTAATCGCCGTCTCACTTCCTAAGGATATCCCTCAAGTTGCCTACGAATAATGGTTAAGTGGGGTGTATAAAGCAAGTCCCTCAAATAAAAAAATCATCAAAGTCCCTTATGGTTGCCTTTACGAATCAAGTCCCTTTCGAAAAATGATGATGGTCCCTTATATGTGCTTATTACATCCCACAATGGCCTTCAAAGTCAAATTGTCCCTCACATACCCCTTAATATCCAAAGTAAGGACTACCTACTCCATTATAGTAGGGATAGTCTTACTAAAGGAAAGAATGAAGAATAAAAAAGACCTTTAAACATTAGGGTAGGTTACTCCTAGGTGCTTGCTCACTTCAAAATTGTTTCGCACTTAAACAAATTTTCAACAAGTTTTCAAACAAGTTCTTAACACATCCTTACATGGATTATTTATTAACTATTCTGAAAATTTTCTATTCACACACTACAATTTCAAAACAATTCAAAAGTGAGCTTAAGTACCTAAGAGCCCATGGATAACCATGGATGAAAAGGATGCTAATACCTTCCCTTTTCATAACCTACCCCCCGGACCCAAAATATTCTCTAAGGTCTTTCCTGTTCTTTTATAACCTTTCCTTATGGATAAAATAAAAGTCGGTGGCGACTCTTGCTATCCGCAACATTGTTTAAAGTCAGTTCACCGGGTTACAGAACTGTGGAAGCTCATCATCTGGCTTCACTGAGTTGATCATGACAGGAGAGCGAGTAGACAATGGTATCAAGAGTGGTAAGATCCAAGTGGGCACTTCTTCATCAGGTGCTGCAAAGAAGCCTCCCACTGGGAAGAAAGAATCTAATGTTGTGTATGGTCAGCCTGATCGTAACAGAAGGCATCAGTCTGTTAGTGCAGTTCATATTTCAAATCCAACTCCTGCAACAACAGAGCAGCCTCAAGGCAACCAACAGAGGGCTAGAAGACAGTTCACGAAGATCAACATGTCAATGGCTCAGGCATTGCAACACTTGTTGAAGGCTGAACTTATTACCCTGAGGGAGGCTCCTCAGAATCCCAATGTTACCTCTCCCAAGTACAATCCCAATGCACGATGTGCATATCATTCAAACTGTCCAGGACATGATACTAATAACTGCTGGGTCTTGAAGAACAAAATTCAGGATATGATTGATGCTGGAGAAATTGAGTTTGATCCACCAGGTACTCCAAATGTGATTACAGCTCCAATGCCAAATCACGAGAAGACTGTCAACGCCATTGATGAAGATATTGATGAAGATCTGCATGTCTATTCAGTTATGGAGTTGAGCACACCATTGTCTGTTATCAAAAAGAGGTTAGTACAAGCTGGGATCTTTCCAGGTTGCCATGAAGATTGTCTATATTGTACCTATAAGCCGGATAGTTGCTTCATTTTGAGAGATGGG
The DNA here is from genome assembly GCA_963859935.3 of Lathyrus sativus. Classification (NCBI taxonomy): domain Eukaryota; kingdom Viridiplantae; phylum Streptophyta; class Magnoliopsida; order Fabales; family Fabaceae; genus Lathyrus; species Lathyrus sativus. The sequence continues at coordinate 111,747,500 of OZ012735.1, forward strand.
ATTCAACGTCTCATGGATAAATATACTATAGTGTTTGAAAGAAGACCAGCATCTGTAGAAAGTATGGTGGATCATCTGACTCAGGGTAAGAAGATTGAAGAGGTTGACATGGTTGACAAAGTACCACTAAGAATCACTTCAAAGGGTCCCATTAAAATCACTCATCAGGGCCCAATCAAGATTATTGCTGAAGGTCCTGTGAAAGTTGTTGCTGAAGCCAGAGTAGCTCCTCTGATCATTACCACTCCTGGTCCTATTCCTTATACATCTGACAAAGCTGTGCCTTGGCACTATGGGTCTGATGTTTACATCCATGGTGTCAAGCAGGAGCCTTTACCTGATATGCCTGTTGACATTGATAATATTGCTGGATCTAGCAAGATCACTCGTAGTGGAAGAGTCTTCTCTCCTCCAATTGCTTCTAAGAGTGCAGTTACTCCTGCTGTTACTTCCACCACTGATGCTCGGGGCAAGGGTCCTGTTATTGAGCCTGTATCTACTGATGTGCCAGCTGCTGATGACCTCTCTAAGCAGATGGAAGAAGTATTGAAAATCATTCGCAAGAGTGATTATGATATTGTTGATCAGCTGGGGCATACTCCCTCAAAGATTTCTATGCTCTCCCTGTTATTATGTTCTGAGGCTCATGCCAAGTCATTGATCAAGTTTCTAAAGATGGCTCATGTACCCAGTGCAATTTCTGTGGACCAGTTTGAGAATTGTGTTGCTCACCTGACCTATGACAACGGGTTAGGATTTTCTGATGCTGACTTGACCCCTGCCAAGAGGGATCATAACAGGGCCTTGCATATTTCAATTGAATGCAGGGGCACTACCCTGTCTCATGTGCTGATAGACAATGGTTCCTCTCTGAATGTGTTGCCTAAGGAAGTCCTGAACAAGCTGAGTCCTGAAGATACGGTATTGAAGCCCAGTAATATTGTGGTAAAGGCTTTTGATGGTTCTAGAAGAGTAGTGCATGGGGAAATTGATCTTCCAATCAAGGTTGGCTCTCAGGTGTTTACTGCTACATTCTATGTGATGGATATTCGTCCTTCGTACTCATGTCTGCTTGGTCGTCCCTGGATCCATGGGGCAGGTGCTGTGACCTCCACATTACATCAAAAGTTGAGATATCCGGTGAATGGAAAAGTTGTTACTGTCTTTGGAGAGGAAGAATACTTTGTCAGCCATGTAAACACTTTCAAGTATCTGGAAGTAGAAGGTGAATACATTGAAACTCCATGTCAGTCATTTGAAGTGGTTCCCTGGGCTGTTAAGGATTGTGTGACTCCTCCTGCGGTGAAGAAGGTTCCTGTGGTCATCGGAAACCCTCCAACAATGGTAATGGCCTCCCTCAATGATGCAAAAGCTGTGGTGGAAGAAGAGTCCCAGAAGGCTATTCGTCGTGCTCGTGCTGTTCGTATCACCAATCAAGGGGTTATCAATGCTGTGGGAGATCAAGATGAAGACTACAACTTGGAGGCATGGATTTTTCCTACTGTGGGTGCTGGACTCAATAATTGGAAAGCTGAAGATGTTATCCCTATCTCCTTTAGTCGGGAGTAAATACTATTACTGTGTTATGTTTTTAAATTTGTACTTTCAAGCCATGTGCCTTACCCGGGGCACAATGGTGTGCTTGTTACGGGTTGTCATTTCATTTGCATACTTCATTCAATAAAATCAGTGGACGTTTCGTTTTCGTAAATATTGTGTTCCTTGTCTTTCTTTTTCTTTTATTTTTGCTTTATCAGCTATGTGTTCTTACACACACCCACATCACTAAAATGCAGATCCTCATCCACTCTGGATCCTGTTGATAACAGTTCTACTATTGCCAATTATGATTTCGAGAATCCGATCTATCAAACTGAAGACGGAAATGAGGACGATTGTGAAATACCTGTAGAGCTTGCTAGGTTGTTACAACAAGAAGAGAAAGCTATACAGCCACATGAAGAGCCAGTCGAAGTTGTGAATCTGGGAACTGAAGAAAACAGAAAAGAGGTCAAGGTAGGGGCTGATTTAGAGGATAGTGTCAAGAGCAGGTTGATTCAGATGTTACGTGACTATGTGGAGATCTTTGCTTGGTCTTATGAAGATATGCCAGGGTTGGATACAGACATTGTGGTTCACCGTTTGCCAGTGAAAGAAGATTGTCGTCCAAAGAAGCAGAAGGTTCGTCGTATGCGTCCTGAAATGTCAGAAAAGATCAAAGCAGAGGTAATGAAACAGTTCAATGCAGGGTTCTTGGCCGTAACTTCTTATCCTCAGTGGGTTGCAAATGTGGTACCGGTTCCTAAGAAAGATGGTAAGGTACGTATGTGTGTAGACTACAGAGATCTGAACAAGGCTAGCCCTAAAGACGACTTTCCACTTCCTCATATCGATATTCTGGTAGACAACACTGCTCAGCATAAGGTATTCTCTTTTATGGATGGTTTCTCTGGTTACAATCAAATCAAGATGGCACCTGAAGACATGGAGAAGACAACATTTGTGACACAGTGGGGCACCTTTTGCTATAAGGTAATGCCATTTGGTTTGAAGAATGCAGGGGCAACATATCAGCGTGCTATGGTGGCTTTGTTTCATGATATGATTCATCATGAGATAGAGGTATATGTGGATGATATGATAGCCAGATCTCAGAATGAAGAGCAACATCTTGATCATCTGCACAAGTTGTTTGAGAGGTTGAAGAAATACAAGTTGAGATTGAACCCAAACAAGTGTACTTTTGGAGTTAGATCTGGAAAACTCTTGGGTTTCATTGTCAGTGGAAAAGGTATTGAAGTGGATCCTGCAAAAGTGAAAGCTATACGAGAGATGCCAGCTCCCCGTACTGAGAAGGAGGTTAGAGGTTTCTTGGGACGATTGAACTACATTGCAAGATTTATTTCCCAATTAACTACCATCTGTGAGCCAATCTTCAAGTTGTTGAAGAAAGATCAGGTGATGGAATGGAATGATGAGTGCCAGACTGCCTTTGATGAAATCAAGAGATATTTGCTAGAACCTCCAATTTTAATGCCACCAGTTGATGGAAGACCCTTGATTATGTATTTAACAGTATTAGACAACTCAATGGGGTGTGTATTGGGGCAACATGACGAGTCTGGTCGAAAAGAGCAGGCAATATACTACCTTAGCAAAAAGTTTACCGACTGTGAAACAAGATACTCACTGCTCGAGAAAACTTGCTGCGCTTTGGCATGGGCTGCTCGCCGACTAAGACAGTATATGTTGACCCATACTACCTTGTTGATTTCGAAGATGGATCCAATCAAGTACATATTTGAGAAACCTGCTCTCTCCGGAAGAATTGCAAGATGGCAAATGATCTTGACGGAATATGATATACAGTATACCACTCAGAAGGCCATTAAGGGGAGTGTTGTTGCTGATCATTTGGCTCATCAAGCAGTAGATGATTACCAGTCAATGAATTTTGAGTTCCCTGATGAAGACATTATGTCTGTTACCAAAGAACCTGGACAATATGACGGACCTGAACAAGGATCCCGATGGACTATGGTTTTTGATGGTGCCTCCAATGCACATGGTAATGGTGTTGGTGTTGTGATTAGTTCCCCTGAAGGTTGTCATACCCCGATTACTGCCAGACTTTGTTTCTATTGTACCAATAACATGGCTGAGTATGAGGCATGTATCATGGGTATGCAAGTTGCTATTGATATGAAGATTCAGTTCCTTGAGAATTATGAAGGATGCAGGCTTGGATGAAGATGAGTGGATTCAGACTCGACTTGACCAGATAAATTTGATTGATGAGAAAAGGTTAGCAGCAGTTTGTCATGGCCAGATGTACCAGAAACGGATGATCAAAGCTTTTAACAAGAAGGTTAAGCCAAAGGTATATCAGGCTGGTGACTTGGTAATCAAGCGTATCATATTACCACAGGGTGATCCTAGGGGCAAGTGGACTCCAACATATGAGGGACCATTTGTAGTCAAGACAGTGTTCTCAGGAGGTGCCATGATACTGACTACAATGGATGGTGAAGACTTCCCACAACCTGTAAACGCGGACATAGTTAAAAAATACTACGCATAAAAAGAGACCCGCTAGGTTGACAGGCCTAGGAAAAAATAAGGGCATCCCGGCAAACCAAAAGGGTTTGGGCAAAAATTAGGGATATATATATAAAAAGATGTACACCCGGCAAGTCGAAAACCTGAAAAGGCGGCTTGGGCAAAAAAGGGTATCCCGGTGGATTGAAAACCTGAAAGGGCAATCCAGGCAAAAGTTAGGGATTAAAGCGTATGACTATGTCTCGTTTGGATCACTCATGAAACTGCAACCAGTTGTACTACTTACTCAAGCTCAAACAGATAAAGCTCAATCCAATCGTTTCCGTCTCAACAGCAAGAAGATGAGATACTTGAGTGGCAATAGTAGAATTGAAACTCAATAGGATTATTTCCCACATAGCTGATTCTTTTTGTAAAACTTCATGACAAAATTCTCTTACTAGGGTTTATGTCTCCTTGTACAAACTTACCCGTGTATGGGTCACTTTTGATATAAATAAATTCCATCTTTTGAATCCAGATTTACTTTTACCCTATTTACATAAGCGAAACGTCCATTGGTTGTGTTTGAACGCATGTATGCTTTTAATATGATTGATGTTTACCAGAAATGCATGAAAATGCAGTAATAGTATTTACTAAGGACGAACGAGGGAAGGATTTCAACGAAGCTTCGCCGGTTCATCTTTACAAAACAGTTACAAACCATCAGTAGGACTAATCGATTTTCACAAAGTCTAATCTCCCCTGGAATTTATATCCATCTCTTTTATCCTCATACGGATATACGGGAAATTACTTTCCAATAAAGGCACGATGAACGAAGACGGGATGTTATACTTATCCTACTATCAAACGAAAACGAAGGTTATCTATACCCTACTATCCCCAACAACGGGAGGTTATCTATACCTTCTTATCCCCAACAACGGGAGGTTATCTATACCTTGTTATCCCCAGTAGACGGAGGGTTATATATTCTTCAACAACGAATCGGGATTTATTTTCCTTGGCCAGCAGTTGTTATACAAGGATATCCAGACACTTCCAGCAGTGTCATATCATACATACATCATTTACATCATACCATAACATATATGTCTATAGTACATTACCTAAGTGCATCATGTCATACATGCATACATAAAGCATAAACTAATGTTGTTATACAGAGTGCTACCTTGTTTTCAGGTTAATTATCCAACAAACAAGCTTATGATCTTTGGGACTGCTTTATTGTAACCTCAGGGTTACTTTATCCTCCTGATGAGCTTCTTATTACTTTGGACTGCTTTATTGTAACCTCAGGGTTATTTTATCCTCCTGATAGCCTCTCATGACTTCAAGACTGCTTTAGAGCTACTGATTGCTCTATCCTCCTGAAATCATCCTATTACTTCAAGACTGCTTTAGAGCTATTCATTGCTCTATCCTCATGAGGTCATATTACTACTTCAAGACTGCTTTAGAGCTATTCATTGCTCTATCCTCCTGAAGCCATCTAATCATTTCAAGACTGCTTTAGAGTTATCCATTGCTCTATCCTCCTGAAATTACATTATTATTTCAAGACTGCTTTAGAGCTATCCATTGCTCTATCCTCCTGAAATCATTACTTCAAGACTGCTTTAGAGCTATTGATTGCTCTATCCTCCTGGAGACATATCACATTATTACTTCAAGACTGCTTTAGAGCTATTGATTGCTCTATCCTCCTGAAGCCATTATTACTTCAAGACTGCTTTAGAGCTATTGATTGCCCTATCCTCCTGAGGTCAGATTTATCACTTCAAGACTGCTTTAGGGTTATCATTATTGATTGCTCTATCCTCATGAAGACATGCTGTTACATCAGTATTACTCCAGACTCCTGACAGTTCTCATTATACTACTGAAGAACTTTCCCCTAGTGGCATCTTTAAGCCCACTCAATCATGTTCAACCAACCATCAATATCACTTCATGCACTGGTGAGTGCAAATTTTTGGGCTTTTGTGTTCAATCCCCTTCAACCTTCCAGGTTACGACTGGCAAATATACCAATCTAACCCCTCAGGTTTCAGAAAATTGAACAGGGGCAGCTGTTGCACCCCAAAATTTGCCCTCACAATACAAGACTTTGTGTTCCAAGAAGGTTCACAAGGTTCACAAAATTCATAATTGGTCAGAAGAGTTGACAATTCCCTCAGACAATGCACCTCCTAAGTAGTGCATCCAAAACTAGGGTTTTGACTTTAATCAGGCTAAATGGACTTCCAAGACTTCAAGTGAGCTTCATAACATCTTATATGTGTATAAGAACCCCCATGTCAAGTTTCAAGACTTTTCTCAAAAGTTTGCTCAGTCAGATGATCAGATAAGTCAAAAGCAGTCAATGCAGTTAAAAAGTCAAACTGAGGTCAACTGTGGTCAAACCAAAGTCAAACTTCATGATTTTTTTGCCAAAATCAAAGAGAGGTTGGATTTGGTTCCAGGGGTATTTTGGTCATTTTACGCAAATTCAGCTAATTCCTTGAAAACGGGTTGTTATTAAGTTCTGAGGCGTTTATTTACGTGGGTTTGATATCAATTTGGTTTGGAAAGTCTGATCTGTGGAACAGGGTTTAACAAGAGATCATTCTTCTATCTTCCAGTTCATCTTTAGAGGGACAACAGTGAAAACTTCTACTGATTATTGGAGCTTATTCATGTCAAAAGTATTAAGATTGGATCGGATTAATTCAAGGATATTCGACTGATGAATCGTATGTTGAGATGTTTTGAGAATTAAATCATGGAGAAGAAATGGAAGATGATTTTAATAAATATGTGAAGTTCATTCATAATATTTTACAATTTGTAAAGAGAATTTGGATAGAAAGTTGAATTTTATTCATAACATTTCATCACGATTTACAAAAGGGAAATAATTTGGATAAAAAATGTATTATCGAATTATTTCATAATGCTTTTTTTATTACAAGTTACAAAAGAGGGGTATATCCTAAAAAATCCTAAGCCCTAAAATTTCTAAGTATCCTTCTTGATGTCCTTTGAGCTTCTCCGCAAAGTCTCCGATTCACCTGCACATCAAAACAAAACAAACAGAATAGAAAAAAAAAGATGTTAGAAATTGTTCGACACTCTCAGAACAATGTCATCATCGAGTGCCGGGAGTGGCACAACCGAAGCTGCGTCCAACCCCCGTTACCGATCCGCGCCATTGGCGTCAGATCAGATAATATCTGTTCTTATCTACGGGTCAACCGAGAGAGATAAAGAGTAAAAGAAGCGGGGACTGAATTCATTTGCCGTAATTGGATTCTGTTCAAAGCCAAACTAAAATACCATTTCATCAAGTAAACAGGTATCACTATCAAGTAAATTTCAAGTTAGTTCCGCTGATACAAAGCTGAACAACAAAGCCCGTACGAGTTCAGACCTAGATGCCAATAGGTCTGAACCGTTTTTCGAAATTTCCCAAGCCCTGAAACACAAGACCAAACAACATCAGCAGTGCCAATTTCACAACAGAGTTTAAGGCCAAAACAGTTCAGCTGCACAAAGTTTGGGTAAACAAAACAACTCATTCGAAAGATGGAAGAACAAGTGCAAGAAACGAATCAAATTCAGGTCATGTTCAAAAACAAGAAACCACAAGCTGGACAGAGTCAATAGCAGACACCTCTGAGTAACAGAGGATTCAATTCAACTGCATCAAAAAATAAGGTACAAAACAGGTCAATTAAAATTTATCTCGAACGAATCCTGATGGGTCAAATTCTGAAAATCAAACCAACAAGTGTTAAGAATTGAATCCATGAGCAAGCATCAGAAAAGGAAGTTCGAAAGACCAAACCATAACAAAAGAGGCATTCGACAAATCCGTCACCTGCAGCTCATTGGAAAGGTCAGTTTGTATCAGTAGAAGCCAGTTCAGCTCAAAAAGAGACCGAACAAATCCATATCAGTCACAACACATCAGCTAATAAACCATCATCATCACCAAGGTAAATGTAACCAAAAGCAACACAAGCAATAACAAGGATTATAGTATTATGTTTCGACGGTTCAGACGAAGTGCCATCATCACCACGCGACCCTCTCAGCGGCATCGACCCGACAATATCCATTATGAAAGAAGAAGAGGAAATAAGTGAATTCCGACTGATAACCAAACTAAACAAAACAAGTTCACAAAAAAAAAACCATATCAGTTCAGAATGTGAGTGAATCCACAAACCCTCGAAACAGGCATCGGCTCAGCAATTGGATATCCATACCATGAACAAGGGATTCCAATCCACATCTGCAAAGGAAAACAATCCAAATCAATCCAACTTATCCAAATAAAATCTGTATCTCAATCAAATCCAATCAGGCAAGTCCATAAAGGGGAAGTTCAAATCATATCAGAAAATCCACGAAAAGGCAAATCCGAAAAAGGAAATCCCAATCAGAATGAAAAGAGATATGTTCCGAAAACCCAACAAAATCAAATCAAATCGAAGCCCTCAAAAGCAGTCAGGAAATAGTAATGTAAAGCCCACAAGATCACTACAAAATCAGAGGGTATAAAAGAAAGAGACAACCTGTGCGAAAAACCCTAGAAGCTAGCGACCGCGTACGAAAGACGAGACAGAGACGAAGCGAGCGAGAGCGTGAAAACGGCGGCGAGGAGAGAAGAAGATCATCGAAGCTCATCACCAAAACACGAACGAAACCCCTTGAAGAAAGTTCACCAGCGCCGCTCATCCGAACGGCGAGCAAACAATCTCAAAGCTCAGATTATTGACATCATCATCGCTCTCACCAACCTTCGCAATCACCGTCCTCGCTTTTCAGATCGAAAATAAAAACGTAAGCTGGGAATGCATGAACCCTCGTATTTAATACTCTTTCATATGGATTTCAGGTTCTCGGAGGAATTATAGTGAAAATGGACGAGAGGAAGAGATTAGAACGAAAGTGCCATGAAAGACGAAGAGGAATTACGAAGAACAAGGGTGCCGTTCGGAATTCAGAAATTGGGGTTTCAAACCCTAGCAACATAACATTCTTGTGGCTGAGTATTGAATGGACCGGGTTGGGTCCGGGTGTGATTACCGGCCCAACCCATCATCTTTTTTTAATTTTTGTTTTGTTTTATTTGATTATAATTATTATTATTATTAAGTTTTATTAATAGCAAAACCTGATTAACTCAAAACTTTTTTTCATTAACTTAACTTAAAACTCTTTCACTCATTTAATCTTTTTTTAAATAACAAATAAAATTTCTTTTTATAATAATACTAGATTTCTTTTACTCTTTTACTCACTTAAATAATAAATAATAAATAAAACCCTAATACTCACTTAAACTTTGTCTCACAATGCTTCTGACTACTGTCTGTCTCCGTTAACCTTGTTTGTTCGTTTTGCAGCTTATAACGTTTACCGTTATTTATTTTATTTTATTTTTCAATTCAAGAAGTATTGTATTTGTATCTGCTCCTCATTTGTAACCTCGCGAACCAACAATCGCGTTTACCTTTCCGCTTTTACTTTCCGTTGTGTGTATGATTTAAATTTCTCGCATCCTTTCACTATTAATCTGTCACATTGCACAACTCCGAAGGTTTAGGTCTAACTGTTTGGCCGTCGCGCCGATAATCCTCAAAACTACAAACTACAAACCCTAATTTTCACAAATGCCTCGCCGCAGGCAAAATTACAATTTTACCCTTAGCATTAGGTCAAAGAGCCGCCGCGCTCATTTTAGGGTTTCCCGCCGTGGAATCCCTAATTTAACCCTAATTACAACTTAACATTTCAACGTAGAGATTTGGAGTTTCTACACTCCACGTAAGCGTGTCCTTAAGATGCGTTTATTCCCCTTGAGACCTTGACCACAGTCAAGAAGTTTCTAACCTCCCTATTGAGGGGAACTACGATTACTCTGATTCCACTCCCGTAAGGATACGTAGGCACAAGATGCTATGTCTTGCCGAGTAAACTTAGAATTAACCCCCTTTATTATTTATTATTGCTTATTTATATTTTATTTATCTTTGCTATTTAATTATTTTGCTTATTATTTTGTAATTGTTTCTTGGATGTAAAGTTGTTTAATTATTTAATTATTATTATGGTTAGTAATTAGGGAGTGTAACAACATGTATGTAATATTAAAGTAAATTTAGATCACTTTTAAATAAAGATAATTAAAATAAACACGTCACACACGTAAGTCGATTTTAATCGCCGTCTCACTTCCTAAGGATATCCCTCAAGTTGCCTACGAATAATGGTTAAGTGGGGTGTATAAAGCAAGTCCCTCAAATAAAAAAATCATCAAAGTCCCTTATGGTTGCCTTTACGAATCAAGTCCCTTTCGAAAAATGATGATGGTCCCTTATATGTGCTTATTACATCCCACAATGGCCTTCAAAGTCAAATTGTCCCTCACATACCCCTTAACATCCAAAGTAAGGACTACCTACTCCATTATAGTAGGGATAGTCTTACTAAAGGAAAGAATGAAGAATAAGAAAGACCTTTAAACATTAGGGTAGGTTACTCCTAGGTGCTTGCTCACTTCAAAACTGTTTCACACTTAAACAAATTTTCAACAAGTTTTCAAACAAGTTCTTAACACATCCTTACATGGATTATTTATTAACTATTCTGAAAATTTTCTATTCACACACTACACTTTCAAAACAATTCAAAAGTGAGCTTAAGTACCTAAGAGCCCATGGATAACCATGGATGAAAAGGGTGCTAACACCTTCCCTTTTCATAACCTACCCCCCGGACCCAAAATATTCTCTAAGGTCTTTCCTGTTCTTTTATAACCTTTCCTTATGGATAAAATAAAAGTCGGTGGCGACTCTTGCTATCCGCAACATTGTTTAAAGTCAGTTCTCCCACCGTGTTACAGAACTGGCGACTCTGCTGGGGATTTATTTAAGAGGGGTACCCTTAGGAATTAAGATCACTTTAAATTGTTTGCCTTGTTTGCTTTATTATTATATTGTTGGGGTGCTCTTATGTGTGAAAGGTCCTAACCCGGATCTAGTGTACCTTAGGTAAATGGCAATAGACCAAGGAAACTGACTTTAAACAATGTTGCGGATATCAGATTGTTTTGATATCGGAGGGAAAATGATATGCTTATGTACATTAGGGTAGGTTACTCCTAGGTGCTTGCTCACTTCAAAACTGTTTCACACTTAAACAAATTTTCAACAAGTTTTCAAACAAGTTCTTAACACATCCTTACATGGATTATTTATTAACTATTCTGAAAATTTTCTATTCACACACTACACTTTCAAAACATATCAAAAGTGAGCTTAAGTACCTAAGAGCCCATGGATAACCATGGATGAAAAGGGTGCTAACACCTTCCCTTTTCATAACCTACCCCCCGGACCCAAAATATTCTCTAAGGTCTTTCCTGTTCTTTTATAACCTTTCCTTATGGATAAAATAAAAGTCGGTGGCGACTCTTGCTATCCGCAACATTGTTTAAAGTCAGTTCTCCCACCGTGTTACAGAACTGGCGACTCTGCTGGGGATAATGGATCTTCCTTGAGGAATGTACACTGTCTGAGCAGAAACCATTCCTAGTTCTGTAACACGGTGGGAGAACTGACTTTAAACAATGTTGCGGATAGCAAGAGTCGCCACCGACTTTTATTTTATCCATAAGGAAAGGTTATAAAAGAACAGGAAAGACCTTAGAGAATATTTTGGGTCCGGGGGGTAGGTTATGAAAAGGGAAGGTGTTAGCACCCTTTTCATCCATGGTTATCCATGGGCTCTTAGGTACTTAAGCTCACTTTTGAATTGTTTTGCACTTAAACAAATTTTCAACAAGTTTTCAAACAAGTTCTTAACACATCCTTACATGGATTATTTATTAACTATTCTGAAAATTTTCTATTCACACACTACAATTTCAAAACAATTCAAAAGTGAGCTTAAGTACCTAAGAGCCCATGGATAACCATGGATGAAAAGGATGCTAATACCTTCCCTTTTCATAACCTACCCCCCGGACCCAAAATATTCTCTAAGGTCTTTCCTGTTCTTTTATAACCTTTCCTTATGGATAAAATAAAAGTCGGTGGCGACTCTTGCTATCCGCAACATTGTTTAAAGTCAGTTCACCGGGTTACAGAACTGGCGACTCTGCTGGGGATCTATTTAAGAGGGGTACCCTTAGGAATTAAGATCACTTTAAATTGTTTGCCTTGTTTGCTTTATTATTATATTGTTGGGGTGCTCTTATGTGTGAAAGGTCCTCACCCGGATCTAGTGTACCTTAGGTAAATGGCAATAGACCAAGGAAACTGTACGACGTATATCGATACGGTTGATCTGGTGGCCATAGTTAGTGCGACTTCTTGGTTGGTGCTTATATTCCTTAAGTCAAGTTGAGGATAATATTGAGGCTGCCATATGTTGTCAATGCACTAACTGACTTTTAGAACCCTAGTTAACTCATCTTGGCCTTTAGAAAGTAGTGAGGTAACCGGCTTTGGTGCAGACTGAAGTTGGTTGACACTCGATACTACGCTCATTGAGATCTTAAACTTGGAGGGTTTTGGTTGGCAAGTAAGTTGCCTTCTGAACAACCACCCTTGTGAAGGATCAATGATATTGAGATCCCTTAGAACCTGGTTACTTTTGTAGGACAGGATGAACCATCTAACTTCAGGGGAGGGTACTTGCCTTTGAACCTCATGCAAGCCTTTAAACCTAGGGCTATGGTGTGACTTGTTTGTGTATGCCACATGTTTGTGATTGAGCATGACATCATGACATCATCATGCATCATAAGCATATCATTTTCCCTAACCATTTCAAGGACCAAAGGATTTATCTTTGTTCTTTGTTGCAGGTCATGGCTTCTGCTCGTAGAAACACCATCAGGATCAATTTTGTAGGGATACCTGCTAAGCTCAAGGAGTTGGTTTCCCTAGTGCCTGATCATTCCCAGTTCAACAAGAGACATGGTCACTTATTGGATCTAGTTACTTCAGGGTTCAGTGAAGACATGATGAGTGTGCTGTTTCAGTTCTTTGACCCTAAGCACCATTGCTTTACATTTCCTGATTATCAGCTGGTTCCAACCATGGAGGAGTTCTCTAAACTTCTGGGTATACCTGTTCTTGATCAGAAGCCATTCACAGGCTTAGAGAAGGAGCTTAAACCAGAAGTTATCGCTGCAGCTCTACATCTGAAGAAGTCTGACATTGTTCTAGAGACGAGAAGTGGAGTTAAAGGTATTCTTTCCAAGGTATTAGTGGATAAAGCTCAAATGTTCTTGAAGGCTATGAGCTACGATGCTTTTGAGGAGATCTTAGCCTTATTGATTTATGGCTTAGTGTTGTTCCCCAATCCTGATCAGTTCATAGACGTTCATGCCATCAACATATTCCTGAGTCACAATCCAGTGCCTACCTTACTTGGAGACATCCTACATTCTCTTCACACCCGTACTACAAGGGCAAGAGGAACTTTGATGTGCTGCATACCTTTACTTTCTAGGTGGTTTATTTCTCACCTTCCTCGCTCAGTAATGAAGAATGAGCAAGGGTTCAGATGGTCCAAGAGGATCATGTCACTTTCTCACTCAGACATCCATTGGTGCTCCAGATCTATGGAGAATGTCACCATCATTGACCGTTGTGGGGAGTTTCCTAATGTGCAACTTCTAGGCATAAGAGGAGGCATCACCTACAACCCATCTCTAGCTTTACGACAGTTTGGTTACGCCCGGAGCGATGGTCCACGTGACATGTTGATTCAGGGCATTGTGTTTGATTACGACAACGATCTTCAGGGTTACCGTCAGAGATTCATCCGAGCTTGGGGAAAGGTAAACAGGATTGACAGCAAGACACTGGAGCCTAAGTACACTATTCCTATGGAGGCTTATCTCAGATGGGTACGATCTTGTGCTCAGACACTCATGATGCCATATCCTGCCGTCCTACCAGTTACCATGGAACCTGTTGCTGAAGGAGACACAGCTTATACCATCCTTCACCCAGACATGCCTACTGATATGGAAGACTTGCAGAGATCATGGATCCAACTGAAAGAGCAAAGGGATACTTTCGAGGCTCATTACAAAGCAAGCCAAGCAAGGATCCTAGAGCTAACAAAGCTACTTCATGAGGAACGAAACCTCAACTCATACCTCAACACAAAGAGGAAACGTCCATGGGAGACTTAAAACCCCATCTTTTGTACTTATTTCGTTTTCATTTTTTGTAAGCCTAAAAGGCAAAACAAGTTATTACTAATAAAAAGTTACTTTCTTGTTTGTTTAAGCAAATTTAAATCCTGCGGTCCTTGAAAACATTGCATATGCATTCCCATATCATTGCATCACAGGTTTATAATTGTGCATAGGTTTCTCATCTTCTCGCTGTTTATTTCAGCAATGGCTCTTGAACAATCAGTTAAGGATCTCCAGGCACAGAATGCACAGTTCCAAGAGCTGATCCTGAACCTATCCAAGGGGCAGGATGAATTGAAGACACTGCTGGCCAAGAAGACTAAGAAGGCTAGAAGGTCTGCTGGGTTGCTCAACATGGGAAGAAGGTTCAAAGGTCCTGTCAAGACCAAGGAACATGTTGAAGACTATGAATCTGAAGAATCTGAGCAGGAGAGAGGCAGTCTCCACAACACTATGGGGGACTCTGATTCTGAGGCTAACTACTACCATGAGCCTAACGAAGACAAATTCAAGATGCTGGCGGATAGAATGGATGCTATGGAATTACAGAAATCATCTGGGTTGGATTTTGAGGATTTGAGCTTGATATCTGGGGTGGTCATACCCATTGGGTTCAAAGTTCCTACATTTGTTGTCTATGATGGGGTCTCTTGTCCCAAATTACATCTGAGGTCTTATGTCAGAAGAATGCAACCCCACACTGCTGATAAAAAGTTGTGGATCCATTTCTTTCAAGAGAGTTTATCTGGAGCTCAGCTAGAGTGGTATTATCAGTTGGAGAGTGTCAACATCAGAGATTGGAATGACCTTGCTGAAGCTTTCTACAAGCAGTATCAATACAATGCTGACTTAGCCCCCACTCGCATGCAGCTTCAAAGCATGTCTATGGGTGCCAAAGAAAGCTTTAAGGAGTATGCTCAGAAGTGGAGAGACTTAGCTGGAAGAGTTCAACCCCCTTTGACTGATAGGGAGTTGGTTGATATGTTCATGTGTACGCTGAATGGTCCGTTTTACAGTCATCTCATTGGAAGCTCATCATCTGGCTTCACTGAGTTGATCATGACAGGAGAGCGAGTAGAGAATGGTATCAAGAGTGGTAAGATCCAAGTGGGCACTTCTTAATCAGGTGCTGCAAAGAAGCCTCCCACTGGGAAGAAAGAATCTAATGCTGTGTATGGTCAGCCTGATCGTAACAGAAGGCATCAGTCTGTTAGTGCAGTTCATATTTCAAATCCAACTCCTGCAACGACAGAGCAGCCTCAAGGCAACCAACAGAGGGCTAGAAGACAGTTCACGAAGATCAACATGTCAATGGCTCAGGCATTGCAACACTTGTTGAAGGCTGAACTTATTACCCTGAGGGAGGCTCCTCAGAATCCCAATGTTACCTCTCCCAAGTACAATCCCAATGCACGATGTGCATATCATTCAAACTGTCCAGGACATGATACTAATAACTGCTGGGTCTTGAAGAACAAAATTTAGGATATGATTGATGCTGGAGAAATTGAGTTTGATCCACCAGGTACTCCAAATGTGATTACAGCTCCAATGCCAAATCACGAGAAGACTGTCAACGCCATTGATGAAGATATTGATGAAGATCTGCATGTCTATTCAGTTATGGAGTTGAGCACACCATTGTCTGTTATCAAAAAGAGGTTAGTACAAGCTGGGATCTTTCCAGGTTTCCATGAAGATTGTCTATATTGTACCTATAAGCCGGATAGTTGCTTCATTTTGAGAGATGGGATTCAACGTCTCATGGATAAATATACTATAGTGTTTGAAAGAAGACCAGCATCTGTAGAAAGTATGGTGGATCATCTGACTCAGGGTAAGAAGATTGAAGAGGTTGACATGGTTGACAAAGTACCACTAAGAATCACTTCAAAGGGTCCCATTAAAATCACTCATCAGGGCCCAATCAAGATTATTGCTGAAGGTCCTGTGAAAGTTGTTGCTGAAGCCAGAGTAGCTCCTCTGATCATTACCACTCCTGGTCCTATTCCTTATACATCTGACAAAGTTGTGCCTTGGCACTATGGGTCTGATGTTTACATCCATGGTGTCAAGCAGGAGCCTTTACCTGATATGCCTGTTGACATTGATAATATTGCTGGATCTAGCAAGATCACTCGTAGTGGAAGAGTCTTCTCTCCTCCAATTGCTTCTAAGAGTGCAGTTACTCCTGCTGTTACTTCCACCACTGATGCTCGGGGCAAGGGTCCTGTTATTGAGCCTGTATCTACTGATGTGCCAGCTGCTGATGACCTCTCTAAGCAGATGGAAGAAGTATTGAAAATCATTCGCAAGAGTGATTATGATATTGTTGATCAGCTGGGGCATACTCCCTCAAAGATTTCTATGCTCTCCCTGTTATTATGTTCTGAGGCTCATGCCAAGTCATTGATCAAGTTTCTAAAGATGGCTCATGTACCCAGTGCAATTTCTGTGGACCAGTTTGAGAATTGTGTTGCTCACCTGACCTATGACAACGGGTTAGGATTTTCTGATGCTGACTTGACCCCTGCCAAGAGGGATCATAACAGGGCCTTGCATATTTCAATTGAATGCAGGGGCACTACCCTGTCTCATGTGCTGATAGACAATGGTTCCTCTCTGAATGTGTTGCCTAAGGAAGTCCTGAACAAGCTGAGTCCTGAAGATACGGTATTGAAGCCCAGTAATATTGTGGTAAAGGCTTTTGATGGTTCTAGAAGAGTAGTGCATGGGGAAATTGATCTTCCAATCAAGGTTGGCTCTCAGGTGTTTACTGCTACATTCTATGTGATGGATATTCGTCCTTCGTACTCATGTCTGCTTGGTCGTCCCTGGATCCATGGGGCAGGTGCTGTGACCTCCACATTACATCAAAAGTTGAGATATCCGGTGAATGGAAAAGTTGTTACTGTCTTTGGAGAGGAAGAATACTTTGTCAGCCATGTAAACACTTTCAAGTATCTGGAAGTAGAAGGTGAATACATTGAAACTCCATGTCAGTCATTTGAAGTGGTTCCCTGGGCTGTTAAGGATTGTGTGACTCCTCCTGCAGTGAAGAAGGTTCCTGTGGTCATCGGAAACCCTCCAACAATGGCAATGGCCTCCCTCAATGATGCAAAAGCTGTGGTGGAAGAAGAGTCCCAGAAGGCTATTCGTCGTGCTCGTGCTGTTCGTATCACCAATCAAGGGGTTATCAATGCTGTGGGAGATCAAGATGAAGACTACAACTTGGAGGCATGGATTTTTCCTACTGTGGGTGCTGGACTCAATAATTGGAAAGTTGAAGATGTTATCCCTATCTCCTTTAGTCGGGAGTAAATACTATTACTGTGTTATGTTTTTAAATTTGTACTTTCAAGCCATGTGCCTTACCCGGGGCACAATGGTGTGCTTGTTACGGGTTGTCATTTCATTTGCATACTTCATTCAATAAAATCAGTGGACGTTTCGTTTTCGTAAATATTGTGTTCCTTGTCTTTCTTTTTCTTTTATTTTTGCTTTATCAGCTATGTGTTCTTACACACACCCACATCACTAAAATGCAGATCCTCATCCACTCTGGATCCTGTTGATAACAGTTCTACTATTGCCAATTATGATTTCGAGAATCCGATCTATCAAACTGAAGACGGAAATGAGGACGATTGTGAAATACCTGTAGAGCTTGCTAGGTTGTTACAACAAGAAGAGAAAGCTATACAGCCACATGAAGAGCCAGTCGAAGTTGTGAATCTGGGAACTGAAGAAAACAGAAAAGAGGTCAAGGTAGGGGCTGATTTAGAGGATAGTGTCAAGAGCAGGTTGATTCAGATGTTACGTGACTATGTGGAGATCTTTGCTTGGTCTTATGATGATATGCCAGGGTTGGATACAGACATTGTGGTTCACCGTTTGCCAGTGAAAGAAGATTGTCGTCCAAAGAAGCAGAAGGTTCGTCGTATGCGTCCTGAAATGTCAGAAAAGATCAAAGCAGAGGTAATGAAACAGTTCAATGCAGGGTTCTTGGCCGTAACTTCTTATCCTCAGTGGGTTGCAAATGTGGTACCAGTTCCTAAGAAAGATGGTAAGGTACGTATGTGTGTAGACTACAGAGATCTGAACAAGGCTAGCCCTAAAGACGACTTTCCACTTCCTCATATCGATATTCTGGTAGACAACACTGCTCAGCATAAGGTATTCTCTTTTATGGATGGTTTCTCTGGTTACAATCAAATCAAGATGGCACCTGAAGACATGGAGAAGACAACATTTGTGACACAGTGGGGCACCTTTTGCTATAAGGTAATGCCATTTGGTTTGAAGAATGCAGGGGCAACATATCAGCGTGCTATGGTGGCTTTGTTTCATGATATGATTCATCATGAGATAGAGGTATATGTGGATGATATGATAGCCAGATCTCAGAATGAAGAGCAACATCTTGATCATCTGCACAAGTTGTTTGAGAGGTTGAAGAAATACAAGTTGAGATTGAACCCAAACAAGTGTACTTTTGGAGTTAGATCTGGAAAACTCTTGGGTTTCATTGTCAGTGGAAAAGGTATTGAAGTGGATCCTGCAAAAGTGAAAGCTATACGAGAGATGCCAGCTCCCCGTACTGAGAAGGAGGTTAGAGGTTTCTTGGGACGATTGAACTACATTGCAAGATTTATTTCCCAATTAACTACCATCTGTGAGCCAATCTTCAAGTTGTTGAAGAAAGATCAGGTGATGGAATGGAATGATGAGTGCCAGACTGCCTTTGATGAAATCAAGAGATATTTGCTAGAACCTCCAATTTTAATGCCACCAGTTGATGGAAGACCCTTGATTATGTATTTAACAGTATTAGACAACTCAATGGGGTGTGTATTGGGGCAACATGACGAGTCTGGTCGAAAAGAGCAGGCAATATACTACCTTAGCAAAAAGTTTACCGACTGTGAAACAAGATACTCACTGCTCGAGAAAACTTGCTGCGCTTTGGCATGGGCTGCTCGCCGACTAAGACAGTATATGTTGACCCATACTACCTTGTTGATTTCGAAGATGGATCCAATCAAGTACATATTTGAGAAACCTGCTCTCTCCGGAAGAATTGCAAGATGGCAAATGATCTTGACGGAATATGATATACAGTATACCACTCAGAAGGCCATTAAGGGGAGTGTTGTTGCTGATCATTTGGCTCATCAAGCAGTAGATGATTACCAGTCAATGAATTTTGAGTTCCCTGATGAAGACATTATGTCTGTTACCAAAGAACCTGGACAATATGACGGACCTGAACAAGGATCCCGATGGACTATGGTTTTTGATGGTGCCTCCAATGCACATGGTAATGGTGTTGGTGTTGTGATTAGTTCCCCTGAAGGTTGTCATACCCCGATTACTGCCAGACTTTGTTTCTATTGTACCAATAACATGGCTGAGTATGAGGCATGTATCATGGGTATGCAAGTTGCTATTGATATGAAGATTCAGTTCCTTGAGAATTATGAAGGATGCAGGCTTGGATGAAGATGAGTGGATTCAGACTCGACTTGACCAGATAAATTTGATTGATGAGAAAAGGTTAGCAGCAGTTTGTCATGGCCAGATGTACCAGAAACGGATGATCAAAGCTTTTAACAAGAAGGTTAAGCCAAAGGTATATCAGGCTGGTGACTTGGTAATCAAGCGTATCATATTACCACAGGGTGATCCTAGGGGCAAGTGGACTCCAACATATGAGGGACCATTTGTAGTCAAGACAGTGTTCTCAGGAGGTGCCATGATACTGACTACAATGGATGGTGAAGACTTCCCACAACCTGTAAACGCGGACATAGTTAAAAAATACTACGCATAAAAAGAGACCCGCTAGGTTGACAGGCCTAGGCAAAAATAAGGGCATCCCGGCAAACCAAAAGGGTTTGGGCAAAAATTAGGGATATATATATAAAAAGATGTACACCCGGCAAGTCGAAAACCTGAAAAGGCGGCTTGGGCAAAAAAGGGTATCCCGGTGGATTGAAAACCTGAAAGGGCAATCCAGGCAAAAGTTAGGGATTAAAGCGTATGACTATGTCTCGTTTGGATCACTCATGAAACTGCAACCAGTTGTACTACTTACTCAAGCTCAAACAGATAAAGCTCAATCCAATCGTTTCCGTCTCAACAGCAAGAAGATGAGATACTTGAGTGGCAATAGTAGAATTGAAACTCAATAGGATTATTTCCCACATAGCTGATTCTTTTTGTAAAACTTCATGACAAAATTCTCTTACTAGGGTTTATGTCTCCTTGTACAAACTTACCCGTGTATGGGTCACTTTTGATATAAATAAATTCCATCTTTTGAATCCAGATTTACTTTTACCCTATTTACATAAGCGAAACGTCCATTGGTTGTGTTTGAACGCATGTATGCTTTTAATATGATTGATGTTTACCAGAAATGCATGAAAATGCAGTAATAGTATTTACTAAGGACGAACGAGGGAAGGATTTCAACGAAGCTTCGCCGGTTCATCTTTACAAAACAGTTACAAACCATCAGTAGGACTAATCCATTTTCACAAAGTCTAATCTCCCCTGGAATTTATATCCATCTCTTTTATCCTCATACGGATATACGGGAAATTACTTTCCAATAAAGGCACGATGAACGAAGACGGGATGTTATACTTATCCTACTATCAAACGAAAACGAAGGTTATCTATACCCTACTATCCCCAACAACGGGAGGTTATCTATACCTTGTTATCCCCAACAACGGGAGGTTATCTATACCTTGTTATCCCCAGCAGACGGAGGGTTATATATTCTTCAACAACGAATCGGGATTTATTTTCCTTGGCCAGCAGTTGTTATACAAGGATATCCAGACACTTCCAGCAGTGTCATATCATACATACATCATTTACATCATACCATAACATATATGTCTATAGTACATTACCTAAGTGCATCATGTCATACATGCATACATAAAGCATAAACTAATGTTGTTATACAGAGTGCTACCTTGTTTTCAGGTTAATTATCCAACAAACAAGCTTATGATCTTTGGGACTGCTTTATTGTAACCTCAGGGTTACTTTATCCTCCTGATGAGCTTCTTATTACTTTGGACTGCTTTATTGTAACCTCAGGGTTATTTTATCCTCCTGATAGCCTCTCATGACTTCAAGACTGCTTTAGAGCTACTGATTGCTCTATCCTCCTGAAATCATCCTATTACTTCAAGACTGCTTTAGAGCTATTCATTGCTCTATCCTCATGAGGTCATATTACTACTTCAAGACTGCTTTAGAGCTATTCATTGCTCTATCCTCCTGAAGCCATCTAATCATTTCAAGACTGCTTTAGAGTTATCCATTGCTCTATCCTCCTGAAATTACATTATTATTTCAAGACTGCTTTAGAGCTATCCATTGCTCTATCCTCCTGAAATCATTACTTCAAGACTGCTTTAGAGCTATTGATTGCTCTATCCTCCTGGAGACATATCACATTATTACTTCAAGACTGCTTTAGAGCTATTGATTGCTCTATCCTCCTGAAGCCATTATTACTTCAAGACTGCTTTAGAGCTATTGATTGCTCTATCCTCCTGAGGTCAGCTTTATCACTTCAAGACTGCTTTAGGGTTATCATTATTGATTGCTCTATCCTCATGAAGACATGCTGTTACATCAGTATTACTCCAGACTCCTGACAGTTCTCATTATACTACTGAAGAACTTTCCCCTAGTGGCATCTTTAAGCCCACTCAATCATGTTCAACCAACCATCAATATCACTCCATGCACTGGTGAGTGCAAATTTTTGGGCTTTTGTGTTCAATCCCCTTCAACCTTCCAGGTTACGACTGGCAAATATACCAATCTAACCCCTCAGGTTTCAGAAAATTGAACAGGGGCAGCTGTTGCACCCCAAAATTTGCCCTCACAATACAAGACTTTGTGTTCCAAGAAGGTTCACAAGGTTCACAAAATTCACAATTGGTCAGAAGAGTTGACAATTCCCTCAGACAATGCACCTCCTAAGCAGTGCATCCAAAACTAGGGTTTTGACTTTAATCAGGCTAAATGGACTTCCAAGACTTCAAGTGAGCTTCATAACATCTTATATGTGTATAAGAACCCCCATGTCAAGTTTCAAGACTTTTCTCAAAAGTTTGCTCAGTCAGATGATCAGATAAGTCAAAAGCAGTCAATGCAGTTAAAAAGTCAAACTGAGGTCAACTGTGGTCAAACCAAAGTCAAACTTCATGATTTTTTTTTTTTGCCAACATCAAAGAGAGATTTGGTCCCAGGGGTATTTTGGTCATTTTACACAAATTCTACCAATTCCTTGAAGCCGGGCTGTTATTAAAATTCTGAGGCATTTGATGCGTTATGGTTTTGAGGCATTTATCAATCACCAGTTCTGATCATATTGAGATTTGGCATTTGGTCAGTGGAGTTTAATTACGATTAGTTTTGCTGTTGATGCTGAAAATGTTGTGACCATGGCGCACATCCGTGTTTGGTTATGAAATTGCTGGCTAGAATTTAAGTTGGAATGCAAGTGAATTTAATCAGTGGATGAGATTAGGATTACGGGCGAGACAAGTACACAGACAAGAATATCATTCGTGAATATTTATGGTTTATGACTAAGTTAATGATTTTAAATATTTGTGGATTTATTCGCAAACGTTTATAATTTATAACTAAGAAATAAATATAAATTCAAAGCTGAACAGTCATGGATATATAAATGAAGTTCTGACATTTTCATTTCATAAAAGATATCATGATACAAAAAGGAATAAATTGTTTCACATTTTGAATTGCTGTAAAATTTCAACTACAGATGTTACTTCTATCCTAAAAAGCCCTAAGTCCTAAAGAATTCTAAGTCTTCATGATGTCCCTCGATCTTCACCGCAAATCTCTGATTAACCTGCACAAAGAGAAACAGAACAAAACAGAAGCAGAGAAGGGTTAGAAGTTTGTTTTCGACACTCTCAGAACAGCGTCATCATCGAGTGCCGGGAGTGGCACAACCGAAGCTGCGTCCTACCCCCGTTACCGATCCACGCCATCGGCGTCAGATCAAGTGGCTACTGTTTCTTATCAATGCGGGACAACCGAGAAAGATGAAGAGGTAAAAGAAGTTCGGGCCGATAAATGATTAACTGAAAAGGGTCTCTATCTCAAAGCCAAAACAAAATGCCATTCATCAAGTAAATATGGTACCATCATCAAGTAAATCCCAATTGGTTTCCAAACTGATACAAGGGTAAAACAGAACAGCCAATTCGGACTCAGACCCGGATGCCGGCGGGTCTGAATCGCTTTGCTTTCGAAGTTTTCCAACACCTGAAATTTCCAAGAACAGATACATCAGAAAAAAAAACCAAGTTGTTGTCCAAAAGCATGATCTGTTACTAATTCGCATCAGAAAAAAAACAGGTTAAGTTATCCAAAACAAACTGGACCAAACTGCATCAGACAACTAGTATCAGTACAGAAACAACACAAATTATGTTGAAGAATGGTTTCGTAATAAATCCGAGCAAACACAAGAAACATCAGGCATCGATCACGGCAACCTGTTTCGCATATCAAGTTCAGGGATCATGGAAGCCAAAGCCACAAGATGGACCATAAGGGCTCAGTTCAGAACATCACAGCCCGGTACCAAGGATACTGAACGATATCCAATTCAGTTCCGCATCAGAAATTGGAAGAATCAAGAAATAGAGTTCAAACTTCACAGTTGGATACAAGCAGCGAACCTGACATTAAAATGGATGATCAAACCTCAGTTGGATCTATATCAGAAAAAGCAAATATCAGTTCGAAAAAGGAGCTGAAACTATCAGTTAATAAACCAGTTATCCACATCCAATCCAGTTTCAGAAACAAGCCCAGAAATCATGTTCTGAACTAAATTCAAACAGCCGTGAATGAACAAGCAAAGAACACAGCAGAGACTATCAAAAGCAATCGTAGAAATATAGTTAAAGATAACCGCGGCATCATCGATTCCCTCATCATGTTCAGACTCATAGGTCATCATCACCGCGTCGGACCTCTCTCGGCGGCATTAATCTGGCAATATCTGAACTTCAAGGCCTTTCTGAAAGAAGAAGAAAAAAGTTAATTTGGTTCAAAACAGAGGTCCAAATCCGGAAATCAAAACAATATCCGAGTGAAATCCAATCAAAGTGAATCCAAATGAGGAAAGTTTTCAAACGAAACATAAATCATATCAGAATCTCAATCAGATCAAAGTAGCATCGGTTCACCAAAGTTCCATAAAATCAAATCAAATCGTTTCAGTAAAAATAACGTGTATCCAAAAAGCATCAAGGCCCAAAAGAGAAATCGAAAAAGATATATAAAGGGAACAAGATCACCTGATGAAGAGGCCGAAAAAAGATCACTGCGTAGAAACCCTAAGGACGAACGCGAACGAGAGAGAGTGCGAAAAGCGGCCGTGAAAGAGAGAGAAGAGGGGTTTCGTCAAAACTAGTCATCAGAACGCAAGCCAAGAGATTGAGGAAGGTCCACCGACGCCGCCTCCATCCACGACGAGCAAACCTTCCCTTGAAGCTCAGCTTAACATCATCGCCTCTCCATCCGACACCGTTGATAAACGTAAGCATTGGTACATACATCGATTTCGCATTTGACATTTTGCATGTGTTTTCAGGATTTCAAATGTGATGGGAAGAGGAAGTCAGCGAAGAACGATGAGACGAAGAAGAAAGCGAAAGGCGCCGATTGTTAGATTAGGGTTCTTCGAAACAATAATTTGATTTGTGCCTCCTTAATTTCGCTGGGTTGGGTCCGGGGTGATGACCGGCCCAATTTCCTTTTATCTTTTATTTTTATTTGTTATGTTTTAATTTTAAATCTTATTAAAGGTTTTTTTAAAAAATAAAATAAAACTTTTTTTAATTAAATTAAACTTTTTTTGATAATTAAGTAAAACTGTTTTTTTCATTAAATAAATTAAAACTCTTTTTAAAATTAAAACCATTATTTTTGTTGCAAATTTAACTTAGTTTTTTTTTTCTATTAAGAGCTTGTATATAAATATCACAAATGAACAATAAAAGTCCCAAAAAAGTCTCACAACTTCTCTGACTGCTGTCTTGTTTCGGCTTACTAACCACGTCATTTGTTTTGCAGCTTAGTCATGTTATCGTCGATTTATTTTTCGTGTGTTTTATTCAAATTTTCATTATAACTGCTTCTCATCTGTAACCTCGCGAATCCTAACAATCGCGCTTTAAGTTCTGTCTTTAAATTTCCGCTTGTATGGTTTTAATTTTTGTCGTTAATTCTCTGTTTGTATGATCTCACCTCTTCATCAATATTTCTGTCACATTACACACTCCGAAAGAATTAGGTCTAGCATTTGACCGCCGTGTCAATAGTCCTCACCTTCAAACCCTTACGCCTACAAACCCTGATTTTCACAAATGCCTCGCCGCAGGCAAAATTACAATTTTACCCCTAGCATTAGGTCAAAGAGCCGCCGCGCTCATTTTAGGGTTTCCCGCCGCGGAATCCCTAACCTAACCCTAATTACAACTTAACATTTCAACGTAGAGATTTGGAGTTCCTACACTCCACGTAAGCGTGTCCTTAAGATGCGTTTATTCCCCGTGAGACCTTGACCACTGTCAAGAGATCTCTAACCTCCCTTTTGAGGGGAACTACGATTACTCTGATTCCACTCCCGTAAGGATACGTAGGCACAAGATGCGATGTCTTGCCGAGTAAACTTAGAATTAACCCCCTTTATTATTTATTATTGCTTATTTATATTTTATTTATCTTTGCTATTTAATTATTTTGCTTATTATTTTGTAATTGTTTCTTGGATGTAAAGTTGTTTAATTATTTAATTATTATTATGGTTAGTAATTAGGGAGTGTAACAACATGTATGTAATATTAAAATAAATTTAGATCACTTTTAAATAAAGATAATTAAAATAAACACGTCACACACGTAAGTCGATTTTAATCGCCGTCTCACTTCCTAAGGATATCCCTCAAGTTGCCTACGAATAATGGTTAAGTGGGGTGTATAAAGCAAGTCCCTCAAATAAAAAAATCATCAAAGTCCCTTATGGTTGCCTTTACGAATCAAGTCCCTTTCGAAAAATGATGATGGTCCCTTATATGTGCTTATTACATCCCACAATGGCCTTCAAAGTCAAATTGTCCCTCACATACCCCTTAATATCCAAAGTAAGGACTACCTACTCCATTATAGTAGGGATAGTCTTACTAAAGGAAAGAATGAAGAATAAGAAAGACCTTTAAACATTAGGGTAGGTTACTCCTAGGTGCTTGCTCACTTCAAAATTGTTTCGCACTTAAACAAATTTTCAACAAGTTTTCAAACAAGTTCTTAACACATCCTTACATGGATTATTTATTAACTATTCTGAAAATTTTCTATTCACACACTACAATTTCAAAACAATTCAAAAGTGAGCTTAAGTACCTAAGAGCCCATGGATAACCATGGATGAAAAGGATGCTAATACCTTCCCTTTTCATAACCTACCCCCCGGACCCAAAATATTCTCTAAGGTCTTTCCTGTTCTTTTATAACCTTTCCTTATGGATAAAATAAAAGTCGGTGGCGACTCTTGCTATCCGCAACATTGTTTAAAGTCAGTTCACCGGGTTACAGCGTCGGCTTCGGGAAAACGGACCCCGCCTCTTTGGAACTCCGAGTTGATGCACTCGGCCAGGATGCACTCGCGGATGGCGGTGAGTAGCTTATACTCGGTTAAACGACCTGTGGCCCCCATTGTTCTCGGGATTCACGGGGTCGTTCTTCCCTTCTTTTGTCTCTATCACATCGGGGAGCGACGAATTCTTCGTGCCTGGAGACTTTGGTATCTTCCAGGTTCCGTGAGTTGCAGACATTGTTGGCAGCCTTCTTCTCCTCATATTGGATGTGGGAGCGGGCCTTGTGGAGGAGCTCGTCCAGCGTGTTGGGCCTTTCGATACCAACTGCCTTGGAGAAATCGTTGTGGGGTCGCAGCCCTTACTCGATTAGGTATCTCTTCATGTTGTATGTCGTGGACACCAGGACGGACTCTCGGTTGAATCTCTCTATGTAGTCTCGGAGAAATTTGTCCTTTCCCTGGATGATAGCTATTGCGATTAGAATAGGATATCAAATTATTAATTAATTTGAATCACAAATCTTTAGATTCACAACCGGTCTTTAATTTATCCGAAGGAAAGGTCAAAGAAAGGAAAAACCTAATTTTGCATCGTAAACATAATGTGGGGAGAGATCTAGGATTCGGGGATTGGTTAATCTTAGGAAAGGTATTAGCACCCTAAACTTCTGTAGTACTCTACAGGAACCTCTTGTTTTAATGCTTGTTATTTTGCTTTAATTATCTGCTTAAGGGTATATGCTAAGGGTTAGAAGGTGAAAGAAAGACCTAAGGGTTAGTCCTAAGTTTACTCGCCAAGATTCGCATATTGTGCCTACATATCCGAGGTAGGGGATGGAATCAGAGTAATCGTAGTTCCCCTCGAAATGGAGGAAGAGAAATTTCTTTACTACGGTCAAGGTTTCAAGGAGAATAAGCGTTCGTATGAAAGCGCTTACGTGGGTGGCGGCGACTCCTATTTCTATGTTGTAATTGAATTGAATTGAAAAGGGTAAAATAGGTATTCCACGGCGGGAAACCTAATATGGAGTGTGGTGACTCCTTATCCTAATGTTAGGGTAAAGGGTAAAATTGTCCGCGGCGGGACGGCTAAAAATATGAGTACGGCGATTCGAATTCTCTAGGTTTGAAAGATGAATGGAGTAAGGGTTAAGGACTATTGACGCGACGGTCAAACGGCTAGAACTTTCCTTCGGAGGGGAAATTATCGATGAATAATGCAAATGATAAATTAAATAAGCGACAGTATTGAAATATAGGAAAGTGCGCATGAAAAATAACGGAATTGAAAAGCGACAATGTCCTCGCATAAATTACAACCATGAAAATGAAATACGAAAAATAAAGGATTAATAAACATGTGCAACCGAGAAATACGAAAGGAACGGCATAAAAATTAGACAAAAATAAATGGGGCAAGGTTAGGGATCAAATCCGCAATTAGGTGACGGTTCAATTCGAAACCAAAAGTGGAATGTCAGAGAAATAGGTTAGACATGTTTTTATAACAAGTTTTAAAAATTAATTGAAGATTAGTCTCAATTTATAAAAAGTGTTTTAATTTTGAAAGTTAATTCTTAAAAGTTATTTTTTTAAAGAGTTTTTAGTATTTGGAATTTTTAAGAAAAAGAGTCTTAACTTTAAAAGTTAAATTTCTTTAATCATGTTAGGTTTTAATTATTTTTTAGGAGTTAGATTTTATTTTTTTTAAAATTTGGAAAACAAAGTTGTATTAATAAACTAATATTAAATTAGAGGAGTATTAGATTTATTTTTTAAAAATATTAATTTTTAAATTATAAACTTTTAAATCTTTTAATTAAGAAAAATGAATTTTAAATTAAGTCTTAAATTAAGTTTTTTTTTTAAAAAATGGTTTTCATTTAAGTTAACTAAATAGTTTTAATTTAAGAAAACTAAATGGTTTTATGTTATTTTTACAGAATTCTAATAATATCAATTAAACTATTAAAACAAAATTAAAAAAAAATTAAAAAGAAAATTATTAAAGGGGAAAGGGGCAAGAGTCAAATGTTGAAGACTCAATTAGGGTTTTGAGACCCTTTCTTCTTCTCCTTGCGCACGGCGCGACGGCCATGAGAGCTCCTTGGAGCTTTTCGTTCCATTTCTTTTTCTTGTTTCGTCCGCCCTTCCCTCTTCCTTTCCACGCCATCTGAAAAAACCAACAAGTACTCTGTTAATGACAAAATTGCTCACCTCTTTTTGTTAGGGGTTTGAAGAGATTTAAGTCGTTGGTGGATGTCGGTGATGAAGCTGAGCTTCTGAGGCTGTCGCGGATCTGCTTCTGATGAATGTTATGATTAGCTTTTTCTCTTCTGTCGCTTGATTTCGCTTCTTTTTCTTATTTTTCTGATGATGAACTCTTTGAAGAACTTGATGTTCTTTGGAACTGATGAACTCGTGATCTTTTCTCCCCTTTTGAACTGATGATGAACCGTTTTCATATTGATGATTTTTCTCTGATTTTGCTGGGCCTGGGCGTGTTGTTTTGTTACGATTTTTGATGATTTATTTGTGTTGATTGTTTGTTACAATTTTTCAGGAATGTTTGTTTTGACTGTTAGCTTGGGTTGCTGTTGGAATTTCTGCGTTTTTCATGGATGATTTGGTCTTGTTGGAGCAGAGCTTAAGAACAAAATAGCTTTGATCTGTTTTGGTGGCAGGACTTTGGGAAATGTTGTTAAGCGTTTGGTTTGATCTTGTCTGGTTGCTGGGACTTGCGAAAATTGTTCTTGGACTGGATATCCATTTCTTCATTTTGGATATCCATGGACTTTGGATTATGGATCTATTCTAAGTCCTGTTTGGCCTTGTTTGCAAAAAAATCACTTTTTTCAGAATAAGCACTTTTCCGAAAAATCACTTTTTCTCTCTCTTGGAATACATAAACATAAATCTTCCGGATTTGCCGATGTCGGAATTTAAAGTCGGGAGCTGGCGACGACCTTGTCGTTGTTGCCCTCCCGACACTACCCGATGATGAAAATTAACTGAGGGTATCAAACTGATAAACAAAAACCATTTCTGATTAATTTTAACACTTTAACCATTATCTTTCTCTGTTGTCGGGTTTTGCAGGTCCGAAAAGTCAAAGGTTGAAGAATTGGACGCGGAGACAAACTTAGAAAAAATTAGGAATTTTAGAGCTTAGGACTTAAATTGTAATTGTAATTGTACATTGTAATAAAAAAAATAGAATTTAAGTAAATAAATTCAATTCTTTCTTAATAAACTGAATTTATTTCTCTGATTAAATTTATCTGAATAAATTCATCCAATTAAACTCAACCGAATAAATTCATTTAATCAAGTTTATCCGACTAAATTCAACTGACTAAGTTCCTCCAAATAAATTTGTCTGATTAAGTTCATTCAAATAAATCCATCTGACTAAGTTCATTCAAATAAATTCATCTGATTAACCTTTGACGTTCCAAACTCCGAATTCGACAATTAGAATCACATCCAACATAAAACTAAGCCCTGATAATTAATCCGTACTCGATGACGAGGATAGGTGAATGTTGCCTTTGACCAGACAAACAGAAAAGTCCAATTTTTAGTAACATGAGTTTTCCTCCGACCAAATTCTTTTGACTAAAAATTTAGTGTTTCAACGTCCGACTTCGACATCTAAACATCTTGCCTAACATAGAATTAAATTCCATCCGACGTGATTCCTGAGTTCAGACAAATCCCTTTGCAAATTAATCCGCACCCGATAATAGAAAATCGGTAAATATGATCCTGAACAGGTAACCAGAGAAATCCCATTACGTGGCGAAACGAATTGTCCTCCGCATTTAAAACTCAAATGGTATCTCGATAATCTAGCTCCGTAACCTGAATCGACTAGACTGATAATCATGATCAAACCAACAGATATTCATTATAAATTCAACGCGCACCGAAATTCCACTGTTGGTAAGTAACAGAAAGCTGGAAAACGTGTGTCTGTTAGAATAAATTCTTCAAAGCAAATTCTCGCACCGATTTAACCCGAATCCACTTATATTGCAACGCACTCAGCTCCATATGGTTTATGAATCAAACAACAGTCCAAAACCTAACTGACGACTACCTCTGGTTCTTGAACCCTAATTATTTGAGGAACTTCTGATAATGCCTTCGCTTCATAAATTGTCAGCAGGCTGCAAATTAATGACCCTTTTGCCCTTCATAAGTTAAATCGCACACAGCGTGATTTTTCTGCAAAAACCAACAGACTGAGCAAACCGGTTAGCGGTTAGATAAAATGCAATGCAGAATAAAATGAAATGTGAAATGAACCTAATAATCTAAGGGTAAAATTTGGGGTATGACAATAGCCTCTAGGGATGCCTCCATCTTTGGATGTCGCTGAGAGGCGGTGAAGTGCTTGGAGAA
Organism: Lathyrus sativus; assembly: GCA_963859935.3. Lineage (NCBI taxonomy): Eukaryota > Viridiplantae > Streptophyta > Magnoliopsida > Fabales > Fabaceae > Lathyrus > Lathyrus sativus. Next base: position 111,778,864 of record OZ012735.1, read on the forward strand.
CTATCGCTTCAGCTCTTTCCAGGAAGTGATAGACTCAGGCTCGAGGCTCTTGTACCACGTCATTGCGCCCTTCCTCAGGGTCGTTGGGAAAAGCCGACATTTTATGGCTCCCCGGACGTTGTGGTAATCGAGCATTACGTCGATACTTTCAATGTTATCGTTCGGGTCGGTTGTGCCATTGTAGGTCGCCAGAGTTGGTGGTTTCTCCATCTCGGCGGGGAGGGGAATTTCTATGATGGCCCTAGATAGTAGAGTGCATGGGTCATCCTTGTCGCATCTGACAGGTGACCGTGACGGGGAAGGGTTGTATTGGAGGGTTTTGCCGTGACGAGGAGGGCTCCTCAGTCGACACTTCATTTTCTCCAGCTGTCTATCGACTATGCTCCTCTTGCGGATCAAGGAGCGTCGCTTCTTCCGGGAAGGACTACGGTCGCGCTTCTGGGTTGCTACGGGTTGAGGCCTCTCTAGCCGTGGGCGAAGTCCATGTTGTCACGGCAAAGGGCTCCAAGATTCGTCACGTTAATGTCTCTGCGGGGGAGAAAAGGGACGCGTTTCTCGCCCTCTCAGGGATGGCTGCGAGAAATTGGGCACCTATGTCTCTGCAGGGGAGAGCGCAATTATCATTTCTTTTCCAGCATCCCCATGCGTTCATTCTGTTAAAACATCATCAGGTTCGTCTGATTGATCGTCGCGAACAAAGCCACCATGGTCGGGTCGGTGTTGGGCGGTACGGGAATTGGCTGGAAAACAGCGGGAATGTCGAACCGTTGAGCAGCGTTGATGGCTGCGTCGTTAAAGGAAGGAGAAGTGGTGCGAACGTCCCTGGGGTCACCCTCGTCGACGGGGACATCCATGTCTAGGTCATGGTCGTCGTCGTTGGTGAAGGCGGTGAAGGCAGTTTCACGGATGTTATCGTCAACGCGTGGGCTAGCCATGATCGATGGAAGTTGAGATGCTTTGGTTCTCTAATTTCTGAGGAAGAAAGAACGGAAAAACAGAAGCTCCCACGATGGCACCACTGATCTTACCGGACTAGAATGAGATCAGCAGCCAGCAATACATCGTGAGCTCCTACTTCACTAATGGTGGTGAAGAGGAGGGGGTGTACCTGCAAGGTACTCTGATGTATAATTGAGAAAGGGAGTAAAAAGAGAGAGAGCAAGTACATTGTAGAGAATAGAATATCTGACCCTCTAGTGAAAGAGAGTATTTATAATATGCCTCCAACATTAGGTCAACGGTTATTTTGCATTGGGTCGGATTATTATGCCCAATACGAATAACTATCAAGATCTACGTGGCGTATGGAAGATCAACACGTGGTCTTCATCCTGGTCCAACTGCCCTGTGATATCTAGAAGGTGGGTGATCTGTTCTATCGAACGCAGGTGGTTGGCTGATGACATATCCCTGCGTGAGAAGCACGTGGAGACCGTGAGGGAGACGTGTGAGTATTCTCCGTGTTAGCTGATGGATTAAGCCTTCATTAAACCCTCCTCAACGGGAAATTAGGTTGAATCATGCCTAACTATAGACCAGCTTCTGACCCAGTTCAGAACACATATCATTACCATATAGTTGAAAAATATTAAATTTAAAATATTAAATTAGTATTAATATTACCGGCTTCTTCACCATCATTGATAAATAAACATGCTTCCAAATTTAGTTCATAAGATCCGGAGAAAATGAAAGAAACCTGCCCAACCAAATATTATTCTGAATAAAAATATTTTATTATAAATAATATTAATAATTAATAATTAATATGAATGAAATTTAAATATAAGTAATGATAAGAAGTTTGGGAAATCAAACCAATTTTAAAAAATAGTAATTATATGTAAAGAATTAATTAGGATATTAAAGAGGATGACTAGAAATGAAGGGTCATTTAAAAAATAGAATAAAAGGTCATTAAAAAGAATATTTGAAAGGAAAAAAAATCACGTATCCATAGAGGATCGGAAGCTTATCGCAGACCTATCGGAATTTTTTAATTTGTTTTTTTAAATAAATAAATTTAAATACTCGTCGGCATATGAGATACAATTCCGTAGAGTTTTTGAAGTATCAGTGCAGTGCTTTATTGATGTGCACACGAAAATTCATCACAAGATGCAGTTCCTATTCCTCTGTTCAAATTCCAATTCCGACCACAAATAACACTCAAAATGTAAAAATAGAACCATGTAGGATCATAAATCAAACCACAAATGCTACTGTTCAAGGAGCTGCTCTAGGTACTTCTCATCAGGATTTGAGTTCAAACTCATCATTGAAAGGTTTCGATTTGAATAATTACACGGCTTCGTATGCTAAGAATAGAACAGCTGGAGTCGAACTTCTTGGATGGATTTATGTAGTTCTTTCGACTAGTGTTTTCGCAGCACCTTTAAGCGTTATTAGAGTAGCAATTCGTACCAAAGGTGTTAACATTATGCCTTTGCAGTTCCTTTGTTGCGCTTCCAAACATTGTGGGAATCACATTTGGAATGATTCAGATGGTGTTAAAAGAACAAACCTGAACCAAAACAGTATAAACCTGGTCCGAAACCAATTCTGAGTCGAAACCATGCTTGAATCTGAACCGAAATCACACAAGTAGAACTTCGAATCCGAAACACCAACTCTGAACAGTAAACTTCGAATTCGAAACACCAACTTTGAACTGTAAACTTCAAATCCTATTAAATTCAACTCCTCTGCTTCTTCTTTTCAAGCTTAATCTTACATACTCTTTTCTTCCACAATATATGCCTTGAAACAAGAAGCTTTGATCTTGTTGTTTGATGTGGGACCATCCATGCATTCGGTTCTTTCTGAAATCGAGAAAGTATGTTCCATGCTTATACAAAATAAGTTGATAAATAACATTTATGATGAAGTGGCAATTGTCTTATTTGGAATGGAAGACAAACTAACTACAAAAGTGGGGATATCAGCATGCTGTGGTTGACCAATTGCTTAATACATACCGTGATTATGAAGACAGTATTTATGGGCTTACATGGAGTTCTCGTGAACCATGGATCTTTGCATCCTTGTCCTATGATGGAAGGGTGGTTGTAGAATCTGTAAAGCCTTTCATCTCCAAGAAGTGATGTTCAACACCATTGCCTTGATGTTACCATTTGTCATCATGTTGTGTATATCGGTAATTTCCTGCCTTTGGGGCTTGAGATAAACAGATGACTGGAAGATTCAAGAGGATGGTAGGTCGGATTGATGTGTCATGTGTGTTAACAGGAAAAGATGTTACAGATCAAAAACAACAACAAAAGGGACATGGGCCTGCCACATGGCCCTGCTTCCATATTTAACATTACACACAGCATTTGCACTCCACCCCATGTAGAATTGTTTTTTTTTTTTTTTTTTACTTTTCTAAAAACTCCTTTCTCTAATTCCTTTTTAATTGCATCATGATCACCTTTAGTTAAAAATAACTTTAGTCTTAGTTTAATTAAGATTTGGTTTTTCTAGTCATAATTCATGATCATTCCTTGATTAGTTTAATTTGTTTGGATTGTTTCTTGATTTAATGCTTGTATGATTACCTTTGTATTGATTTAATTAATTGATTTAATTAATTGGTCAATTAGTCGAATCAATAACTTTAGAATATTAATTAGTTAATTCTTTTGGTTAATTATTGGATAAAACACTTGCATGATTTTTTAGGGCTTTATTCAAATGTGATCAAAAGTTCCTTCATCACTTAATTTAAACTAAAAACTCTAGGACTTGTACTATACACGTGTCTTAGGTCAATCCCAATTCTATTCATTTTTAAAGTAACTAATATTATCCTACTTACTACCTTCAACTATGAGTTGGTAGTAGTGTATTTTCCTTGCTACATGTTCCCTAGTGAAGTCTTGCATTGTCGCTTGCTAGCTCTCACTTCTAGCTATACTTTGGGTTGTTCCCTAGTATAGGCCTTTGCAATGTTGTGTCGTTCCCCGGCGAGTTTTGTCTCTCTATTGAGATCCCTTCAAGTTTTTCTCTAGCAGTATCAAAGTTATAATTCGTTTACACATAATTTATCTCCTATAGCGTCTTTACCGCAGAGTCTGTATCATTTACATTAATATCATAAGCATCATGTGGCATCTTAGGGATAAAAATCAGGTCTTCTGTATTTAAGTATCTTCAATCTCGTCGATACGAAGATTCCAATCTCCATATCTACGGATAAAAGAAACTTAAATAGGGGCATTGTTCGAACTGCAGTAAAGCGGCAAGAAGCAAAATTTTTAATTTTGAAGGAATTCCCTCTGGAATTTATATCGTCTCCATAGGGATCGATGCGAGGGAAAGAACGTCGTTCAACGGTCTTTACATTTCTAAGCTTGTGGTGCAAAAGTTTGGTTGAAAGATTTTAGGCACCAAAAATAAAGGCAGAAAAGATAAAGACTAAAAATATAAAGTAAAGACTGAAATATAAATGGAGCCTTGTTGGGATTGAATTTCACCAATTATAACACATGCATTCTTCTAAACATGTTATACACAACTCAAACGTTCGTCTAATATCATCATGTATCACCCACAACAGAGGTTTTGTCTAACGCAAAGTCGAGAGGTTAACTGTATTGTCTTATCAGTGATATCTCACCCAACAAAACCAACACAGAGCATTAAGAACTGATACTCACGTGAATGTTCAACCCAAATCTATGTTTAGAGTTTATACCCAACAGATATTACTATAACATCCATATTAAACTAAGGATTTGATTCATATAAAACTCCATGATCAGAATAGGTACACATGATTAACCCTTTTTACATGCATTCACCTAATCTTCCAAATGTATGTGAACATCGTTCTTCATCACTATTATCACGCATCCTTGCAATATCGTTTGTCAAGCGTTATCGCGGTCTTTACCGTATTGATCCTACTCATACTACTTAATCAACACAATAAAATAGAAATGATGCAACTGAATATCAACTTACAAAACCATGTCAAAAGTTTGCTCATTGATAGATGAAAATTTAAGATCAAAGATTTGAAATGAGTTTTGTCAAGACCCACAAATAAGCAATCAAAGACAATCAACAATATAGAATTAAAACTAGTTCACCATACATAAATTAGATGAAATATATAAGGAATCAAAAGATTACATCCAAACCCCAACAAGAGATCAAAGATCTTACCTTATCCCTCTTATGGTTTGTATTTCTCTCTCTAAGATATGCTTGAAATGAAGAGAGATAAAGTTCTGATCCCAAAATATATCACATATTTCTAAAAAGCAAGAAAAGTACTTATATAGTATTTAAAAAATATGTCATGTTCGCACTGCGAACAATCTATTTGCCTAGAAAAATCCTCTTTTTGGCACTGGAAGTGTTTTAGGAACAGTTAAACCGCCCTTGAAAAATATAAGAGTTCGGCGTGCGATCAATTCTTTGTGCTGCGAACTACATCGCTATAAGTTCGCACAGCGAACTTTGGGTCCTTTAGCTACTGACTTCCAAGGTTTCCTCCTCGCTACTACTTCGTACAACGAACATTCGCTGGCTGCTCGTTATTGTTCGTCCTACGAACATTGCAGAATCTTCACATTTTCTTTGGCTTCCTTGTCTAATATTTTGTGTCTTACTCATTGATGTTTTATGCCTAATTTCTGTACAATAATAACACACACATCAAAGAATCCAAAGGTATTTGCAATATAATTGAAGAATCACACAAGAACAAGAATTAAATCTATAAAAACATGAGAAATGAGTTGAAAAGTTCCAAGAAATATAGTTCATTTTAAGTCAAAATATGTGCTTAACAGGCATCTGTCATACCCTAATTTTTACCTCTAAGATTCCACTTACCATATTATTTGCATCTCATCAAGATCACAAGCATGGTATCCTCCTAATTCCCCTCACTCTATGGGTTTTCCTCTTGGGAGAAATCACCAAGCACCTTTGAGTTCTTTTTACCTCTATGGTTTCTTACATTCTAAAATTGCTAACCTTATTCAAAATACAAAAATATGTGTTGTTTTCTCTTTCTTATTGTACAAGGTAGGGACTTTCAATCAATGGATCAAGCTTGGTTTCTAAATTAGGTTTTTGATTCAAAAAGGCAAGGTTTTAGTTAACAAGTGATTCACAAGAGCTATTACATCAAGGCGTGGCCTATAATCTTAAGTCATATTCATGTTAAGCTACATTCAACATCATGGGATCAAGAGAAGTTCAAGTTTGGTGCATGGTATCAAAGATGATTCAGGTATGGTTCATGTGTTTATTTCCATGCCATCTCCATCCATTTCTCAAGTAACCCTCAAGATTATTCAAAGATGCAAGAAAGTTTCCTTAACGTGGTGTTCAAATGTTCATCAATAGGACTTTGGATTCAAGAAATTCTCAAGTTGGCACATGTTTGGTTGGCCTGAAATCAAGTATGGCATCTCACTTGGTGCAAACACCATAACTTTCTCATTTCTCAATACTTTTAGAATCTACTTTGAGCTAAATGTCACATTTGAACTCCTCTACAACTTTTTTTCAAAGGTCAAATATCAATTCAACCTCTAGGTCCATCAAATTTTGGACTTGCTTAGTTGCTCATTGTCACAACTGCGAAAAACCACCAGCAGAAAAAACTGAAGAGTCGTCACCGAACGCTATTTATCCCTACGGAGGAAAGGAAACGATCGAAAAAAACCTCAAAAAAAGAGAAGATATGGTCTCGCAACCAAATCCTGGGTTCGGGATTCGATTATGCAAGAGGAGGATATTAGCACCCCCTCGCGTCCGTTGTAGTAAACGGGATCCACGCTTCTTGTCCAATAAAATGGTGTGTTATCTAAAGCTTTACTGCTAAATGGAAACGGGGAAGGAAAAAGAAAAAGGAGACTCAATAGGACTTCGCCGTCTTAGGCCTACGTATTCCCTCGTGCAATAGAAAAGTCAGAGTCAACGTAATTCAGAGGACTACGGGTGGAAAGGGGAAGGGTGTTCGCCAAGAATTCGCCGTCTTATACCTATGTATCCTCATTCAGACGAGAATGAGGAAATCAGAGCGTTTATAGTTCATGGGCACGACCACAAGTTGGTTACAGTGTTTTTTATGAGCGATGCTAAGTTCGCGTTTCACCAGTTAGGGTCGATGCCTGTTTGTGATAAAACGAAAATAACATGCTCTTTCTGAAAAAAGAGTTTGAAAGGAAAATCCCGAAGGACACAATGATTTAGATTCATTTGAAAAGTTTTAAAGGAGTGCATTGACTTTGTTTGAGATGCGCATTGCACTAAAGTCTATGACATAGGATCGAATACTTCGCGGTAACGATCCAAACGTCTCACGCGCAAAGTACCCTAAGATCAGGTTAGAAATGCACCCACTCATCTTTTTCCAAGTGCGTAAGGTTTGTGACGCACTATGCACATCATATTTATTACGCGTTTTGAAATTGATTTAAGAGAGAGAAGAGAAACACACAATGCACAATCTAAGGGAGACTTGACCCTAGATTATAATGCAATGTGGTGCTAAGGTTAGGATTAGAAGGGGAAACTACACTTAAAATTGTCATGCAAAGGATTCAAACCTAAAGTCTACCTTTAATTCAATTTAACCAAATTAAACAATTCAATTAAATTGAATCAAAGGATTCCTAAGGGGACATGCTTCAAGCAATCATAAAAATATCACAAGATCACAAGAACTCAAATAATTAATCAAAAATCAAGGCATCATCGTCAAGTGTCATCTCACACAATTTCAAATTCATAAGGATGAAAATAAATTGTAAAATCAACTAAATAATACCAACTATATTAAATCAGCTTCCAAAGAGAGAATAGATGCAATAAAATGAAAGGAAATTAAATTTCATGCAATTTTAAAAAAGGAAAATCTAAAAAATTATTTAAGATGAAAAGGTTATGATTAAATGAAAATAAGGGTGGAAATAGAAACTAGGGAGTAATCATGGCCATCCGATCAAATTGCCAGTAGATCTGATGGTTATGATCATGTTGCGTACTGCACATGCAGCACATGGGATCCTTCTGTTTTGTCTTATACTTATTTTATCCTATTCGCTGGACACGTGTCAGCTAACTGTGCAGTCTGAACTTTATTCACATTTGTTCATTAATTATTGCATCTATTCATGAATTTTGATCTACTAAAAATTAATAATTCAAAAATTAAATATGCAAATTATATATCACCAGACTCGATTTTTTGCGAGGAATTCAAATACATGATCGGTTTTTGCAAATGAGCCACGAATTTTGAAGTATCGGGAGACAACGTGAAAAACAAAGTATATGAAGAATCGATCAATTCATATTTGTTACAATGTTTCATAAAAATAAAATCATATATTCAGAATTGTGACAAAAAAACCGATTCTAATGATATATCCACATGCAATTAACGGTCAAGAATTGAAAAATTACCGTTTTTAAGATTATGTGTTTTACGTAAAAATAAGTGCTTGTCCAATAAGCAATTCTAAAACAGTAATTTAAGTTAAATCAACCACCAAACCTACAACAATTCATGGCAAGAATATAGAAGAGATAAAGAATTATCGACGGAGTGGAGGTTTGCTCCAATTAGTGTTGAAATTGAATGTGTCGAAGCATAATACGGAAAACTTCAAGAACAATCTCCAACTAGCTTCCAAGAATTAATTATTAGAAGATGAAAATTAGGAGGTGATAGAAAAGTCATTCATGCTTGAATCTTGATGAAATTGTTAAAAATTGATGAATACTTGAATTGTTGAGTGATGATGAACCTTGAATTGTTGAATGATGATTGTTGAATGTTTGTGGTTAAGTTCCACCAAATATAGAATTTCAATGTGAAATTCTAGATGGTGATGATGGTGAAGTTTGGTGTAGTTATAGAAAATGGTGAAAAGGTTGAGAGAAAAGTTAGAGGTTAGAAGCAAAAATGGTGGAAAAATGGTTCAAAGTGGTTAACCCCGAAAATTGGAAGAAAAAAAAAGAAACTTTATATAGATTTTTTGGGTTAATTGTGATTTATTGCAGTGTTTTAAAAATTGGATCGGACCGGGAACCGGACTAGAAACCGGTCCGATTTGAAAGTTCGATCGTCCTTGTCGTTAACTCGGTAAAAACGGGGGAAACCCGGGTTGGATCAGGAAAATTCGGTTTTAGGGTTGGACCGGTTCAACTGCATTTTTTATTTTTAAATTAAAATTTAAATGTAAAAATTATAAAAATTAAAAAATAAAAGTTTCCAGCTCCAGGTCTTTCTCCACCATTCGTCTTTCTTTCTCCACCAAACCACCACCACGCAAGTTTTTCTCTCCGCCGCAATATACCAACGACTCGCCATTCCGGTTTCTGTATCATTTCAACTTTCAAATTTCCAGGTTCAATGCTCCTCTCTGTTTTCATTTAACTTTGTTCCGTTGAAATTAGGGTTCAATGCTCCTCTCTGTTTTCATTAAATTGTTGAAGATTAAATTAGGGTTCAATGCTCCTCTACATGTTTGATATTAATCTTCTGATGAAATTATTCTGTTGAATTGATTTCGTATGAACCCAGAAAGGGTTTTACATTATATGCCCATGTGTTTTCTAACAAGTCAGTTCACTCTAACATTTACCATTGTGACTCAAGGTAGGTGAATGAAGGAGAGAAGATTAAAACTCTTAAGTTAACTTTGCTTAAGTTATTTTTGCAGTGAAGGTTGCAGAAATATGAGCAGGTGTTGTTGTTATTGTTAATGTATCTGTTAGGAATCAGCAAGACAGTATTAACTAGAAGGAAGTTAATGAAGTTATGTTAATGAAGTTAGGAATAAGCAAGACACTATTGGTTTAGTTTCGCTATGTGACCCCTGTTAAAATATGCAATTGGTCTAACTTCTGAGTTTGTGTAATTGAAAATGTTATAAAATTGTTAATTGTTGTTATTATCTATAATTGATTTGTTTGATTTGGTGTAGACAAATTATGATGAAATTTTATTGAAATTGAAATGCTGACAATTAGTTATGAAGTGGTTTGGAATATCAGTTACTGAAATTGAAATGTTGAACATGTTAGTGATTCTTTTTGATGCTGTGCATTTCAAATATTATCACAGATAGTCAGATATATTATGGATTTAATTTTGATGTTGTGCATTTTATATTGCACTTTGTTCTACATGCTGCAATAAGTAATGATTCTACAAATTGTTACTACTGTTATTGCTGCTACTGGTTTCCATTTTACTCTACAAATTGTTCATTGAAAAACCACATCATGTTACTACTATTATTGCCGCTACTGGTTTCCATTTTACTCTACAAATTGTTCATTGAAAAAAATATGCATTTAGTTTACACAATTTCATAGTAATATAATTTAGAATTGATATGCATTTTACTCTACTGTTATTTCCATTTTGTTTTGAATTGATATGCATAGTAATTTAGAATTGATATGCCTTATGCCTAGTAATTTAGAAGTGATATGCATTTTACTCTACTGTTATTATAACATGATGTAGTAACTTTGTTCTACATGCTGCAATAAGTAATGATTCTACAAATTGTTACTACTTTATTGCTGCTACTGGTTTCCATTTTACTCTACAAATTGTTCATTGAAAAACCACATCATGTTACTACTGTTATTGCCGCTACTCATTTTCATTTTACTCTACAAATTGTTCATTAAAAAAAATGCATTTAGTTTACACAATTTCATAGTAATATAATTTAGAATTAATATGCATTTTACTCTACTGTTATTTCCGTTTTGTTTTGAATTGATATGCATAGTAATTTAGAATTGATATGCCTAGTAATTTAGAAGTGATATGTATTTTACTCTACTGTTATTTTCATTTCACTTTCAGCCACATCTGCATTTTACACAATTTCATAGTAATATAATTTAGTTTACACAATTGTCCATTTTACTCTACTGTTATTTCCGTTTTGTTTTGAATTGATATGCATTTTAGTTTGTAATATAATTTAGAGTTCATGAATTCTATTACAGGTTCTACATATAAAGTTTGAAATTTTCATTGAGTAAACTAAAAAGATTCTAAATGCTAATAAAATCTTGAACTATTTTACAGAAAAATGGCATCTTCTGAAACACCATAATCACAACCACCATCACAAGAAGCTTCTTCAACTCCTAATTTAGTTCAACATAATGTTAGACAAAAGACTGATATAGCTTGGGCACATTGTACTAAAAGTCCTGATGGAAAAAGTCTTGTTTGTATCTACTGTCATAAAGTGTTTGGTGGAGGTGGAATTCATAGGGTAAAGCAACACTTGGCTGGAGTAGTAGGAAATGTTGAAATTTGTAAGTCAGTTCCTGCAGAAATTCGTTTTCGGATGAATCAATATCTTAATGAGCGGAGCAAGAAAAGAAAAACTCCAGATGTGGCTGAAAGTGAGTCATTTTCTACAGAGGGGGGTGAATTGCAAATGCAAATGCACCCACAAATTGGTGCATCTAAAAAGAATGATGCTCACATTGGTACTTATTTTTTACCCAGAACAACTCTGGGAGCTCAACCTACTTTAAAAAGTGTGATGCAAAGTAAAGAAGTGGTAGAAAAGTGTGATCTTGCTATTGCGAAGTGGTTTATTGATGCGTCTATTCCTTTCAATGCTGCAAATTCGCCTTATTTTCAACCAGCAGTTGATGCTCTTTATTGCATGGGTGCTGGATACAAAGTTCCTACTATGCATGCTCTTCGTGGTAATTTGTTAAATAAGTGGGTTGATAACGTGAAGATACAAATAGAGCAATATCGTTCTATTTGGAAGGATACAGGTTGTACTCTTATGGCAGATGGGTGGATTGATCGTTGTAGAAGAACTCTTATCAACTTTTTAGTTTGTTTCCCCAAAGGAACTATTTTCATAAAGTCTGTTGATGCCTCTGGTGCTTCTAAAACTGCAGACACATTGTTTAAGCTTTTCAAGGAAGTAGTGTTGTATGTTGGCCCAGAAAACGTTGTTCAAATCGTTACAGATAATGCTGCAAATTATGTTGCTGCTGGAAAGTTGTTGGAAAAGGAGTTTCCTAAGTTGTATTGGTCTCCTTGTGCAGCACACTGTATTAATTTGATGTTGCAATACATGGGGAAATTAGAGGAAGTAAGTGGGGCAGTGTCACATGCTTCAAAAATTACCAAATACATATATAATCATTGTTTTGCATTGTATTTGATGAGATAAAATACAGGTGGAAGAGAAATACTTCGTCCTGCTCCAACCCGTTTTGCTACTAATTTTATTGCATTGCAAAGTATTTTGTCTCATAAAGATGCACTAAGAGCCATGGTAACTTCTAAAGAGTGGACAACTACAACATATTCCAAAGATGTCAAGGCAAAACAATTTGTGGAACAAGTACTAGACTCAAGCTTTTGGTCTACATGTGTTGACATATTGAAAATTACAGAACCTCTTGTACGTGTGTTGCGCCTTGTTGATAGTGAAGATAAACTGGCTATGGGATATCTCTATCGAGCTATGTATAAAGCAAGAGAGGAGATTGAGAAGAGTTTTAGAAGAAATAAGTTGAAAGTAGAGCCTTATTTGAGGATCTTAGATAATCGTTGGGATGCACAACTTCACAAAAATCTTCATGCTGCTGGTTATTGGTTAAATCCATCTTGTAGACTCAGTCAAGAATATGAAAAACACAAGTCTACTACCCAAGGTCTTTTGGATGTCATTGAAAAGTATGCTTATGATAGTAAGTACTTGCGAACTAAATTAACTGTTGAGATGAGTTTATTCAAAAATTGTGAAGGTAGTTTTGGAAGGACAACGACCGTAAAAAATCGAGATGAAGTTTTGCCAGGTAAAATTAGATGATAAACTTTATGCATTTTATTATAATTTCAATATGAATTTTAAAATGTTTTCTAATTTTTTCACATGCACTATTCTAGATCAATGGTAGGAAACTTATGGAACCGAAACACCCAATTTGCAAAAGTTGGCTATTCAGATTTTAAGCCAAACTTGTAGTGCATCTGGTTGTGAACGAAATTGGAGTGTATTTGAGCACATTCATTCAAAAAAAAGAAATAGGTTGGAGCATCAAAGGCTTAATGATCTTGTCTTTGTTCGTTACAACCTACGACTACAAAACAGGTATTGCACTTATTATGCTTTATATACTATTGCTTATATACTTATGTTGTTTATGACTATGAATGATGAAAATTGGAAACAACTATATGTTGTTTGCTTATGATATTGTTTATCAAAGTTATGTATGTGAACATAAAGTTTGAGATTGATTTGGAAACATTTAATTAGGAATTTGAGCATATGCTTTAGTTGTTGCTATTGCTTAATATGTTGCATTTTAGTACAATGTTAATATATATTTTATATTATTAATTCTTAAGCTAGTTAAGTTAGTTATATACTACTAGTTTTTAAGAATATTAATGAGTTTTATGTTTGACATTATCGTTAATGATTTATAGAAACAAGAAGAAACAAAATTACGATCCTATCAATTTTGAAATACTTGGTGATCATTCTGATTGGGTGTTGGAGGATTCACCACCATTCTTAACCATTGAGGAGGTGGAAGCACTACGCAAATATCTAGCTAGTATGACGATTCAACCTATGTCAAATGATATTGGTATGATATTAGTTATTCTGATAACAATTTTGTTACTTTAATTTATTACTATATGTTAATTGTTTAACTCTCTAATTTATTTGTTGTTACAGATCAATTAAATTTGGCTGAGGTTGATGTCGAGGATGATGAACAACTTAATTCTGGAGAAAACAACCAAAATAATAATATCATTGATGGGGAAAATGTTGCAAATGCGATTGATTTTACTGCAGATGGTTTTGATATTGAAGAAGAAGATCCAAATATTGAAATAATTTTACCTCCTTGGAACTAAACTTAAGTAGACATTGGAGTTACTTTGTTATAAATTATTCAATTATATTATGTTGCAATTAGATTTTGTAATTTTGTATTATTTTGTTATGTGTGATACATTTGTTTAAAATTTCAATTTAAATTATGAACTTGTGAATTTAAATAATGATCTTGTGAATTTATTTTAAAAAAATTTAAGTACTAGTTATATATTTTTAGAAACTGAATCATCCGGTTCGACCGGTTTTATATCTATATAATGACAGGTCTATTTAACCGAGTTATCCGGTTTAATCCGGTTTAGTCATGCGGTTCAACCAGTGACCCAGTGGTTCGACCGATAAACCAGTGACCCAATACCCTCACCGGTTCGATGACCGGTCCGGTTTTTAACACACTGGTTTATTGGATTATGATCTAAGTCATTACTTTATCAACGATTAGAAATTAATTTAAATGTTAGTTGTGGATCACGAACATTAACCATTAGATTAATTATTAGTGATGGTTGAGGTTTGATGAAAAAGAGGTTTGATTTTGTGTTAGTTTGTGAATTTTAAGGAAGTTAAAGTTAGTTAGGAGGTTTAAGGGAAAATGGGTAAATGCATGGGTGTGTGTTAAAATAGGTAGTTAAGGGTAGTTAGATGCAAGACATATTTGAGTTTAGCATAAGTACTAAGTTTAGGGGTAAGGTGAATGGTCATTTGGTTAGAATTGAAATTGGCTTAAATTTACTTTGATTTTACTTTGGATTTTTTTCACTTTTTCCATGCTTTTTTTATGAACCAAACTCTGCACTTAAGTGTTTTTGGGGATGGGTCTAGGAAAATTCAGAAATAAAAATCTATTCGATGGTCAAAAGTTGACCAAAAGACAATAGTTGACCAAAAAGTCAACAGTTCACCAAAAAGTCAACTTTACCATATTGATGTAATTTTTATTCTCTTTCCTCGTAATCCATTATTTTAACTTGTATCTCAAGTAATAAGCATTGTGCCATGAATTTCCAGTAAATGAGTAAAATCTTTTTATTCTCACTTTTGCCCCTTTTCTTTGAATTTAAGCAAACTTCTGAATTGAGTGACAATTAGTCGAATCTCCCAACTAACCATGAATCTCAAATAAATACGTGATCCGCCAATATGGGAAATAAATCCGGATAATTACCAAATAAGATCCGCCTTGAAAATCCCTTTAATCCGATAAAATCCACCATTATCGAACCTTGGCCTAATGATTGTACCATGTAAAATGTAATGAATAGTATGTTAAATGTATGACCTAATGAAGGGTATGTACATGAGGAATATGAGATGAATAATCTAGTTAATAAAATATAAGAGGGAAAATTTTGGGATACAACAGCTTCCCCTATTCAATCGACTTAGACCTGAAGGGATGGTAGCAACGACTTTCATACATTCGAGGTGTAAGGTGATTGAATACAAAAGAACCCAGAAATTTGCAAACTGTGGGGAGAGAAAAGATGGGGTAATTTCCAGCCGAAGGTGTACTTTAGGAAAGGTACCACTCGAAAGCGGACTTAAAAAGAATGTCGGTCGATGGCGGACTCACATCAACATAAGAAAGGGGATATCGGCTACAGGCGGACTCACAACTAAGGGAAAGTTTGTCAGTTGAAGGCAAACTCACAAACGAAGGATAAAAGAAAGAATGTCGGTCGGAGGCGGACTCACGTCCGTAGGATGAAACCTGGACATGGATTTTAACAAGGAATGTCGGCCGAAGGCGGATTCATATCCACATAAGAAAGGGGATATCGGCCACAGGCGGACTCACAACCAAGGGAACGTTTACCCGCCGAAGGCGGACTCACAAACGGAGGATAAAAGAAAGAGTATCAGCCATATGCGAACTCATATCATTGCAAGAAAAGGAATGTTCGCCATAGACGAACTCACAACCAAAGGATACCAGATGAATGCTGACCATATGCTGACTCATATCATCGCAAGAAAAGGAATGCTGACCACAGGCGGACTCACATCCAAATAAAGGTTTACCGACCACAGGCAGATTCACAACCAAAAGATTCAAAAGGAAAGCCGACCGCAGGCGGACTCAAGGCCTGAATATTCAAAAGGAAAGTCGTCCAAAGGTAAACTCACGTCCCTAAAAATATTTACCGAATGCAGGCAGATTCACAACCAAAAGATAATAGATGAATGATGACCACAGGAGAACTCATATCATCACGAGAAGAGAAATACCGGCCACAGACGGACTCACAATCAAACAAAGGTTTATTGACCGCATGCGGATTCGCAACTAAAAGATAACAGATGAATGTCGACCACAGGCGAACTCATATCATCACAAGAAGTGGAATGTCGGCCACAGGAGAAATCACAACCAAACCAAGGTTTACTGATCACATGCAGATTTACAACCAAAAGATAACAGGTGAATACCGACCAGAGGCAAACTCATATCATCACGAGAAGAGGAATGTTGGCCACATGCGAACTCACAACCAAACAAAGGTTTATCGACCGCAGGCGAATTCACAACCAAAAGATAACAAATGAATGCCGACCAAAGGCAAACTCATATCATCACGAGAAGAGGAATGTTGGCCACAGGTGAACTCACAACCAAACAAAGGTTTATCGACCGCAGGTAGATTCACAACCAAAAGATAATAGATGAATGTTGATCACAGGCAGACTCATATCATTATGAGAAGAGGAATGTCGGCCACATGCGGACTCACAACCAAACAAAGGTTTACTGACCTCAGGCAGATTCACAACCAAAAGATAACAGATGAATGCTGACCACAGGAAGACTCATATCATCACGAGAAGAGGAATGTTGGCCACAGGCGGTCACAACCAAACAAAGGTTTACCAACTGCAGATGGATTCACAACCAAAAGATAACAGATGAATAACGACCACAGGCGAACTCATATCATCACGAGAAGAGAAATGTCGACCACATGTGGCTCACAACCAAACAAAGGTTTACCGACTGCAGGCGGATTCACAGCCAAAATATAACAGATGAATGCCGACCACAGGCAGACTCACATCAACATAAGAACGGTTTGTTGGCCGAAGGCGGACTCAAAACCAAAGGATGCCATCTGAAGATGGACTTTAACACAGGATACCAATCAAAAGTTAAAATAACAACGAGAGATACCAACCAAGAGTTAGGATTCAACAAAGGATTATAAGAAATAGAATCAACGGACTTACAACCTGAAGTGCAGTGAAGATGACTCTGTTGGGGAAAAAAGGTAGACCATGGGTACAGCCAACGGATTAACGACCTTGGAAGCTGATTGAAATATATGTTGGGGAATGAAGCTTCTTATGCAAAGAACATTGTGATATTTATAAGGCTAGTCGTCAACACTGCGACTGGGAAAGTACATTGTATGATATCAGAACGGTGACTGAAACGTCGGTTTGATTGACCGGATGTTTGAAAACAGCAGTATGACATCAACTCTGAGGTTGAGGAAAAAGACGTACATCGATAAAGAAAAGGATAAACATCAACTCTGAGGTTGAAGAAAAATTGAGTGAACATCAAAGAAAGGGGTAAACATCAACTCTGAGGTTGAGAAAAACGGATGACATTAATTTTTACATCAACTCTGAGGTTGAGAAAAAGAGGCACGACATCAACTCTAAGGTTGAGAAAAAAGAATAACGTCAACTCTGAAGTTGGAGACGATAGTCTTAATATCAATTCTGAGACTGAGGATAAAAATAGGCACCGATTTTGAGACTATAGATAAAAACATAGACTTCAATTATGAGGTTGGGGCTAGATATTGGTCAACATTAACCATCGGGTTGAGAAAAACATGGAATAAACACCAACTTTGATGTTGAGAAAAAACTTGACATCAACTCTGTGGTTGAGAAAAAATTTAGGCAAACGCTAACTCTGGGGCTAGGAATAAGGGTAGACGAACGTCAACCCTGAGGCCGAGGAAAAGTGATATCCATCAACTCTGAGGTTGGAGACAATAAAGGCAGCCATCAACTATGAGGTTGGAGATGAAACATCAACTCTAAGGTTGAGAAAAGACAGACGTCAACTCTGAGGTTGGGGAAGATAAGGAATCAACTCTGAGGTTGGGAAAAGACAGGCGTCAACTCTGAGGTTGGGGAAGAAAGGCGTCGACTCTGAGGTTGGGGAAGGAAGGCGTCAACTCTGAGGTTGGGGATAAAAGGATTGTTCAGCAACTCTGAGGTTGGATAAAAGCCTTACATTAACTCTGAGGTTGGAGATAAACAAGGCAGACATCAACTCTGAGGTTGGAGACAAAAGAGTATACGCTAACTCTGAGGTTAGGAATGAAGTCTAGACATCAACTATGAGGTTGAGAATAATAGGATTGGTTGTCAACTCTGAGGTTGGGGGATCACAAGGTTAATATCAACTCTGAGGTTGGAGTTTTAACGGGTAATGTTCTCTTCAGATGATTGGAATCACTGTTTTAATTGAGGGTTGATCTAGGCTTTCACACAAAGTACCAACTCTAGCTTATGCTTTGATGCATGTTTGAATTTTTCTATGGCGTAATGTTCCATATTAAATGGAAATGCTACACATTTTGAGGACGCAATGCTATGATAATTATTATATGCAAGAATGAGAGGACACTCTGCCGGGAGGAATGCTGAGAAAAAAACAAGCAACTTCACTGAGGAATGGATCACCAATATCTGATCTCTTGTAGGGAAATAATCAACTGTATTTTCAATAACCACTGGCGATGCAAGCTCTGTCAGGGAATCACAAACTGAATCATGAATTCTTTTGGGGAGATGCCAATGAAGATTGGACTTTGAACTACTGAGAATGCCAATAACCATTGGACTTTGACTTGCAGGGAATTATCAGATATGACCTTTGAGGAAGAGAACACTCTGACTTCTCACCGTCCTTAAATTGATTAAATATTCCATCATCTCACGCTGCTGGGAATGAGGAATCATCCTACACTGCTGGGGATAAGAAAATCCTCATAACAAACCCTTTTCGGTTGGAGACTGATTCTCTGCTTAGGGAAGAATACCAATTCCAATACCTTGCTGGGAAGAGAAACTCCCAACATTGGCGCTTCACGTTTCTACTGGTCAACTGTATACTGATTATCATAAGCGAACCACAGTTCCTGTAATTCTCAAGTTGTCTCATACCACATGGTCTATTGGGAGAAATCACTTAAGAGAATTTTATAGAAAACCTGACATTCAAAATGCCCTAGGGTCTTTAAAATCTTGGAGAGATTCATCGGATATTGACATAACTCCCCCAGATTGCATAATCTATGAAGCAATTTGCCTCGAGAGGATTCATAAAGAACCTTGTATCATAACGAGATATTCTGCCCCAATATTTTGAACCTTGGACGGGTATTTTTGATTAACCGTCTTCTAGAGAGGGTGACTTCTCTTACTTTTGACTGGCCTGCCTCAGTACGAGCCTTGGGGTAACTTTTCCCCTGATTGACTGATCTTTGAGGGAACGCTCAAGACTAACTGCTTTTAGAAAGATTTGTTAAATCTCGACATGATTGCCTCAGGTTGGCTGAACTTTTGAGAGATTTCTCGATGTGACTGCCCCAGATTATCTACATCTTGACGTGACTGTCCCATATTGGCTACACCTTAACACGACTTACTAGGAAATCCCATGC
The DNA here is from genome assembly GCA_963859935.3 of Lathyrus sativus. NCBI lineage: Eukaryota > Viridiplantae > Streptophyta > Magnoliopsida > Fabales > Fabaceae > Lathyrus > Lathyrus sativus. Next base: position 111,798,446 of record OZ012735.1, read on the forward strand.
TTAATAGAGTCTCTTGGCAACATGCCTCTTGACGTGATTGTCCTTTGGATTTTTCAAGCATTTCCTTTTGGCAGGATCAGGCTTCTTGATTGATGTTCATTATGTAAGCTTCCTTAATGTTTAAGCATGTGTATGCAAGTAGAAAATATTTATTATGAGAATGATATTTCTAATGCAACAAACATATTAACCTTGAAGTTTTTTTTTAAAGATCTCACCAAAAACCTGTGAACGAGTCATTAGTTAGAATGTGACATTGATTTTTGAATGGAAGATATTATATTTTAACACAACTCATGGGAGTCAGGAACGCTATCTCGTTGTAGTACGCCTTCGAAATAAACTCTGCTTCAATTAGGACTTTTGAGGGTTGTAACGTGGCCTGATTCACGGCTTGAGAAAAAAGGATTTATGGCTCAAAATTTTTTTACCCACCCATTCTCCTTGATGTCCTTCAGTCATATGTTTAGTTAAATTGGCAAAAACGCTCACCTTTCAAAAAGGTTATTGAATGGTAGAAGCTAAGGGACCTACGAGGTTTTCGAAGCGACATTAGCCCCTTTTATCTCTGGTGTTTGTAGTCACACGACTTTGTTCTTTATCGAGGATTTTTCTTTGTAATCCTTTTCGCTTTTCGCTTTTTGCTCTTTTTCTTTTTCCCTAATTTTTTCCTGGACTAACTCTTTTGAAGTTTTTCTATTTTGAAGTCCAGCGGGATGCCCCTAACTTTTTCCTAAGTCACTTGTTTTCAAGTTTCGACTTAGCGGTATTTTTCTTTTTTTCTTTTTCATTTGATTCTCTTTTTTTGAACAAATCGTGTGACACTTGTTAGATGATGGCACAGATCTAGAAGAGGGGTTGAATAGATCCCTTATTAAAAAATCAGTCAGCGCTACCAATAAAATTGGTTTTAAAATATTGTTTAAATTGTGGAAGCGACCGTGGAAAAATTACCGTCTATAACGAACCGTTACTAGGAGACCGGATATGTGTCTAGCCTTAGGAAATTGATAATGAGAAATGAGAATCACCACGCTAGTCACACTATTAATTGATTTATATCACTACTTGGTATGACTAGTTCCAATGCCTTAATATGCCAACAAAATAATTGGACAGCACAAGAGAATTTTGGTTCAGCCGATTTATCAAACACTTGGCGTGCGGAGCACTCCAAGTGATTTCAGCTTTGAGTAAGTAGCACTGGTTTCCTTGTACACTAAACTATTGTACTATAGTCAAAGTTACTTCAGCACTTACTCAACAGTCCTTAAATCGATATTATTATTTGAACGAAATTCACGCAAATATTAAGCAAAATGAAAATGCGGAAAGTAAAAGGCACAAAGATTTGTTGAGGTAGTTTCCCCGCCGTCCTCGCTTCGGGGTACGTCTGCCCTCAATTGTAACACTAAAATTGAGCTCTTATATTATTAATGTAACATGTTGTTGAATCGTTTATACAAGAATGGAATAGAAAATGAACAAACAAACTCCTTTGTTGTTGAATATGCTTTCTCTTCTTGTCCCTTGATTCAAGTCGAATCAAGTTCCTCGATTTCTTGTGCATGAACCTCCGATTATAGCTCCTTGGTTGAACAACACTGTGTTTTTAAACCCCAGTCTGGCTGATATCAAACACTTGATAATCGAACCTGAACCTCTCCTTCACAATTCACCGATTCCCGCTACTAGATCGATGGAACTCACCTCTCCTCGATCACCTTCGCTCAGCTGAATATATGTTGAGAAGATTCGTACCAAACCCCCCCCCCCCCAAATTCAGTGAATCTTGGAGGAAAAACCCTCAAGGTTTTATTCAAGAAAAACCTGCCAAAAACTCAACCCGAACCGGATTCCCAATCAACGGCTTCGGATGTTATCACTTCAAACAAACCATAATTCATAACAAAGATTATTGTGTGTGATTATTATGGTATGAAATGTAGAAGATGAAGATGATGAGAACTAATGGCACCTCTTTCACTTTTCTTGTTTTGCAATTGATTCAATTGTAATTGATGAAAATGAGCAACTTTCTATTTATAGTATGCCAATAAGTAACAGACAAAACCATTTTTCGAAATAAGTGGAAAGACCAGAATTATGCAGAAAAACAGCGAACGGTCGACCATACAAAAAGGAGTGGTCGACCGGAACTCCCCAGACATAACAGGACCATGCATCGACGCAAAGTCTGTATTTTTAGACAAACAGAAATAACAATCAGTATGCATCGACCGGAGGTTGACGTGCACCAACCCGTGACAAATACACTTTGTAGACACCTTCTATTAGTCGACCGGAGCAAAATGAGTGCTCGACTCAAAGACCTGTATTTTGCAAAAATGCCTATTTTTATGTTTTTAACACTTCTAGATGCAACACATAATCCACCAATGATGTTTGACTCGAATGATGCTAATTGGATGACACAACATGTAAGAAAATGAGACGTAAGACATAAGGTATGCTTATGCCTTGCGGTGATAATTCCAAGTACCAATTCTTCCATGTGGTTGCGTTTTGACATCATCAAAACACGCGTATATAGTATATAAGGCTTTGTCCTCACAACACTGGCTTATCTAACTTGTTTGAAAGGGTTGTGATTTCCTCACTCCTTGGTTGGTGAGGGGTAACCATTGTAGTTTCACGTCCCTTGACCTCCTGATGTGTGAGGGATACAAAAGTGATTAATCCTCGAATGGGACACTCCTTTCGAAATTTGAACACTTGGACAACTTAACTGAATACTACCCTGCCCCAAGTTAAGATTGACGGTTTTTTCGCATGAAAAGAAACTCCTACTTCTATGCTTAAAGGGGTTAGTGAGGGTCTATCTCCCTTATATCTCCGGTGTTTGGGAGTTGAAACAATGTATGTACATCATCAACAAGGTTTTATCCAAAAGCATATAACCAAAGACTTTTGCGTTTTTATTTCGTCATCCTCCCTCAAAGAGTTTAAGCAAGAAAGTTGATATTGTAACGCATACAAACATTTATATGAGTAAATAAAAATAGAATACTTTAAGAAAAACATACTCATTGCATTAAAATCATCATTCAAAAACAAACAAGTTTTTACATGCAAACAGAGCATTAACAAACAATGAAAAATACAAATGAAAATACAGTAAAGAAACTAATGATTTCCATTGTTGAGGAGGCCTGACTCTGTTTAGACTTATTGCTTCTGATGATGTCCTTGCACTCTCAAGTGCTCGCTTGGGAAGCTTTAATTAATGCGTAGACCATCTGCAGTGATAGCAATGACCTTTGATTCACTTAAATTCAGCGCCTTATCTTGAGCACCTTAAAATTTTCAATAGAATGCCCCTGTGCCCCAGCATGGTAGTCACATCGGGAGTTGGCATTAAACCTCGATGGATATGGAGGAATGACTAGATTTGCTTTCTTCAGCACTATTAATCCTCTTTTGAACAAATCTGGCAATACCTAACTGTATGACATCGGTAGCAAAGAAAACTATCTCCCTGGCTTTCTTGACCTTTGTTGTTTCTTCTGGAAGATTGTCTGCTGCTGATACTGATTTGGGCGTTCCTCTCGTTCGAGAACTTTCCTCCTCAGACCTGGTCAAGGAACAAGCAACAATTGTGAATATGCAGATTCTGAAACCAAGGACTGCAAGATATGCCCCTTACTTGATGCAGCTTCAGGAGAGAAAACAAGGATATTCACTTCTTTCGCAGCAACTGGAATAAGACCACCTTGTATGTGTTGCACCCCAAAATTTGACCAACATTTATTTATCTATCAAGACTTGTATGAGACTTTGAAGCTAGCCAAGGGGGCTATTCAAATGTTCAAAGGTTGATACCTTTGTCAGAGAACTCAAGAGATCCTCAGAGGAATTGGTTGAAACCAAAGTTGTGTGCCTCATAACTTGAGAGTTGTGGGTGCTCCTCAGATGATTCTGAGACTATGAGGATAGACTTGAAGCTTTGAGAAAGCTTATGAGATGTCTTGAAAGCCATCATGAATCCTAGAGAGGTCATTGTACAAGAATTCAGAAGATTCAACCATGAGTGGTAGAATTAGGGTTTGACTGGGTCAACCCTAGGTCAACTGATGATTTGGAGAGGGTTGAGACCTAATCCAAGAGTCATGTGATCATGGAATGATGTATTGAGATGTTATAAGTAGGATTCCTAGACTAACTCATCATGATTGAGGAGTTTGAGAAGTTTTCAGCTAGGGTTTCTAAGGATTGACAGTGTAAAATCCCCTAGTTTGATCCCTATCTTCCAGGCAGTTTTAGCTCAAGATGTGATTGTCATCTCATCTTCCCCACAACATGAATGTTGTATAGCATGTTCTTAGATTTAATTTGAGTAGTAGAAGTACTTTATAGGATTTGTGGAGCTCAAGTTATGGTTTTGACAAATTACAGGTCATCTGAGGTATGTGAATCTGGGTCCTTGAAAGTCACCCAACTTGCAGACAACTTTTTCCCTAGTATGATGATTCCTATGGATTCTTGGTCAACATTAATGTTTAAGAGCATCTTCTTAGCTTTCTAGATAGTACTAGAAGTCCTTGATAGGATTTGTAGAACTCAACTTATGGCTTTGACAAGCCAAGGGCATTTTGGTCATTTGGAAGTTATAGGTCATTTCAAGCATAAGGCCATATCTCCTACTTCCAAGCTTCAAATGGAAAAATCTTCAACATCAAACTTGCTTAGAATGATGTTTTAAGGCTAGTAGGGTGGTCATGAGATGTTGAAAAGGCTCATATCAAAAAGTGATAAAAATGACCTAAAAATGAGGCATAAGTTAATTCAAGTGAAGTTGAAAATCATAAATCATAAGCTATAAGTCCAAACCATGTCATATAATAGGTCATTTTGACTCCAAATGACTTTCTAAGAACAATGTTTCAGCCACAATTTTTATTTGAGGCTTGCATCATAGGGTTGCTTTGTAATTGGATTGCTTGCATATTAGGGTACCAAACCAAAACAAGGAAAAACTCAATAAACAAGGAAGATGTGCATTGTATCTCATCCAAAATATCATGTGGGGATAAAATCAAGTTGGTTACAAAGGTTACAAGGGTTTTTGCATGAGATACCATGTTATGAGAAATGAAAATGCAAATTACCATGGCATGAAAAGATGAAGTTCTCACTAGATGATCCTAGATGGTTCTAGAGGTTTCTAAACCTCTCTATATAATGAGTGCAACTTGCATTGAGGCAAGGTTGGTGTTGGTTGGTGTTAATTGGTGTAGAGAAGAGAGATTGAAATCCAAATTCCTCCATTGCAAGTCATATTCAAACTTCATATTCTTCTTCATTGCTATCTCATTTTTCTTCACAAACCTTCTCCATAGATATTTCTGAGTGTGTTCATACTGATTTGAAGATCCATCCATGAAGAATTGAAGGTGTTTCATTGGAAATTGCAAGGAAGCAAATCTCATTGGATCTTGAAGTACAAGCTCTCTCCTCCAAATCTTTTGCGAACAGAAGAAGATTCATCATCTAGGGAGCATTCTTGAAGAATTGCAAGGCTTGAATTGGAGATCTACCATTACTACCAATCCAAGAAGCCAGGTATGCAAAACCATTTCTACACCCTTATCTAGGCATGGCTAGGGTAATTTATTAGTTTAGATTGGTTAGAGACAATTAGGTGATCAATTTTGATGAGTTTGGGAGCATTTGGTGAAGTTTCAACTATGGAGGTCAATTCTTGGATGAGCTAGAACGTGTGATTTAATGAGTTACAATGCAAGATTAATAGATGATTTTGATTAGGGGAACATGAGGATCATTTTGATACCAAGAATTCTGAGTTTGGTTGAAGTGGAAAACTGATGATATTTTGAGGTTCATGGAGTCTCCCATTCGGGTTGCATGATTTAGGCCATGTTAATGGAAACTAGCACCATAGTTATGTTCAGCGGAAAAAATAGATCAATTTTGGTTTTTACATGTTGAGAATTGGTGGAGAAACGAAGGCATACGAATTAGTGGAAGGTTGTTGCATGGAGTGTGTTTTCATGGTGACTCTGCAAACCCTAGGGCGAGAGGAAGAAGATAATTCACGGACCGTCAGATCACGCATGACCATTTGACTTGAGGAACTATCCAATGGCTGAGATTTGAAACGAAAATGAGAGGGAAGTCTTAGCCATGAAACGCGGCGTTTCATTAAAACGCCAATTCTGGGCTTAAGTAATATTTGCTATACCCACCCCCATCAAGCCCAATTGCATGATTTACACTATATTGCATTGCTTAATACACCACATCTTTTTCTTTTTATTTTGATTTTCCAATTGTTTTTTCTGAAAGAAAATGGGCCCAGGCGCGTTGCTTGTTACACCCCCAGTATGGGCCCAAATCAGTTTATAACTGCATATTGTTGCTTAATGCACCGCCAGTTTTGTATTTTCTTTAGATTTTTTTTAATTGTTTTTTCTGAATTAAAATGGGCCCAGTCGCATTTCTTTTCAGACCCCCCATTCTGGGCCCATGTGTGATTCTAACTGGATTTTATTTCTAGCTGCACCCCATTTGCATATTGTCATATTATTTTCTCCATTTTTTCTCATATTTTAGAAAATCCATATTAAATAGAAAAATTAATATTTTTTCATGGGAGTTTTTCCTCCCTTTTCATATTTTTGTCTATAAAAATATAAAATGAAAACATTTTGCATCTCATGCATTTTTATATTTTTTGCATATTTTTCTATTTTAATTGCTTTTTAATGCTTTTATGTTGATACCTTAATTTGTAGATTTTAGTTTAGGTAGATCCCTTTAAGTTTTTAGGTCAATCTTTTTAGGGTAATTAGATGTATGTTTTAGGTTCCCCCTGTATTAATTCCATATTTTTGTGATGATGTTTAGGATAATTTTGATTAGATGCTACTAGGTTGTGTAGAATTAGGTTAAAACTTCAACATAGGTCCATAATAACTTTAGATATTGGGTTTTTAGGGCAATTTAGACTATGGGGCATATATGGGTATTAAGGTTAGGTATGTAGGATCCCTTAGAAATTATATTAGGATTTAATATAATAGTATGCTATTTTTAGTTAATTTTTGTATTGGTTGATTGTTTGTGTTGCCTTTAGGGCATGTTTGTTTAGTTGCTTTGCTTTGTGGGCTTGGAAAGCTTGGTATCTCATTGTGGAGCATTGAGGAGCATAGTAGGAGACTTTAAGATGCATTGAGGAGCTTGAGAGCTTGTTTTTAGTTGTTTTTGTTGTTTTAGGGTTAGGGATTAGGAAGAGTCTAGATGTAGATAACTTCTTTCTCAAACATGGATGGTATCATTCACCTCCATTCCTCCCTATGATTCAAAGACCTTCCATGGTATACACCTCTCTCCTTTGGAGGGATAAGTGATGTACCTAGGAAGTAGAACTTTTGAGGGAACCATTCCTTTGATGTTGAACCCTTATAGGTCACCTTTGGTGATCAAATAAGCAGTTCAATATCCCCCAGCTTATCCAGTAAGTGATTCTCTCTGGTTTGATTGTCTTGAGAGAGGTTGAGCCTGAGCATGAAAATGAAGACTTCATTGAAGAGTATTGAAGAGGATGAATCCTTGAGTATTGCTATTCCAGCTGAAGTTTGAAGAGCATGAAGATCAAGTTGATACTTGAAGATCCCTGAAGATTAGGTGAAGCCTGAAGGTGGAGCTGATCAAGAAGCTGAAGCTTAAGGGAGAAGATGAGTTGAGACTCATGTTGTAGGGTTGAAACCTGGAAAAGCAAACTGATGTTTGTCAAGAGTGATTGAAGTCTGAAGACTGAGTTGCTGTTGGAAAAGCTGAAGCTTGGAGTTGAGAGGGGAGTTGATCTGTTTTCTTCTTTTTTCTTTTCTGTATTGCTGTGTTTTGTTTGACTTGTTTGATGCATTAGATAAGTCCATATTTAGAATAGGTAGAATCTAGGAGCATGATTGCATTAGAGGTTGAGTTGCTCCCTCTGCTTGTATTGTTACTGCGTGGCTTTGCTTGCGGATATTCGGTAGAGCCCAGCTCCCTTGCCCATGTGGTTTGTTTGCCTGATGGCATTTCATTTTATATGTATGATTGCAGTTTACTGTTTATTGCTTGATAGCATGTTGTTTATATTTCAGTATGATTACTGTTATTTCATTCTGGCTTGAGGTTGAGATGAGCTTGTGGAGGCTGAAGCCCCACACACATTTCCTCCCTCACTTGCATTGCATGCATTTTACTGTTAAGCTGATGCTTTGTCTATTTTGGTGTATCATTGACATGATCCCTTAGGACTCTCATTTCCTTTGATAAGGATTTGATGATAGAATTTTAGGTTGAAACCTATGCATGACAACTTCTAGGAGTTCCCTGTTCAAACCTCAACCATAGGATGAATCCATGGCATGATAACAGTAGGACTTGATAGTCTCCCTCCTAGTTGGGCCTGTTCTCTTCTCATCTCAAAACACTTTAAGATACAGTAATCATGCATGGCTTCTTTCGTACGTTACGAGCCTTAAGCTATCTGAGAAAGGATTATGGGAGAGTTTCTTTTCCACAGTCTGGATGTTTAGTATGGTACCCTTTGGGTGACATGCGACGCATTCACTCTCAGGTCATAGTCTCTAGTGCGGTTGAAATCGCAAACACAATAAAAAATACTTCTTTCATAAAAGACAGGAAATAAACCGTAGTTTCCCGAACTACGTGAGCTCTGATCTCTCATACCTGTTGAGAGTACGTAGGCACAAGATGGCGATGTCTTGGCGAGCTACCTTCCCCCATAATCCTTCGTAGGGCGAACTACGTTGACTCTGATTTCTCATTCTCTGATGAGAATACGTAGGCATAAAGTGTGACGCTTTGCCGAGTCATTTTTATTTTCTTTTTTCAGCCAGCCTTGATAGGTAGATAGAATAAAACCAACCCGTCCAAGTAAACACAACAAGAGAGGATCCCGTCGAGTACGACGGACGTGAGGGGTGCTAATACCTTCCCCTTGCGTAACCGACTCCCGAACCCAGACAATGGTTGCGATGACCTTGTCTTACCCTTTCTCGTTAGATTTTTCCGATCGTTTCCTTTCCCGCTCTGAGGGATAAATAACGAAAGGTGGCGACTCTTCTGTTGTGCCGGCACCTTATTTTCGCGCAAGCGACAGCTGGTGACTCTGCTGGGGATCGAACCCAGAATCTCTGGTTCTCCGGTTCCCTATGAGAGTCATTCCTAACGCTTGTATGTTTACTTGTTGGGTTGCGTTTATTTATCGCATTTTACTTCTCGCACTTTATTTCCCACATTTTATTTTCAGTATAATATGATTATTTGTGCTGTTGTGGGATGGGAGTTCTGATGAGTGAGAAGTCAGACCCAGGCTTGAGTGCACTATAGACTTAGAGTGGAAATTAGTGGGCGCATGCTTGCTTTGCAGGCACTAGTGTCTCATGAAATCCACGCTCAGACGAGGTTCATCCGGTTGGATTCACTTTCAACCCTTTGGGTTGAGACGGTTGCTGGTTTGGTGGATTGTCGACTCTGGGGACCGATCATTTGTGATTCAGCTAAGTGAGGCCGCTTCATGAGCTGGTGATGCCACACCTTCTGGGTATCATATCACCCCTCTTGAAAGTCTGTGACGCTGATGAATGCATAAGATGCCATACCTTGAGTCAGTTTAGGTCCATACCCGTGAGTGGGAGGGTTTTTGCAGGAAACTTGACTTCCAGCCTACCCGATATCTTGGTTTTCTCTCGTCAGAGCAGATTTATCTCGTCAGCAGCGCAGCAGCAATCAGAGCTTTGTGGGGGCTGTGATCCCGTGTTTGTTGCATCTTGCATTGCATTTGCATGAACATTCCTGCATCATGTTGCATGTCATTCGCCAGCTAGTCAGAGCTCTTATCCAGCCGTTGTTTTGATTCTGAAGGTGAGTATTGAAGACGACCAAGGGGTTGAAGCAGATTTGAGCAGATTTGAGCAGATTCAAGCAGTGAAGTCAGTTGACAGTTGCCGGTAGCTATGTCGGAGAGCAACTTCCAGTTTGTTGATACCTTGTCAGGTTTCACTGTGACGTCCAATCCTCTGTATGGATATCCGCATGACGAAGACTTTCCGCAAGTGAACAACCTTACTGCAGCTCAGCTTGTACAGCCTTCTGTTGAAGACCGAGGTCTACGTGAGCAGTTTGTTGTCCGAGGTGAACGTTCTTCTTCTGTTGATATCTCAGACTACCAGGGTTTTGCCTTCCCTGTGCCAAAGTCCCGAAGAGAGGTCCCGACAGTAAAGAATGAAGACCCGTTAACTCCCGTGTATGCTGAAAGGTTTCGTGCATTGGATGAAAGATTCAAAGCCTTGAAAGGTAAAGACGCTGTTAACCCTAGCGCTGCAGACATGTGTCTGGTTCCCGGCCTGGTGTTACCTCCGAAGTTCAGAATGCCGAGGTTCGAAAAGTACAGAGGAGATAGTTGCCCGAAGCAACATTTAGTGATGTTCTGCCGAAGAATGACTTCATTTGTGCACGACGACAAGCTGATGATTCATTGCTTTCAAGATAGTCTGACTAGAGCGTCTCTGAGTTGGTATATGCAGTTAGAGCGTAATCAGATCCGATCATGGGCGGATTTAGCCAATGCCTTTCTGAAGCAGTACGACTACAATCTTGATGAAGCTCCTAGTCACATGCAGCTGCAAGAACTGTCTCAAGGGAACAATGAACCTTTCAGGAAGTATGTTCAGAGATGGAGAGAATTTGCTGCTAGAGTGCAACCACCGCTTCCATACCAAGAGCTAAAAGGCATGTTCGTAAACTCCTTGCAGAGCCCGTACTTCGAAAGAATGCTTGGAGTTGCACCAAACTTCTCTGAGTTGGTAAAGGCAGGAGAACGCATCGAGTATGGTGTAAAGACTAGAAGAATCCAGAATGTTTCAAGCGGTCAGGCTAGCGAAACTGAATCTCTCTGTAGCTTTCAAACTGAAGATGGAATTATGGTCAATGCAGTCCTGACTGATGTTGGGTATCCTCAAGTCGAATCGGTGAAATCTGTTGGTTCTCCGTCTTCTCAGCGGTCAGTATCTTCTGTGTCTCGTTGTTCTGGACAGACAATTGTGCCTTGGGCACCATATCGGGAACCTTATGTTGCTCCTCTTTCAAATCAGCGAGCCCGTGGCTGAGGTTATCAGAATCAGCGTCAGAATCAGAACCGACCTCGTAACAACTTTGAACGAAGGAATGCTCCTTTCCATCCAGTGCCTGTGCCGTATAGCCAGATTCTTCCACATTTGATTCAGAATTCTTTGGTGGAACCTAAAGCTCTCAAGCCTGTGCCAGAGCCTTACCCTCCAGGGTACAATCCTCATGCTCAGTGTGGATACCATGGTGGATCTCCAGGGCATTCAACTGAAGATTGCAAGGCTTTCCAAGCGAAAGTGCAACAGTTGATCGACAAAGGGTGCATTTCCTTTCCAGAGGGAGTTTTGGTTGTGCATGACAACCTCTCAGCTGTTTGAGCTTGCAGATTCAGAGGGTTATTTCCAGAAGCCAGTGGTCCAGACAGGCAGACGTCCTCAGCATTGGCAGTCCTCGAACTTTTTATCATTTGCATTTGTAGTTTCTTTTCTGTTAGTTACTACTTGCTGTTAAACATTGTATGTTTCAAATGGTAATGTTAATAAAGTGACTATGCATTTTTCTGAATTAATCATGCCGTTGTCACTCATTTACTGCATTGCACTGACACTTGCATTTTATTCACTCCACTTTATCACTATGATTAGCGAAGATTGGAGGGAGGATGATGAAACTGAATACTCATAACCGATGATCGTATGCTTTCAGATAAAACCTTGCCGATGACGTACAAGGCATTGTTTCAAATCCCCTAAACACCGGAGAGATAAGGAAGAGAATCCCTTGCTAACCACTTCGAGCCGAGAAGTAGGAGTTTCTTTCGGACTTTTAAACCCTCATATCTTAACCTGGGGCAGGGTACTTGTCAGTTAGCTTGATCGAGCGTTCAAGTCTTATAGGGGAGTGTTGTCTTTCGAGGACCAATCACATCATATTCCTCCCCAGAGGTCGTACCTCGTCAACCACAATGGTTAAACCTCACCAATCAGGAGTGAGGCAGTTATAAACCTCTCGGATGAATCCAGACAACCAGTGTCGCACGACTTGAAAAAAGGAATAAGAAAGCCCGCTAAGTAAAAAAGAAAAAGCTGGAAAGCAAATACTTAGGCAAAAATCAGGGCATCCCGCTGGACTTCAAAAGAAGAATCGAAAAGAACTCTGAAGAGTCAGTCCAGGCAAAAATTAGGGAATCAAAAGAATGAAAAAGAAAGGATTATAAAAAAGAAAAATCCTCGAACAAGGACGAAGTCGTGTAGATATAGACACTGAAACAAAGAAGGAGTAACTGTCACTCCGAAACACCTTGTGAGTTCTTTAACCAGTTGTTCCCAATATTCAACATACCTCTCGAAGAGGCGAGCGCTCGACCCAAGTTAACTGAACTTTAGGATCGGAGATCATCACGTAGAAGGGGTGGGTACAAATCATAATTTGAGCCGAATATCCTTTGTTTCACGAACCGTGAACCCGACCACGATACAACCCTTAAAAGACCTAATTGAGGCAGGGTTTATTCTGAAAGCGCATTACGATAAGGTTGAGTAACCTGACTCCTACATGATTTTCTAATCATATCCTTGTTGTATTTTTCACTGATTGAGTCAGCACTACGTTTGAACTCTGGTTCATTCGTCACTCTCTAGCATGACACGTAAATGAGTGACAGTACAAATGTTTTCAAAAATCTGCATGAACACTGCATTAAAATTACCATTCGTGAATAGACAATTTTAATTGCAGGTCAGTAGTTGATACGAAGGAACTCCAACAGGGAATAGTCAATCAGGACTGAATCGTCAGAAGTCTGGATCAGAATGGTATGCTGCGAAGCCCTGTGAATTTGGGGCATTGACTTCCTGTGAGTTTGGAATCAGTTTGTCTGAGGACAAGTCCCGGAGTATCGGTTGATTATGGGACAGTTTATTCAAGAGGCAGTTGACCAGAAGTTGACCTTCTCGAGACCCAATCGGGGGCAGCTATCCAGAACTCTTGTGATTTGAGGGCAGATCCCTCCAGTGTTCAATCAGGGCATGTTGAGTCGCTCATCGCTCGTTCAGGGGAAAACTACTTCAGAGATATTGAAGCCAACCATGCTGAGAGTTGATTAGTTGAGGATGAATCGTCCCGTTGTGCAGATGTTGGGGCAAGCCACCTGAAGATTGTTTTGTTGCCAACCGCTCTCTGTTCAGAATGAATTTTCCCAAGAGTCGGATTGGGGCAAGTTGAATTGCACTGGGGCAAGTTGTTCAAATGAGTTTGTTCACCTCAGCAAGAGTCGAGTGTAAGGGAATCGTGTCATTACCTAATTGTACCTGGCACGATGATTCCTAGTGACTCGTATGTTGTCACAATCCCCGACACAAGGCTCGAGTGATCCCAGCTCCATGATTGGTATTCTGTATTCCCGGTGTTGATGTTGTTGAATCAGGATTGTTTTCTCAGCAGAGACGTACAGTTTGAGATTGTTTCCCCTGAGCAGTTTGAGACTGCAGCAAATTGAGATGGCATTTATCCCTTATCAGAGTAGGATCAAGATTATCCTCAGCAGGGTCTGATTGATATTCCTGGCAGAGTATGGCCATCCTAAGCATTGAACGTTGATTAGCCTGATGTGCTATTTTCCCAAGTGGGTTGAGACTGAAGCTTTCCCTGACCGGCAGATTTGGGTTTATTTCCCCACAGTGGGAATGATGCAATGTTGTATCCCCACAGAGTCCGAGTGTGACTCCCTTTCCCTCCGAGTCTAGGTCATTGACTCATTCCTCAAGCAGAGGTCGACGGTGATTCCCTCATTGAGTAATCTCTAGACGGGTAGATTTTGATGTCAGCCAGAGAAGAGTTATTTCTCAGCAGATTGCTTCGTACCCCATAAGGACTTAGGGTGTTCAAAAAAGACCATTCAGGGTTGTTTTCCTCAGTGAAGTGAGATTCAAGTTCAGTGATCGATTGTTATCTTCCGCAGAGGTCAGAAGTGTTTCCTTGATAGGATCAGTACATCTCCAACAGAGTTGTACCATGAGTAGCTAAGGATTGATATCCCCAGCAGTGTTGATACACAGGTATTCCTCATCAGACTTGATAGTCCAGCAAGTGTTACCCAGAAGGGCCAGTCTCCGTGAGGCGTATGCAAGATTATTCTCAGCAGATCAGGATTGATATCCCCGAAGCAGGATGATTCCTCTTCCTCCAGCAGAGTTCAGTAGCCTCTCCCTGTAGAGTCTGAACGCAAGATAGTGAGCATTGATATGTCTCCCCAGGCAGAGATGATTCTCTCCCCAAGCAGACGCATCCTAAAGGAACGTCACCTCCTCATCTGAATCACGCGCTGAAGCATGAATTCATCCCCCCACACCGGGTCACAAGTGCAGGTTTCATAGAAATGTTCGGGCGCCGAAGCTCGTGTTCTCCCTCCGCACCAGGTCACAAGTGCAGGTTTCATAGAAATGTTCGGGCGCCGAAGCTCGTGTTTCCCCCAGCACCGGGTCACAAGTGCAGGTTTCATAAAAGTGTTCAAGCGCCGAAGCATGAATGTACTCCCCCGCACCGGGTCACAAGTGCAGGTTTCGTAGGAAACTGTTCGTACGCCGAAGTACGCAACAACTGATCGTGCCAGACTGAAGTCTCCAGCGGAATTGAGATTCCCCACCAAAGTCGTACTCTCTCCCGAAGTCGGATGATTCCCTCTTCCCCAGTAGAATGTTGGAACAGCTGATGTTGTATTCCCCTGCAGAGTTGTACTCTCCCCCAAAGTCGGATGATTCCTTCTTCCCCAGCGGAATTGAAATTCCTCATCAGAGTTATACTCTCCAGTGAAGCAGTTGGGACCATGATTGGTTTTCCCTAGCAGAGCGTTGAACAGCTGATGCTGTATTCCCCTGCAGAGTTGTACTCTCCCCCAAAGTCGGATGATTCCTTCTTCCCCAGCGGAATTGAAATTCCTCATCAGAGTTATACTCTCCAGTGAAGCAGTTGGGACCATGATTGGTTTTCCCTAGCAGAGCGTTGAACAGCTGATGTTGTATTCCCCTGCAGAGTTGTACTCTCCCCCGAAGTCGGATGATTCCTTCTTCCCCAGCGGAATTGAAATTCCTCATCAGAGTTATACTCTCCAGTGAAGCAGTTGGGACCATGATTGGTTTTCCCTAGCAGAGCGTTGAACAGCTGATGCTGTATTTCCCCCAGAGTCGTACTCTCTCCAGCGAAGCAGAATGATTTCTCCTTCCTCAGCCGAGTTTGCAGATACCCAAGAGAGCCGAATCCTTGGAAGTTGATCAGACCATGATTGGTTTTTCCCCAGTGGAGTGTTGAGCAGCTGAAGTTGTTTCCCCACAGAGTTGTCATCCCCAGAAGAGTAGCCGTGACGGCCACGCAGTTTACTCCCGCGATTGATATTGCTTTCCCTCAGCAGGTCCAAGTTCTCGTAGAGCTTCGTCCCCTGCAGCAGTCAACGGGAGTTGTTTTTCCCGCAGCAGTCAACTGAAGTTGTGTCCCCTGCGGAGTCCAATCGAGATTGGTGCGACCATGTTCTCCTCAGCAGGATGATTCCTCTATCTGAGTAGTTCTCTCTCCTCGACAGGAGAATTCCCCCTCGGCATTTATTTTGCTGACGGGATCGCATCATCGTGCATGATTGCATAGCATTTATCATAAATGCATAGCATTTCCACCGTGTGGAGCATGGCGCCGAAGCATATGCATAATAAACATGATCTAGGTTGCTACCGTTCTTGTTTTACAGGTATTCCGCCGAAGGATCAGTTGCTCAGGATGATTCCTGACATTCTCCCCCAACGAAGTCGCTTGCTCAAGATGATTCTTGGGAGCCCCAGCGAAGTCTTCAGTTCAAGATGATTCTTGAATCCCTCAGCAGGGCCACTTGCTTAAGATGATTCTTAAGCTCCCCAGCGCAGTCCCCAGTGAAGGTTGCCCAGGATGATTCCTGAAGCCCCAAGAGAGTCGAGTCCTTGGAAGCTGTTCAAGCCATGATTGGTTTGTCCCCGACAAGAGTCGCCCAGGATGATTCCTGGAATCCCCAACAGAGTGTTCGCTCAGGATGATTCCTGAAAGCTCCGGAATGGTTACCAGTTCAAGATGATTCTTGAAGGTCCCCGGCGGAGTTATTTGTTCAAGATGATTCTTGAAGTCCTCAGCAGAGTTGATTCCTCCAGAATGATTTCTGGACCCCCGGAGCGGAGTTGCTTGATAGTTCTCCAGATTCCCCAGCGGCGAAGCGTCCTCCCCAGCAGGTTTTCTAACGGCGAAGTTGAAATCCTCTTGAAGACTCCATGATTGAAGTATGACCGTGTTAGTGAAGTAGTTATCTCAGTAATGCGGAATGCCTGATGGCATGATCAACCTGATGGTTAAAGTCCGGCTGATGCCCGACAGTGTTCTTTGAGTGCCTGATGGCATGATCGACTATATGCTACCGGTTACCGTGTGACCAACTCCTCAATGGGTTTTCCTCACCCTGACGGCGAGGTCAGATTATGTTTGTTTCCAGCGGCGATGTTGGATATTTGTTTTGACGGCGAGGTCAGATTATGCTCATTTCCAGCGGCGATGTTCGGTGGTTTGTTTTGACGGCGAGGTCAGATTATTTTGGATTCTCCAGCGGCGATGTTGGATGGTTATTTTTGACGGTGAGGTCAGGTCATTTTGGATGTTTGTTTATCCAGCGGCGATGTTGGATGATTGTCTTGGCGGCGAGGTCATATAATGTTGTTTCCAGCGGCGATGTTGGATGGTTGTTTCTGACGGCGATGTCAGGTGAGTCAATTTCTCCAGCGGCGATGTTGGGTGTTTGTTTCCAACGGCGATGTTGGATGTTTGTTTCTGACGGCGAGGTCAGATTATGTTTGTCCCCAACAACGATGTTGGATGTTTGGTTCTCTGGCGGCGATGTCAGGTGATTTAGTTCTCCAGCGGCGATGTTGGGTGTTTCTCAAATTCTTCAATTCTCCAGCGGTGATGTTGGATGTTTGTTTCTGGCGACGATGTCAGTCGATCTAGTTCTCCAGCGGCGATGTTGGGTGTTTTGTTCGATTCTGGTGGCGATGTCGGGTGTTTTAGTTCTCCAGCGGCGATGTTGGATGTTGGTGTGCCAGCGGCGATGTTGGGTATGTTTGTTTCTGACGGCGATGTCAGGTGATTTAGTCTTCCAGCGGCGATGTGGGGTGTTTTGGTTGTCTGATGACAATGTCAGAAAAATTTAATGTGGATAACTGACGGCGATGTCAGATCAGTATTTCTCCAGATAGTTGTCGTGCAGCTATTATTCCAGTTTTTGGAGATTTATCCCCCTCAGAGTACCGTGTGCTCGTGCAGTTGGCAAATTTCCGGGTTTACCGGTATTCAACCGTCTCGCACCTTGATTGGCTGAGAGCCGTTCGCTCCTCACCCAGTCAGGTTCAAGCCGTTTGAATAGGGGCAGCTGTTGCACCCCAAAATTTGACCAACATTTATTTATCTATCAAGACTTGTATGAGACTTTGAAGCTAGCCAAGTGGGCTATTCAAATGTTCAAAGGTTGATACCTTTGTCAGAGAACTCAAGAGATCCTCATAGGAATTGGTTGAAACCAAAGTTGTGTGCCTCATAACTTGAGAGTTGTGGGTGCTCCTCAGATGATTCTGAGACTATGAGGATAGACTTGAAGCTTTGAGAAAGCTTATGAGATGTCTTGAAAGCCATCATGAAGCCTAGAGAGGTCATTGTACAAGAATTCAGAAGATTCAACCATGAGTGGTGGAATTAGGGTTTGACTGGGTCAACCCTAGGTCAACTGATGATTTGGAGAGGGTTGAGACCTAATCCAAGAGCCATGTGATCATGGAATGATGTATTGAGATTTTATAAGGAGGATTCCTAGACCAACTCATCATGATTGAGGAGTTTGAGAAGTTTTAAGCTAGGGTTTCTAAGGATTGACAGTGTAAAATCCCCTAGTTTGATCCCTATCTTCCAGGCAGTTTTAGCTCAAGATGTGATTGTCATATCATCTTCCCCACAACATGAATGTTGTAGAGCTTGTTCTTAGATTTAATTTGAGTAGTATAAGTCCTTGATAGGATTTGTGGAGCTCAAGTTATGGTTTTGACAAATTACAGGTCATCTGAGGTATGTGAATCTGGGTCCTTGAAAGTCACCCAACTTGCAGACAACTTTTTCCCTAGTAGGATGATTCCTATGGATTCTTGGTCAACGTGAATGTTTAAGAGCATCTTCTTAGCTTTCTAGATAGTACTAGAAGTCCTTGATAGGATTTGTAGAACTCAACTTATGGCTTTGACAAGTCAAGGGCATTTTGGTCATTTGGAAGTTATAGGTCATTTCAAGCATAAGGCCATATCTCCTACTTCCAAGCTTCAAATGGAAAAATCTTCAACATAAAACTTGCTTAGAATGATGTTTTAAGGCTAGTAGGTTGGTCATGAGATGTTGAAAAGTCTCATATCAAAAAGTGATAAAAATGGCCTAAAAATGAGGCATAAGTTAATTCAAGTGAAGTTGAAAATCATAAATCATAAGCTATAAGTCCAAACCATGTCATATAATAGGTCATTTTGACTCCAAATGACTTTCTAAGAACAATGGTTCAGCCACAATTTTGATTTGAGGCTTGCATCATAGGGTTTCTTTGTAATTGGATTGCTTGCATATTAGGGTACCAAACCAAAACAAGGAAAAACTCAATAAACAAGGAAGATGTGCATTGTATCTCATCCAAAATATCATGTGGGGATAAAATCAAGTTGGTTACAAAGGTTACAAGGGTTTTTGCATGAGATACCATGTTATGAGAAATGAAAATGCAAATTACCATGGCATGAAAAGATGAAGTTCTCACTAGATGATCCTAGATGGTTCTAGAGGTTTCTAAACCTCTCTATATAATGAGTGCAACTTGCATTAAGGCAAGGTTGGTGTTGGTTGGTGTTAATTGGTGTAGAGAAGAGAGATTGAAATCCAAATTCCTCCATTGCAAGTCATATTCAAACTTCATATTCTTCTTCATTGCTATCTCATTTTTCTTCACAAACCTTCTCCATAGATATTTCTGAGTGTGTTCATACTGATTTGAAGATCCATCCAAGAAGAATTGAAGGTGTTTCATTGGAAATTGCAAGGAAGCAAATCTCATTAGATCTTGAAGTACAAGCTCTCTCCTCCAAATCTTTTGCGAACAGAAGAAGATTCATCATCTAGGGAGCATTCTTGAAGAATTGCAAGGCTTGAATTGGAGATCTACCATCACTACCAATCCAAGAAGCCAGGTATGCAAAACCATTTCTACACCCTTATCTAGGCATGGCTAGGGTAATTTATTTGTTTAGATTGGTTAGAGACAATTAGGTGATCAATTTTGATGAGTTTGGGAGCATTTGGTGAAGTTTCAACTATGGAGGTCAATTCTTGGATGAGCTAGAATGTGTGATTTAATGAGTTACAATGCAAGATTAATAGATGATTTTGATTAGGGGAACATGAGGATCATTTTGATACCAAGAATTCTGAGTTTGGTTGAAGTGGAAAACTGATGATATTTTGAGGTTCATGGAGTCTCCCATTCGGGTTGCATGATTTAGGCCATGTTAATGGAAACTAGCACCATAGTTATGTTCAGCGGAAAAAATAGATCAATTTTGGTTTTTACATGTTGAGAATTGGTGGAGAAACGAAGGCATACGAATTGGTGGAAGGTTGTTGCATGGAGTGTGTTTTCATGGTGACTCTGCAAACCCTAGGGCGAGAGGAAGAAGATAATTCACGGACCGTCAGATCACGCATGACCATTTGACTTGAGGAACTATCCAATGGCTGAGATTTGAAACGAAAATGAGAGGGAAGTCTTAGCCATGAAACGCGGCGTTTCATTAAAACGCCAATTCTGGGCTTAAGTAATATTTGCTATACCCACCCCCATCAAGCCCAATTGCATGATTTACACTATATTGCATTGCTTAATACACCGCATCTTTTTCTTTTTATTTTGATTTTCCAATTGTTTTTTCTGAAAGAAAATGGGCCCAGGCGCGTTGCTTGTTACACCCTCAGTATGGGCCCAAATCAGTTTATAACTGCATATTGTTGCTTAATGCACCGCCAGTTTTGTATTTTCTTTAGATTTTTTTTAATTGTTTTTTCTGAATTAAAATGGGCCCAGGCGCATTTCTTTTCAGACCCCCCATTCTGGGTCCATGTGTGATTCTAACTGGATTTTATTTCTAGCTGCACCCCATTTGCATATTGTCATATTATTTTCTCCATTTTTTCTCATATTTTAGAAAATCCATATTAAATAGAAAAATTAATATTTTTTCATGGGAGTTTTTCCTCCCTTTTCATATTTTTGTCTATAAAAATATAAAATGAAAACATTTTGCATCTCATGCATTTTTATATTTTTTGCATATTTTTCTCTTTTAATTGCTTTTTAATGCTTTTATGTTGATACCTTAATTTGTAGATTTTAGTTTAGGTAGATCCCTTTAGGTTTTTAGGTAAATCTTTTTAGGGTAATTATATGTATGTTTTAGGTTCCCCCTGGATTAATTCCATATTTTTGTGATGATTTTTAGGATAGTTTTGATTAGATGCTACTAGGTTGTGTAGAATTAGGTTAAAACTTCAACATAGGTCCATAATAACTTTAGATATTGGGTTTTTAGGGCAATTTAGACTATGGGGAATATATGGGTATTAAGGGTAGGTATGTAGGATCCCTTAGAAATTATATTAGGATTTAATATAATAGTATTCTATTTTTAGTTGATTTTTGTATTGGTTGATTGTTTGTGTTGCCTTTAGGGCATGTTTGTTTAGTTGCTTTGCTTTGTGGGCTTGGAAAGCTTGGTATCTCATTGTGGAGCATTGAGGAGCATAGTAGGAGACTTTAAGATGCATTGAGGAGCTTGAGAGCTTGTTTTTAGTTGTTTTTTTTGTTTTAGGGTTAGGGATTAGGAAGAGTCTAGATGTAGATAACTTCTTTCTCAAACATGGATGGTATCATTCACCTCCATTCCTCCCTATGATTCAAAGACCTTCTATGGTATACACCTCTCTCCTTTGGAGGGATAAGTGATGTACCTAGGAAGTATAACTTTTGAGGGAACCATTCCTTTGATGTTGAACCCTTATAGGTCACCTTTGGTGATCAAATAAGCAGTTCAATATCCCCCAGCTTATCCAGTAAGTGATTTTCTCTGGTTTGATTGTCTTGAGAGAGGTTGAGCCTGAGCATGAAAATGAAGACTTCATTGAAGAGTATTGAAGAGGATGAATCCTTGAGTATTGCCATTCCAGCTGAAGCTTGAAGAGCATGAAGATCAAGTTGATACTTGAAGATCCCTGAAGATTAGGTGAAGCCTGAAGGTGGAGCTGATCAAGAAGCTGAAGCTTAAGGGAGAAGATGAGTTGAGACTCATGTTGTAGGGTTGAAACCTGGAAAAGCAAACTGATGTTTGTCAAGAGTGATTGAAGTCTGAAGACTGAGTTGCTGTTGGAAAAGCTGAAGCTTGGAGTTGAGAGAGGAGTTGATCTGTTTTCTTCTTTTTTCTTTTCTGTATTGCTGTGTTTTGTTTGACTTGTTTGATGCATTAGATAAGTCCATATCTAGAATAGGTAGAATCTAGGAGCATGATTGCATTAGAGGTTGAGTTGCTCCCTCTGCTTGTATTGTTACTGCGTGGCTTTGCTTGCGGATATTCGGTAGAGCCCAGCTCCCTTGCCCATGTGGTTTGTTTGCCTGATGGCATTTCATTTCATTTTATCTGTATGATTGCAGTTTACTGTTTATTGCTTGATAGCATGTTGTTTATATTTCAGTATGATTACTGTTATTTCATTCTGGCTTGAGGTTGAGATGAGCTTGTGGAGGCTGAAGCCCCACACACATTTCCTCCCTCACTTGCATTGCATGCATTTTACTGTTAAGCTGATGCTTTGTCTGTTTTGGTGTATCATTGACATGATCCCTTAGGACTCTCATTTCCTTTGATAAGGATTTGATGATAGAATTTTAGGTTGAAACCTATGCATGACAACTTCTAGGAGTTCCCTGTTCAAACCTCAACCATAGGATGAATCCATGGCATGATAACAGTAGGACTTGATAGTCTCCCTCCAAGTTGGGCCTGTTCTCTTCTCATCTCAAAACAGTTTAAGATACAGTAATCATGAATGACTTCTTTCGTACGTTACGAGCCTTAAGCTATCTGAGAAAGGATTGTGGGAGAGTTTCTTTTCCACAGTCTGGATGTTTAGTATGGTACCCTTTGGGTGACATGCGACGCATTCACTCTCAGGTCATAGTCTTTAGTGCGGTTGAAATCGCAAACACAATAAAAAATACTTCTTTCGTAAAAGACAGGAAATAAACCGTAGTTTCCCGAACTACGTGAGCTCTGATCTCTCATACCTGTTGAGAGTACGTAGGCACAAGATGGCGATGTCTTGGCGAGCTACCTTCCCCCATAATCCTTCGTAGGCCGAACTACGTTGACTCTGATTTCTCATTCTCTGATGAGAATACGTAGGCATAAAGTGCGACGCTTTGCCGAGTCATTTTTCTTTTCTTTTTTCAGCCAGCCTTGATAGGTAGATAGAATAAAACCAACCCGTCCAAGTAAACACAACAAGCGAGGATCCTGTCGAGTACGACGGACGTGAGAGGTGCTAATACCTTCCCCTTGCATAACCGACTCCCGAACCCAGACAATGGTTGCGATGACCTTGTCTTACCCTTTCTCGTTAGGTTTTTCCGATCGTTTCCTTTCCCGTTCTGAGGGATAAATAACGAACGGTGGCGACTCTTCTATTGTGTCGGCACCTTATTTTCGCACAAGCGACAGTATGCTCACGCTACCCGGCGTGAACTCAATTGCCTTTGCATCAATCAAATCCTGGACTTGATGCTTAAAGGCCTTGCATTTCTCCATATTATGCCCCATAATGGAAATCACAATGGGCACTTGCATCATTACCTGGTGGGGGCTTACCAACAAGAGGAGTTAAAGTCCTTAGTTGAACCAAATGAAGCTAAATTAAACATGGCAACAGGTGAGCATAAGGCATAAGGAGTTGACCAAAGATTCTTTCAGGCTGCTTCAGCCTCTGTGCATACTTCTTAATCTTTGGATTGTCTGGGGAAATAGGAGATAGTTGTTGATGAGGAAATTCTGGAACCCCATGTTGTGCAAAAAGTATGTGAGGCACATTACGCTTTGGGAGAGATCCCACAAGCAAGGGAGGAATAAAAATTTGTGTTGCAGCCTCAAGCATATGATTGCCTTCCTTTATTAACACATTTCTCATGACTTCCATGATCAGGCCCATCTAAGTCTTCACTTGATGGACTTCCTCCCTCAGCATCTTCTGATCCTGAGACAAAGCTTGCATGTCCACCATGAACTGCCCCATTTAGCTTCATATTTCCTTCAACTCTGCTTGAATCTTATCCATAGTCAACTTCTAGTTTCTTTGAAAAGTTAAGTCTGAAATTCTGAAGAAAACCATATCAGGATGAGAAGGCCAGTCCCGAACACCTGTTATGCCATGAAAATGCATGAATGTATGCAAATGCCATGCTTAATTATTTACAAGGAATCTACCTGCTTTGATTCAAGTTTTACACAAAAGAACCACAAGAAATAGATGGACAGCTCAACTATGAGATCCAAAGTTAATATTCTTGGAAATAAATGAGCATGGATGCCAGAATGCAAACATGTTATAATGATATGGATGCAGAGACACGGGATTAAAGCTTCTATAAATTTTGAACAACTGCTATGCTGCTGAATGAGTGGGTTCATAATTCTGCTCTAACGAGAAATCCAGAATACTAGAATAATCAGAATACCGAGTTCATAAGTTCACACTAATTAGAAAACCAGAAATTCGGGTAGGTTGAAAGTCAAGGTTTCCTGCAAAACTCGCCCCCTCTCACATGTTGGTTCTAGTCTTGGACATGGCATCTTGGCAGGTCCTCAGTATCATGGACGCTCAGGACGAGAAATGATGATACGCTCACTATTTTTGGTTTGGCATCATCATCAATCAAGGAGGCCTCAACTGATTTACCATGAACGGTCTCCAGAGTCATAAGCCTCATCTGGATGAGAACCTCAAGCCAATAGTACGTGTCAAACACCACGCAAGTCAACAAGAGCCCACTCTAATCCTATGTGTGTACTCGAGCCTGGGTACTGGGCTACTCTCACGTGGAACAAACCCACCCACCAACACAGCAGCAGCAGGGCAATATGACAATAGTAATCAAATGCAAACAATACAGATGCAATAATAAACAACAACAATGTACATAAAATTATAAAACGTAAACACCCAATGAACAAAAATAGACAAGCGCTAGGATTGACTCACATAGTCTACATTTATCCCCAACAGAGTCATCAGCTCTTGTAAGTGCAAAAAATCACCGGTAGAAAAAACAAAAGAGTCGCCATCGAATGTTATTTATCCATACAGGGGAAAGGAAACGATCAAAGAAAACCTCAAAAAGGGAGAAGACATGGTCTCCTAACCAAATCCTGGGTTCGAGAGTCGATTACGCGATAGGAAGGTATTAGCACCCCCTCGCGTCTGTTGTACTCAACGGGATCTATGCTTGTTGTCCAATCAAAGGGTGTGTTATCTAAAGCTCTACTGCTAAACGAAAATGGGAAAGGAAAAATAAAAAGGAGACTTGATAGGACTTCGTCGTCCTAGGCCTACGTATTCCGTCGTGCAATGGGAAAGTTAGAGTCAATGTAGTTCAGAGGACTACGGGTGGAAGGGTGCTCGCCCACGTATCTTTATTCAGACGAGATTGAGGAAATCAGAGCATTCGTAGTTCGTGGGCACGACCACAAGTTGGTTAAAGTATTTTTTATGAGCGATACTAAGTTCACGTTCTAGCAGTTAGGGTCAATGCCTGTTTGCGATAAAACGGAAATAACATGCTCTTTCTGAAAAAAAGAGTTTAAAGGGACAATCCCGAAGGACAAAATGATTTGAATTTGTTTGAAGAGTTTTAAAGGAGTGCATTGACTTTGTTTGAGATGTGCATTGCACTAAAGTCTATGATGTAGGATCGAATACTTTACGCTAAAGATCCAAATGTTTCGCGCGCAAAGCACCCTAAGATGAAAATAGAAATGCATCCTCTCATCTTTTCCAAAGTTCTTAAGGCTCGTGACGCACTATACACATTGTATTTATTACGCGTTTTGAAATTGATTTAAGAGAGAGAAGACAAAGACACAACACACACTCTAAGGGAGACTTGACCCTAGATGTCATCATGCAATGCGATCCTAAGGTTAGGATTAGAAGGGGAAACTACACTTAAAATTATCATGCAAAGGATTCAAACCTAAAGTATACCTTTAATTCAATTTAACCAAATTAAACAATTCAATTAGATTGAATCAAAGTATTCCTAATGGGACATGCTTCAAGCAATCATAAAAATATCACAAGATCACAAGAACTCAAGTAATTAATCAAAAATCAAGGCATCATCATCAAGTGTCATCCCACACAATTTCAAATTCATAAGGATGAAAATAAAGTGTAAAATCAACTATATTAAATCAGCTTCCAAACAGAGAATAGATGAAATAAAATGAAAGGAAATTAAATTTCACGCAATTTGAAAAAAAGAAAATCTAAAAAATTATTTAAGATGAAAAAGTTATGATTAGATGAAAATAAGGGTGAAAATAGAAACTAGGGAGTAGTCATGGTCGTCCGATCAGGATTGCTAGCAGATATGATGGTTATGATCATGTTGCGCACTACACATGCAACAAATGGAATCATTCTATTTTGTCTTATGCTTATTTTGTCCTATTTGCTGGAGACGTGTCAACTAACTGTGTAGTCTGAACTTTATTCACATTTGTTCATTAATTAATGCATCTATTCATGATTTTTGATCTACTAAAAATTAATAAATCAAAAATTAAATATGTACATTATATATCACCGAACTCGATTTTTTGCGAAGAATCCAAATACGTGATCAGTTTTTGCAAATGAGCCACGAATTTTAAAGAATCGGGAGACAACGTGAAAAACAAAGTATGTGAATAATCGATCAATTCGCATTCGTTAAAATGTTTTGTAAAAAGGAAATTACATATTCAAAATCGTGACAAGAAACTAATTCTAATGATATATCCACATGCAATTAACCATCAAGAATTGAAAAATCATTATTTTTAAGATTATGTGTTTTACGGAAAAATAAGTTATTGTCCAATAAGCAATTCCAAAACAATAGTTTAAGTTAAATCAACCACCAAACCTACAATAATTCATGGCAAGAATACATAAGAGATAAATAATTACTGACGGAGCAGAGGTTTGCTCCAGTTAGTGTTGAAATTCGGCGTTTCGAAGCAGATATAATACAAAAAACTTCAAGAATAATCTCCAACTAGCTTTCAAGAATTGATTATTAGAAAATGAAAATTAGGAGGTGATAGAAAAGTGATTCATGCTTGAATCTTGATGAAATTGTTGAAAATTGATGAATGCTTGAATCGTTGAGTGATGATGAACCTTGAATTGTTGAATGTTTGTGGTTAAGTTTCGCAAAATATAGAATTTCAATGTGAAACTCTAGATGGTGATGATGATGAACTTTGGTGTAGGTTATGGAAAATGGTAAAAAGGTTGAGAGAAAAGTTAGAGGTTAGAAGCAAAAATGGTTCAAAGTGGTTAACCCTAAAAATTAGGGGAAAAAGAAAGTTTATATAGATTTTTTTGGTTAATTGTG
The DNA here is from genome assembly GCA_963859935.3 of Lathyrus sativus. Lineage (NCBI taxonomy): Eukaryota > Viridiplantae > Streptophyta > Magnoliopsida > Fabales > Fabaceae > Lathyrus > Lathyrus sativus. The sequence continues at coordinate 111,825,351 of OZ012735.1, forward strand.
GTTCATTGGATTGTGATCTAAGTCACTAATTTATAAACGGTTAGGAATTAATCTAAATGTTAGTTGCAAATCACGATTCTTAACCATTAGATTAATTGTTATCGATGGTTGAGGTTTGATGAAAAAATGGTTTGATTTTGTGTTAGTTTGTGAATTTTAAGGAATTTAAAGTTAGTTAGGAGGTTTTATGGCAAATGGGTAGAATGCCTGGGTTTGTGTTAAAATAGGTAACTAAGGGTATTTAGATGCAAGACATGTTTGATTTTAGCATAAGTACCAAGTTTAGGGGTAAGGTGAATGGCCATTTGGTTAAAACTTGAAATTGACTTAAATTTACATTGATTTTACTTTGGATTTTTTCCGCTTTTTTCATGCATTTTTTATGAATCAAACTATGGACTTAACTGCTTTTGAGGATGGTTCTAGGAAAATTCGAGAATAAAAATCGAGTTGATGGTCAAAAGTTGACCAAAAAGTCAACTTTACCATATTGATGTAATTTTTTATTCTCTTTCCTCGTAATCCATTCTTTCAACTTGTATGCCAATTGATAAACATTGTGCCATGAATTTCCAGTAAATGAATGAAATCTTGTTATTCCCACTTTGCCCCTTTTCTTTGAATTTAAGCAAACTTCTGAATGGAGTGACAATTAATCGAATCTCTCAACTAACCATGAATCTCAAATAAATATGTGATCCGCACCAATATGGGAAATAAATCCGGATAATTACCATATAAGATCTGCCTTGAAAATCCCTTTAAACCGATAAAATCCACCATTATCGAACATTGGCCTAATGATTGTGCTATGCAAAATGTAATGAATTGTATGTTAAATGTATGACCTAATGAAGGGTATGTACATGAGGAATATGAGATGCATAAGCCAGTTAATAAAAAATAAGAGGGAAAATTTTGGGTGCAACACCCATGTGTACACAAAAGTAGTCCCAAGACCTGGCTGACCAAATGCCTGGCCTAGAATTTCAAATCTTGACCTCAACTTCGATTCAATGCCATTTTCATTCTAAGCATACTTTTGAGGTGGTTTTTTTTGCATTTGATTCTTTTCCATGAGAAGATCATTTGGCACAAATAAAATTCAAGAACGCACGAGTGCATTCCATTTAGCCTAAGTTCAAACATGGTGTCATGAACTCTATTCCCCATGCAAGTTTCAGGTCACAATTTTCAATCCAATCTTAATATGGGACCACAAGCACAAGTGCAACACCTTTTTGAACCAAAAATGCATGCAAACAAACACAAAACGACTAGGTTTCATGTCTAAGTCATGATTTTAATCACTCATATCACATGCTTTGCAAATCACCAAAGTTCTGACCTAATTCACAAATTTGAGATCCCTTTCACACGTATAAGATGCTCAACACTTTTCATATAAATAGAGGAAGCTTTTTTTTTTTCATTTCCAAGGTTTAAAAGCCAAAGAAACTCTACAACCATTTGAACCTGATACCTCCAAAAACCAGAAATTTATTTTCTCAATTCAAGCTTGTCTTGCTTCGTTTCTTCGCCCATAATCACTCATTAGCGCCTTTTGAAGCTAAATGAACCATTTTCGTGCTTTGAACTTTATGAATCAAGCTCTACACTTCCACCATTGTTGACCTTCGAAGCTTCAACTGAAAAGGTAGTTACAATTATCATTTTAGAGAAAACAAGTTACCAGTATTTTTGTCTTGTTCCACTGATCAAAATCCCTTTATCACCTTGAATATATATTATGTATCCATCATTTAATTCACTTTGAATAACTAGGGTGGGTCACGTGGTTGAGGAAACCCTCTATGCTCAAAGCAAATCAGTTGCTATGATGCAGAGAGACATGAACGATGATGTATTGCTCACTTGAGTCCATGCTTGATTCTAGCTAAAAACACGAGTTCATGGATTTGCAAAATCAAGCTGAAGGTTGAAGATAAATTTGCTTTGTGCGCTTTGGTGCCAAATTCAAATCCTGACCAATAGAAACCTGACGCGCAACTAGTCGTTGTTCTTTTTCGTTTTAAATTGTTTTTATTTTCTTTTTCTTTTCTGATTTAATTTTATATAAATTTTAATGTTTTTTTACTCCAATTATTTTTCATAATTTCATTAAAATATTTTCTACCACATACATTTTTTGCATAATTTTTAAAAATCATTTTGCATTTAATTCATATTTTCTTCTATTTTTCATTTAATTTCCATTTTCAATTTTATTTTTTTTATCATTTTCAAACATTTTTGCATCCAACTTTTAAGATCCTTTTATTTGCAATATTTTGGACTTCTCCGAATTTTATCCACCATTTGTTTTGCATTTTGATGCTTCTTTTAGATTTTTCTTTTAATTTCCATTTTTAATCATTTTATAAATAATTTGTTTTGATTTTCTTTCATTTTTTAAATATTTGTGATTTGGCTTTTGATGATTGTTTGGTTGATTATGTGTGCAACATTTCAAATCCTTGAGTGATGATCTATTGGTTGATTCAACCTTCTCTGATTCAAACTTGTTTATAAATGATCATTTGATCATTTATGGTACTTTGAGCCTTTGGCTTGTTGATAAATGATTAAATACATGAGTTCCCTTAATATTTCATCTCTCCTTCTTCTCCTTCTTCTTTTGTTTCTTCATTGTGTTACATATTTTAGGAGAATAACTTTGTGTTATTTCTCTAACATATTTGACACAAATTGTTATTGACTTATCTCAGATAGGTGTGACTTCTATATAAGTCCACTTACGATTGCTTAACATAGCGCTAAATTGTCCCGACTTGATTAAATTCTCATTAATGCTAGAAAAAATTGACATATTAATTGTGCTAACATCTAACATTTATGTTATGCTCTTTACATTTATGTCATTTACATTTATGTCATTTCTACAGTTTTTCCTTTTATTTTTTCTCTTTATTTTATGCTTTATTGCTTTCTTATCTCAAAATAACAAAAACATCATAAAATGGCTAAAATCCTAAAAATCTTTAACTTGATTTCATGCACTTTGTGTTACTATTCCTTGCTTGAGGAGTATTTTTGACCTTAGACATTAGGACTTGGTATTTCCCTTTACTTGGAGTGACATCAAAGACTTGGTGATCCATTTGAGACCTTATGATCCATCTGAGACATAGTGCTTCATCTAAAAAAATTTGATCTTCAATTCAATATTTTGAGGCACTTTATGGCTTTGTGACCTTGGTTATCCATCTGGTTTTTTCTTTGATATTTATCTATGTCTGTTGCTTGTTCATCTTGTGGCTCAATCCAAAAGAAAATGAATGCTTATTTTCACCATTGTCAAAGGTTTGCCCCTTCTTGTGGTTAGTACACTTGTACACATAAAGGCTTTCACTTGGGCTACCTCACAATGAGACCATTTATTTATGTTGTAGGATAGTTTCTTCATATCCTTCTCACTTCTTAAATTTTCAAAACTTCTCTCTATTTCAAAATCTTCTCTCTTTATGTTGTAGGATAGTTTCTTCATATCCTTCTCACTTCTTAAATTTTTACACTCTTTTCTTTCGTTAAGTGATTTAGAAAATCTTTTCTCAATAAATGCTAATACACTTAAAAATATTCAAACTCTTTTGAAAACTTATAAAAAAGACAAACCTGATCAAACTTCTTTTTGTGCCTTTATGCACTTTTCTTTAAGAGCCTTTTTTTTCAAAGGATTAGATATTAGTCTATTCTTGTAGTAACGCAAAACACTATACATCTACAAGATGCTGAGAAATAATTGACATTTTTCACTTGAATTTTGAGATGTACTTGTGAGAAAGTCCAAGTAAAATTTCTCTATATCAAGATGATACATATGCTCATTTCCTCATACTTGTGGGTAGTAAGTTGAGTTTTCCACTCGAATACAACAAAATATCTTTTCAATTAAAATCAATCAACAAACAATCCAACTTATTTATAAACATTGTTTTGCAAATGGTTCCTGTTGAGTACAACGGATGTAAGGGGTGCTAATGTCTTCCCCCTGTATAACCAACCCCCGTATCCAAATCTCTCTTTTTTAGCTTTTTGCTTTTTGTGGGTTTTGTTCGACCTTTTACCTTTATCCTTTGGAAACCATAAAGTTCGGTGGCAACTCTTGCTTTTTTAAGTTAAGTTAATCAATAGCTTAATCTCAATAATTTTCCCCCTGCCATAGTGTCCTCCATATGCCAAGTTATGGAAATGCTAAATAATGTTGTCTACTTCTTTATCTGCAACATATTGTCATACCCTAATTCCGCCCCACTCTTTTTCCATTTTTTTCTTTTCTTTTCTGGCTCAGGATAAATTCATCTGATACACTATGAAAAGTTTCATTTGGTCCACCTTACATTTCATTTTACTTAATGGTTCAAATGTTCTCCATTAATCTTTATATTTTATTGGTTTGTGACTTATAATTAACTATTGATTAACTTTGATCGTTTCAATATTGTTAACCATGCTAGGGCCAATATTGACTTTTATCATTACTGTTGACTTTTTCCACGCATTGACTTTTATCATAATTTTTGACGTCATATTACCATTGACTTTTAATTATTATTGACTTTTTATCATTGATTGGATGTTATTTACTTTGAATTGTTATGAACATTAATCATTGTTTACTATTTCCTTATTATTTTTTCTTTGACCATGCTCTGAATTTTGTTGGATTTTTGAAAAAAAACAAAGGAATATCTTTATTCATGAGTAATCGAAATACATTACAAGCATCAAAAGCTTTATTACAAGGAAAGGGATCAATTACAAGAAAAAACTACAAATTTTGGTATAGTTTACTTTTAGTCAACAGTTGACTTTTTGGACAACTATTGACCATTGACTCGATTATGACTCCTGAATTTTCCTAGACCTATTTTAGAAAGATATGACCAAAATGTCATCATCATTCATCAAAAACCAATTATTCCATGATTATGTTAGAAATGCTAATTTCCAAAAACTTAAGATTTCACCTTCCATCAAGCTTCATTCTCATGGTTTTTTCTTCATTCTTTGAAGTCCTTCAAGCTCAATCTTCCACCACAATTCTCATTTTGCTACAAGGAAGAAGGTACACCAAGTTAGATATTCATATCATGGATTAAAAAAGTCAAAATACTATGGAAAAGTCATTAAAAAAATTGCACTACTTCATGAAAATTCTGCATTATTCCTTAAATTCAATACTTGTTTTTTCAACACTTTCCAACATTGATTCATGGATAATAATTTAGAATTTGATCCATAAATTCACACCATTCAAAAGTGCAATTTTTCAATGCAAAATCACTTCTCAAAAGCACTTAAAGGCGTGGAATAATTCGCCAAAAATTTATGGCAAAAGCATTAAAAATTTCCAAGTTTCATGCATAATCAAGAATAATATTTTTCCTTACATTCTTTTTAACCTTGGTATTATCGGAAGATAAAATATGGACTTCACTGCTACATATTTTTGCTTACAATTAATGACTTTAGTGCGAACTTTATATCTTGGACTCTTACAGAACTTACATTTCTCCAAGGCTCCATCACTAGTACCAAACTCATTGTCATGAAACAACATGCAACCACTAATGCAACAATCAATATTTCTTACTTCTAAATCCAACTTCGACACCAACTTCTTTGCATCATAAAAACTTGTAGGCAGGTTATCTTTCGTAGGAGTCGCGTCGAGCATCATTTTGGCAAAGAATTCCAAACGCTGATGAGTAACATTCCAATTTGACTTGGCGGGCAATAAACTCACACACATTAATAATTTTTAGTCTTACGACCCCTCAAACAACAACGTGTTCATCTCATTCAACTATTGATAAAATCTTTGCAATTGCTCGTTCGACAACTCTTCCTCATCAAAATCTTGAGGTTCATCGTAGGTCACGTTCACACCAAAAGTATCGCCCACCATCTCACTGATCAGATTAAATTTTTCCCATATTCTTCCGATGATCAACTACTTGAAGCATGCATATTATTGGTCTCTGGTACGTTACTCGGAAGTTCTTCTCCATTATAGGTTCAAACCCAATAATTTTCAATGAAACTCCTTCTCTTCAAATGACGTTCTACTTCCTTTGGGCCACTAACTATAGGTCTACATTCACATTTAAGCCAAGGACATCTAACTCCTCCTTCACTTCAACAACATTCCTGAGTAAATGGCCACATGATAAACCTTTTAACTTCTTCCTCAAAATTTGGTTTAAGTACGCGTCTTCCTGGATACAACCTATCGTACATCCAACTACGATAGTAACGATAATATTTCATATTGCACATTTATACAATTATTGCATTTTTAATTACAAATGTGATTTTAACATATAAATCCATTTCGAGAATTTTGATAAAACATTAACTACAAGTATTAGCTAACTTAATATTATTCTTAAACATAAACTTATATTAACTAGAAACTACTTTTCATACAAACAAATTTTCTGCTATTGTGTGTGTGTGTGTGTATATATATATATATATATATATATATATATATATATATATATATATATATATATATATATATATATATATATATATATATATATATATATATATATATATATATATATATATATATATATATATATATATATATATATATATATATATATATATATATATATATATATATATATATATATATATATATATATATATATATATATATATATATATATATATATATATATATATATATATATATATATATATATATATATATATATATATATATATATATATATATATATATATATATATATATATAATATATATATATATATATATATATATATATATATATATATATATATATATATATATATATATATAAATTTCATACTATTTTGTTTTTTATAAACTTATATAATAAATTTTTTAAGATAAACATAAATATTTTATTTTTATTTTAACTAAACATTTAATAAACATATAATAATTTATGTTTTTTATAAATAACTATTGGATTCTATTTTAATATATAAATTGCTTAAATATCTCAATGTTGATAAAAAAAATGATTCTTGAAGAAAATTTTTTAACAATGTTAGTTATAAATTAAAAATATCAACACAATATTTAACAAACGAAAAACGAAAAAATGAAAATGAAAATTTTGTCCTATCTTGAAATACCTTTTAATTTAAAGATGAAAATTGAAAGCTGAAATTTAAGAAAGAGGAAAAATGTTGGAAAATGAAAATGGTAGAGGAGGAAAAATTGAAAGAGTAAATTTGAGAAAAAAGTTGAATCTGTGTGTGCGCGCGCACGTACCTGCTTGTGTGTGTGTGTGTGTGTGTGTGTGTGTGTGTGTGTGTGTGTGTGTGTGTGTGTGTGTGAGAGAGAGAGAGAGAGAGAGAGAGAGAGAATCTGGACATAAAAAGAGCAATCAACGACGTGAATTTCACATCGCAGCCTTGCGAAATGAAATTCATGTCGCAACTTCCAACGACTATAAATTGTGACGTGGATAACATGACACTAATAAAGGTGTCAATCAATTGTCCTCCCATCAAATCCTCTCATTCAACTTGTTTTTTATTTTTTAATTTAATGTTGCAACGTGATTTTCACGTCACAATTTAAATTTTGAAAATTTAAATTTTCTCTCATCTGCCAATTTGTGCACGCTTGACTTTTTTATTTTTTATTTTACTTTTCAAGTTGTGACGTGTTTACCATGTCACAACATTTTTTTAAAAATTTATTTCAGTCTTTCCCATGTGCAAATCTGACTCTCAATTTTTTAATAATAAAAACATGTAGCGACGTGATTATCACGTCGCAACTCCATTTTTCTTCTACGTGATTTTTACGTCATTATATCACGTGGTTGGGGAGAAGTTTTCTTGTAGTGTCAGACTAACAGCTTAGAGCATCCATCTTACGTAAAAATACTTCTAGGATACGATTATAACATCGTTCTCTAAAATCAACCAACAAATACTTATTTTCTATTGGTGCAAAGGTAGAATAAATGATGAAAGGTAAAAATATTCTATTAAGAATGACGACAGAAAAACATGATAAAAGTTATAATGATTGTCACCCTATTTATAAACTAAAACTAGGGTTACTAAAACAATAAAATACTAAAATACCCTCTAACAAACTTAGGGGTTAAGAAAAATAGTACAACTAAATAAATATGAATTACTATTAATATTCTAATACCATCCCTTAATTCATATTCCATCAAAACTTGTAACACCAATTCCATCCCTTAGTCTGAGAAATTGATCAGTCTTGATAGCTTTCGTCAGAACATCTGCCAGCTGCTTCTGAGTATTGCAGTGTACAACTTCTAACACTCCACTCTGAACTTGATGTCTCAGAAAATGATATTTGGTCTCAATATGCTTGCTTCTCCCATGCAACACTGGGTTTCTGGCAAGATTGATTGCAGACTTGTTGTCAATCATCAACTTCAGAGGTTTGTCTACTTTAATCTTCAGATCCTGCAACAGATTCAGAATCCACATAGCTTGGCATGCAGTGACAGCACCTGCAATGTATTCAGCTTCACAGGTTGACAACGCCACAACATGTTGCTTCTTGGAACACCAAGAAATGGAACCTCCCAGAAATTTGAACAAGTACCCAGATGTACTTCTTCTGTCAACTCTGTCTCCACACCAATCAGAGTCTGAATAACTCAGAAGTTCTGACTCATTATTTCCTCCAGAGGGAAATAACACTCCATACTTCAGAGTTCCTTTGATATACCTCAGAATCTTGACAGCAGCTTGATAATGGGACCACTTAGGTTTACTCATGAACCTACTAACCATCCCAACTGAGTAGCAAATATCAGGTCTGGTATTGCACAGATACCTCAGAGAACCAACCAACTGTTTGAAGGTTGTAGCGTCCACATCCTTTCCTTCAGAGTCTGAATCCAGTTTCTGATTTGTATCAGAAGGTGTGACAGCCATCTTACAATTCTTCAGATCAAATCTCTTCAGAAGTTCTAATTCATACTTGAGCTGATGCAAAATGATACCTTTCTCAGAATATCTGAACTCCATCCCTAGAAAGTATGTCATTTTGCCTAGATCAGTCATTTCAAATTCATTCATCAGAACTTTCTTGAACTTGGCTATCTCTTGTTCAGAACTTCCAGTCAATAGTATATCATCAACATATAAACATACCAGAGTCATATTGCCTTCAGAAGTATGCTGAACATAGACACCGTACTCCATCTCACATTTCTGAAAACCTTGCTTCTTGAAAAATGAATCAATCTTCTGATTCCAAGCTCTGGGCGCTTGTTTCAATCCATATAGAGCTTTGTATAATCTGTACACCATCCCTTCCTGATTCTTTTTCACAAATCCAGGAGGTTGTGACACGTAAAATTCTTCTTCTAATGGACCGTTCAGAAATGCAGATTTTACATCTAAATGCATCAGAGGCCAATTCCTGTTAGCAGCTATTGCAATCACCATTCTGATTGTTTCATGTCTTGCTACAGGTGCAAACACTTCAGAGTAATCCAGCCCAGGTTTTTGTAGAAATCCTCTGGCTACCAACCTTGCTTTATGTTTGCTAATTGAGCCATCTGGCTTTAACTTCTGCTTGAAAACCCATCTGACGTTGATGGCTTTCTTGTCTTTTGGAAGTTCTGTCAGCTTCCAAGTCTTGTTTCTCTCTATAGCATCAAGTTCTTCTTTCATGGCCTTCAGCCAGAGCTTCTGCTTAAGAGCCTCCTCTATACTTATAGGTTCAGAGTCTACTAACATGGCACACTGAATAACTTCTCCTTCAGAGTCTACTTCAGTGTCTTGCAGCATGTCAAATTCTGCAAATCTTCTGGGAACGCTTCTGATTCTTTGTGGTCTCTGAACTTGTTCAGAGTCTTGAGCTTCAGAGTTTCCAGCTTCAGATGGTTAACTTCCTCTAGAGCTTTGACCATCTTCAAGATCTGGCATATTTTCAGAGTCTTGGCCATCTTCAGAGTCTGAATTTCTACCAAAATCTGGATTACCATCAGAGTCTGGATCATCAGAGTCACCTTCATCTTCTGAGTCTTCTCCAGAGTCAGAATCACTATCAGAGTCAGAATCAACGTCAGAGTTTACTTCAACTTCAGAAATTCTTAACTCTGGCCTTTCTTCAGAAGTTCTAACATCAGAATCAGATTGAGACTTATCCCAATTCCAAACTTCTGATTCCTTCACAATCACATCTCTGCTGAATTCAATTTTGTTGGTTTCTGGACAATAGAGCTTGTATGCACCTGTACTGTGGTACCCTATCAGAATCATCACTTTGCTTCTATCATCCAGCTTCTGTCTTCTGGCTTCTGGAACATGTTTATAGCAAACAGAATCAAACACCTTCAGATGACTAACACTTTGCTTGTCTCCAGTCCACTTCTGCATAGGAACTATTTCCTTCAACTTCTTCGTAGGACATCTATTGAGTACATATGTTGCAGTGGCAACAGCTTCTCCCCAGAGCTTCTGAGGAAGCTTCTTCTCCTTTAGCATGCTTCTCACCATATCAAGCAAAGTACGGTTTCTTCTTTCAGCAAGACCATTGTGTTGAGGGGTATAAGGAGCAGTAACCTCATGCTCAATTCCATTCTCCTCACAGAACATCTGGAACTCTTTGGAGTTATACTCACCTCCACCATCAGTTCTAAGAATCTTCAACTTCTGACCACTCTGATTCTCAGCCTTCATTCTGAACTTCTTGAATTCATCAAACACCTCATGTTTAAATTTAATAAGGGATACCCATGTCATTCTTGTGAATTCATCAACAAACAACACAAAGTATTTATTCCCTCCAATTGATGCTATTGGAAATGGACCACACACATCAGAATGTACAACTCCCAAGGCATGTTTTGCTCTTGGAGCAACTTCTGACGCAAATGGCAAACGTGGTTGTTTTCCTTCCATGCAAACTTTGCATGACTTCTCAGGCTTCTTAATTGCAGGAATTCCATGTACCAGCTTCTTTGAATTCAGATGTTTTAAGCTTCTGAAATTCAAATGACCAAATCTTCTGTGCCACAGCTCACTCTCCTTCTCAACACATGTTGCACTAAGACATTCTGAGTCTGCAGTTCTGACATTCACCTTGAATGTTCTATTCCTTCCCTGTTCTGACTCCATAATCAACTTCTGATTGTAGTCATACAGCTTCAGAAGATTGTCCTTCATGGTAACTGAAAAACCTTTCTCAATTAATTGTCCCACACTCATCAGATTGCTTCTGATGCCAGGTACATACCACACGTTCTGAATCAATGCTGTTTTCCCATTGTTCAGAGTCACTCTGACATTTCCCATACCTTCTGCATTAAGATATTTGACATCAGCACATCTGATCTTTGTTCTCTTTTCAGAGTCAAAGTCAACCAGCCATTTCTTGTTTCCAGTAAGATGATTTGAACAACCAGTGTCCATATACCACCAGTCTGTCAGATCATCAGATTCAGAGGCCATCAATAGCACAGATTCGTCATCAGAACTTCTGGCTATATTTGCTTCTTCTGATTTTCTCTCCTTGTTTGACCAACAATCTCTAGCAAAGTGACCAAACTTCTTACAACAGTAACATTGGATCTTCTTCTTGTCATACTTCTCTTTTCCCTTCTGAGCATTCTTTTGTCTATCAGAGGTTGAGCTTTCTGACTTCTGACCACCATCAGATCTTCTCCTGGCTTCTGACTGCTTCTGATACCTCCTATCAGAAGTTGCTTTCAGAGCCTGCTGCTCTACTTCCCTTTCAGAAGTTCTTTCAGTCAAACGCAACTCTTGCGCTTCTAAACTGCTCTGCAGCTCTTCAATTCTCATGGTACTCATATCTTTGGAATGTTCTATTGCTACCACAATGTAATCAAATTGAGAGGTAAGGGATCTCAATACCTTCTCCATGATTGTTTCTTCAGAAAGAGTTTCTCCACACGTCTTCATCTCATTAGTGATCAGAATCACTCTAGAGATGTATTCAGAAACTTTCTCATTATTCTTCATGTTGAGATTCTCATATTGCTTTCTCAAGGACTGAAGCTTCACCTTCTTCACTGATGTGTCACCACCATAACATCTAACCAGTGTGTCCCACGCAGCCTTTCCTGTCGTTGAATCTGCAATCTTCTCAAACACATTTACATCAACACATTGATGAATAAAGAATAATGCTTTCTGATCCTTCTTCCTTACTTCCTTCTGCGCGTTTTTCTGTTCATCTGTTGCATCTGCTGCTACCGGAACATAACCATCAGTGACAAGATCTAAAACATCTTGAGCACCAAACAGTACACGCATTTGGATCATCCAACGATTCCAGTTTTTACCGTCAAATACTGGAAGCTTGGTGTTCATGTTGCCGTTTCCGTTCATCTTCACCTTGCATAATACACTCAATGTTTCTCACACAGTGTTTCCCAACCCACAGAATTAAAATTCTGATCAGATTTTGTTCAAGATTCAACACGAATCTAAGAATCAAAATCAAACACACAAGACCTCACGTTCACTCGTGTTTCCCGTGTTTCCCAATGAATCCGAACCGGAGCTCTAGATACCAATTGTTGGTGCAAAGGTAGAATAAATGATGAAAGGTAGAAATATTCTATTAAGAATGACGGCAGAAAAACATGATAAAAGTTATAATGATTGTCACCCTATTTATAAACTAAAACTAGGGTTACTAAAACAATAAAATACTAAAATACCCTCTAACAAACTTAGGGGGTTAAGAAAAATAGTACAACTAAATAAATATGAATTACTATTAATATTCTAATATTTTCTACTCCATGAACTACTAAGCTTTGGTTTTCTCTTACACTATAGGAATACATAGGCACAAGATTTCGAAATCTTGGCGAACACATTAATTAAAATGTTATTTTTTCTCTTAGTTAAAATCAATCGCAAGTAACCTTTAGATGATAACACTCTTTCGCACAAAGAACAATTAAAACGTTTTCCGTTGAATACAACGGATGTGAGAGATGTTAATATCTTCTCCTTGCATAACCGATTTGTGCACCATTTTCTATTTCCTTTGGGTTTTATTGATATTTTCCCTTTCTTTTAGAATAAATAAAATTCAGTGATGACTTTGTTGTATTTTCGAGTGTGTGATGCGCTCGGTCGGGTAGTTTTTGTGCTGCAACACACACTTGTGAAGTAAACCATCAGAATTTCTTTTAAACAAGTATGGATGATCCTACAAATGAAAATTTGTTTCTTTATAGAAGTGTTTCCTTTGCTGTCAAGTGTATTCTTATGGTACATTTGTCGCCTTATAATTTGTTATATCCACAAACCAAGAGGTCTTTCATTAATTGTCATTAGCTGCTCGTTAGGAAATGTCTCTATGATACTTTATTTATTTTTGGTCACTTCAACGTTCTCTAACTTGAAGAGGTGATCTTGCAACAATATTTTCTACCCCTTTCTATTCTTTAATTTTCAGATCAAATTCTTACAACAAGAGCACTCGTCGTAGCAATCTTGGTTTTGAGTCACTTTTATTGAATAGTATGATTCGTATTGCCTTTGAATCTATTAAATAGAGACGAAATTTTCTCAAAGCAAATACTACTGTTAGCAATTTTTTTTTAATAATGGTAGTTAACCTTTTTCAGTAGAGAAAAAATTTTACGCGTTGTTGGCCAAATACTACACCAACAATTAATACTTGCATCGCACATAACATCAAAAGATAATTCCCAATTAAATGACACACAATAGCTGGAATACTAAAATTCATCTATAAATTATATGAGTTTTCAATCATGTGAGAAAATATTTAAAATACTAAAATTAATTTAATAGTTTGTTGTCCTTTTACCTTCTATTTAAACTTTATTATCCCAAAGTGAATACTAAAATTAATTTAAAAGATGGCAGCACTAACTCTTAATCAAATAGGATAACAAAAAATATGAGATAGATACATAATAGACACAGAAAATGAATGAATTCTAAATCAATTTTAACAAGTTCAAAAAATATGTAATATCACAAATCAAAGAATCCCTTCTTTTCCTCCCGTTTCCAAAATTCTTCACACATTCCACCACCTACGTTCAAAACCTAAATAAAGCCAAATAAACAATGGACAAAACCTAAAAGAACTTAATAATTGAATTCTCATGGCGAGTTCTTGTTGATCTGGTAACGGTACATAACCCTTTTCTTCTTGTTCGACGAGTTGTTAACTGTGAGAATAACCTTTCCTGCTTCATTGTTCTTGAATGTGTTCCTAATAGCTCCCTCTTGTGAACCTATCTTCTTCACTTTCGAAACAATGACAGTGTAAGATCCTTCATCATTGGGAACAAATTCCTCTTTGTAACTTACCTCCCAACCCAAAACAGCTATGTCCCAGCACAAAGTGTTTCCAGCCTCCAATGCAGGTATCTCTATGGTTGCGGTGGATCCAGCCTTGAGAGTTAGTTCAGAAACAGTTGCGTCTTGGCCGAAGAATTCGGAATCGTTTTCCCTCTTGAAACCGCCGTAGTTAACGGGGATCTCCTCAATTGAAATGTACCTATTTGTGATACAGAAAGTAAATAAGGTTATTAATGTGTTGAGGTTGAAGTATAGCCATTGAAGTTATGATTAATGGATTTTGAAGACTTACTTGATCAATGTTTCGGTGACCTTCCCAGGACGTGCCACCACGAATTTGCTCTTTGTTCTTTGAGTTAAGAATGGAGATAAAAGTGCATTGAGTGCATAATACCAGAATGGAACATTGATGAAAATCTACAATGAAGCAAACACAATAACATAAGCACCTTAACCAATAGCTTTGAGAACATATATCAGATGACTATACTAAGTATACCGACACAACACGAACACGATAATGACATAGATACGAATCTGAGACACCAAACATTGACATAGATACATAGAGACACCAAACACAGAAATCAGACACCATACATTGACATAGGTTCGGACATCAGACACCAAAACATTGACATAAACACAGACATCAGACACAGAGACATTGACACCGGTGAGGTCATTATAAGCATAGACAATGCCTAGAAAAAAGGGAAATTAAGCAATGATGTGGAGAAAAACTTACATTTTTGGCCACCATTTCGGGGTAATTGTCCTGCAAAATTGAAACAATTTGATTTGTAGCAATTCTTATCTCTTTCTTTGAAGGGCCAGGACAATTCTTAAGGTCATTGATTTGAAGCAAAGAAGAAACACCACCTGGTTTCAAATCCAGCTTCTGAATCCATTTCTCAGTAACATAACACCTCCATCTCAAAAACTCTCTTCTCTTCTCTTCACTCCCAAAACTCTTCTGATAAATCTCTTCACCTGCAAAAACACCATAGATGTTGTAACACACAGAGTGCCCTTCACGATCAACACCATTCATGTAAGCAGCAGAAACCAAATCAGAACCAAAATCTTCATCCAAAATAGAATCAATTTTCATCTCCTTCCTCCATTTAAGTGTCTTCTTCAACATCTCAAAAGCCTCACTCACCTTAAAATCTCTAGCCCTCAAAAACTTCAACAAAACCACATCAATTCCTTCATCTCCTTTGCTTGGCAAAAGTGACACACCCCACAAAGACAAATCTTTCTCCTCCTCCTCTTCAACCCCTTTCTTGTTCTCCCCCTCAACATTCTCTTCTTCCTTCACAACTTTCTCACCCTCTTCACCACCTTCCGGTAAAGCTTCAACCTTTTTTTCCTCCTCTTCCTTTTTCTCAAAAAGAGAGTTCCCTAAAATCGCTTCCTCAACCTTAGACTTGAACTCAATCAAAGCCTTTTTCTCAAACTCTTTAAGATCAGAAAGAAAGTTGCTTTCTTCTTTATAAGAAGAACATTTCTCAACTGTCTTTGCGGGTTTTGATTCATCCAATGTTTCCTTTGCTTCAACATCAACAACTTTACCTTCTTCAACAGCAACCTCAACTTTCTGGGTGGTTTCTTCTTGAGCCATAGTTTCAGCAGTCATGTTTTTCTACACAACAAAAACAACAAAATAAGACCAAAAAAAACAAAACTTGCAACAAACCCAGAAATTTAAAAGTGAAAACAAAACAATAGAAAAAAATTTATGAGAGACAGACCTTTAAGGATTAATGTTGTTTGCGGTGTGTTGTGTGTTATGAAATGTGGTGTGGTTTGTGAAGGTTTATATGTTGTTTGAAAGGAAAAAGTGGGACCCAGAAACGGTCATATAACTGGATCCACCGATGAGGAGAGCCGTTGGAGATTCTTTTTTACGAGGTTTTTGCCGTTCTGTATGACAGCATATTGTGGCGTGAAACTATGGGACAAGGGTCCACAGGTATTACATTGTTTTCATAATCTTCTCTATATTTGTTTCATTTTTGGTTTAAAATGTATGTCAATTTTAATTAATACTTCGTTAGATTACACTAGCACAAATCATTTTGTTCAAAAAATTAAATACAATAATTTAATGGTAAACTTTTAAGTACGTGTGAATTTAAGTTGGATATCAATATTTTTAGCTTAATTTATTTTAAAATAAAATAAAAAAATAATGTGATTATTGAATTATAATATTTGATTGATCGAGAGTTTCGGTATTTAATAAAATTTAAAAATGTCATAATGTTCATCTAAGTTAATTTATTAATTTGTTATTTATTTATCTAATTTATTGATGTGACATTAATAATTTTTTATTTTTAAAATTATTTTAGATAAAAATATAAAATTAATATTTCACTATTAATCATAATTTTGCTAAAAAAATTATTCTCCATCAATAATACTATTAGGCCAATTAGTTTACGTAATTCTAAGACTAAACGTTGTTTCTTATTTTCTTTTGTGTCGTTTCCAATTTACATATTTTATGGAAATATTGTGTTTAGTGGAAATTTATATTATTATTAAATGTTATGTTGAGTTGATAAATTTTGTTAAATATTATATGGCGTGCTTCATTCAATTTGAATGTTAGAATTGAGTGTAATTGTATTGAATTGTAGTAACTTTTTTTTATCTGAAAAAATCATTGAAAAATATTTTTTATTTAAAATACAGTTTACAAATCCAACCTAACTCAATCCATAAAAAAATGGGTCGATTCGGATAAATTTTAACAATAAAATTGCATATTGAATGACATACCCAACTCATTAAAACTTAAACGAGTTAGGCCGAACTCGGTCCAACCTAACCCGTATATACCTCTAATTGAAAGTATAGTATTTAATTAAATTTAAAAATATTGGAATGTTCATCTAATTCAATTTATTAATTTATTATCTATTTAACTATAATAACTTAATTAAAATTAAATATAATAATTTTATTAACCTTTTAATATAGGTACCCTTTCAAAATAACAATATAAAATGTCATTATAAAATAAAATTTGACAATATATTTTTCTATAAAAAATAAATAAATATGTCAAGGAAAAGAAAATAATGTACTATATTTCATCATAACAATTTAATAATAAATCATTTAATTTTATAAGGGACCTTTACATATTTAATTGTGATTTATAGAATATTTTTTAAATTTTAAAATAAGAATTAAAAATTAAATTGAAAGGATTACTATGGACTGGGTCGATGGATAACACAATTCTACCTAGGATTTAATTGAAATACATTGATAGTTAATTATAACCGTTAGATGTAAGAAGTAGTTTGACTTGTTTTAATAATCTGTAAAGTAAGGCAAAGCAATGCAAAATGGATGATGTTGATCAATTGACAGGGTACAATTTTTTATATTATCAATACATAGTAATTAATATCTTTTACATTTATTCACAATAAATAATATTCAGGAGCAAAATTTGACTTGAAGACCTATCAAAAAATGATTTAAATAAAAATTGATTGGATAATTATATAAAGGTTTTAGTTGGATTAACGGTGCTTATTTGACGTAAACCATAAGTAATAAGGTGTTCACAATGCGGTTTGAATGAATTTTGAGACGATCTAAAGATAACTTTATTTGCGATTCAATTAATTTTTAAAAGATTGATTAAAATATTCAATCTAATTTTATGCAATTTAAAATAAATAAATTTTAAGTATTATAAAATGTGTGATCACTATGCCAAAAATGATTTTTGGTATCACAGCAAAGACAATGCTTTCTATAAAAGTGCTGCTAAAGATTTAAAAAAAAAGGAAAAAAGCATTGGCTTTAGAAAGCGTTTTCTTAAAAGCGCTACTAAAGGTTGTTGTTTTGCAATACAATAGAAAGCGCTGCTAATTGGGGGGATACGAAAGCGCTTTCTAAAAACGTTGTTATAGGAGGGATACGAAAGCGCTGCTATAGGGAGGATACGAAAGTGCTTTATAAAAGCACTGCTATAGGTCCTGCCTTAGACAGACTTTAGAGAGCGCTTTCCTAAACCGCTGCTAAAGGTGGGGGTTACGAAAGCGCTTTTAAGGAGAAAGCGCTGTTATAGGGGGTTTACAAAAGCGATGCTATATGTGCTTAGTTTTTTAAAAATAAAATAATATTTTCATTTCAGACTACACAATATTCTTTCTTTCTCTCTCTCTCGTGTATTCTTTCCCTCTCATTTCAGACCCTACCCCCTCTGCCCGTCTCCGACCGCCATACTCCGTCTGTCTGTTCGACCGTCGTCTCCCTCTGTCGTACTCCCTCTATCTATCTGACCGTCGTATCCCTCCGTCTGTCCGACCACTTCCACCATTTTCAAGGTATTTATGCATTTTCTTCATTTTCATGGTTATGCTTTGTTGAGTTTTTTATTGTGGAAATAGTGAAGATAATGTTGATGTTGTTGATTTTAATGTTGATGTTAAATATTATATGTTGATGTTATGTTGATGTTAATGTTGATGTTAATATGTTAATGTTAATGTTGATATATGTTGTTGTTAAATTTTGATGTTAATGTTGATTGTTGTTGATGTTAATGTTAATGTTAATGTTGATATATGTTGTTGTTAAATGTTGATGTTAATGTTGATTGTTGTTGATGTTAATGTTGAATATTGTGATGTTGTTGATGTTAATGAAAACATGAAATAATTTTGTATGTTAATTTTGTATATATTTTAATGTTGTTGTTGTTGATGGAAAGTTGAATTAAGTAACGAGAATGTTGTTGTTTATGTTGTTAAATGTTGATGTTGTTGATGTTGATGTTGATGTTTTTGTTGTTGATGAAAACATGAACTAATTTTGTATGTTAATTTTGTATATATGTTAATATTGTTGTTGATGGAAATTTGAATTAATTGTTGAATATTGTTGATGTTGTTGATTGAATTAATTGATGATGTTTGAATATTCACGAATTAATTATTGAATATTGTGATGTTGTTGATGTTAATGAAAACATGTATTAATTTTGTATGTGAATTCTGTATATAGGTTAATGTTGTTGTTGTTGATGGAAACTTGAATTAAGTAACGAGAATGTTGTTGTTAATGTTGATGTTGTTAATGTTGATCTTGATCTTGATGTTGTTGATGAAAACATGAATTAATTTTGTATGTGAATTTTGTATATAGGTTAATGTTGTTGTTGTTGATGGAAACTTGAACTAAGTAACGAGAATGTTGTTGTTGATGTTGTTAATGTTGATGTTGATGTTGTTGGTGAAAACATGAATTAATTTTGTATGTTAATTTTGTATATATGTTAATGTTGTTGTTGATGGAAACTTGAATTAATTGTTGAGTATTGTTAATGTTATTGATGGAATTAATTGTTGATGTTTGGATATTCGTGAATTAATTGATGATGTTTGGATATTCGTGAATTAACTGTTGAATATTATGATGTTGTTGAATAATTGTTTTAACTTAAGTGATGAAGTTGTTATATTAGGTACACCATCAGCTACTAACTTAGTGAATTTGTTATAGGGGTTACTTGTGAAGAGTAAGATTGTGATCGTTTCCGAGAATCTTACTGTGTAGTTCTAGAAGTTGCTTACTTCTTTACAGTTGCTACAGGTAATCACTGTTGTTGTTTAACTTACTTAGTTTAGTTTAGCCTACTTAATTAGTATGGATAAAAAATGGATGTCTTCCAATCGATTGTCAAAAAAGTACGAGAATGGGGTATCAAAATTCGTTAAGTTTGTTATTCAACACGCTAAAGACCCCAGTTGGACCACATGTCCTTGCTTAGGTTGATGTTATGGGCATCGGATTGACGCAGTTCAGTTGGAATCGCAATTAAAGAGACATGAAATTGATCGAAGTTATACATGTTGGACATTACATGGTGAGATAAGTAACGATAATGTTGAACCGGGGGATAATACGACCTATGATTCAAACGACAATGGCACAGATACATACGACTATGATCGAGTCGAAGAGATTGCAGAAGCACTTGAAGAAAATCTTCAGGATTGTCCCAAAATGTTTGAGAGGTTGGTAAGCAATGCAGAGAAACCATTGTATAAAGGTTGCACTACTTTCATAAGATTGTCTGCGGTATTAAAGTTGTATAACTTAAAGGCAGACAATGGATGGTCGGATAAAAGTTTCACAGAGTTATTAGCCCTCATGAAAGAGATACTTCCGGAGGATAATGTTCTTCCCAATCGAACCTATGAAGCCAAAAAAAAATGTTGTGCTCTATTGGTATGAGCTATGATAAGATACATGCTTGTCCAAATGATTGCATTTTGTTTTGAAATGAATATGCATCATTAAACGAGTGTCCTAAATGCGGTGTATCTCGGTATAAGAAAAAGTTATCCCTAGCAAAAGTGTTATGGTATTTTCCTATAATTCCGAGATTTAGACGCATATTTTGTAGTAAAACAGATGCAAAACACTTGACTTGGCATGCAGATGATAGAATTATAGATGGAAAGTATCGACATCCGGCAGATTCACCACAGTGGATGAAAATTGATAATGAGTATCCTGATTTTGAAAAAGAAGCGAGAAACCTTCGCTTGGCATTACCTACTGATGGAATGAACCCGCATGATCTGCAAAGTATCTCACATTTCACATGGCCTGTGATTATTATGATTTATAACCTACATCCATGGCTATGTATGAAGCGTAAGTACATGATGTTATCTATGTGAATTTATGGTCCTAAACAACCAGGGAATGACATAGACGTATACTTAACACCTTTAATCGAAGACTTAAAGATTTTGTGGGAGAACGGTGTGGAGGTTTATGATGGATACATGAAAGAAAGTTTGAATTTAAGGGCGATGTTGTTTGGCATAATTAATTATTTTCCAGCATACGGAAATCTATCAGGGTATAGCATTAAAGGTCAATGCGCGTGTCCTATTTGTGAAGAAAACTCAGATTGGACGTGATTGGAATTTTGTCAAAAGAATGTCTTTCTTGGTCATCGTAGATTCTTAAATTATAATCATCACTACCGTGGGTGGAGAAAAGCATATACTCTTGTCACGCGTAGGTAGAAGAAGGGGTCAATTTTTTTGAAAAGGTGAAAGATGTGAGTACTCAGTTTGGCAAGCCTTTTGCATATACTCTTGTCACGCGTAGGTAGAAGAAGAGGTCAATTTTTTTTTGAATTGCCATATTGGAAGTCGTTGTATGTAAGACATTTTTTAGATGTTATGCATATTGAAAAAAAAATTAATTGAAAGTGTTATTGGTACGTTACTCAATATATAAGAAAAGTCTAAGGATGCCCTTAAAGCAAGAAAGGACTTGATAGTTATGGGAATAAGAAATGAATTAGGACCCTTGAAGAAGGGAAAATGAACATATCTACCACCTGCTGCTTATACTCTATCTAGAAAGGAGAAAAAGATATTGTGTAATTTTCTAAGTGAAGTTAAAGTTCCAAAAGGATACTCTTCAGATATTAAAAGACTTGTGTCTATGAAAGACCTCAAGTTAAAGAGTTTAAAGACACATGATTGTCATGTTATAATGGAACATTTTCTACCAATAATTATAGTTTCTATTTTTCCAGAAAAAGTAAGAAGCGCATTAACTAAATTGTTTTTTTTCTTCGGGTCAAATTTGTAGTAAGGTGATCGATCCTGCGATCTTACTATCATTGCAAAAAGAAATAGTTATTACTTTGTGTGAGCTTGAAATGTATTTTCCTCCCACATTTTTTGACATAATGGTACATCTAGTTGTTCATCTTGTGAAAGAGACACAACTGTGTGGACCAGCTTAAATGAGATGGATGTACCCTATTGAACGTTATATGAAAATATTAAAAAGGTATGTGAAAAACCAAAGTCGTCCAGAGGGATGTATTGTTGAATGATACATTGTAGAAGAAGCAATTAAGGTTTGTACTAAATATTTGTCCAATGTTCAATCCATTGGACTCCCCAAATCTCATGTTGTCAGGAAAAAAAGAAGGAAAACAATTAATTGGAAATAAAATTGTGATAGTATCAAGGGCTGAACGGGAGCAAGTGCATTTGTATGTTCTGCACAATAATAACTAGCTTGAGTCGTATGTTGAAATGCACAACGATAAACTCCGAGGTTAAAATCCGAATAAAAATGAAAACTATATAGTACGAGAGCAAAATCAAAGTTTTATACCATGGTTCAAGGATCATATTTATTCAAAGTTTTATTCAAATCATGCTTCAATAACAGAAAGGTTGAGATGTTTAGCATATGATCCAAGTTTGCATGTGTTTTCTTATAGCGCATATGCAATTAATGGATACACATTTTATACCAAAGAACAAGATGATAAAAGTACTATGCAAAATAGTGGTGTCATTGTGATAGCTGAAACAATGCACATTTCAAGTGTGAAGGACTTAAACCCCAAATATGCAAATCTGTCATATTTTGGGGTTATCAAGCGCATTTGGGTGTTTTATTATGAGAAGTTTCAGATTCCTATCTTTGGTTGCAAGTGGGTTGAAAATAATAGTGGCATACGAATGGATAAGTCAGGATTTTTGCAAGTGAATCTTAATAGGGTGGGGGTACAAAGATGAGCTTTTTATTCTAGCCACGTAAGCTAAACAAGTGTTCTATGTCACTGATTCGATAAGTACGAAATGGTCTATATTGCTTTTATCTAACAAAGTAATTGATGATAACATTAGAGATCAAGGTGATATTGATATTGAGAATGAATCATATATTATAAATGATCAAGATGAGAATATTAGAGTGAATGAATCATGAAATGATCATAATCAGGGAATTTGGATCAATCCATCTGTCTGTGTTGTTAAGAGACAAGTAAACCATATTCCAACCAAGAAAAGAAAGAGATGTTAGTGAAGAAGGTACTAGTAAAATTATATATTCTATCATTCAATAAAATTATATATTTGTCATTTTATATATTCAATGGATTATGGATTATGGATGTTGATATTTGTCATTTCATATTTATGTTTGTATTTATTATAGGTGAAATGGCTAACAACGAGGAAAATACACATGATACTTCTAAAAATGATGGAAATGAATCAGTACATGATGTAGAAGAAGATATTAAACGAGGAATAACGATTATGAAGAGAATAATCCATGCAAGAGATAAAGGTATAAAATATGACGTACATTAGAATGAAACGGACTAATTAGTTGAGCCTAACGGTGCAACGTTGACAAGTTATATTAAGACACTTGTTCATTTGCAAATTCCAATCACTTGTGATCATTGGAAAACCCCATCGTTGAAACCCGCTAAAGAAAAAAATATGGAGTGAGATACAGATATCATATGCGATGTTATTTGTTTTTGTTGACAATTATGTCTTAAATTACTTATACTAACACACTTTATGTATGTTAATTTGTTTGCAGAAGTCTTTTAACATTG
Organism: Lathyrus sativus; assembly: GCA_963859935.3. Taxonomy (NCBI): domain Eukaryota; kingdom Viridiplantae; phylum Streptophyta; class Magnoliopsida; order Fabales; family Fabaceae; genus Lathyrus; species Lathyrus sativus. The sequence goes on from OZ012735.1 coordinate 111,849,144, forward strand.
GTGACGACCGAAAAAAATATTGTCTTCAATTGGCCGGGAAAAGACTCATAGGGTTTCGAGCATTTTTAACGAACAATTGGCCGGGAAATTTTGTTGAATCAGAACGTCCAAAGAAGTATGCAGATTTGATTTCACCTGAAGAATGGGAAACTTTTGTTGCCAAACAAAGAACCTAAGAAATCCATGTAATTTTAACTTATCATCAACAAATTATAATATTTATACTTGTTCCACATGTGTTTTGATATGACTTAAACTTGTCTATCCAGGTTGTGAGTGACATAAATCGCCAACGAGCATCAAAATCCGCGTATCCATACAAAAAAGGGTGTTTGGGATATGCACGCTTACAGCAAAGAATAGTAAGTATATATAAATTCTTTACAATAATATAGTTAGAAGAGGAGAAAAGTGAAGAAACATCTATTCCAGAACATGTGCGTTATAATTGATCTTATTATTTGTCTTAATGTGTAGTTAGAAGAGGAGAAAAGTGAAAAAACATCTCTTTCGGAACATGTTTTGTGGAAGGCTACTCGTGTGGATAAGGATGGAGTTGTCTAGAAAGATGTTCAACAAGTTTTTGAGCAATGTGTAAGTATAACATTATTTCTTTAATAAAATCAAAAGTTTATTAACATATAATACTTATGATTTTTAATCCCTACTAATATTTTTCTATATGCATATGAATTTTAAGAGAATATATCTCTGTCTTTAACTCTAACTGAAGACCATGATTGCAGGAGCGTACTAAGTCGCGTATTAAATGTTTCTGAGTATTCTGGTCGTGTGAGGGGTAAGGAATTTGGGGTCACTCCAACAACGTTGTATAAGCATCCAAAGAGTAAAAGTCCTAGAAATAAACAAGTGATGGAATCATTGGAAGAATTAAAAGTTCAAATTTGTGAATTGCAAAAGGATAAAGAAAGATATATGTCAGAAAGGCGTTGTTCAGAATTTAAAGAAACTAGTGACAAAGATAGTATCAGTTGTTATTTTCAACAGAAACTTCCTGAGGTAATTATATATATTACCTTGAAATTAATTTAGCACAATTTTTTAATTGACATATATACATATTAATCATATTTATTTTTGGTTTAGAGCATTTCACCTTGTCAGCTCTATTTATCGTCACCGACTTATCACATGGTTGGCAAGGGAAAAGTGCATAACATTTTGAGAGACTTACTTCACCATAAACCGCTCCCTGCTAGATTTTTGAAAGTAGATATTGATATTTCTTTAGAGGTGGGAGACGTAATAGGATCGTATGTTGCATGTCTGTTAAACCTTATTTTCATAGATGATGAGGTATATTGAACATCATTATGAACCTTTTAGTATTCAAATGTTTTACGAGCCATGCATGTAAGTTATTCTTACATTTACGTATCTTTTATTTACATGGTAATCTTAGACTTCTACAAAATCTAAATCAAAAGATAAAGAGACTGTGCAGCACACCGGGTCAGCTGCATCAAAAAAACAGGTACATTAATATATATGCATAGAAAGTATCAATTATATCCTCTGAATTCAAAAGCTTCATGATCTTATACATTAATTACCTAACTTATATGATTATTAGATTCATACTCAAGAGTTCCAACAAGTCAGCAAGAATATCATGCCTGAATTTAGCAATGTGTCCAAAAAAATGATCTTGTCAAGACTGAGCCTAAAAAAACATATGTTCCTCGATTTAGGTTGTGCCTTGAAACATATGTAGGAACAACAGATGTTACGTAAAGTGGTATTCGTGAAATACCTATGGAGGAAGGTATTTTCGGTTTTGCTTATACCAAAACAATTGCTAAAAAGGATTTGGATCATATTTTTCAACATTCTGAACTAGACATCGGTGTTATGAATTCATGCATCATATACTCCGATCAATTTTATTTAAATAATTGAACAATTTATTTACTCATTTCAATGAATATTCTAATGTTGATTATGTTTTTATTTAAGGTTCTTGTATGACAAATTGATGCTCCCGCGTCAACTGACAGAAATATTCTCATTCTTATCCTCCAACTGTATCAACGCACGGTTAATCAATCAAAGTCCAAATGCACTCCAAAATCACTTAGTCGATGCATTTATGGCCAAAAGAGATACAAAAAAGTTATATTTTTTGCCATATAATACTGGTCATGGGTTAGATTCCATTATAATTTCATTTATTATAATTATTCGTTTTTTGATGTTGTATAGAAATTTTTCATCTAAACTTTTATATTATTTTGCAATGGACAGTGGTTGTTAATTGCAATTAATCCAATAAAAAAATAGTATATTATCTGGATTCGTTAGATGGTGATCAAACAAAATACCCAAATATGAAAAAGATGGTTGATACGTAAGTGATGAGATTGTTCTGAATATTCGTGTGTATATTCATTTATTATGTGAGATTGTTCCGATCACAAAGACAAGCTCGAGTACCAAAGAGTAAAGCAAACAACATTACATGGATCAAAGTTCAGGTATATTTTCACAATTTTGATTATAATAGTGATGCTACTTGATAAAACAAGTTAAATTATATATCCTAATATATATTCGTATTTTTTATGTGTAGTGTCCTCATCAGCAAAATGGTATAGATTGCAGTTAATTTGTATTGAGGTTTATGAAGGAAATTTTTCATCTGGGTCAAATAGAGATTCCAAACACGGTTTGAATTTATAAGTTAGGATTTATTTTAATATTTAACGGATATTTCATCTAATTAATTAGTTTTAACTAAATCATGCATATTATGTTATATTATGTAGTACTTTGATGAATTCAAGTGTGCTACTTACTCGAAAGATAAATTGGGAGAAATTAAGGAGGAATGGTGTCAATACATTCTTGAGATGAGAATTATATATAAGGTATATCGTCTTTCTTTCTTTTGTGTGAAGTTTATGGTCTTTAGAGATTTTTGTTGTTGTGATGTTATGTACTACTGGATAGAAATAGTCCTGAAAGTTGTTGTATAGTTTTGCAAGTTGTTGTATATATACTTCTAAAAGTTGTTGTGAGGATTGATGGAATTTGTAATTATGTAATAGTGAATATTTATAAGTTAAAGATTTTAGAAGTGGATATATTTTATTAGAAATTATGGAGGTTTGTGTTGAATTATAATGGTTATTAGGTTTGTGTTGAATTAAGCAGGTTTATCTATTGAATTAAGCAGGTTTATCTGTTAAATTATAATGGTATATAAGGCCTATGTGTTGAAATAAAGGTGTGTTGAATTATAATGGTTATAAGTAGGTTTATGTGTTGAATTATAATGGTATATAGTCTACGTGTTGAAATAAAAGCTTGCGTTGAATTATAATGGTTATAAGTAGGTTTATGTGTTGAATTATAATGGTATATAAGGCCTATATGTGTTGAAATATTATAAAGGCTTAATGGTTTGTGCTTCCATTTTATAAGTAAAAAATAGGACTTATGTCAACGCTTTTAATAAAAAACGCTTCTTAAAAAAATGCACAATAGACAGCGGTTATAACAAAAAGAAAATGCTTCTTAAAAAAATGCACAATAGACAGCGCTTATAACACAAAAAAAACGCTTTCTAAAACGTGCTTTTGAAAAAATCCAATGACGTGTAGAAAAGAAAGTGCTTTCTAAAAAAAGTGATGCCTAAAGTGTACCTAAGACAGCGCTTTTACAGAAAGCGATGCCTAAAATATGAAAAAAATATACATTAGAAAGCGCTTTCAAAAGCGCTGCCAAAAGGGGGAGAAAAGAGAGCGCTTTTCATGAAAAAGCGATGCCTAAAATCTGAAGAAACTATACATTAGAAAGCGCTTTCAAAAGCGCTGCCTAAAGGGGGGAAAAGATAGCGTTTTTCATGAAAAAGCGCTGCCCAAAATCTAAAGTAAATATACATAAGAAAGCGCTTTCAAAAGCGCTGCCTAAAGGTGATATTAGAGAACGCTTTTAAAAAGAAGTGTTGCCTAAAGGGAAATTGATAGAAGAGTGTTTAGTTATTTAGCTAAATAATTAGATAATTAAATAGTATTAAAATTAAATAGAAAAATAGAGGTTTTAGGTGGAAAATTGAAATTATGAGAAAAATAAGGTAATTGGTGAGAATTATAATAATTTGGGGTCAAGGTATAATTATTAGAAGATTAAATTAGGTTTTCTTAAAAAAAAAAGGGATTAGAAAACCTAAGAGTAGCCAATACGTATTATTTTGGGACAAGAGGAAAGAGGCAAGGGAGAACAAAGTGAGAAAAGGGTTTGGGAGAAAATCACCATAGCCAAAGCTTAGAGTTGTTGCTTGGAAATCTAAGGTAAGGGGAAGATTAATCTAAGTATGGTGTTAATTGCATGATAGGTATGGATAAGTCCTTAATATCCATTAGGTGTTTCCCTATTTCCTTTCGTTGTTGAATGTTTAATGATATGGATGAAACTATTATGACAACATGATGTGATTTCTGTAATTATCATGAATTTCGTGTGCTGATGTACCATGAAAATTAGATGTTTGAATTCATAAAAGTGATATGAGTTGTGTTCATATGGTTGGCATGAGTATGATGAATAAAGTGTTGAAATGTGTGATTAATTGAAAAAATTGCATGTTAATCAATAGGTTTATGAGGATTGTAATGATAACATGTTATTCTCTGGTGTTTATGATCGATATGAGGGTTTGGGGTGGAAAATCGGAGTTCTTAATTAAAATTCATAGCATAACGCAACTTCTGCTTCTGTAACTCAGGTGATGGGCGTCATTTGCATGACGATCTGATCGTCATGCACCTTAGGATGCTGACGGGGGTCAGTGATCTGATAGGGAGGCTGTCATGGTCTCCAATCAAGCGTTAAGCCTTTTCGAATGTCACAGAGGTGACAGTTGAGGGAAAAAGGTAATGACGGGCATCACCCAGGTGATGGGCTACCCGTCATCGTGTCAGTGGGTGTGTTTTAGCCTGCTGAGTTGGATTTTTGATGTTGTTTTGTCGTGCGGTCGATGTTTGGTTGTTGTTTGGTGTGTTTTGATGAATCTTGGTTGATTAATTAAATTTTTTGATTAATTTAATGATATTGAATTGTATTGATGATGAGATAATTATATGATGAACGTATAATTGAGATTGTGGTGGGTCGTCCAGCTGTGGGGACTACTATGATGTTGTTGTTTACAGTTATACATGAAACTGTAAATCTGTTGTTGAGTTCTTGTGGTTGTGTATTATATTGTACGTGCATCATATGTTGTCAATGTTGTGAAAGAGGGGAGTCACAAGTTCAAATGTTGGGACTAGTGATTTGTTCGAAGTTCATATAAGGAGGCTTGGGGTTCAAATGTTGGGACATAATTGGGACATAATTTGTATGAAGAACATTTATTGAGTTAGTACCACGTGCATGAGTTGAGTCATTGTTACATTACATTGCATAAACGTTGTACAGATAAGTTGCTTTGGGTATTGTTAAGTAATTATTGTATTGATTTATGTAATTGAATTGTATGGAAGTTGATGTTTTCCATTTAGATTACCCTTGCATTCTTTTGCAACACTATATATTTTGAACGTATGCTCACCCCTTTGTTTGGTTGTGGTATTTTGTGCTCCTTCTTAGAGGTAGAGACAAGCAGATAGATGAGTAGCTGATTTAAAACTAAAGGATGGCATTGAGGCTATTCTTCCTTTCCAGTTTTATGCATTTTAGATCATCATTGCTCTAGTTTGTAACACTGGGTGGCCGAACGTTATGTTTTTTTTTATTCTGAGTTATTGTTGCGGGGTTAAATGTCATGACTCTTGGTTTTGAGTTGCTTTAATGTTGAAGGCATGTTTCCCTTATTGAGTTTAATTTTAAATAAGTTACATTTGAACGTATTTGATTGAGTAGTTGTTTTAATGATAAATTCTGATGCAATGAGCCATAAGTAGCGAGTATGTGATGACAGGTGTTTTGAATTAAATGTTTTATCTTAATAAGTGTTACAGAGCGGGTTGGATGTGGAAATTGTGCGACATCTTATGTGAAATAGTTGTTTATAATTGATTTATTCCGTACAATTTCAAGTGGGGGCTCTAGGATATTACATAGTGGTATCAGAGAACGTTGGTCCATCCAACCAGGTTTTTATCATGTTGTTTGTTCCCTAATATGTGGCATGTGTGTGAACACTATCGATTCATGTTTCTTTTAATAGTTGTTTACTGGTGTGCATAAATATGGTTGGAGGAAGAAACAGTCAAGCTATTGTTGATGCTTTCGTGGATTGTGGAATTTTCAAAGAAACAACATGTCGACCTTCAAAGGCATATATGATCCAGAAGGTGCTTAGACATGGCTCAGAGAATTTGAGAAGATTTTTCGAGTGTTGCCTTGCATTGAGGACCAGAATGTGTTGTTTGGTACTCATATGATGTTAGAGGAGGCTGAAGACTGGTGGGACAATGCGCGTCAGAGAATGGAAGATGAAGGTGTTGAGATTACTTGTGATGTGTTCAGAACTAATTTTCTAGAGAAGTACTTTTCAAAGGACGTGCGCAGTAAGAAAAAGACCGAGTTCCTTGAACTGAAACAAGGGAATTCGACAGTTGTTGAGTATGCTGCTAAGTTTGAAGAGCTGGTAAAATTTTGTCCACACTATAATAGTGTAGCAACTGAAGGGTCGAAATGTATCAAATTCGAAAGCGACTTGCGTCCTAAGATCAAACAAAGTATTGGGTATCAAGAGATCCGCCGATTTTCATTAAATTTTTTCAACAATAAAAAAGGGGACATCATTCCACCAATGATCACCTAAGTTAACCAGACTAAAACCCACAAATTTATCAGCATAATCATTACCATTACCTTTTGTGTAAACAAGAAAAAGATAAAATTGCATGAGAGAACAAATATGAATACAATTCTTTCATTTAGTGCAAAACATTCAATAGAATCACATAAATTAATATAGTATCACGAACTTGACTGCCCCTAGACCAATCAGCTGCTGCAACAAATCATGTATATAGGTAGTCTAGATTTAACGTTGCAACATACTCTATCCATTTCAAAATTATTGTCATTTTAATAAGTAAAAATAAATGAGCAAATATCTCTCTAATTACTCCACACAAACTGCAACTAGAGACAACCACAGAGACGCAAGTTATGAGGCATGTTTAAAAATATATTTTTCAATAGTTATGGAACATTATATACTATTTTTTTTCAAATTATAGTTTATTTTATAAATAAAATTGTAAATTATATGTCACTTTAGTCAATAAAACATTAATATTTAATTTACCATCCTAAACAAATTATTATCTTTTTTCTCATATAACTAATAAAAAATAATGTTGTATAATCATTTCTAATTTTTTTAATAATTAAGTTTTTCAATTTATGCATGAAGACTAAAATGACTTGAGAAAGACATAATAGTGTTTTAAAGAGGTATTTTTAACTATTTTATGATTATAAATATAAAAACATTGGCAATGTTTTAGAGAAAATCATAAAATACTAATGGAAAGTATGATTTAGTAAATAAATTATTAAACAATATTATTATTTTTCATTAAATAAAATATTAAAATTTGATAAATATATTTTTTCCTTTTTCTTTATGATAATAAAATGAGAACAGAAAATGCAAATATATCTCATTGATATTAAGTCCTCCAGCCATTGTTTTGAAAATCGGACCGGACCGGTCAAACCGGGAACTGGGACACTAGGCGGTCTGGTTCAATTGGCGGATCGGCCTCGCCATTGAACTGGTTCGAATCGGTGTGAATCGGGAAAATTGGAAAAATCGACGGTTTAATTGTTTTTTTTTTTACTTTTATTTTTAAAAAACTTTTTTTTAAACTTTTTTTAATATACTTAGTAGTGTATTACTTAAATAACATTCTCACATAAAAAAATTTTCTTAGTGACAAATAACAGACTTTATTGGCTATTTGTTATTTTTGTTAATATATTTTTTTAAATAATTTGTAACTTTGTGGTTAGTAACAAATTAGTTACCTTATTATTTTAACTTTTTAGATTGTTATATATTTTATCTTTTTATATTTTGTTACTGCTAATAATTTTAATTAATTATAATTTATAATTAATTATATTTAGTGTCAAAATATTAACAATAGAAAAATGCATGTATTTTATTGAAAGAGAAAGTGAAATAGCATAAATATATTAAATTTATTTGGTTTTCTTTTTAGGAGAATTATATTTTACTTACAAATAGTTACCTCTTATTTCATAATAATCAATAAATGATATCATTGATGGGGAAGTTGTTGCAATTAGACTTTGTTTGCAATTAGATTCTATAATTTTGTATTATTTTGTTATGTGTGATACATTTGTTTAAAATTTAAATTTAAATTATAAATTTGTGAATTTATGATATGATATTTTTAAAAAATTTAAGTACTAGTTATATTTTTTTAGAAACTGAATCATCCGGTTCGATCGGTTTTATATCTATATAATGACAGGTCTATTCAACCGAATTATTCGATTTAATTCGGTTTAGTCATGTGGTTCGACCAGTGATCCAGTGGTTCGATCGATAAATCAGTAACCTAATACTCTTATCAGTTCGATGATCGATCCGGTTTTTAAAACTTTGTTCCTCAGCAATACACCTCCTCCTCCTCCTCCTCCTCCTGTCCACCGTCTATAATGTTGGAACGTGGTATCTTATGATTACCAAATATTTGGTTCTTTCTTTGACCTGGTCTTTCACCACCTAACAACAAAACATTACATGTGTCAGATTTGTCCTATACTGTGTAAATGATATGGAATCGAATTGTTTAAGAGAACAGCGTTTCAATATTTTCAGACAGAGATTTATTACAAGTATTTCACACTGAATGATTGCACTAACATGAATTATTAAATCAAATTAGTGCGGTAGGAGTATTATTCATGCATGTGTTGTGATGGACTAAGATATGGGACATAGTCAACCATTCAAGCTGGAAAGGACCTGTGTTTATTGCTCCTTATTTTAAGCTGAAATTTTGTCTTTTCAACTTTTTAAAGTTTAACATTAATTTATTTTAATACAAAGATTTTAGTTTCTTTTTGCGCTTGCGATTTGTTAGACCCTAAAACTAATATGTACATGATCAATGAATGAAAATCCTATTTTTATTTGAGATTTGTATGCTTGAAAAATGAAAGTATCCTGCTAATCGTAGAAGGTAGGGGTGTTCCCGGTTCAGTTTGCATCGATTTTAAAAAAAATATCATTTGATTTAAAGATAAATTTATTTGTAGTTCGATTCCAGTTTAGGTGATTGGTTTAAAAATTTTGATCCGATCCGATTCAATTATTTGTGATTTGATTTGGATCGGTTTTTTGAATATCCAAATTACAAATTATAATTTTATTAATATTATAAAAGCACTAATATAAATAATAAATTTGATATAATATATATCATATATTATATTAAAAGTTAATATTACAAAATGATAATGATCGGTTATGATTGAAACAAATGAAATAATAAAAATTAATAGATTAAATCAAACTAATAAATAGTATTTTATAAATAAATTATCATCTAATAATATATTAACACAACATATTATACTAACAAAAAATAAATAAGTATAAAAATATATACATGCGGTTCGGTTTGGTTTGGATCGATTTTAAAAAACCAATCCGAAATCTGATCTGAACCGAGTGGTTTTTACAAAATAGCATCCAAACACATCCAATAATTTTCGGTTTTTTGTGGTTTTCAATTTTTTTTATCGGTTTGGATTTGAACATCCCTAGTAGAAGGTGTGAGTATGGGGGCCATCTAAGCACACCAGCATATAACAATACACCTCATTGATGTTTGTTATTCCCTCAATCGAATTTTTTTTAGAATAATCTATTTTTTCAAAAAAAAAAAAAAAAATATCTATGTTTTCAAAATATTTATCAAAGTAACATAGTTTGGCCTTTGAATAATAAGGATACATCAAATGAAATGGTGCATCCCTTAAAGTTAGTATCCATGCACCATATGATATGGCTCATACATGTCCATCAAGCCATAAGAAATGGCGCCTCCCTTACATGCTAGTACTCATGCGCCATTTCATATGGCGCCTCCCTTTGTATGTTATTGTTTTTCTTTTCTTTTTTTTAAATCATATGCGTATACATCATTTCAAGTGGCTATTACTACACCCTCCCCTCTATAAATACTGACCATCTTGTCTTATTTTTTCTCTGCACCAATCTCTCCTCATTTTCCTCTGAACCAACTTCTCCTCATTCTTCTGTCAAAATGACTTCCTCTTCTTCCTCCAAATATCTCTATCAAGTTCCATATATCCACAAGAGAAATGTCAATTTAATTTTTTCGCCAATCAAACCTCCAATGAAGATTCGCCTCTAGAATACACTAACGTTAGAACATCTTAACAGAAGTCTGATCCGTTGGTTAGATGGAGACATTTCAGAGGGTGAAAAGATCAGAAAAATTCAAAGATTTGTTACACGTTCAACCAAAATGGAGAAGTTCGTTTCTAGGAGAATGTTACTAATGATCAAGATGTTTATACATTGATGTATAGTTCTCAGAAAATTGTCCTGATGGTTGCAATCGCTTAGTTATGTTGTTTAGTCAATATATTTGTTTGTTTTGTTGTTCAAGTGTTTAAATTATTGTTACTTGTTATTATTAAATTATTGTTATTGAATGTTGTGATATTAATGGAATGAAAGTTATTGTTGATATGAAGAGACAAGGTTACATTTAGAACTATGATGTTGTGTTTGGTACTACATTGGGCAATACATAAAGACCACAAACACCTCAACAAAATCGTGGTAGATCTTGAAGACATGCTAATGCGCCGGGATGTGGAACCGGAGGACGTTCTGATCGGGTCGGACATTGATTTGTTTTTATTTCTTGTAAACTTTAATGTATTTTAATAATATTTTTAATTGTTTCTTATTTGTTTCCTCAATTTTTAACCTATTTTCAATTCATTTTCACAATAAAACAAAAATTAATATAGGGAGGATGTGTCATTTCATATGACGCATGCACTCCAAATTAGGACAAGAAAGTGTATGCGTCATTTGATTTGGTTACACCTATGTGTATGCTCCAATTCAAATGGCTCATGAACTTTGGGATAACACACATACTCCAACTCAAATGGTGCCTGCATATTGGTTTCATCTAAAACTACTTTACTTTAGAAAATAAATTGAAAAACAGGTTATTTTAGTATTTAAATAAATAGGTTATTTTAAAAATTAAAAAAAAATCCTCTCTCTCACAAATTATAAGGTATTTGTTAAAAATATTTATTTTAAATTATAAGTTACTTTATATTTTCAATATATCTTCTAACATTTGTTTTTCTTTTAATTTTTATTTCATCTATAATAAATGAAAGATAATATTTTAAAGTTGTACATAATTTACCTTTCTCATACAATATTATTTGTGTTTCTTAATTCGTGTGAAACATCCAAAACATCTTATAATTTGGAACACATGAAGTAACTTACAACTATGGGTCCAATAAAAAAGTTATTTTTTTCTCATAAGGATCCTCGATGTCATTTTCTTAAAGAAACTTCTAAAAAATTGGAAAATATACTTATATCCTCTTTATATGTTAATGTATATTTCTCTACCACACAATGTAAAACAGCTAAAGCGATGTGGGGTGTGCTCAAGTTCTCCACAAGGAAACTAAAAACGTTAGACAATCTAAAATTAATACTGACAAAAAAAGTATCAACTCTTATATATGGAGTTTGGAGAATCAGTGGCCTTCGTACAAATGAGATTATGTCAAATAATCAACAAACTAGAAAATTTGGGTAAAACTACTTCTAATCATGATTACACTAACAAAATCCTGAGATCTATGTGTAGGGAGTGGAAACCAAAGGTAACTGACATTAAGGAATATAAATACCTAAAGACACTTGGTATGTCAACTTTTTTCGGCGAGTTAACAAGACATGTAGATAATCTAAAAAGATTTGGTGCAGGTGAAGGTAATGCAAAACAAAAATATAAGAACAACGATGAGAAGAAATACATCGCCATGAAGGCCACAACTGTTGAACAAGTGAATCCAAATATTAGATAAGGTGAATTGCGAGACTCGAAATACGAGATTAATTTATAACAACTTTGTGTTTTTAAAATATTTATATTAGTTACGATAAACAAACAGATAAATAGCAGCGAAAAGATAGAAAGAAGATTAAGAAGAAGACAGATATATGCACATATGAAATAAAATAAACAACAAAAAATAAAGAGAGAATTGACAAAGAGATTACCACCATAGATTTATACAAGTTTGACCTAACAACTTGATTTATAAGGAAATTAATGGCTTTTCTAATTTTTTTTAGGAAGCATTTATCATTGCTTTAACTGATTGGACCAAGTTCTTAATTGATTAGGTAGTGAGTTAGCATTCCTAATTCATATGAAACACTTCTTAATCAATTACATACTCTCTTTGATATATTTGAATGAGTTTAATAAAATCAAAAATCATTTGAAAATGTTTGTGTGTGTGTGCGTGTTTTTGTGTGTGTGTGTGTGCGCGCGCGCGCACGCGCGCTTTTACAATTTAAATTTATCAAACTTAGACTTTAAACGCAGAACTAAACGAGCCTTCACATTTTCTCTCTTTCAGACTTCATGTTCCTTTGCTTGACTCTACGTTGTTAGCACATCAATTAGAACTTTTAATCATCTGACTAATGAGACTTGAGATATCTTCTTCTTAATTGAATTCCCTCATTAGAAATTATTAGATATTTGATATCAAATTCCCCTTTGACAATTGTCACAAAGAAATTTTGAAAATAGCTATCAACATCAAAAGTCATTTGAAGATTATACTTGCACAACACATAGATCCACATTCTCCCCATTTTTCTATGATGGCAACACATTTTCCTAGAAGTCGGTAAAATGGAAAAAGATATATAAAAATTTGTAGTGGTTAAACTCCCTCTCACAGATAAAAAGAGTATACTCTACTCTCCATAAGAGCAACTTTAGTGCAGGGTTGTTAAACCAAAATTCTTTATAGTTTACGTTAGTAATAAGGAATTTGCATTATAGTAGTGCTGACATGGCATATGAGATGCTTTAAAACTAGTTTACGTGCTCTACACAAGCAACGTACTCTAACTCATTATTTAACATAAATAATAAATTTTTATTAATTATTTAACATAAATAATAGATTTTTATTAACCATTTAATACCATGTGGGGTCAAGTTTTGGTTTCTTATAGACAACCACCATTAAAGTAAAAACCACTCAAATCAACTATAAATTTTTTAAATCCTACAAATCACTTTGGTCCCACAAAAAGTATCTTAGTTTACCCATTTAGTTTACTCCCACTAAAGATGCTCTAAGAGTATACTTCTCCCCTTTTGTCATTATAAAAAATATGGATTAAAAAACAACATATAGAACATGATATAATAACTCATAAAAGGAATGAGTTATCAGATAAATGCATAGATACAAGCGCATATAGACACATTTAGGCATGACATAAGACCATACTTCTCCCCACAGATGACAATATTCATCTTTGATACTAGACTATTGAGCGAAAGTCTTTGCTCACCTTCTTCTTCTTCTTTATTGATTTGAATTCATGGGTTTCTTTTAGTATTCAAATTCTTTAAGCCTTCCTCAGATTTCTAACCTAAGAAAGTACAAAAGCTCCATTTTTCTAGTTTTTGACCTCCACTTTTACCAACCGTAAATAAGTCATATTTTATTTTGTTCCTATTGAAGTTCTCTAAATCATTTGATACAATAGGTAATTCTAGAATCCATTTCTTTTTTTGTTGAGATTCCTTCCAAAGAATTCTTACAAACGAAATCATTTCTCCTTGAATGAGAAATATTTTGATGAATTCTTTGGACAACTTTTATCTTGATTTTGATCTTTATCTTTATCTTTATCTTGAACTTTATTTTTATCTTGATCTTTATCTTTTAGAAGAGTGTTATTCAGAATACTTGCACAAACAAATATTCTACCTCTACCGTAAAAGAGGTTAGATTATCAAAGGTAATGTGTATGAATTCTTCTCTAATCAGGCATTTTTTGTAAAATAAAAATTCTTAATAGAGAAAAATAAATTTCATTTTAAAGTTTTTAAAGATCTTGTATAAAGCTAAGTAAATTGTGTTATAAAAATTTAACCATTAAAACAGCTTAATAGTAGAATTATGACTCTTATCAATAGTCTTAAATTCAATAGAGTTATCTTTGTTGTTAGAATAATAGAAAGCTTCTCCTCTCGTAGGAGTAAAATATGATAAAATATTTATTTCTTCACTCATATGATTTAAACAGTCACTATCAACATGATATTTTGTGATATTTTGACTACTTGACTTTTTGACCTTTAATACCCCAAATATTTGTTTGTCCTTAATGTTAGTATGATAAACATTTTCTCTAGATTTCTCATTAGGATCATAGTTACATAAATAAGATGAAACAGACATATTTATCGTTTTACTTTCATGGTATTTTTCATAGAAAAATAAGAATGAGGATAAGCATTCTTACTTTCATGACTTTTCTTATTATGAAAATAAGAATGAGGATAAGCATTCTTACTTTCATGACTTTTCTTAATAATTCAAAATAGAGAAACATGGTAATTTTTATTACAATAGTTACATTTAAGAATATTTCATTTAGAGGTCTTATTTGCATGGCGTCTATTACTAAATTTGTAACATTATTTTTAGATTCATAACCTAAATTGGCTTTGCCGTAAGATGCTATTTGATTACCTAGGAGAATATTCAAGTTATATCTTTCTTTGGTAAACTTATCGAATGGGTTATGCAAATTGTCAATTTAATTTTTAAAACTCTGAATTGTTCACATTTAGTATGTTTAACCATACCCTCGTGTGAAGGAGCGGAAGGAGAAGAGTTTTGAATTAAAATTTTCTCTAAGGCTATCTATTTCTTCCAATAAATTTTTATTTTCTTTTTCAATGTAAGAGATATTAGTCTTAGAAGTATAAACAAGGTGTTTTAATATACTTTAATGCCTATCTGACATTTTACATATTCTAAATAATTTATTATAAGTAAATTCAAAAGTTAGATTATTTGCCTCATTTTCTTAACAGTTAATTTCTTCCTCTTTTTCAAATTCATTAGATAAATTTATGTTGTTGTCGTTCCATGCAATGTAAGTTTTATTTGAATATTTTTGTGATCTTTTGTACATTTTATATTTCCTTTGATTTTGTGGACATTCTAACTTTATGTCACCTTTCTTTCCACACTGAAAGCAAGTTGGAATGAAGTATGATCTTTGTTTCTTTTAAAAGTTCAGATTTTGTTTATCATACCTTAGTAATTCCTCGAAATTTTGAAACATGAAATGCATGTCTTCATCACTTTCGATTTCGCAGTCTTCATCATCTCAATCCATGTCTTTGGGCTTAGCAGCTTTTAGTGCAAGACTTATCTTATTTTTGTCACCTTCTTCATTCTCAGCAAGTCTTGTTAGTTCCATTTCACATTCCTGCAATTTTTCAAACAAGATAGTCAAATTCATAGAAGATAAATCTTTAAATTTGTAAATCGCAGTGGCTTTAGGTTGTCATGTGAAGTTTAAGCATCTAAGTACTTTGATAATCAAATCCTCATTTTGAAAAACTTTACCCATAGTTCTCATATGACTCACAATATGAATAAAAATGTTTTTCTCTGTCCTGAATGTTTTCCTTATGATTCACTCTAAATAGTTTGTACTCATGAGTCAATGTGTTCATTCTATCCCTTTTTACCTCGGTTGTACTTTCATGGATAAGTTAAATTATGTTCCATATTCTTATGCTTTATCATAATGAGAAACATGCAAAAACTCATAAATGCCTAAGTTCTAGAGCACCCTTATGTTTTAAGACTTATTCCTCAAGTTTCAAAATCGTTTTATTTTAAAAGGAGATCTTCTCAAAAGTACATAATTCCTCATAATGCATTTCATGAAAAGAATTTGATAACTCATTATAAGAATGTACGTAATATGACTCAGACTCAACTACCTCTGAATAATTGTTTTTGTGACGTGCCATCAGACATAGATGAGTTATCTCATCATCCTCATAGTTGTTATCGAAAGAAGAGAAATCTTCATCGCCTTCCCAAGTAATGTGTGCTCTATGACCCTTTGCATTATTTTGCGGTCTTTTAGAAAAGTAGATTGCCTTTGTGCGTCACTTTTAATTTGTTTAGGTTTACCGCACTTATAACATGTTACTTGCATTTCTTCCTTCTTTTTTTAATCCAACTCCTTTGGTGAATTAGACTTTCTAAACTTCATTTAATTGTTGTCATAATTCTTAAGACCATTTTTCCTTATATATCTATTATAACTTCTAATAAATAATTCCATATTGTTCATCTTTCGAAGAGTCTTCATTAGTATCATTCTCATTGTCCTCGACTTTTTTTTTTGGAAGATGAGGCCTTCAAAAAGACATTTTTCATTTAATCTTAGTTCTTTTCTTTCTGTTTTGTATTTTCTTCACTTGCTTTAAATCTTTTCAGTTTATGTTCATGTTCAGTGAGCTTTTCAAATAGTGTTGACATATCAAGTGACTTTATATCATGAGATTTTTTTATGGAAATTACTTTTGGCGGTCACTCGCTGCACATTAACTTTAGAATTTATTAGCGCGGTCCTAATTAGATATAATTATGCCTAAATTTTTTATTTTTTTATTATGTAAGAGAATCACATTTGCATGGAGGCCACTTATTCTTGGGATCTATCCTGAAAAGTTCATACTCTTCTAACAAGGTGTTAATTTTAAATTACTTAATGTGTTCAATTCCCTCGTGGAAAACTTGAAGAGCATCCATCCCATATTGCTTTGTATTTATTACAATGTGGTATTGAAAAATATACATTCACACTCAAGGAATAGATGAGTATATTCCTCATTTTAAAATTGTAAGACGCCTTTTAAATATCATTATGATTCCGTTCATTTGGTGGTTTCTTAACGGATACACAATCAAATAAATTTTGAGGGACAAAAGATCATTCTTCTATGGTAATCCATAATTGTAAATCCACTAACATAATATGTATGTACATGCAATCCTTCTAATATGTGTAACTTTCACCGATGAAAGCATAAAGTGTGTTGTGTGTGTGTGTGTGTGTGTGTGTGTGTGTGTGTGTGTGTGTGTGTGTGTGTGTGTGTGTGTGTGTGTGTGAGAGAGAGAGAGAGAGAGAGAGAGAGAGAGAGAGAGAGAGTTTATACTGGTTCAATATCTTCGTTCTCATTCGACATTTAATCTAGTATTTGATAGCAAACCCCCATAAATTATCTTCCACTAATTTTGATTTTTGGTACAAAGTTTGGTTACAATAAAATATCATAGAAAATTACCCAAGTAAAATATGTAAGCGGAAATATTCATTGATTGATTATATGAAATTAGAACATCAATAGTTACTTGTAGAAGTCATGATTCAGAATCTCGAAAACATGAATGACTGGATCTTCCTATGTATCTCACACTCCCCGTTCACAACTTTCAATGGGGCAAGTTGTGGAGGCGTCAATTGTATTTCTGATTCTTGTGATTACAAAGGGGACCTAGCCATATAATATATATAACCCTAGTCTCTACCCATTATAGACCCAAGGTTAAAGCCCGCACTTTTACCCACACTAATCAGGTTTCAGATGTCTAGCCTTTAGTTATAATAGAGATCACTTAACTAATAACAGGGCTTATATATGCACCCCCATCAGAATCATGATTAACCTGTTTTTCACAAACTAAATAACAATTGATAAATCTAACATTCTCCCACTTGGTTAAAATCAATTGTATGATTTTTATTTAAAAATACATTTTGAAAACGACACTCGGGTTAATGACTAATTCCTCAAAATGCGGCCGCATTTTAAGGAAATGCATGATTCCAGGTGCAATATCTGAATATGAATCCATCCAATAAAAGTCAAGAAATATTGAATCACGACGATTATTATATCCTTCATTGACATAAAATCTTTTGTGGTTACAAAAACTACGACTCTGTCAACTAGTCATCAGTGTGGAGTGTGGCAAGAAAATAGATGTGATCCAACAGTCAACTACTATTTTCTTTGTCAGACCTTAACAATTTCTCTCAAATGCATTAAATCCAAAGAAATTGCATGGTTTTACAAACCATAATGCCTCAACTCCAATATGGCATCGACCACCGGCACAGTGGTCCAGACAACGTCGAGCTTAAAATCATACCTCAGCTCCAATATGGCATCGACCATCAGAATAGCGGTCCCGAAGATGTCGAGCTCAAAATTATAACCATACCTCGAACTCCAAATTAGTGTCGACCATAGGCAGTGGGTCCCAATGACACTGAGTCCCAATTTTAACAATTGACTTAGAGATAAACAATGACAAATAACAATAACAATATTCATTGTAATATCAATTGCTTAAAATTAAAAGTACTCGAAAATCCAACACTTAAAGTGTTCAAAATAAAATACATCATGAAAATAAAATTACATAATGAACAAACTCCTACTAACCAAGTACATCAAAATAACTCACAATGCACATACTTTCAACATGGTTTTTGAACACAATGGGCCTAAGTCCCTTAGTTAGGGGATCAACTAGCACGAAATCAATATCAATGTACTCAACAACAATGTCATTTTTCTTTACAAGGTCTCTGAATGTCAAGTATTTTAATTCCAAATGCTTAGAACCACTAGAAGTTTTATTATTTTTGGAGAAGAATACATACGCACTATTATCACAGTAAAGCTTTAGTCGCTTTGTAATGGAATCAATAATATGAAGTTCAGTTACTAAATTTCTCAACCAAACAACATGAGTGGCAGCAGCATAACAAGCAACAAACTCTTCCTGCAGGGTAGAAGAAGCGACAAGAGTTTGCTTTTTACTCTTCCATGATATCGCACCTCCAGCCAACATAAAAATGTAACCAAAAGTAGATTTCCTATCATCAACACAGCCAGCAAGATCAGAGTCAGTATACCCAACTATTTTCAAGTTGTCAACTCTCCTAAAAAAATCATATACTCTTTAGTTCTCTACAAATATTTCATCACTTTCCTAGCAACAATCCAATGATCATTCCTAGAATCAGACCGGTATCGTCCCAAGATACCAACTATGAAAGCAATGTCAAACCTAGTGCATACTTGAGCATACATTAGGCTGCCCAATGCACTGTCAAAGGATTTTCCCTTCATCTCTACCCGCTCAATATCATTTTTAGGACATTGATCTTTACTGAATTTGTCCCCTTTAGTAATTGGAACATCTTCTGACGTACAACTCTGCATATTGAACATTTCCAGAACTCTATCAATATAAGCCCTTTTGTGACAAACCAAACACACCACATGATCTATCCTTGTGTATTTCAATTCCCAACACAAAAGATGTTTCACCAAGATCCTTTATATCAAAGAACTTGGTTAGCATAAATTTGGTCTCATGAAGTAGACCAAGATCACTACTTGCAAGCAAAATATCATCAACATACAACACAAGAAAGGTGAATTTTCTCCTACTGACCTTAAGATAGATGCATTGATCAACTTTATTTTCTTAAAAACCTAATGAAGTTACCACCTCATCAAATTTCAAGTACCATTGTCTAGAAGCATGTTTCAAACCATAAATAGATTTTCTTAATTTACAAACCAAATGTTCATTACCACTTGTCACAAAACCCTCAGGCTGCTGCATGTACACCTCTTCATTAAGATCACCATTCAGAAAAGTATTCTTAACATCCATCTGATGCAATTCCAAGTCAAAATATGCTACAAGGGCCATAACGATTCTAAAAGAGTCTTAGTGGAAACAGGAGAAAAAGTTTCATTAAAAGCAATCCCCTCCTTTTGTGTGAAACCTTTATCCATAAGTCTTGCCTTAAACCTCTAAATTTTACATTTCGAGTCCTTCTTTGTTTTGAATATCCACTTGCATCCAATCGCCATACAGTTTCTTAGTAACTCCGCCAGTTCCCAAACATCATTATTTACCATGGATTTCATTTTATCATGCATTGCATTTGTCTACATGCTAGATTAAGAACAAGTAATAGCTTCTAGATAATTTTTAGGATTAATAACAATACCAACATCATAAGCATACTAACTAAGATAAACTACAAAATCATCACGTATAGCAGGTCGCTTTTGTCTTACTGACCTTCTAACATGAATTTGCTCAACTGGCTCATCAGGTTGTGCAACCTCGATTATAATAGGAAGGTCCACTACATTTTCAATAAGTGGTTCAACCACTTCTTCAACTGGATGTTCAGCCACATTCTCATTTGGAGCAAAACCTCCATGAGCAGTGGATGATCTAGCATTATCAAAATTAGGCAATGAGAAAGTAATAACATCAGGCATAACATAATCAATATTACCAGATGCAATGACAGGCTCAGCAATATCAAGCTCAAGGAATTTTGCATGCATGGGCTCCACAATTTTATTACCTCTACAACGGCAAAAGAATCTATATCCTTTAGATCTATCCGGATGTCCAATGAAAAAACAACGACTTATTTATGGGTCAAGCTTTGTCTTAATAGGATTATATATTTTAACCTCTGCAGGACAATCCCAGACATGAAGATTCTTCAAACTAGGGATGGCAAACAAACCCAGACCCGTCGGCACCCGCTCGGACCCGCCCCAAAATTAACGGGGAAAACCCAATTTAATTGAGTGCGCGTGCAGGTGCGGGGGAAACCCGGTTCTTAAATACGGGTGTGGGTGCGGGAAGACACTAAGATCCGCCCGCACCCACCCCCGCCCTACTCTCAAATAATGCATTTTACTTTAACTCCCTTATTTTACTTATTTTAATATTTATTTATTAATTATATTTTTAATTAAATTATTAATGGCCTTATTACAATTAAAATAATCAAATTAACTAAGTTAATATTCATTTACTAATTAAATTTTTAATTAAATAATTAATTAATTTATTAAAATAATCAATTTTTTAATTAAATTGTTAATTTTTATTGCAATTAAAAAAATTAATTTTTTGCGGGTGAGAGCAGGTGCGGTAAATTTTTACCCCCGGTTGGGTTTGGGGGCGGGGGCGGGTGTGTTACATGGAGGCAAGTGCGACTGCGAGTATAGTTAAACCCGCCCCCACCCTGCCCTGTTGTCATCCCTACTTCAAACTAGGTTTTCTACTTGTCCAAAGCTCAAAATGTATTTTTGGAACTGATTTACTAGGAACTCTACTAAGTATATATAGATGGTTGTTTTCAAAGCATCACCCCATAAAAATTCTGATAAATTACACCTACTCATCATATCCTTAAGTGTGTGGTTTCGCCTTTCGGCTACACCATTTTGTTTGGGAGTACCGGGCATGGTGTATTGTGGAACAATTCTACAATCTTGCAAGTATTTTGCAAAAGGCCTCATGTGTTGTCCAAAAGATATGAACTTCTAGTTGAACCCTTCTTATTGGTCTTAGTAAATTTTCCTCTAATGCAATCCACACAAATCCCTAAATTATTGAAATTTAAGGAAGGTAAAATATTGTCTCTAATTAACCTTTCAACTCTTTATTTAGAGATATGTCCTAAAAGCTTGTGCCACAACAAAGAAGATTTTTCTCTAGTTTTAGACATTTTAGCAATGGAGCTTTCAACATTCAAGGATGAGGAAACCATATCACAATCCAAAGATAACTTATATAAACCATCCAACAAGATACCATTACCAACAACTTGAGAATTCAACATCAAATTTATTTTTCCATCATAAAAGGTAAATTAAAATCCAAATTTATCCAAACAAGATACTAAAATCAATTTTTTTTTGAATCAAAATTTCATTAATCCAAAAACAGAAGTAATACAAGGCGATCAAAATCCAGCCCACACCATGAAACTACATAAAACTTACTGTACCATCAAAAAAGCTATATGTGGTCTAAGCTTAGGACTCGACCACCCTCTATAGACAATGTTGTTAATGATTCTATCTGTACAATTTCTATTGTCATTTCTTTGATTAAAACAAGTGTCATTTCTAAATCTCCACAGAAGTGTTTCTACCCAAGCCTTCCTCAAAGTAGCACACTCAAAAAATAGGTGGTCAATGGTTTCCACCGCGGAGCAAAAAACACATTGGTCATTATTCACCATACCAAACCAATTCAATCTGGCCTTTGTGGCTAGCTTCCCATGACAGATCATCCAGAGAGTATATATTGCACGAGGTCTTGCTCTATTGTGGAGAATTAGCTTGGCCCAAACAACATTAGGTGTGGCCGGTAACAAGTTCGCATACACTCTTCTACCAATGAATCTCCCTGCTTGCACCATCTCATTCCAAACCATCTGCATATTGCCTATGTTTTCCCTCTGCAAAAGAATAGTTTTAAAAATATTTGAATCAGAATTTTTAACCATTCTATACATTACATCCTCATTCTTCAGGTAATAGGCGTGAATCCACCGAACCCATAGATCATCCGTTTTCCTGCATATATTCCAGAGTAACTTCATCATAAACATGCTATTCCATACCACTAAATCAAGCACATTCAACTCTCCTTTCACAGCAGGTTTACAAACCTTATCCCAAGCAATCAGACTCTTCCTACTTATGGTGCTACCTCCTGTCCAGAGAAAGGATCTACAGATGGAATTGAATTCCAATGGCAGGATTTGGATTTTTTGGGATGACAGTTATAAGGACATCAGATTGGTGAGTTGCACATCTCAGATGATACACTGTGGAATATATGATGCCAATGGTAACTTCCAAAACTGGATGACAGCTATTTATGCTATGAATCAGTTGGACCAAAGAAGGAAATTATGGGATGATTTGGTGTACATACATAACAACCAACAAGGGCCTTGGTTCCTTATGGGGGATTTTAATAATGTGACAAAATCCATGGATAGGATTGGGGGAAACTTGGTGACTGAGAGAGAATATGCTGATTTAAGAAACTTGATGGATCATGCTGGGCTTTTTGAGAAGGATAGCACAGGTGATTATTTTACCTGGACAAATAAGCACTCTGTAGGTACTATTTACTCAAAAATTGATCATGTGCTTGGTAACATTGACTGGTTGCAGGGAAACACTGATATGAATCTAGAGATTCTCCCACCTAGTATTTCTGATCACTGCTTACTTTGTTTGTCTGACCAAAAAAGAAACAGGACTGTACACACCAACTTCAAGTTTACTAATAGTGTGATCAAGGTGGCTGGGTATCAGGACATTGTAAAGCAGAGTTGGCATAAAGTGTGTGTGGGAAGACCTATGGCTCGTTTGTGGTACAAGCTGCTGAGGTTGCAGGCTCCTCTTATCAAATTGAGCAAGCAGTTCTCTCACCTCCATATGTCCATTGTTAAAGCCAGGACTGAACTACTCAAAGCGCAGGAAGAGTTAATGGTGGACATAATGAATGTAAGGAACATAGATAAGGTGAGAAAGTTTACTGATGAAGTGATTTACCTGCAGGACCTAAATGTTAAAATGCTAAGATAGAGATCAAAATTGGATTGGCTTAGAGAAGGTGATTCAAATTCAGCTTTCTTCTATGCCTACCTCAACTCTAGACATGCAGTTACTCACCTCAGTCAACTTCAAAAGGAGGATGGTACTTATATTCAGAATATGCCTGACATAGAAAAGGAGGTTTGTGACTTTTATGCAAAACTGTATGGGATTCAAGAACATAGGGTGAGTATGATTGATATCAATGCTATGAGGGAGGGGCCACAGTTAATTATGATGCAGAGAGCTGAACTTATTACCCCTGCGACTGTTGCTGAAATTCGTACTGCTATTAAAGGGATTGGGGACTTAAAGAGCCCTGGTATTGATGGGTATGGTGGAAAATTTTTTAAGGCTAGCTGGAATGTCATATAGCAAGATGTTGTTGAAGCTGTCCAGGAATTCTTCGAGAAAAATGTGTTGTACAAAAGATTTAATGAGACTATTGTTACATTGATCCCTAAACATCCTGCTGCAAAAATGATAAAAGAGTACAGGCCTATTGCAGGGTGCACAACTGTTTATAAAATCATATCCAAGATCCTCACTGCGCGACTTGGTAGAGTTTTGGGGTCTATAATCAGCAAAGCTCAGGCAGCATTTGTACCAGGTCAGAATATTCAATCTCATATTTTATTGGCAAAGGAATTATTAAAAGGTTACAATAGGAAAAATGGCACGCCTAGATGCATGGTCCAGCTTGATATTCAAAAAGCATATGACATGGTGGATTGGGGTGCTCTTGGTAATATCCTCAATGAGATAGGGATGCCACAGAGGTTTGTCGATTGGATCATGACTGTTGTTACCACGGTCTCTTATAGATTCAATATAAATGGCAATTACACTGACAAGGTAGAAGCAAGAAGGGGTATTAGACAAGGGGATCCATTGTCCCCCCTCCTGTTTGTGATTATTATGGAGTACCTTAGCAGGTTGCTATTCAGAATGCAAAGAAATCCGGATTTCAATCACCATGCCAGATGTGAAAAGCTGCAGCTCACCCATCTTACATTTGTTGATGATCTCCTACTGTTCTCTAGAGGTGATAAAGGTTCCATGGAGATTCTGCAGCGCACCATCACTAGCTTTTTGGATTCAACAGATATCTTGGAGTCCCAGTGAGTAGCAAAAAGCTGTCTGTGATTCATTATATGTCGTTGGTGGATAAACTGTTGAGTAGGATTACTCATTGGAGCTCTCGACTTCTTAGCTATGCCGGTAGATTACAGTTGATTAAGACTGTGCTATATGCTATTACCTCATACTAAAATCAAATTCCTCCTAAAAGAAGGTACATAAAATGTATCTTTCAAAACAAGTTCCTAAAACTAAACTAACATCTCCATTTAGCTCAACAATGACTTCGAGATCATTTCCTACCCTAAATTCAGGATATCTATGAGAAGCACTATGAGTGTTTTTCTTATTTTTCTAAGAACTTTCACCATAATGGGGTTTAACATGAAAAGTTAGGAAGTCTAAATCATTTCTTTCCTTCTTGAGTTTCTCTTCTTCAGCTACACACTTGGCAATAGCAGTAAGATATTCTTTAGCATTCTCTTTCTCAGATAGTCCACTTATCAAACGTTCAGAAATAGTTATCTTAATAGCACATAAGCTAAGTCAATCGCTCCTTTCCCACTTAGCTAATTTTTCTTTCTCTTCAAGTGTACTCTGATAATTGATCATAGGTTTGGTTTTGCGCAATGTTATGTCAAGGTCAGCAATCCCTAATGAAAACTATAAGTCTTTCTTCCAATTCTTAAAATTAGACTCATTCAGGATCTCAATAGAAGCAAAACAGTTGTTCATAGAGAAGATCATTGTTGAGACTAAGCAAGAATGTATTAGGACGAATAATAAAGGCAAGATATAACTTTAATGAACATAAGCTATCACGAAGAGGCCAACATTGTCATGCAATCCCCTTTAGGTTGAATGCGCAGAACCCAGGTTACAACCAAGGTCATAACCTCATACGAGTTACTCAATGAGCATAAGTTGGGTTCGAAAATCTATCTCCTTTGGTAGATAAATTCTATAAACTAAAACACCTATAATAACTTCATCTACGAATTTCAAGAATAAGGTACTCAGTGAGCATACATTGAGTTTAGAAATTCATCTCCTTTTGATAAACTAAAACACCTATATCCTTAATCAACCGCAATCTCTACGTACAATTGTCCACCTTTAGGAAGACAATCATATTAATGATTTAAAATCATTCCTCAAACTACAAAGAGACTTTTATAAATTAAAATGAGTGATTTCACTTTGGTGATAATCACACACAATTATTTATAGAATTTCTTGCATAAGAATCAAAACTTTCTTGCCAAAAAAAAATCATGAATTTAATCAATATCATTTCTAATAAATTTTGTCTTCAACAGCATCAATCTCAATATTATAAAAAATATTATATAAAATTTCAAAATATGTGACAAAACAAATATATTACAAATTTATATAAACTAATATTTATTTAATAAAATTTTCAAGACAATATAATAAAAATTTAAAAATATATCATACATATTATCTTGAAAATAATTAATCTAGTTAATTATATATAATTCAATATATAGGTTTATATATAATTCAATTAGTAATACTACCGTGCAGTCGGTGAATATTAGATTCAAAAACATCAATAAAACAATTAAACAAAGAAAACGGAAAGGCAAAACTAATTTAATAAAATGCGGCGAAACCACTTAAACAAAGAAAACAAAAATTACGATATTAACATGGAAGAAAAAACAATATTCAAATAATTAATTGGACTGTATTTACAGTCTCCATACGGACATACATAGGGCACTCAAAACCTAAAAAAATTCTACCGAAATTCTATATATAATTGTACCTTGAGAATTTAGCAATAGCTGTAAAACGGATGTTTTCATTATAAATTCAAGATTAAAGTTCACATTTTTATTCACACCAATCAAGTTTTAGATATCTAACATTTAGTTATAAAGAGATCACTTAACTAATATCAGAACTTATATATACACCCTTATCAGAATCACGATTAACCCGTTTTTTACAAATTAAACAACAATTGATTGTTGTCTATAAGAAATTAGATAAATCTAACAAAATAATCCAATCATAGCTAACCTTATCTTCATTATTGGTTATCCTTTATATGCAACCCAGCTAACACGGCTACAAATCTTATCACCAACTTGATCTTGATTACAATACCTTCAACAAATCCTTCAACCTTTATAATATTCAAACTTTACACTTGTAGTAATTTCCTTAAAATTTTGCTTGGAAGACTTGAATTTGATCTTCAAATGGTTAATAAAAACAAGAAACTCCAACTCCTTAGAGAAGACCAATATTTTTCTTCAATGGAACTTCAATCAAGAATTCCACACTGGATCCAAAAATATGAAACAATTCACTCAATACACATTAGCAAACTAATTGATTTCCTCACAAAACAATATCACATTCACTAGATGCATTAATCTTCGTACACAATATGAAATCTTTATATCTTTAATCATTTTGACCTTTTATTTTTACTATTTTTATTAATTATATTTATTTTACTGTTATTCAACTAGAAAATTTTTTAAAGAAAAGGGTGTTTGCAGTTTCAGACTAAAAATAATAAGTGTGTTAATGAATATAATAATATTCAACGTCGTATAAATTACACAATAAAGTAATTTATTTGCCAATGAAATTAAGAAAAATAATAGTTAAAATATTCAACTATTAATTTTAGGCACCGTTTGTTTTATCTTTAAAAAAATATTTCTTTATTTGGTATTTTAAAAAATGATTTTTATATAAAAAAAAAATCAAAATATTAAAAATTTTCAAATTCATTTTTTATAAATTTAAACACTAATTTTTACATCTTATAACATAACATATATTATTGAATATTTAAATATAATAAAAATCATAATTTTCTTAAAAGAGTTGTATCTCTAAAATGATTTCTATAAAATACTATTTGAAATAACTTTAAAATTAAGTAATTTTTTAACATTTTAATATTCAAACAAAATTCAATAAAATAATTAATACCTAAAATGAAAATTTTAAAATAATTATTCAAACCAAATTTTTATTTAAATATTTTATTAAAAAATTCTTTTAAAAAATTCTAAATATGCAACACTATAAGAAACTTTTTCTTTTTTTTAAATTAAAACAAACTGGTCCTACGCATGTCATATATTAAAAATTGTATATGTTGAATATTTCCAAAATAGTTGACAATTACATATAATTAATTTATAAACAATGACAATATTTATTTGACATTTGCAATAATAAATATGGTGTGTTGGTTAAATATTCATACCATGGATATTAATATAGATATAAAAAAATGTGAAATAGAGTGTATTAGATTTTTTTTTGAAAGAAAAAATATTTAACAAGGAGGTGAAAATAATTGATAACACGAGGAGTGCTAAGTAAATTTTCATTAAGAAAAATAAAAGATACAATAAACAAACAAGCGAAAACAAAAAGCAGACAAAAAATTAGAACAACTAAAAATCTAGAAGGATTTCATAGAGAAAATACTTGACCAACTAGAAACCTCACTCATAAGGTTCTGACTATATCTCAGACTACCAAGACCACCATCAACAGATCAAAGGATTAAAAAAGGGAATCACAACCCACTACCAACCTTAGAATCAAGACAAACTCTTGATCTGATGTTGGTTTAGGCATATGATAGGGTTCAAAAGTCAGTCATAGAAAGCGCACGAGTTCACCTCTTTTCTACCTAAAACCTCGTGTTTAGGCCAAAAAAAGGTATTTTTCTCCTCCACTTCTTTCATAGTTGTCGATACACCATTAAAGATGCCATCAATAGAACCATCCAAATAGATTAGACAACATAATGTCAAATTATAGCAAAACCATAAAGTGTATTAGATTTTTTTGTTGAAAGAAAAAATAATATATTAATAAGGATGTGAAAATCACCAAATTACAGAAAAGAAGTAACTGATAACACAGGGAATGCTAAGCAAGTCTCCTTTAAGAAAAATAAAAGAAAAAACAAGCAAACAGGAAAAAAACAAAAAGCAGACAAAACATTAGAACTACTAAAAACCTAGAAGGATTTCTTAGAGAAAACACTCAAGAAACTAGAAACCTCATCCATAGGGTTCAGGCAAGATCTTAGACTACCAAGACCATCATCAACAAATCAGAGAAAAACAAAATGGAACAAGAACCCACTACAAACCTTAGAATCAAGACAAACTCTTGATTTGTTGTTGGTTTAGGCAGATGATAGGGTTCTGAAGTCAAACAAAGAAAGCGCACGAGTCCACCTTTGCTCTATCTAAAAACGGTTTTTAGGCCAAAAAATATATTTTTCTCCTCCACTTCTTCCATAAATGTTGGAAAACCATTAAATATATCATCATTATGAACCATCTAAATAGATTACACAACGTAATGTAAAATTATAGCAAAACCATAAAGTGTATTAGAATTTTTTTTTTTAAAAGAAAAAATAATATATTAATAAGGAGGTAAAAAATCACCATATTACAAAAAAGAAGTAATTGATAACACAAGGATTGTTAAGCAATCCTTCTTTAAGAAAAATAAAAGATAGACCAAGAA
This sequence comes from Lathyrus sativus, assembly GCA_963859935.3. Taxonomy (NCBI): domain Eukaryota; kingdom Viridiplantae; phylum Streptophyta; class Magnoliopsida; order Fabales; family Fabaceae; genus Lathyrus; species Lathyrus sativus. Next base: position 111,878,405 of record OZ012735.1, read on the forward strand.
AACAAACAAAAACAAAAACAATACAGACAAAACATTTGAAATAATAAAATCCAGAAGAATTTTATAGAGGAAACACTCAAGCAAGTAAAAACCTCGTCTATAGAATTCAGGATATATCTAAAATTACCAGGACCACCATCAAAAAATCAAAGGACAACAAAAGAGAACCACAATCCACTATCAACCTTAGAATCAACACAAACTCTCAGTTTGTTATCGGTTTAGGCAGATGATAGGGTTTTGAAGTTAGTCAGAGAAAGCACACGAGCCCACCTCTGCTCTACCTAAAAACTGTTTTTAGGAGAAGAAAAAAAATACTTTTCTCCTCCACTTTATTCATAGTTGTTGGGACACCATTAAATATATCACCATTACGAACCATCTAAATAGATTAGACAACATAATGTCAAATTATAGTTCAACCATAGAATGTGTTCTGGCTTGGGCCCCCGCTTGACCGGGAAGGCCCAGCCCACTTATACTTGGTGAAAGGCCCAAATGAGTCCCCCTCATCTGTGTCGAGCACGAGGCTCTCGTCGACCAGACATTACCCCGTCGGGCAGGACGCTTCTCCCGTTGGGCAGAAAGACGTGTACCTCACACGTTCTCCACGTGCTCCCCTCCGCGGGGACACGTCATCAACCAATTGTCCACCTCCGGAAGAACAGGTCAACCCACTCTTCGGAGTTCACAGAGCAGTTGAACTAGGACGAAGACCACATTCTGGTCTTCACTACGCCATGTAAGTCCTAACAGTCACTTGGGTTGGGCTTGACCATCCAGCCCAACTCAAATGATCGTTGGCCCTGCGCTGAGGTCTCCCTATAAATACTCTCTTTCACAAGAGGGTCAGGTATTCAATTCTCATCCTACTTTCTGTATTTGCTCTCACTTTATCCAATTCCTTACTTTGGCATCGGAGTGTCTTGCAGGTACACCCCTCTCCTTCTTCTTACCACCGGTGAACAGGCAGTAAGTCAAAGACGCGTGGCAGTCCAGTGATTCCCTTCTAATCAGGTTAGATCAGAATGTATTAGTTTTTTTTTTGAAAGAAAGATTAAATATATTAATAAAAAGGTGAGAAATCACCAAATTACAGAAAAGAAGTAACTGATAACATAAGGAGTGTTAAGCAAGTCTCCTTTAGAAAAAAATAAAAGATACAACGAGCAAACAAAAAAAATTAGAACTACTAAAATTCCAAATGGACTTCATAGAGAAAACACTCGAGCAACTAGAAACCTCGCCCATAGGGTTCGGGCTAGATCTCAGACTACCAGGACCACCATCAACAGATCAGAAGACAACAAAAGAGAACCACAATCCACTACCAACCTTAGAATCAAGACAAATTCTATATTCGATGTTGGTTTAGGCACATGATAGGGTTCTGAAGTCAGTCATAAAAAGTGCATGAGTTCACCTCTTCTCTACCTAAAAACTTGTGTTTAGGCAAAAAAAAAAAAAGAAGAAGGTATTTTTCTCTTCCATTTATTTCATAGTTGTTGAGACACCATTAAAGTTATCATAATTAAGAACCATCCAAATAGATAAGACAACATAATATTAATTTATAGCAATAATATAAAGTGTATTAGATTTTTTTGTGAAAGAAAAACTAATATATTAATAAGGATGTGAAAAATCACCAAATTACAGAAAAGAAGTAACTGATAACACAAGGAGTGATAAGATTCCTCCTTTAAGAAAAATAAAAGATACAACAAGCAAACAAGCAAAAACAAAAAACAGACAAAACATTAGAACTACAAAAAAAATCCAGGAGAATTTCATAGAGAAAACACTCGAGCAAATAGAAACCTCACCTATAGGGTTTAGGCTAGATCTCAGACTACCAGAACCACCATTAACATATCAGAGGACAACAAAATAGAATTACAACCCACTACCAACCTTAGAATTAAGATAAACTCTTAATCTGTTGTTGCTTTAGGCAGGTGATAGGGTTCTTAAGTCAATCAGAAAAAGCGCACAAGTTCACCTCTGCTCTACCTAAAAACCTTGTTTAGACTAAAAAAGTACTTTTCTCCTCCTCTTCTTTCATATTTGGTGGGACACCATTTAATATATCATCATATGAACCATCTAAATAGTTAGAGAACATAATGTCAAATTATATCAAAACCATATAGCGTATTGAATTTTTTTGTAAAGAAAAAATATTATATTAGTAAGGAGGTAAAAAATTATCAAATTACATAAAAGAAGTAATTGATAACACAAGGAGTGCAAAGCAAGCCTCCTTTAAGAAAAATAAAAGTTGTACCAAGCAAACAAGCAAAAGGAAAAAAAACAGACAAAACATTTGAACCATTAAAAATCCAGAAGGATTTAATAGAGAAAACACTCGAGCAACGAAAAACCTCACCCATATAATCCAGGCTAGATCTCAAACTACCAGGAGCACCAGCAACAAATCAGGGGACAACAAAAGAGAACCACAACCCACCATCAACCTTAGAATCAAGATAAACTCTCGGTATGTTGTTCAGTTGTTGGTTTAGGCAGATGATAGAATTTTGAAGTTAGTCAGAGAAAGCAAACAAGTCCACCTTTACTCCACGGAAAACGCATTTTTAGGCCAAAAAAAGTATTTTTCTCCTCCACTTCTTTCATAGTTGTTGGGACGCCATTTAAGATATCATCATTACAAACCACCTAAATAGATTAGACAACATAATATCAAATTATAGTAAAACTGTATAATGTGTTAGATTTTTTTGTGAAAGAAAGAATAATATATTAATAAAGAGGTGGAAAATTACCAAATTACAGAAAAGAACGGATAACACAAGGAATACTAAGCAAGTCTCCTTTTAAAAAAATAAAAGATACAATAAGAAAACAAGCAAAAACAAAAAGCAAACAAAACATTAGAACTACTAAAAATCCAGAAGGATTTCATAGGGAAAACACTAGAGCAACTAGAAACCTCGCCCATGGGATTCAGGCTACCAGGACCACCATCACCAGACTAGAGGACAACAAAAGAGAACCACAACCCACTATCATCCTTAGAATTAAGTCAACCTCTTGATTCGTTTTTGTTTAAGAAGATGATAGGGTTCTGAAGTCAGTCAGAAAAGGCACACAAGTCCACCTCTGCTCTATCTAAAAATTATTTTTAGACCAAAAACAAGTATTTTTCTCTTCCACTTCTTTCGTAATTGTTGAGACACCATTAAAGATATCATCATTACGAACCATCTAAATAGATTAGATAACATAATGTTAAACTATAGCAAAATCATAGTGTTTTAGATTATTTTTTTGTGAAAGAAAAAACAATATATTAATAAGGAGGTGAAAAATCACCAAATTACATAAAAGAAGTAACTGATAGCATAAGAAGTGCTAAGCAAGCCTCCTTTAAGAAAAATAGAAGATACAACAAACAAACAAGCAAAAACAATAAACAGACAAAAAAATTAAAACTACTAAAATTTCAAAAGGATTTCATAGAGAAAACACTCGAGCAACTAGAAACCTCGACCATTAGGTTCAAGCTAGATCTCGAACTACCAAGACCACCATCAACAAATCAAAGGACAACAAAAGAGAACCACAACCCACTACCAACCTTAGAATCAATACAAACTCTTGATCTGATGTTGTTTAGGCAGATGATAGGATTCTAGAGTCCGTTACAGAAAGCGTACAAGTTCACCTATGTTCTATCTAAAAACTCTTTAGGTCAAAAAAAAAAAATACTTTTATCCTCAACTTCTTTCATAATTGTTGAGACAACATTAAAAATATCATCATTATAAACCATTCAAATATATTAGACAACATAATGTCAAATTATAGCAAAACCACACCTAGATTTAACCCTGCTACTTAATAAAAGTCTATTGTCACTAGGAATAACCACTTGCCAACCTAACCAATAAAAGATCATATACCAAACTAGCAATGCTTACTCACAAATGACAAAGAGATAGAAAACCAACTCAACCATACCACCACACAAGGGACATGCAATCCCATTACCCCTCTTGAACAGGTTTTCCGTATAAAGAATTATATCTTGCACAAGCTGCTAAAAAAAAGACTACCATCTTAAAAAGGAGTCCACCTAATCCAGATTAGAGTAATGGCGAATTCTTAATTAGCTCAAATGATAAAAAAAAAGATAAGAAGGTCTAGCTAAATATGGTAAGGAAAGGCGGTAGAGAAAACATCATTTCATGTATGATTTCACTCTACTTATCTTTGTCCTATGTGAGAATAGAACTACGGAACGTAAAAAGAAAGGTATCAACCACACATGTAACTGGCGTAGAAAAAAGGTTTTCCTCAACTTAAGATCCCAACCAAGATTCTCATTCTTCATCCAGCCAATCTCTCCCACCAAATCCGCTTGTTAAGCAGAATTTAAGAAAGACCAAGAAACGAAACATTTTCTTGAGAGAGAAAGGTCCTTACTCAAGGATCCTCCAAAAAAAAAAACATTTTCTTGAGAGAGAAAGGTCCTTACTCAAGGATCCTCCCACAAAAAAAAAGTGTGGGGACCTGATCCCACCTTCTTAAGAATATAACCAAAGATTATAGCAGGAGAAACTTACAGGAACGTTGAAAATAATGCACGGAATAAGGTATGAAATATAGATGCATATATAAATATGATTGATTTGAAAATATTAAAAATTATTCTAAAATTATATCATGAATTCACATTTAAATTTGATATAATAAATATTATATTATAAAACTTTTGAACTATATCTAAATTAAAATAAAATATAGTTCAAAATATAGCAAGGAAACAAAAGCATTAGAATCATTCTTGGAACCTTGGAGTAACTACGTATAACACACAGCAGCATTAGACTCCTGTAGTCATAAGGTTTTTGTATATCTAACGATCCGTAATAAGGAGAGTCACAATTCAAAGAAACTCTCAATTCAAAATTGAAACTTCAATTTGATAACCAATCAGTTGTATTTCTTAACATGTCACACTTGAAACATGCAAATATCACTACTTCACTGATATTTAGTATTATTTATAGAATTAACCATCAATAACATTAACTGAGTTTTGCCCAGTAGACCAAATCAACAGCTACCGTACACAATAAAGTTCAATGATTTGAGATTGAAGAGTCTGCAAAGAAGAAAAATCCTATACTATATACAAGGATGCAAATGCATAACTTTAGTTTGTAACACTAACACCTATAAAAGGACAACTACATGATACAAATAATCAAAAGCTAAAATTGTGATATTATACAGTCAAATTTCACTACCCGTGATATGTGGTTATTATTTACCACTCTTGATATTCATCCAGCACCTCAAAATGGAAACATTTTAGTTATGTTTAGAGGTGATGATAACTTCAATTCAACACCTACAAGCCGCCCGTATATAAGCCTGCCAAAAATGATTTGTGTGACTACTATCTCTTAGTATCATCTCTCACGTACTCAGTATCATCTTCCACATACTCGCCAGTTACCCTGAGAAAGTAAATTTGTAACACATCACTCATAATTAAAAGTTTCAAAATAAATGATCATAAATGACATGTATTCTACAAAACCATAAATGAATACATGCAGAACAATAATCAAGGGCAAGAGTCTCCATACCTGTTATACAACAAAACTGCTTCACCTATTGTCCCTGCAACCTTATTCCGTACCTTTCGAACACAAACCTGAAACAACGGCAAGTCAGGAAAAGCATATAATTTTTTAATAAATTAAAATGATAAATGATCGCCAAAAAATATAAACAATGACATTACAAACACTCGCCTTCACTTGATCAACAGGCCCAACCTCAGGATCCCGGTTACGATGGATGACAATTCCATTGTCACACTTATTTATAAAGTGTGCACTTCCGCTTATATCATAAAGATTAGGAGGACTCCCAGTCCAATTATAGAGCTATGAGATGAGAAGCAAGAAAATCAAGATAACAAATTTTTAAAAGTAATACAGCAATAGATAAACTAATATCGTATTTACCAACCTGTCTGGGATGTGCTACAAACCAAACATGACATCCATGATGTTGAGCAAAACGTTTGATTAAGGTAAGCATGTGGCTCACATATTCAGTTTCCGTCCTGCAAGTTGTTGATGCAATAAAGTTTTCTATAGATATGCAATATGTTGAATTAATACCTAAAAAATACTCTAACATAACAACAAAAGTCAGCATGAAAAGTAAGGATTGATTAGGTGTTGTATTGATTAGTTTGGCCACATCTTAATTAATATGGGATCTCAACAAAGTATAATAGACATATTTAACAAGCTTGATTTATATATAATTACGCATCTGCTTGAAGGGGACAATTGGTGTAAGAGAAGATAATCCTTATTTCTTATCCCTGCAATTTGGGAGTTATACTTCATTGGGGATTTCAATTTTAATGAAAGTTGAATTGGAATCCTTTTATACAAATTCATAGGAGCTGAGAGAAATCCCCTCGACAACTTTAAGCATTCTTCTGAGGAGTATGACATAACAAAAGCAAAATAAATCGAAGTTAAGAATGAACTCTGTAAAGAGAATTACTGGTGTGGAGATCGTTGATGATCAAGCTCGTTATAAGGATCAATTACAAGCCCACGCACCCCATGTCTTAATACCGCTGCTTTTGCAAGGTCAAGTACCCATTTTATATTTGGAAGAGCATCATCTTCACACCTAGTATGAACAATCAATTAGTGAAGCACTAAACCATCAGTACGAGTTAGATTTAAAACTAAAAAGTACAAGTTTAATCATATGAATTGCCAAAAAGTAATAGATAGTCTCAATAAGCATTGCTTAATTAATGCAATAAATTCTGACACGGCCTACTTTTAAGTCACAATATCAATCAATTTTTTTGAAAGATAAGATGGAAAAAATTGAAAGATAAGAGGGAAAAAAGGACACGTGTGTGATAAATATTAAATCAACTTTACAAATGTAAAAATGATAATACCAATCAAGCTGAAAATGAATGGGGGGTGAAGCAACACAAACATGAATAGATGATTAAATTATCTCCGTGCAGTCAGAAAACGTAAAAATATGATACAGCACTACCACCAATCGAGCTACTTGTAATGGACATACCTTATAAGATGAAAAGTATCATTTAACCAGATCTTGCCTTGTTCATATTCCTCCAAACTCATCCGTTCAACGTCTTCAGCGTAGCTATTTTAGATAAACAAGTGAACATAGACAATCAAATAACTGTACATAATAACAAACACAACAATTGCAATTAAAGAACAGTCAAATACTCCTTGATATAAGGGTCTTGGTACAACAAAAGTACACTAGCAAGGTTATGAATTAGAAATTGGATGATAGCAACAAACACTAAATAGTAGCTCATTATAATCCTTTAAGAGAAAACTCAAACAACTATTTTATAGGTTAGAGGGACCCAAAGAAATTTTTCTTGTGAGTAAGAAAACCTCCTTTTGATAGATAGGAGTAGACATCCAGCACTCAAAATCTAAGACGATAATAAAACAAAATATTAAATAAAAAAAAGTCCCGACAAAAATAGTGAGTGATAATATAATAAAAGTCACAGTTCAAATCTTACCGATCATTAAAGAAAGGCTTCCTCACATGTTTCTCCAAAAGCTTCCGAGCATGTTCTCTAACCTAAAGGCAGTAAAAAAGAATCAAAACAAAAGCACAAAATCCAACAAATATATGAGGCAATAATTATTCAAAAATAACCATAACCAAAGTCATTCATTGTTTGCATAACAATATAGAAGAACTAAACACACAGTGGATGACAATTCTAATTTAACTCTGTTCAACCTACAACAACTGACATTAAATCAGAATCTTAAAGAATACAAGTAGCCAATCAACACTGAAACAGTAATCCAATACGCTCAACATTCCCTGTTGAAGGTCAGTTGTTACAGATCAAACTATGGAATACATACATAAGATATATATGGGTATGTATGATATATATGGGTATGTATGATATATGCTATATGACAAGACATCCGCCAATAACAAGCTAAGAGAATAAAGAATATTTTAGAAGAAAAAAAAACAGATGTCAGAGGTTTCTGGTACGTCTGGAAATTTGAAAAATAGACAACCCTAAAATTAAACCTTTCTTGCAAACAGTCATTTGAGCTTCAAGTGTGAGTAAAGCACAAGCTCGCAGTTCCTTGTTGTGATGTTGTTTTGTAGTCAAAGAATGTGGGTGGTAGTTAACAATCTTGACCACTTGGTTTAGCATTTTCTAACAGTCATTTATCTATGTTAAGGAACCAGTTCAGACAAACAGTCATTTTTTTATATTTATTTATCTCTTCTAACATGTCCGAAGAACAGATATATTCTTTGGGGCATATATCCATGGAAACAATCATGGACTTGCCTCCAGCCTTTCTGGTGTACCTAACCCCACAACATCCTTTCATCATTTAGTTAGTAGAAGCATATCAGAAACAAATAATTTAAATAAAGCACTTGTGTATGTGTATCAGAAAGCCTCAAACATATTTTGTTCCAGTTAAAAGTTACAAAGACACTTTCTTTGGTGAATAAGATAAATTTAAAAGTTGGCCAAAAACTATCTACTGACCTTGTTCTCCATGGAACAAAGTGCAAATTTCCAGCCAGCAATTTTATTAAGATTGCAAAGAAGAGCATCAATCCACTCACTCTTCCCTGAATTGGGAACTCCGGTTACTACGGTCAGTTCTCCTGGTACAACCTGGTGAAGGTAATTTAATTAGAAAAAATATATATATGTTTCCAGAATAATTTTGATAAAATCATTCAAAATTCAAATCGATCAAATCACATATCCCCACGGTGTGAAAGCTTGGTAGTTTATATTTGACTGTAGATGAAATCATTAAAATGACACGGCCAAGAACAAATTTTAGTAACATAAACAATTTCAAAAAGTGTATCATTTTTTATAAATTCAAGATATTGTATGGGAAAAAAAAAGGCAAGGAACTGAAAAGTAATTTACAATTAAATGCACATATGATATAATATCCTGCCGAATATACGAGCTCGAAATCAGATTACAATTAAATCAAATCACAATTCATAACACACAACACCTTTGATGTGTAGTGAATTCACTAAGCATTCAGAATGACATTTTATCCAGCTTGTTGACAGTTGAAAGAATGTTTTCCTACCGCAAAATCAGTGCATACAAAAGGTTACAAGAATTGACAGATTCACAGTGTTGGACTTTCCGCCTTAATTGCAGTCCGCCCCTAGTCGCCTTAATTGCGGCACTTTGGCTTGCCTCGTTGCAGCCCCTAACACCTTTTGTCTTAGCTTTGAAGGGGTGGATTTAGTCCCACATTGCTTAGAGATATGGTCATTGTTGTGTTTATAAATGGGGACAATCCTCACCTTACAAGCCGGTTTTGTAGGGATGAGTTAGGCCCAACCCAAATTCTGAGATAGTATGAGAGCCTATCCTAGATCTATTGTTGGGCTTCCCGCATCGTCCACGCTTTGGGCTCATTGAGGCCCAAGCGTGACGGGGTGTGTTGGACTTTCCGCCTTAATTGCAATCCGCCCCTAGCCGCCTTAATTGCTGCTCTTTGGCTTGCCTCATTGCAACCCCTAACACATTCATTGTGTTAGCTTTGCAGGGGTGGTTTTAGTCCCATATAGCTTAGAGATATGGCATGTGTTGTGTTTATAAATGGGGGAAATTCTCACCTTACAAACCGGTTTTGTAGGGATGAGTTAGGCCCAACCCAAATTCTGAGACACATGATTCCCAAGAAATGACAGATTCACAGGTCTACTTATACAAAAGCTTCAAGTTCAAGTAATAGTAGGATTCAAAAATATGCTTTATAGAGCCAGTTCATGTCCAATATCCTGAGTTAATTTAGTCAGTGGGCTTTGATTCCTACACAGGGTATTTGATACAAACCAATGGAACCTTAACCGAAACAAGATATTAGAGCAAGAAATGTGAAAAAGTACGTATACAACCTTAAATAATAATTTTTTGATAATAGACCAATATAATACTTGTCGTATAGGATTCCTCTAACTACTCACAAAGCAAAGCTCCAACCCAGAGAGAAATCCTACTCTGGCCCTACTAGCAAATCATTCCATCGTATTCTTAAAACTACCAAAATTTTCTCCTCATGTATAAATAAAGAGAGCATCCCATTATTTAACCCTAATGAGCCAACTCACTAATAATCTATTTAACCCTATTTAGCCACCTCACTAATAATCATTTTCGCCTTCCATTCACAAACTCACTGTATCTAGACAACTTATGTGCTAACTGTGTCTTTGAATCCACCTTCTCATCCCGGATCCTATCAGTATTTAGAAGCATAATAAAAGTAGGAGTTCTGATCGGTAATAATAAGCTAAAGGTTTTAGTTGGAAAAGATATAGGAAGATATGCACGAAAATGGTAATGACATAGTAGTTAGTCATTTTAAAGATAGAAGAAAAAATAATGAGAACGCCACTCATTATCCTACTTTTCATTTAGTAAATAATAGTTTGAAGCTCTATACAGTGCATTTAAGTTAGCATTACACAAACATAAAATTTAAGATTCTGAACCAATTTAGAATCTAATCAGAATTGAAATTAAAATTCAGTGTTCACTTCCAACTACAACTTACAACATTAGTATGATAGTAAGGAGATGTAGAAATTAAATAAACAGCCCTTACATTGTATAAACCATTCAGATTATTCCAGCCAGTTGAGAGACCAATGTCATATCCCAAAGTTCGATGATAATATGCATCAAGCTCATCAAAGTAATCTCTAAAGTTAAACAATCCACGTATAGGGTATAATTCTGCATTCTCAATCGCTTCCTTCAATGCATCGGGGCCCAAATACATGAGAACCTGCGAATGTATTATAATATTGCTACGGTTGTCAAAAAGCAAAATTACAAACAAACATCTTCAAATGGCACGCATCAGAAAAGAAAATGTGTAAGCCTAATTCTAACTTCAAGTCTGCATTCCCATGTTTCAGACATCCATGCTATCTACTAATATGTTAAAAACTAAGCTAGAGTAAATCACTGATTTCATTTCTATAACAGAATTTTGTTATTGATTCAAGTTAGTTACAAAATAGCTGCACCTTGTTACTTATAGAGTAACAAGGTGACTCTTTACAGCAGGTCACCAACCTTGGTGACTGGCAGATGCCAGTTTGATTACATACCAGCCTAAGATACAATATCTATTCTAATATAATATAATCCACATTAACAAGCCAAGTAAATAATAAATTCACAAATCATCCGTGAACAGTTGAAAACACAAAGCAGGTAAAGAAGAGTAACCAACACAATTCTGTATAATTATTACATTCACCTTCATTGTCAGTTGATATTGTACTCTGTATAAAGTCTAAACTCTAGAAAAAAGTTCCATGTGCCTTTTCATTTTTATATTTTGGGGATTTCAGATTTGTGGGGTGGGAGTTCAGAGGAAAGGTGCAGGTAAAGTAGAACTTGCGCAATCATGCTGAGATCTAACCTCATTTGCATCTTTGCAATCATCAAGCTTCCCTTTTTTAGGCCACCGTACACGCCAACATCTGCAAATAAACAAAACAGAAATGTTACTAGTCATTAGAACAGTATAATCAACAGAGAATGATAAACTTACATAAAGGGGGGACTAATTCCTCCCATCAATAAAAATAAATGAATAAACTAATGGCATAGAATAGTGGGAGCATCCATTCTCTCAAATAACCATGAATCAAAAGAATGCCAAAATTAGACAACAATCATCTTAGTATAAAAAATTTACAGGGGCACCCTTATCTTAAAAAGCAATAATTGGAACTAAACACACAAGCAACTCGAAAGTAGTTCATCTCTACAAAAATGAAAACTAATCCTGAAACAAAGGAATCATCTGCTAATGAAAGCATAAATACAAGGATGACCTAAAATAGTTGTAAGAAAATTTATGGAAGTAGTTATATCAAGATATAAACATGCTAACTTTTCTTTCCCAATGCGGCGTGCAAGCTCCTCGGCCAAGGCTTGACCAGGTGGATCCCCATCAGTGGCAATGATAATACGGGATGCCTACCAATATAAACATAGAGAGAGAAAATGAGAGATGTTTATAAAAACTGTTTTTACCGATACATACAAAAGTGTGGAATATCAACAACTGCAGACCTGCTTTAGTTCATCTTTGCAGTTCCACAGATACTGATACTTCGTGTCCTAGCTTTACAGAATTATAATTATGACAAGAGCATCAGATTTAACATTGCACAACAGATCACAGTATAGTTAAACAGGGTGTAAGTGAAAAATAAGAAAATGTTATTGAATTTAAAATTTATATAAATAAATGTGTGTCCAGCATGTTGAGCATAAAAAAGACCTTATCCTCAGTTGGCAATTCCTTTGAAGAGACTGATGGAGGTGCGCCGTCAGGAACACTAACACAATTTCGGAAGCCAGCTTCTTCCATTGCCAGCTTGTCCATTTCACCTTCAACCTAAAGTACACAGTCAAAAAACTAAGAATAAAACAAAACTTCAACTTTATAATTTGTGCAGCAAACGGAATGCATACAATGATGACATCACTTTCTCCAACTATGTCATCCAATCCATAAAAGATCTTTTCAGTGTCTGATTCCTGAAAGAAGAAAAAAGAATGAGGGGAAAGAGATGTAAAAAAGTTGTAACACAGACAATATTGAGAGTATATACAACAATATGACAATATCTTCAAGCATAATAAAGTTAAACAACATAAATTATGGGATCGAATATTTGAGTGCGATTAAGATTAAAGTCTCACATGTCAGCAAAACAGTTTGGTTTTATATCAAATGAGATCATCAATAGTAACAATATATTATAGACATTAAGTGAAATTTGATGGAGAGGTACCAGAAGAAACAAAAATATTCAATGGTTTTCTTTGATTTGAAAAGGGCATATGATAAAGTGCCAACAAAAGACATGTAGGCTCTAGATAAAAAGGGAGTTCTTGTTGCTTATCAAGGATGAGTGTGGCAGGGCTAAAACTAACATTGCAATTTTCAATCAAGCCGTGAAGGGCTTTTCAATGAATATGCACACAAATAGTCAACTGAGCCCTTATCTTTTCATGGATTTAGACATGTGCTTATTAAGCATATCAGTAGCCGTTGCTAACATAATGTAGTCCTCAAAAGAGAGTTGATGGAAGGAATAAATGTGTAACTAGAGTTGTGAAGGGAATATTTTGAATCATATGAACGTCTTCAATAAAGTACAAATAAAATAGATATAAAAATGCAAATTCATCTTTTTTACGATAATTAAATGTTACATATTAACTTTAATACTAAATTCAATTACGGACAGTATCAGCAATTGCTTATACCTGCCAAAATTTCTTGTTGATATCTCGGTACTTGCAACTAATAAGCGCTCCATTACGGCGATAGGGGAATGCAATTGCAATCTACAAAATAAATGTTGCGAAAACAATTATACCACCAGTGAGTCACTCATAAAGTAAAGTGAGCATAAGATGAGTATATTTAAAATCTTCAACGTCTCATCTCTGATAAATAGAAATCCAGGAAAATTAACGCCTGGTGGATCAATAAAACCACATATTTTTCAGGTGAATACTAAACGGTAAAGTCCTTATTGTTTAATATTAGCATTTTGTCAGCTTGTAGGTGGTACAACCAGTCTCAGTCATATTACCAAATTCAAAATTATTACACATCTGTCACAGTTAGTAAAATAAACGTCGAATGTTTGTTCTTGGATCTCTCTTTCAACAAAATAAATCAACTAATCAAACATGGATGATACATGTCTATATAAAGAATATTATATTCTTAACTTGATTATCATCAATCAACTAATCAACTAATCAAAAATAAGGAATATAGAAGAACTAATAAAACATGGAAGATAGATGTTCATATAAACAATATTATATTCTTAATTTGAGTATCATCAATCATATGTACAATTTATTTTGACTAGATAACAGTACCAGCCTAGATCACTAACTGGATTATTGTCATCTTAAAAAGTAACTTTCTATGCAACTTAAATAAAGCATAAATTTTAGTAGTTAAATGCACCTGATCATCCTTATATTTTTTCTGCTTAACACCATTTCTCTTCAGAGTCTTATTCGAAATCAAGCGCTCTGAAAAATATCCAACCAGCTGAAATAGGGCAAACAGAATTGTATTCACTACATTGCTTGAAATGAACAAATAAATTATCAAATTTATTATAATTAAAATTGAAACTCTACATGGTGAGCATAAAATATATAAAGCAAGATACATCAGATATCAACTTTATTCAGTAAATGCTTGTCTGAAAGTGAGCAAATGGCCCACAGATTTGAGTTTGCTATTTTAGTAATGCATTTTCAAGTCTGCATGTATCCAAAACAAACTGGTCACAACTAAATACAAACGACTGATCACCAAAAGAAACTTAATAAAATATTTCTAAGTCGTCCGCAAGGAGGATAGGTGTTAGTCCCCTTGAAAAGAAACCTTTATTTCTTGTAAAAGAATCATACATCCAGATGTATGAAATAAGATGAGATATTGAGCAAATGCAACAGATTTTTCTCATGAGCAATATCTCATCCACAGAGCAATGGCAGAGCACATCCATAGTTTTAAAAAAAAAACATGGACAAAATTAAGTATGGTGAAATCTAATACCTCGGCACAAAGTGGTTCAAGTTGCAAGTCCTCCTCCTTAATTTCTCTTTTTTTCTTAGCTGGGATAAATTGAGTCATTGTTGTAGAATATGGACTTCTACCAGCAAAGGCCTACAACAGAAGGGTAAAACTTGAAGTGACTAACACTGAGACATCCAATTGTATCAATCAGCCCGTGCAAAAAAATTTTAAAAAACAAAATATCTAACCTGAGTGCTGCCTTTCCAACCACACTTTGCACGAAAACACTTCCATGCAGCGGACCCCCTAAGCTCAGAAATTCAGTTATTAACACAAAGTGGAATAAAGATCACTAACAAATAGAACTAGATAAGTCGATGAAAAAAGGTAAGTAACATACCCGTCTGGTGCAATGATAACGGCAAAGGTTCTTTCTCCCGTGTCACCGCCTTGGCACTAACAAAAAATAATATTAAAAGGTACGTACAAGAATGAAAACAGATAACATGTTTGAATTGCATTGCAATGTATGAAGGAGTCCATGCAGCAAGACACATTCCAAAAGGTTGTTTGTAATTTGTAATAAATAAAAAATAACAATACACACTTTTCAAATCAAATTTCAGGGACTGTCATTTTGACAGCATAATCCACTCCCTCTACTCAATTCCAAACTGGAAACATAACAATTGACAAAGACACAATTTTATGTCTTTATGTCAATAAATAAATTAAAGCATGCTACAATTTTGTTTTTAGATCAAAAATTCAGACCAAAGGAAAAAAAACAACAAAATGTAAAATTGAGGACAGTTATCATGCCAAGGAGTAAATACTTCATAAACTTTGAACCAACTTCATTTTGCAAACTGAGTTTACAAAAAAACAACGCTCACATTCCTTCCGCTTCAAACTTAGTTTGTAACTAAAATTGGTTAGCAAATGTCTTCAACTGAAACCATATTCAATTTTGATATACCAGCACGCAAAGTTATTACTCTCTCTCTCTGTTTCAAAATTACTATCATTTAAACAAATAAAATTTGTTTCGAAATGATTGTCATTCACACTTTTCAATGGATAAATAATTGTTATTTTTCCAATTATATTCTTTAATTACTAAGCTGTACACTACTTCCAACACATTAATGAGGCAAATATAGTAAAAGTGTAATATCCTGTGACAATCATATTGCATTCCTTAGTCTATGTACAAAAACTTTAAACGGTCATTTTAGGAGAGAGTATTAGACTATTAGTTACCGCCCTAAGTTAAATAGAACTGCAGAACTTTCCAGGATATATTAAAAAACACTACCTTTTTACAATTTATATTCAAAAAAGCCTAAAAAATTATTCAACTTTGCATAATAACAACAAAAAATAGAAACAGGGTGATGATGAAAGAAAAAAAAACCTCAGGACAAATCAAGTGATTATACTGTTGGCCAGGAACACAAATTTCAGCATCCATTCCAATAGCTTCCAACTTCCTCTTCAAAGCATCAATATTCGCCTCCAATACACTCTCATCCAAATAAACTTATCCAAATCAAAAAAGAAAAACCAATAAAAATTCAGCAACATAACATAGTGAACATTCAAAGTTATTCTATTCTATGAACCTTACCTGGTCTAGTAGCCTTGACGATAGAAGTAGCATGGTATCCATTGATTTTAAGCGGCAACGGAGGGTATTTCGAAGTGCTCTTAGAACAATAAACGGTGAAAAATCCTCTTTTACGTTGAAAACGGCGAAAGAGGGGTTTATTGAGGTTTGAAAATGGAGTGGAATTGGAGAGGGTTTGAGCGTTCATAGTGGAGAGTTTTGAAGGGAAGGTTAGTAATGGAGTTACAGCGTGAGCATAACGAAAACGCATGTTCTGCGAAATGCAGAAGAATGGAGAATTTTCAAAAGAAAAACTGCTAGTGTAGTGAAGAGGGTGCCATGGAAAGGTGCAAGCGTGAAAGGGGGAAAAGAAAGGGTTTATGTTGACGACAAAAACCTTGAGAGAAATGATTCAGTGTTTTCGATTATATACTATTATATCAACCAAAGTAAGTCAGAACCGTTAGATTCAATGACTGATTAGAACTTATAAGATAACTATATGGTTAATTGCATGCCTTGACTGTTTTGCCCTTCCAACATTATTTTTTTACACATCACTTTGGATATTTTGGTAATTAACAAATCACTACAATAAATCAAACCTTAGCCTCTTCCTTGCTGCCAAATGGCTATCGATGATTAGATCCCTAACAAAATTCCCCCTCCCCTTTTTTTTTCAAAACTAAATCACACTCCTTTTCTCTCTCACTTTCTCTTCGGTTTTCTCTAGGAGTGGCAAAATGGATTGATTGGATGGATATGGATTGGATTGCTAATGGATGGATTAAAACAATTCATTAGTCCATTAAAATCCACTAAAATTTTATTAAAATTATTCAATCCGATCCATCCATTAAGAATAAAATTCATCCAATCCATCCATTAACATATTTTTAATGGATGGATATCCATCCATCCAACTTTTTTTTTAATTTCGTAAAAATAAATATTTTTTTTCCAAAAACAAATCAGTTTTTTATTCTGAAAAAAAAAACCGATTTTTCAGAAAAAAAAATTGATTTTTTTCCAAAAAAAAAAGTCGGTTTTTTTCTAAATTTTTTTTTTCAAAAAACAAATCAGTTTTTTATTCTGAAAAAAACCGATTTTTTTCAGAAAAAAAAAATTGATTTTTTTCCAAAAAAAAAGTCGGTTTTTTTTCGAGAAAAAATTTTATTTTTTTTTTCGAAAAACAAATCAGTTTTTTATTCTGAAAAAAAACCGATTTTTTACCAAAAAAAACGTCGGCTTTTTTTTCTAGAAAATTTTTTTTTTCGAGAAACAAATTTTTTTTTTCGAAAAACAAATCAGTTTTTTATTCTGAAAAAAAAAACTGATTTTTTTTCCAAAAAAAAAGTCGGTTTTTTTTTTCAAAAAACAAATCAGTTTTTTGTTCTGAAAAAAAAAACAGATTTTTTTTCAAAAAAATTAAATTTTTTTTTCAGAAAAAAAATATAGTTTTTTAATTATTTTTAAAAAAATCTAATTTTAAAAAAATAAATCTAACGAAAATAAAAATAATCCATTGGATCCTTAAAATATGTTGGATGGATTGAATCCATCCATGCATATAAATGGATGGATTTAATCAAATCCATTAACTTATTTTTTGTGTGGTGGATGGATTGGATGGATTTTTTGATGGATGGATTGGATGGATTTTGCCTTAATGGATTTAATTACCACCTCTAGTTTTCTCTCACTTTCAGTTTACTCTGCTTTCCTCCACAAATCCTAAATCGCCGCCGCTCCTTTCTCCACGTTATACGGCCACCACAACCTCCAATAAACAAACCAAACCCATATTCTTACTCCTCATCTCACGACCTTCCTAATGAATTGGAATTTATTTTGATTAACCTCGCTGTCGACAACGGTTTTCCTTCCCCTGCTACTTTATGATTGGTTTTGTCTTCTCCGTTCCGTTTTCTTTTGACCATTTTCTGTTTCACCGATTTTGTAGTTTTTGGTTTGGTATTATCACATTGTATGTAACTTAAGGTTTGGTTTTGTGTTCTTAGATTTTTCGCTGTAGTTTTTGTATTACAGAGGTTGTTTTTCTATATCTCTCTCATATGCTCGGTTCTTGATTCTTATGTTGTTGGAAACAACATTTAGACCCTGTTTGGATCAACAACTTAGTTAAGCGGCTACATAAAAGATAAAATATAATCAAATTGTGGTCGAGGAGGCTTCAGGCGGAATATTAATCATATTATATACCTCAAATGCATTGATCTGAGGATAGAATCTCATTTATATTTATGTTTTCACCCATTTTTCCAGGAGATGATTTACTTGTCATGCATTTTTTGTTAAAAAATGGGATTATTAATAAGTTTTTCATAAAAGTTATACTTAATTTATATGTTTAAAACTTAAAAGTATAGTTATTGAATTTTTGTATTTCTACTTAATTGATACTCAAATGCACCTCTCATCCATTTTGCGTTCATTTGGATTTTACTGAGCATATAGCCATATACTGTAGAGTTTTTATCTAATACGAAATATGATTGTTAATACTGACACTCCTTTCCTAATCCAGGTTGGTGACATTGATTGCATTTCTCTCCATTCTTTAAATATTGTCTCGCACTTGCCTTTCGTGATTTCTTAAATTGATGATAAGCCTATCATCACAGGTTAGTATCATTATCCCTCTTTAATGAGAAATCCCACCCATGGAAGAATTTATTTTTATTGGAAATTTATAGATTGGTTCTTTAGTTGTTTCAATCTTAAGGCAATTCATTTTTGTCACTGTTCTTTTGGTTGAATAAAAACCATGTCTGTGCAGACAAATGAACTTTATCAGCTGGCGGCTGTTGCATTCTGCTTGCTTGTAGCCTGGGTTTGTCCTCTTCCTTATTTTTCACATGCCTGAATTTCTGTAGTTCTCTTTGTAATGCTTTACTTTTCATATGTTCTTACAAAGCAGAAAAGATGTGCATATATTGTTCCTTTGCAGTACTTCACCTTATTTTCAAAGGGTCTCAGGTGTAACTTACATTCTCCTTTTGTATGTGCAAGCTTGTCGTGCTTTGTTTTTCTATTTTTATGTTTAAAATGCCTTTTGCACCATTTTTTTGGCGTGAGTTACACATCTATGTATCTCATAATTGTCTCCAAATAGTATATGTTTGTTCTGCAGCTTGATTACTTTACTGTTACCTGTCAAGCACTACTTTTTTTAACTAATTGCATTTGTATATTTTCAGTGTAGTGATAAGTTGGGATTAAGTCTAGAGCTAGGTTCCTTTGCTGCTGGTGTGATGATTGCAACTACTGATCTGTCTCAACATACACTACAATAAGTGAGTTTTTATACCGGAATTGGAAAATGTATGTGGTGCGAACATAAAACACAAATATCAATTGATTGTTGAATGTTGACATGCATTGATGTAACTTGTATCTATTCAGACAAATGCATAGAAATTCTAAATATTGGTTGCATAAAGTGCATTAGATTCTGTATTTTTATTATCCACCATTTTTGAAGGACTGGTAATGAGTGAAAATGAAAATTTTGTAGTGTTCTGGATGAACTTGGTTGCCGTCCATGCACTTCCACTGGTCATTTTTTCTGGATTCTTCATGAAAATCTAAACTTTTTTCTCTATTAACAAAAGATTTAAGGCATATATTTAGAATTTCCTTCTATAAAAGCTGGTGCCTTGTGATATCCAGGGCATACCACAGTCCAATTGTTCTGTATTCTTAATTAAAATGTTTAATTTAATAACAAGATATGTTTAATGAAGAAATTGACAACTGTTCACATTCTTATTGACAATTGTAGGTTATGATTATTGGATGGAACAATGTCCAATGTATATGTGTAGACACTTACGTATGATGCATTTGCAATCGTATTGGATGGGTTTCGAGATAAGGCACACAACACGTTTGCTTATCACGATGCCCGAAATTTGCATGAACTGTGAATCTGTTAGCATTTGTCAGTAAGAACAAATGTTCTCTTTGATTAGCTAGCTTTTATTACCCTACCAACTTGACATTTGTAAATTGTATAAGATATATTAACTTATGTTTTTGCACATGTTACATATTTTTACTTCAAAATGTCATATTTGTATGGATCACCTATACTCCTCATCATGAATCTTATCTAATATATAATTAGAATGCAGACACATGAACTTGATAAGCAGTTTCAGCTTATGTACTACTCATGCAAGGATTAGTGTGTACAAAGATATAATTAGATATGAAATCATTAGTGAGAAAGTTGGGATATAGCTTTCATGGTAGAAATATGGTTGGGATATAGCTTTCATGGTAGAAATATGATTAGTGTTGTTTTACTTTTAGGTGGTTTTTGCATGCGGCGGTAGAAGCACTAATAGTTACAGTCAAATGGATACCAAGGAAAATTATAGATCAAACCATTAACATATATTTTGATTGAAATGTTTATCAGTAGAATTTATTTATGACACAGTAGTTCATGTAGCCTACTAGGTGGTTTTATTAGGTTTTTATGTGTCATGGATCTTATTGTATTTCATTTCAATTTGGAAAATACATCTTTTGATTTATGGTGTAAATCTCAATTTGATAACCATGGACAATTCCAGTAGCTTTAAAATGTCTTAATTCATTTACTAACATTTTTTTATTTGTTTGAATATTAAATCATATATTATTCTTAGGTTCTCCTTAAGCTTTTGATATTTGGAGTTTTCCTATGATTCATAAAACATGTTAATCATTGTTTGGTTTCTCTGCAGGTGCAAAATTGTTCTTCATCCCGACTTTAATTCAACTGTACGAATTGAGAAGAATAGATCAAAGGTCAGACACAGGCAAAAGAAGTTTAGCAACATCGCCCAAAACAATGTCGTGTACAAGTGCCATTTCTGTTCACATCAGAATATCAAGAGGGGTACCACTAAGGGACATTTGAAAAAAATATGCCCGACAAAAGATAAACCATCATTAGAATCAATGCCCGCTGCAAAACCAATTGTACACAAATCTTTAAAATTAGAGAAACACATGGTAAGCAAAGATGAAGGTGGTGAAATACACACTGTTGGTTCAGAAGTTGTAGTTAAGGACGTCACCCTTATGAAGGGTCTGAAAACTCCGTTTAGTACAAGTACACCAACATTGTTAGAAGCAAAGAAGAGAAGTAGAAACAATTTCGTGTCCAAGAACACGTTTGAAACTCCAAGCATGTCTGCAAGAGTAAATACTCAGAGCACTGCGAGCAAAAGACGGAAAAAATCATGGACCAGTTTAAAAGAAATTGCTAAGAGCAAAGAGTGTGATAACAGTGAAGGTCACTAATTTAACAATCCCATTTTTTTATAACTAGGAAGATTTTTGCATAGGTCATTTATATCAAGCAATTTTGTTGTTTTTGCTGTGTTTGATGCTCTCTATTGTAGGAATTTTTGTACTGAGAATGACGACTCAGATTAAATTTTGAATTATAACTGACTTTTTTGTTTAGTAGCAACTGTTTATTGTGTATGAATGGAACAGTTTGTTGGATAAGTTTGAATGTTGCCAACTCATGATATCCTACTTTGAGTTTGAATGTTGAGTCTGCAACTTTTCTGTTTAAATCTGTTTTTAAGATTTGCTCGTCCAAATCTCTATTGCTTGCATTAAGTTGATGACCTTTAGAGTTAGGGCTTCTGTTTGTTTGATGGTTATGTCCAATGTTGAGATGATTCATATGAGGTGCTGATGATCAACATAGTTATGGTTGTATCTATGTTGTCTTAAACTGTTTTGAGGTTGCAACCTCTCATTTGGACAAGTGTGTTGATTTATCATGGCAAACCTGTTAAAAGCATCAACATTATTATGTTTAGGAAACTACTTTGGTTCTGTCAAAAGTTGTTTTTTTAATTTGAGTTTGTTAAATCACTTTGACTGTCAATAAGGCAAGGCTTTAGACTGCTTTTGGTTGTTGCCTATGGTAGCATAAGGTTTTGCTGTCTGCTTCTGTATTAAGCAAGGATATCCTGTTTGATTTATGCAAGTATGTATGCCTTTATTGAAGGGACTAACATGGATGTGTTAAGGCATATGTTGATCAACTTTGTTTTGGTTTGCTTTTTTATTATTATCAAATCTATTTGCTCATATTGTATGCAAGTATATATGCAAGGATATTACTCATATTGTATGCTTTTTTATTATTATAAGATCTGTTTGCTCATATTGTATGCTTTTTTATTATTATCCACAGTGTTTTGTTTTGGATGTGTTAAGCAAGGATATTACTCATTTTTTTCCTCATACCCGTGCGGACGCACGGGTCTTCTACTAGTTATAAATAAAATATAAAACATTTAATTTTTATTTATACATTAAAAAACAAAGGACAACTATCCCTCACATATATAAATCAAATTAATTTGAAGAAGATATTGATTGGATATGATTTAATTAAAAAAATTTAAAGAAGATTTTATTAAATAATTTTGAAAAATATTTTATTAGATCACTTTTGCTGTTAAATGAGATGGTTCTCCTAGATTGAGGGAAAATTTTACCCATACCCTACCTTTGTACCCATACTCCTACAATTTTAAAAAAATACCAATTTTATCTTTGAATATTTTTTATTATATTATATTTGTTTTCACTTTTTACTGTTTCAGATTTTTAGACTTCCGAGGAATTTTACAATCGAATTTACCGGAACGCTTTTACAATGACTTCCGGCATGCAGCAAAACACAAACCGGAAGACTTCGGCAAAGAGTTCCGGTTTACACAAATTATGTACTGAAAGACTTTATTAAAGACTTTTGGTTTGTGTTTTTTTGTAGAAGTTTACCGGAACACTTTTCTTAAGAGTTCAGGTACTTGTAAAAAGTGTACCGGAACACTTTTTACAAGTCTTCCGGTTTGCTAATTTTGGCTACCGAAACTCTTTTTCTGAGTCTTCCGGTTTGCATTTGTATTTATTTTTTTTTTAATTTCAACTTTTTTTATGCAGGTTCAGAAATTCCTTTACAAATATGCGATAAAGACCAGATATGCGTAGATACGTCTGATGTTTTTTCAACTACTCAAAGATTTGGTACACGAGAAGAGGTGATACGATGGATTAAAGAGATCGGAATCCGAAATAAAGTAATGGTTATCATCACTCGTTCAGATATTAAAACAGGCAAGAGAGGAAGAAGTAACAAATTAATATTTGGATGTGATAAAGGAGGAAAACACAAAGATAATGACAGTGAAACCCAGAGTGCGACGAAAAAATATGGATGTCCATTTAAAATCAGATAGATTCCAACTACTGATGGATCTGGATGGAAGATTGATGTAAAATGTGGAGTTCATAACCATGATTTACCTGATAGATTAGAAGGTCACACATTTGTTGGTAGGTTGACAGTGGATCAGAAGCAACATGTTGTTGATTTGACAAAGAAAAAGGTTCCACCTAGACATATATTGCTTTCATTACAAGAGCAAGATCCAGATAATGTCACTCGGATCACGCAAATATACAAGCAGAAGAGTATGATAGAAAAAATATAAGAGGTCCTATAAGTGAGTTACAACATTTGTTTAAGCTTATTGAGGATGCAGGTTATGTTTATTGGAGTAGAAAAAGAGATGACTCTGAAGTTATTAGAGATATATTTTGGACTCATCCAGATTCAGTTAAGTTGTTGAATATTTTTCCTATTGTGTTAGTTATGGACAACACTTACAAGACAAACAAATATAGGCAACCTTTGTTTGAAATTGTTGGCATGACATCAACCGAGTTGACTTTTGCTGTCGCATTTGCCTATATTGAGTCTGAGCAGACTGAGACTTTTTGTTGGGTGCTAGATAAGCTTAAACAATAGTTTGTGAAGAAAGAGGTGTGTCCACAAGTGATTTTGACAAATAGAGATCTTGCTTTGATGAAAGCCATTGAAATTGTGTTTCCAAGGTCGATCAATTTGCTATGTCGATTTCATATCAACAAGAATGTTGGTGCAAAACGGAAACAATATGTGGCTAGTGACATGCAAAAGAAAATTGACGAATTATGGACGGATGTTGTATGGGCTAGTGATGAGGTTGAGTATGATCAAAGGTTGAACCAACTTGAGCAGGCGTGTGTTGAATGTAATGAATTTATTGATTATGTGAAGGATACATGGTTGACACCACATAGACAAAGATTTGTTGGAGCATGGATTAATCGAGTGCTACATTTGGGTAACACCACGACTAATCGGTATGTATTTATTTTTAGTATTTCTAAATTGTTTTTTTTTTTAATTTAAAATAGTTTTAATATGTATTAATTTTAGGGTTGAGTCTGCTCATTGGAAGTTAAAGAAAATGTTGGGGAACAGTATTAGTGACATGGTCAAATATTGGGAGGCTGTGAATGACAACTTAAAGTTACAATTGAGCAATATTAGAGCTTCTTTTCAAAAGAGTTTTTATGAAGTTGAGCACACCCATGTTTCAAAAGAGTTTTTTATAAAGTTGAGCACGCCCACGTAAGTCCATTTTACAATAATTTACGTGGTTCAGTGTCTTGAAATGCATTGAGACGCATTGTTGAAGAGTTAAAACGAGTTGATTATGTTGGAACTAACAAGGAAATATGTCGTTCTACTCTTAGAACAACCTACGAATTACCTTGTGCTTGTGAGTTAACAGGATATAGAATTGATGCTATACCGATACCAATAGATGTTGTGCATGTTCATTGGAGAAAACTAAGTATGGAAGTTAAGTTGGACGAAGACGTAGATGATGGCTCAGAGGTGGATATGAGTAATGCAATAGATGAGTTATGGAAAAGGTTTAAGTCACTGGATGTTGTTGGGAAAAGGGCATTAAAAGGTAGGGTTTTTGAACTTGCCTTCCCCACAATGACTTCTATGTGTCCACCACCTGAGAAAATAAAAACTAAAGGGGGAGTCAAGAAAAAAGACAAAAAACCAGTAAGGTATGATGTTTATAGAGACCCTTCGTATCACGAGTATGTTGATCAAACATCTCAATCTTCACAGAGGCAATCTCAACCATCACAAACTTCGAAGAATTTGAAATTATCACAGTCTTCACAAAAGAAATCTCAACCATCACAGGCTTCGAAAAAGTTGAAATTATCACAATCTTCACAGTCATCTAAGCAGTTCATCCTTCAGTTTCCTAATCACATCATGTCATATACTAATGATGTAGTTAATGTTGTATCAGATGGTAATTGTGGATTTAGAGTCATTGCTTCATTGCATGGATATGGTGAAGATGGTTGGCCAATGGTTCGTCGAGACTTGGGGTTGGAAATAATACATAATGAAAGATCAAGTTTGTATGCCAATTTATTTACTGATCAGTTAGTAGTATTGAGAGAATCTTTAATGATAGAGGAATTTGGTCCTCAACCACCACATAAATGGTTACCTCTACCAGATATGGGTTACGTGATAGCGAATCGTTATAATGTTGTACTTGTCTGTTTAGGAATTGAATGCTGGACTTTCTTCCCTATGACAACTTCATTTTCACCAAATGTATCAATTTACTGCATTGGTTTTGTAAACAGAAATCATTGGGTTCAGGTACTTAGTTGTTTTTAGATAATGCGATTAAACCTAATTCTTTTTTCGTTGTTTTTACTTAATATTTTGATTATTTTTTTTATTTAGGTAAACATGAAAGAAGGGTTTCCATTGCCACCAATGACAGTAGATTGGAAGAAGTTTCGTTCTCCAGCTGCAACATCTTGGATGATAGGATTTGTAGGACGTCTACAATATTGGCAACAACTTACGCCTATATTACCAACGCATTATGAATTATAAATTATGTTACTCATTTTTTATTTCAAAACACGAATCGTGAATTATGTTACTCATTTTTAATTTCAAAACATGAATCGTGAATTATGTTACTCATTTTTAATTTCAAAACACAAATCGTGAATTATGTTATTCATTTTTAATTTCAAAATATGAATCGTGAATTATGTTATCATTTTCTATTTCAAAACATGAATCGTGAATTATGTTACTCATTTTTAATTTCAAAACATGAATCGTGAATTATGTTATTCATTTTTTAATTCAGACTACAAGTTAACACATAAACATAAACCAACTAGGTCAAATGAGTCTAAAAGTTAACACATGAACATAAACCAATTAGGTCAAATGAGTCTAAAAGTTAACATATAACCATAAATATAAATATAAGTCACTGTGATCGACCAAGATCTAAAGCTTCGAACAAATCAGCAAATTATGGGTCATCCTCTTCAGCACCAGCCTTTTGAAGATAACGATGAATCAATGAAGACATACGAGCCAATATAGGATCAGATGGTCCTGCTTCATATACAGGAACTGGCATCTCTGATGTCGCATTAACATTGGGTGGTACCAGACGAGGATGCGAAACACGATAATACCACTCAAGATACCCATCATCTGTCTCATATGGGGTGGTGGTCGGTGCTATCGGACGAATCACATCCTGAACGCTCTGATGGCAACTAATCTAGTCAACATCAATATCACCAGCTATTCGAGAATCAAGAGGTGGATGTGGAACATACTGCCTGTATCCAAACTGACGCATACATCTGTCAGGCAAGTATGGAACAATAATGTCACCCCACCTCAGACACCCCCTATAGAGACATAACTCATCAAACTGACGCCATACTCTATGATTCTCGAATTGGCGCCATATGACATCGACAGGTGTCAGCTCGTCCAGAATAGGTTGCAAGTCATCCACCTTTAAGGCACCTTGCCTATAGGACCATCTCATCGCTCGAGGGAGACCCACATTATTAGTTGGTATCCAGTTCTCTCCTCTTTTTCCAAGTGTTGGAAAATACTCATGAATCCAACACTGTTACAAAATTAATATGGTTACTAAATTTAAAATAATTAATTATAACATAATAAACTAGATAAATAAAATTAATATACTAGATAAAATTAATTAAAACAAAATATACTAAATTAAAATAAATACTTGTAGGAGAGTCGGATAACCACCAAGCTGCTTACAACTGAACATGGAAGCATCTCCGAGATATCTATAAAGAGTAACCAACACAGCTGCTCCCCAACTGTATCCTGATAAGCCATCCAAGTCTATAAATAGTGAGAGGTATCGTGCCTCGACAAGCGTAAGCGTTTTGTCCGTAAAAATAGTGGAACCCACTAACATCAGCAAATAAGCTCTAGTGGCATAATCCCATATAGATGCAGCTTTGTGCTCTACGAATTGATCATATAACCACTCCAACTTATAGTAGGAACCCCTGCAGTCACAGACTTGTTGTTGTACTACTCTATGTGACACTCCTACATAATCAACAACCCACTCAACAACAAGCGCTTCACTGATATCTTGAGGGCTCCAGAAGACTCCCCTGATGGGCAAGTGAAACAGGCAAGATACGTCATCTAGAGTAATCGTCATCTCACCAAACGACATGTGAAATGAAGATGTCTATAGATGTCATCTCTCTGCAAATGCGGAAACTAGTTTCGTGTCTATCTTTGTTAAACTGGTTCTCTGGAGTGAAGCTAGACCAGACCTAGATATCCAGCCCTCCATCTCTCTGGGTAGCTATAGTGGAACCCTCTGAATCAACTTCAAGTCATGTCCTGTTACCTTTAACTTTTTCTTCGACCCTCTCTCCTGAAAACAAATAAAAGTAAATATATTATAAAATTCAATATTAAAAATTCGAATTCTATTCAATATTAAATAATTTTTGTTTACTTACCTCACCAAACCATATATGTCTAGCAACATGATGTTCGTACTTAACTAAAAGCGAGGTATCATACAATCCTCCTAGATATCCAACAGACTCGGATGCTGATGCAGATGCATCAAAATGCTCTTCTTCAGCCACTCTCGATGACTCGCCCCATCCTAGTCCACGAGGGATTCTACCATCTCTGCCTCGTGTGCGCACCACTGACAAAAAAATAAATTTATAAATATAATTAAAAATTAAAAATTAAAAAAAAAACATGAACCAGAAGACTTGATCAAAGACTTTCGGTGAACCAAACGTAAAACGTGTGTTCTGGAAGACTTAATCAAAGACTTCTAGTGACCAAAATCAAAAAATTATGAATCGGAAGACATGCATTAAGTCTTCCGGTGAAGAAACCAAAAATAACTACAAGCCGGAAGACATACATAAAGTCTTCCGGTGAACAAACCAAAAAATCCATCAAACCGGAAGACTTACTATTGGAGTTCCGATATGTGCAGGTCAAAAAATGTTTTCCGGATGACTTGTTGGAAGAGTTCTGGTTTGTAGGTGAAAAATGAGTGCTCCGGAAGTGTTGAAATGGAAATGAAGTGAAAGTGAAAATTTTTCTAAAATTATAAATATTTAAACAATGGTATTTTGGTCCAATATTTTTTAGTGTAGGGGTGTGGGTATAAGTGTAGGGGTATGGGGTAAAATTTCCAGATTGAGAATCACCAATGTTTTTAAAAATTATTAGAGTGTTGTATTTTTGTCTACTAGAGTCTTTTGTGTTTACTTGTGTAATACTCCATCTCGAGAATCTTTCTTATTTTAGAATGATAGAGTATTTGGTTTACAACTGTGATTTCAATCACCTAAAATATAATTGTTTTCTTGTAAACACTTGGGAGAGTAATTGAGTGGAAGTGAGTGCTTCTCGAATTCAGGGGTTAGGTGAAAAATCACAATAGTATTAAGAAAAAGACACTGAACAATGAGAGTATTAAGAAAAGGTGTCGTGTATCACTGGCTATTTGAATTTTTGGACTTCCTTTCACTATTTGAAAAATTCACACACAAGTTTGATCAATGAATGGACTCCACCAAAGACCGTAGCTGAAGATAATTTTGAATTTGGGAAGCTCGAAAAATTTTGGATACCCGCTGAAGATAAAGTTGTGCTTGGACACTTTTGTGCTCTTAATGTTATTAAAATGGAATTAACAAAAATATCTTTAAAATCATTAATAATCACACTAGTGTTAATGAGGTTTAGGAAACTCTTGAAGTTGTTCATGAAGGTACATCCAAAGTTTCTTATGTCAGGAGTTCAACTCCTTACTACAAAATTTAAAAACTTGACGATGTGTGAGGATGAAAGTGTTTTGGAATTCAATGTTCGTCTTCGTGACATTACTAACAATTCCTCTACTCTTGGTGAAAAGATGACTGAAGAAAAACATGTAAGAAATGTTCTAAAAAAAATTCTAAGAGGTTTGACATCAAGGTTACAATCATTGAAGAGGCTCAAAATGTTTCCACGATGAAAATTAATGAACTAATTTGATCTTTAATCACGTTTGAGATAACCATTGTTGATAAATCCTAGAAAAAAGTAAGGGTGTGACATTTGAAATGGATACTAAAGATAGACGACCAAGTAGAATGTGATTTTGATGAAGATCTTGATGAATTCATTGCCCTGCTTGCAAAAAAACTTAGCAAGGTTATGAGAAGACTTGATAAGAGGTATGGGAATAATGTTTCTACTAATGTCAAAGACAATCAACTTCAAAATTCAAAATGTGACAACTTTTAACATTGAGGAAAAAAAGGGAAGACAGAACAAGGCCACAGGAATTCAATGTCGTGAATGTGAAGGTTTTGGACATATCTAGACTTAATATCCAAATTTTCTTTCAAAATAGAGAAAAGGTATGATGCCACTTTTTTTGATGATGAGTCGGGTGAAGAAAGTGAATATTATTAAGCAATTAGTGACCCTAAACCCCAATAATTTTTTCTTTTAAAAACATATATTGCAGAATAAGTATTTCATGTAACCAAATAGTGCATCACATTAACATAAGTGACGTAAAACTTCTCATAATTGAGTACTTGATGAAAACATATAATCAAACTTAACAATGTGAAAATTCTTAATCTCAACCCCGATGTCAAAATATTATAGCCTTATTAAAACTAACATATGAGCTGACTTAACAATTCAACAACAATAAACATAAAGGAAACTAAAAAAGTGGTTTAATACACCATCCCAATATCCTTACAGCAATGCGAGTACTCCTTAGTCTCGACTTGAGAATACTCTACATACATAGCCACATTTGAGGACATAGAAACTGATAACACGAAATCGTATATATATTTTGATGCATAATTTAACTGAAGTTTAACTGTTTTCGATCCGATTTCGGGTTATTTCCGTGTTATTTGTCTGATGTTTTGCAGGTATTTAATGATCACGTCTAAACAAGGCAATACGAAGAAAAGAAGCAATCTCAGATGAAATATAGACGAAAAAAGGATGAAAACATCATGAAAAGCACAGGATGCTGATTTTGCTGTTGTGACGACCGTCACAGCTCCATGACGACCGTCACACGGGTGACGACCGTCACACCTTGTGACGACCGTCATGCAGGCAAAAACGCCCCACTTCAAATGCACGTGAAAGAAGCAGTTCCAAGTCCCAAATAGTGGACCACTACTCCCTGATTATTCTGCCTCAAAGTCCACCCTCTTCAATTATAATCGTTAGAATTCCATTTCTATAAAAGGGGAAGAAGGGGACCTCAGAAAGAGAGCCGCATTCATACAACGAAGTGGTGCCCAATTTATTTCCAGAGCAACCTTTCCAGTTTTAATATTCTTATTTGTTTCTTCTTTTCTTTTTCTGCATTCCTTTTATTCCTTCTGTAATTTCTATTTCCGTTGTACGATCAAATTGGCACAAAGACCAGAATCCTGCCAACATCTGTGGAGGATCTGCCCAAAGGTCAATTGGAATATTTACAGGTTTCTCATTTCAATCGTAATTCCAGTTTTTATTATGTTGCATGCTGTTATTTATCGTTTTCATTTATGTTTTACCTTTCCCAAATCCATGTCTAGCTAAATTTAAGTAATCGATATGTAGTAATAATTCGAAAGGGATTTGATAATAACCGGTTGAAAACTGTCTTTTTCAAAGGTCGTTTATGGTCTGAGTGTTTAAAAGTAATTTACTAAATAAACTTCGTCGCGAAAGCGAGAACTTATTTAAAAGTAATTTTGCCACGAAAGTGGGAAATTAATTAAGATACGAACCAACAAGCGAAAGCTGCGGCAAGATCAGATAGTAAACACTAGTCATTCATTTTAATAACAGCGAAAGCACTTTAAAATGAATTAGAACTTAGAGATTTCCAAAATAATAATTTTAACCTCGAATGGGATACAAAAGTGTACGTTTGGCCCTTAGAATTATGATTAGCGTCAATAACCATCGTGAGGCGAGAGTCTTCAGATCACCATTTTCTGCTTAAATAAACTCTGAAAAATATTCATACACCGGTAACTTGTCAAATCCCCGAAGAATATAATCACTGCATATCGATTCAATTAATTATACTTTAATTAACATTCTTAGTTCCCTTTAGTGACAATCTTATTCCCTTAAAAATATTCTACCTAGCTAAACATAGTAACTCCCGAGAACACTAGTTTGATTACGAGTCCCTGTGGGATCGATATCTATTATTACTACGCGATAGACTGTGCACTTGCAGTTAGGTTGTATTAGACATAGAAAGTCGCGATCAAGTTTTTGGCGTCGTTGCCGGGGACCCGTTTAGTCAATAGTGTAACCTTCTGTTACGCCGTATAGACTAGGTTAATTATTTTCATTTTTCCTTTACTAGTGATGTCGATTGTATGCCAAGTGATCGCCCACAAGGCGATATCTTGAAACCTTCAATCGCAGAACTAGAACGCTTCTTACATTTAAGAAGCCGAATCATTGAGTACCAACTCAAACATAACATTCTCGATCCTCTCGCTCCCATTACCAAATCCGAAGAAAAATCAAATATGGTTGAAGGACCTCCGAACAAACCGCTGAAGGCATACGCTACACCCTCTCAGATGGAGCCTAGAAGTAGCATTGCTGCCCCAGCTATTACTCGAAATGATTTTGAGCTGAAACCATCATTGTTGTCGGCTGTACAACAAAACCAATTCTCAGGAAACGCAACTGAGGATCCGAACGAGCATTTAACAAAATTTGTACAATACGCAGACACGGTGAAAGCAAATGGAGTAACTCCAGACGCGATAAGACTTCGTCTTTTCCCATTCTCTCTTAGAGACAGAGCGTGGACATGGTTACAATCTTTACCATCCAACTCCGTTACGACATGGGAACAATTGAAGAACGTCTTCTTAGCGAGATATTTTCCGCCAAGCAAAACTGCTATGCTTAGAGCTCAAATCAACGGATTTCGACAGAAAGATACTGAATCTCTTTACGAAGCATGGGAACGATTCAAAGATATGATGAGAACATGTCCTCACCACGGTCTAGAAGACTGGGTGACAATCCATACTTTTTATAATGGGCTTTTATACAATACTAGATTGACAATAGACGCTGCCGCGGGCGGTGCACTTATGGATAAGCCATACGACGAAGCCTATCAATTAATCGAAAACATGTCTCAGAACCACTGCCAATGGGGAGGTGAACGCACTCCGACAGAGAAAACCACAGCGAAAGGTGGGATGTACGAGATCAGCAGTCTTGAAAAGTTCAACGCTAAAGTAGATGCTCTAGCACAGAAGATTGATAGTCTGACCGTTAACCCCACTGCAACCGTCGCTGCCGTAACTCCAAATTGCGAGTTATGCGGAAGCACCACTCATAATGCGCCCGAATGCCCATTGCTAGCCGGAATCCCACCAGACCAAGTAAATTATGCTCAAGGAAATCCTTACGCAAATACCTACAACCCAGGTTGGCGAAATCATCCAAACTTTTCTTACAAAAGCGAAAACGCATTGCAAATGCCTACTGCTCCACCAGGATATCAGAAACCAGCTGCTGCTCAGACTGCACCTAGGAAATCAAACCTCGAGTTGATGATGGAAAAATTCATAGCTACTCAAGCTCAAACAAACAAAGAATTCCTGAATCAAAACATACACACTAGCGAGCAAATTAAATAGTTGACCGGAAAAGTAGACGCTTTAGCCACCCACAACAAAATGTTAGAAACACAGATATCACAAGTGGCTCAACAACAAGCCTCTGCTGCCGCACCTGCTGGCACATTTCCTGGACAACCCGAACAGAATCCAAAAGGCCAAGCAAATGCTGTAATACTAAGAAGTGGAAAAGAATTGGACGAACCGATCGATCTGAGGACCGAAAACTCAGTCATGCAACAAAAACCAACTGAACAAGCAGAAAAGGAATCCGAGTTAGAGAAGAAGGAAGACAACGAGAAGGAGGATACCGCAAGTGAACAAACTCAAGCACCTCCAGCGCCATATAAACCACCTATCCCATATCCGCAAAGATTAATAAACTCCAAAACTTCAGGACAGTTTAAGAAATTTGTAGAGCTCCTTAAACAGTTGAATATTACTATTCCTTTTTATAGAAGCGATAACTCAAATGCCGTCATACGCTAAATTTCTCAAAGAAATCCTGTCGAATAAGAGAAAGATCGAGGATAACAAAACAGTTACACTTACTGCAGAGTGTAGCGCCATTATTTAAAACCGCATGCCTCCTAAATTAAAAGACCCAGGTAGTTTCTCCATACCCTGCGTCATTGGAAAGTTCGTAATAGACAAAGCTCTATGCGATTTAGGAGCCAGTATCAGTGTTATGCCTTTATCTATATGCAAAAAGCTGAATATGAGAGACCTCAGACCAACCAAAATGTTCGTACAATTAGCTGACCGATCAGTAAAATACCCCGTCGGAATACTGGAAAACGTTCCAGTACGCATAGGACAATTCTACATCCCAACCGACTTCATAATCATGGACATCAAGGAGGACACTGTTACCCCAATTATTCTAGGAAGACCGTTCCTAGCTACAGCCGGAGCTATTATAGACGTGAAGAAAGGAAGGCTAACATTCGAAGTAGGAGAAGAAAAGATAGAGTTCATTCTCACCAAGTTCTTACAAGCACCAGCCATAGACGATACCTGCTATTTAGTAGACGAAATTGACGAATGCATAAGAGAACTTGAAAATGAAGAAACCACGTATTCAGAAATAATAAAGATTCAAATACCCGATATTTCTGAAGACGATGATTGGCGTAAACCGTATAAAGATGACAGCCTAAGCGAAAGCTTAGCACTGACTCCAAACCATATGCCAGGTCCGAAGAACCCATCTTTAGAACTTAAAACACTACCCAAAAACCTTAGATATGAATTTCTAGACGATGAACTAAAAAGACCAGTGATAGTCAACGCCGACTTAGGACAACCAGAAACCGAAAAGCTATTAGAAGTCCTAAAGAAGTACCCCACCGCGTTAGGCTATAACATAAGCGATCTAAAAGGTATAAGCCCTTCAAGCTGTATGCATCGAATTACAATAGAGGAAGACTCTAAAACCTCTAGAGAGCATCAGAGAAGACTGAACCCCATCCTGAGCACTGTAGTCAGAGATGAAGTAAAGAAATTGCTAGATGCAGGAATCATCTATCCAATCTACGATAGTGAATGGGTCAGCCCAGTTCATGTCGTACCAAAGAAAGGAGGAGTCACAATAGTTAAAAACGAAAAAGGTGAATCAATAAGAAAAAGAGTCGTGACTGGAAGCAGGATGTGTATTGATTATAGAAAGCTTAACAAAGCCACACGAAAAGATCACTTCCCGTTACCCTTCATAGACCAAATGTTGGAAAGATTAGCCAAACATTCATATTTCTGTTATCTAGATGGTTACTCAGGATTTTTCCAAATTCCCATCCATCCTGATGACCAAGAAAAGACTACATTCACCTGTCCTTATGGTACTTTTGCTTACCGCCGAATGTCGTTCGGACTCTGTAATGCTCCAGCAACCTTCCAAAGATGCATGATGGCAATCTTCGCAGATTTCATAGATAACATCATGGAAGTATTTATGGACGATTTCTCGGTATGTGGACAAAGTTTCGAAGGATGCCTACAAAACTTAGAAATGGTATTAGAACGATGCGTAAAAGTAAACCTCGTCCTAAATTGGGAAAAATGTCATTTTATGGTCCGACAAGGAATAGTTCTAGGACATGTCATATCAGATAAAGGAATTGAGGTCGACAAAGCTAAAATAGAGATTATAAAAGATCTCCAACCTCCAAAATCCGTACGAGAAATACGGAGTTTTCTAGGACATGCCGGTTTCTACAGAAGATTTATAAAAGATTTTTCAAAAATCACAAAACCTTTGACCGGTCTGTTGATGAAAGATGTTGAGTTCGTCTTCGACGACGACTGTTTAAAAGCATTCGAAACATTAAAATCAGCCCTTATCACCGCACCGATTATGCAACCACCCGATTGGCGACTACCGTTCG
This sequence comes from Lathyrus sativus, assembly GCA_963859935.3. Classification (NCBI taxonomy): domain Eukaryota; kingdom Viridiplantae; phylum Streptophyta; class Magnoliopsida; order Fabales; family Fabaceae; genus Lathyrus; species Lathyrus sativus. Next base: position 111,914,038 of record OZ012735.1, read on the forward strand.
AAATCATGTGCGATGCGAGTGATTATGCCGTAGGCGCAGTTCTAGGACAAAGGAAGGACAATAAACTCCATGCCATCTACTATGCCAGTAGAACCTTAGATCCTGCCCAAATGAACTACGCTACCACAAAAAAGGAACTTCTAGCAGTTATATTTGCGCTTGACAAATTCCGTTCTTACGAGCAAAAATTATCATATACACAGACCACGCTGCCATAAGGTACTTAATAAGCAAAAAGGATGCCAAACCAAGACTATTGAGATGGATCCTGTTATTACAAGAGTTTGACTTAGAAATCAAAGATAAGAAAGGAACCGAGAACGTTGTTGCAGATCACTTATCCCGAATAGAAGGCATCAGACACGAACCAGTACCGATAAACGACGATTTCCCGTACGAACGTCTAATAGCCAAATTAGAAAGTGACATACCCAACTCAATCTCGGAAGATCCAGAATTCGAAAAAGCCGTAGAAGCCGTCTATGTCCAAGTCACATTACCTTGGTATGCTAACATCGTTAACTACCTCGCTGCAGACGTGCTTCCACCGGATCTCACTTATCAGCAAAAGAAGAAATTCTTCCATGATCTGAAACACTATTATTGGGACGAACATCTACTCTTCAAGAGAGGGGCCGACAACATATGCCGTCGCTGTGTCCCAGAGGAAGAAATAGAAAATATCATTTCCCAATGCCATTCAGCACCGTATGGTGGTCATGCTAGTACATCCAAGACATGCGCTAAGATTCTCCAAGCCGGCTTATTCTGGCCTAACCTCTGGAAAGACGTTTACATCGCTGTGCTAAAATGTGATCGATGCCAACAAACTGGCAACATCTCACGACGCGATGAAATGCCTCAGAAAGGAATCTTAGAGGTAGAAATCTTTGACGTATGGGGAATAGATTTCATGGGACCATTCCCACCTTCTTTTGATAATAACTACATACTCGTCGCTGTAGACTATGTGTCTAAATGGATAGAAGCCATAACTGCTCCAACAAACGACGCACGAGTAGTAATCAAACTCTTCAAAAACACAATCTTTCCTAGATTCGGTGTACCCAGACTCGTCATAAGTGACGACGGATCTCACTTCATACCGCGAATATTCGATAAACTTCTTTCTAAATATGGAGTCCGACACCGAGTAGCTACACCCTATCATCCGCAAACTAGCGGACAAGTAGAGGTCTCGAACAGGGAAATAAAACAGATATTGGAAAAGACTGTCGCTACCTCAAGGAAAGATTGGTCATCAAAGCTACAAGAAGCTTTATGGGCTTATAGGACCGCTTTTAAGACACCAATAGGTACTACACCCTACAAATTAGTTTACGGTAAATCCTGCCATCTCCCTGTAAAATTAGAGCATAAGGCCTTCTGGGCCATTAAGACACTCAATTTCAACTACTCCGAGGCGGGAGAAAAGCGAATCTTGAACTTACACGAATTGGAAGAACTTCGATTAGACGCTTACGAAAATGCCCGTATCTACAAAGAACGAACTAAAAAGTGGCATGATAAACGTTCAGTCAAAAAACAATTCAGTGTGGGAGACATCGTATTGTTATTTAATTCAAGATTAAAACTCTTCCCAGGTAAACTAAAATCTAGGTGGTCTAGACCTTATGAAGTGACTAGAGTACTTCAGAGTGGAGCTGTTGAAATTACCGATAAGACGAATGCACCGTTTATCGTAAACGGGCAATGTCTAAAACATTATAATAAGAACGAAAACAGCCTTCAAGTCTGCAGTATAACATTGCTTGAGCTTCCAGCTCAAACACCCGAATAGCTTGTCACCAAGCTATCGTCAGGCTTTAGACGTTAAAAACAGCGCTTACTAGGAGGCAACCCAACTTTTCCCGCATTTTTCCTCGTTACTGTATTTCATTTTTATTTAAAATTTTACTTTGAAAATTTAACAAAAATTCTAAACTTAAAATTACTACTATTTTCTACTTTCGTTTGTTTTCATATTTTTATTTTTATTTTATTTTTCTCTTTTGGTCTTTTGTTTCTACCGCTTTTTGTTTTTAAAAATCCTGACTTCAAACTTCTGTTTTAAACTTTTCAGGATTTTAAAAGTCTTCAAAACATTCCTCCTGTTTTCTCCGACTTACCTGCGAGTATGGCCGAGTACGACTTCACAAAGGTTCATTTTCGAGGACTAGCTCAAAAGGCAAGATTTGCAGCACTAACTGAAAGAGAAATCGCCTTAACGCTGTATTATGATAAGTCTACCATGGATAAACTAGGAATCACGGATAACATTCAATACCTGTTCAATCAACTGGGTTGGGAGAACACTGCTTTGAAAACACGTTTTGCTACCTATAAGGATCTCACCTACGAATTCCTTAGTTCCTTCAGATACATACCCAACTATGGTTTTGGATCCAACACAGAGCTGATTACCTTTCGAATGTTTGGAATGGACCAAACCCATAGCCGAATGTCACTAGCTAACCTCCTAGGATTTCCTAGCGGACCGCATGTGTTCATCAGTGCAGAAGATGACGATATTGATTTTAAAATCGACCAATAATGGGGTAGAATCACAGGCGACTATCACCCTGAACCAGACATAATGTATAATAATGATATTCATAACCCAGCTTTTAGATACTTCCATAAGATACTAGCTCACACCCTTTTCGGGAAAGAAGAAAATATTACCACAGTATCTAAAGAGGAGTTATTCATCATGTTCTGTGCTTCCCAGGGACGTACAGTAAATGCAGTGCCTTTCATGATGAGATCTTTCAGACGCCTCACTCAGGAACCACAGACACCTATTCTTATAGGAGGCCTCGTGACAATGATTGCCCACGAGCTCGGCCTTAGATTCCACTTAAATGCAAGCACTCATTTTGGCACCATCCGACCCATGAACATACAATTCTGCTTTAACAGGTGCATTTTAGAAACTATGGGACCTGGACCTTATGAGTACCTCATCAACGATTGTCCAGCTATTCACACTGCCTGATCATCTGATGACAAGTATCCACAACAAGGACAGCTGGCTTTATGAATTGGATGAGCCTATGGGACCTCTTTCACCTCAGTCAACACCACAGAACTATATGTACGACAGTGACCACATCTTTGAGGCACACGACTATATGTACTATGAGGATGCTGTATCAGAAGCTGAAGTAGACCCTACGACTCCTCCGCACTACAACACCTATACTGAGCCTATCCCTGAGGAGACCACCGACAAAATGGATACTGTTCTACTCCGATTGGACAACGTTGATGCAGCTCTGACTACTGTAAAAGATGACATCGCAGGCATACACAGCGAACTGGTAGTCTTCATGGACTTAGTCTGTGACCAGCTCGACTACTACGCACGGAAGTTCGATGAGTTGAAGGCACGAAAAGACTAGATACTAGTTTTAGTTTAGTTTAGTTTCGTTTAATCATTTGGATTTTTCGCATTGTTAATTTCTTTATGTACTACATACAATCATTTCAATTTCTTGTTATTTCAATTATAGTCTTTATTCAACTATTCTGTTTTCACATTATTCTTTGTTTGTTGGCTACTATAATATATTGCCATATCAATACTAGGCCTAAAAGTCACTGCAAGAACACCCTCAGAGCAAAATTCTGCGTTCTGCAGATTTTGCTGCTGTGACGACCGTCACAGGATCCTGACGAGCGTCACGCGGGTGACGACCGTCACGAACCCAAAACTGCTATCTGATATAACAGGGGTTGCGTTTTCTCTCCCACTCATCCCTTTTCAACTTCCAATCATCAACAACACCCTCCCCACTCCAATCTTTCGTTTTCCTCACATTGCACCATATATTTCAAATCCCATCTCAACTTCCTACCACACTTCTGTCATTTTTTCCCCACTTCGCAGAATCACCCCAATCCTCAGAACCTTCTCAATCTTCCAACAATGGCGAGAAATACCGAAACCCCAGACATCAGCAACATTGTGTTCAGCGACGGTGACTCTGGCGAAAGACAGCGGGCCAACTACATGGCATTCCATCAACGGTCGCTCCAACCGACTCATTATCCATACATTCCATCGCTTACGGAGCTCGGACTCCTTGAAGGCGTCACTTGGATGCTTCAAAGAGCCGGCATCTGGAACCTCTACACCAATCCACTGCCGACATACGAATAACTCACTCTCGAGTTTCTGAGTTCGTTTACCTACGTCACTTCCAACGGCGACCTCAGCCAACACTCCGGTGCTGCATGCTTTCGGATGTTCGGCACAAACTATCAGGTGAACCAGAACCAGATTGCCGCCATCTTACAACTCCCTCGAGGCGACAATGCTCACCGCCGCCTCACCGATCAGTTCCAGCACAAAGCTTTCGCGCTCTGGTACCGGTTGACCAGCATCAATGCCGATGGTTGGGACTCTTTGCACGCAACGCATATCCATAACCCGACCATCCAATACTTCCACAGAGCATTGAGCAACACAATCTTCGCCAGGGACAGCAACCATAAGGTGAACTCGAAAGAGCTCTTCTTCCTTCACTGCGTCTTCAATAACGAACCTATCAACGCCGCTCCGTTCCTCCTGGCCCACATTCAGGCCAACTGCAACCGTGGCTCGAAGCCATTTTACTTTGGCGGGATTGTCACTGCCATTGCACTTGGGTTGAACCTTGGCGACCGCCTCCAGCACCTCCATTCCATCCCCTCGGTGTTCCTTGACACCGACCACTGCAGAGCCTCTCACGTCATCCGTTCCAGAGCCGATGGGAAGTATCACCCGGTAGTGCGTGGCAAAACCGTCTGAAGCATCATCTTTCCCTCACGCACCCGGACACACCCAGAGGATCGTACCAACTGGTTATTTGACCTCACTGCCCCTCCTGCTGCCGCTGCTCCAACTCAGGACCACACCCAAGGTTCTGGTGACGAAATCCAAGCTGAGTTGGACAGGCCAGAGCAACCGGAGGCATCGCAGCCTCCTCCTTCCGAAGGTACATCCTCTCGCCGCCGCCGCCATCATCCAGTGCCCGACTACACAGAAGAGGACCTCTGCCACTCTCTCGACCAGCAGGCCCAGATACTCGCTATGCTGCAGCAGCAGAATCAGCGAGCAGAGCAGTTCGAAGCTTGGCATCGGACCCAAATGCAACAACTTCAAACCGGCCAAGCCACCATTACTAAGAACTTGGCGAATCTGACTTTGCAGGTCGAAGGACTCCAGGACACCGTCTACCACACCGGAGCTATGAGTTATGAGGACCGAGTCGCCCTGGCCAGAGCCAGAGGACGCCAGCGCGGACGTGACCGAGGCAACGGACGTGATTAGTTATAATTTTCCTTATTTGTTTACTATATTTCCAGTTTATTTGTACTTTCATTTCCGTTGTATCTCCCTCTCGCATGTTTCCAAATCAGAGGGGACACTGATTGAGATAGTGTGGGAGCGAAGCGTTTATTTCCCATTCCATTGTATTTTGAATTTCGTAATTTCTATTTAAACATTTTCTACTTTTAGCAAATAAAGCTCGTTTATATATCCTTTTTCCGTTACGCAAACATCCCCACGTTATTCGACGTAAACAACAAATTTTTTCGTTCGTTCTTCAAAAGCAAAAGCATCACGAGAATGCACCCGAGTTCAAACCAAGTTTTGAAACTCCGAGGAGACGACAATTCTAACAAAACCAGTACCATCCTGACACCTTAGATCTCCGGTTTATGCGAGTCGGTTTCACTACCTACGTGTACCAAAGTCTCAAGTGTCTATGCAAACTCAACCCCAAGTAGTTTATACTAGCAGTCAGCACCATCCTAAAGCACTTCTAAGCGAGCGACCGATGCAAATAAGTGTATGATCTCCAAAAAGATGAAAAATCATGAAAAGAAAGCTAGATAGCCAAAAATATAAAGACACGTTTCCTTCTAAGTTAGGTGCTCCTCACCCGAGCATTTAGCCCAACAGCACGAAAACTCATTGAAAAATCAATGATATAAGCTTATGATCAATGAAGAAGATCAAAACAGAAATGAGATCATATTCACTAACAGGTCGACTTGCCAAGAAAGTGTACGGACAAAGGGCTTAATGTGATTGCGCTAGAACAAACAGAGTGAACTTGCCGCGAGAACCTTGACACCAAGCTACAGTAGCATGACTGGGACCGATTCGCATAAAAAGGAGACCTCCGAAGACTTGTAGTCCAGTGTCGTCATGGTACTCGTTTTGTTCTTACCAAGAATCCCGGTTTTTCCCAACTTTGCGAACGAAGAAGCTGCCTCGTGCTTGCCGACTATTTAATGTTTTACTTGAGGACAAGCAAAGATTCAAGCTTATGGGAGTTTGATAACACGAAATCGTATATATATTTTGATGCATAATTTAACTGAAGTTTAACTGTTTTCGATCCGATTTCGGGTTATTTCTGTGTTATTTGTCTGATGTTTTGTAGGTATTTAATGATCACGTCTAAACAAGGCAATACGAAGAAAAGAAGCAATCTCAGATGAAATATGGACGAAAAAGGATGAAAACATCATGAAAAGCGCAGAATACTGATTTTCCTGCTGTGACGACCGTCACAACTCCATGACGACCGTCACACGGGTGACGACCGTCACACCTTGTGACGTCCGTCATGCAGGCAAAAACGCCCCACTTCAAATGCACGTGAAAGAAGCAGTTCCAAGTCCCAAATAATGGACCACTACTCCCTGATTATTCTGCCTCAAAGTCCACCCTCTTCAATTATAACCGTTAGAATTCCATTTCTATAAAAGGGGAAGAAGGGGACCTCAGAAAGAGAGTCACATTCATACAACGAAGTGCTGCCCAATTTATTTCCAGAGCAAGCTTTCCAGTTTTAATATTCTTATTTGTTTCTTCTTTTCTTTTTCTGCATTCCTTTTATTCCTTCTGTAATTTCTATTTCCGTTGTACGATCAAATTGGCACAAAGACCAGAATCCTGCCAACATCTGTGGAGGATCTGCCCAAAGGTCAATTGGAATATTTACAGGTTTCTCATTTCAATCGTAATTCCAGTTTTTATTATGTTGCATGCTGTTATTTATCGTTTTCATTTATGTTTTACCTTTCCCAAATCCATGTCTAGCTAAATTTAAGTAATCGATATGTAGTAATAATTCGAAAGGGATTTGATAATAACCGGTTGAAAACTGTCTTTTTCAAAGGTCGTTTATGGTCGGAGTGTTTAAAAGTAATTTACTAAATAAATTTCGTCGCGAAAGCGAGAACTTATTTAAAAGTAGTTTTGCCATGAAAGTGGGAAATTAATTAAGATACGAACCAACAAGCGAAAGCTGCGGCAAGATCAGATAGTAAACACTAGTCATTCATTTTAATAACAGCGAAAGCACTTTAAAATGAATTAGAACTTAGAGATTTCCAAAAAATAATTTTAACCCCGAATGGGATACGAAAGTGTACGTTTGGCCCTTAGAATTATGATTAGCGTCAATAACCATCGTGAGGCGAGAGTCTTCAGATCACCATTTTCTGCTTAAATAAACTCTGAAAAATATTTCATACACCGGTAACTTGTCAAATCCCCGAAGAATATAATCACTGCATATCGATTCAATTAATTATACTTTAATTAACATTCTTAGTTCCCTTTAGTGACAATCTTATTCCCTTAAAAATATTCTACCTAGCTAAACATAGTAACTCCCGAGAACACTAGTTTGATTACGAGTCCCTGTGGGATCGATATCTATTATTACTACGCGATAGACTGTGCACTTGCAGTTTGGTTGTATTAGACATAGAAAGTCGCGATCAGAAACAGAGGGGTGAGAATACATTATACAAAATACATGGTATAAAAATAGCAAAGGAAAGCATAAATTACAACATACAACATTACACAATGTGCACATGAATGCTTATGCAATGCACTTATCCTTTACTCCAATGCATATGGTACCATCACTGAATTTATAGCTTATTTTCATGAGTTATAATAGTTTATGAGGGCATACGAGCTACATCTCACACTACAACACTCTCCTAGACGTTTGTAGACTCTGCAATGCTTGCGAGGGCATGTGAGCTGTAACAGCCCAATTTTTAATAATTAATTATTTGTGTTAATTAATTGATTTATGTGATTTCTTTAATTTAAATGAGTGGGTAGATATTTTGAGAGAAGAAAATATGACGGAGAGGAATAGAATAGAAAGAGATATAAGAGAAAGAGGAGAGAAAAGAAAGGATAGAAAGAAAAGAAGAAAAGGAGAGAAAGAAAGAGGAAGAAGAGAGAAGAGAAGGGAAAGAGAGGAAAGCTTGGATTCATCAAGATCAACCCTTAGGAGTCGATTTAATCAGGTAAGGGTGTGAAATATTATTATCTTATCAATGTATATGATTATGTATGACTTGTTTGGATTGTTTGGGTGTTTTTCTACATTTCCATTCTAGGGCAGAAATGGGTTTAATCGATAAAAATCAATGTTTGAACGGTTAGAAGTTGGATTAAATGGTGTGGTTTAGTCAAGGATTGTTGGGCTAAGTCTACTAGAACTTGTAGGTTTTGAATCGGGAGATTTTATGAGTTTTTGATGATTTTGGAAATTGAGGTTTTGAACAACGCAGACGCTCACTAGCACCTTCGCTAAGCAAGCAGGGTGGCGAGTTATTCGTCAGGCGAGCCAGCAGTGAGCTAGTAGCGAACGATCCCAGACTTGGGCATAACCAAATGATCCAATCTCGCTGGTAGCGAGTGAGGTAGCAAAGGGTTCGCTAGGACCTCGCTAAGCGAGCAGGTAGCGAGCACTTCCAGTAGCTCCCAGACTCCCTTCGCGAGCTTATTCGCTAGGCAAATCTGTAGCGAGTGTTTTCCAAGGACTCGCTAGGCGAGTGGTGTAGTGAACGTGACAACATTCTTATTTCTTGTTGCGTTTCCATCCAACGTTGATTGTTCGGCTCAAGTATGATCAGTCTTTCTGATTTGCATAGTTGTATGTTGTGATATGTTATGTTGTGGGTAGCCGTATGGCGTGTATCCTAGATTATAGAATTGATTGTGAAATGTGACCTTTTGGAAAATATATGCATTTTTTAAATTGCTTAAAAGTGTATGATGATTGTGATGGAGTTCTTTGTTGTTTGGTGCGATAATGTGAATGCATATCGATTGTATGCGATTGTATGTGAAGAATTCAGGAATATGTATTTGTGATTGAATCTATTTGATTCTTGTGTACTACTTGATGAATGTAGTGACGATGTTGAAAGTATGAATACTTTGATTATTATGAAATGTGTTGTGTGTGCAATCATGTTATAATTCTTGTGTGATGAATTATTTGAGTATGCATGGGATTAAGATGCGAGAACGGTCTTGAGTGCATATGATTGTTGATTGCATACGCATCATTTGGTCAAGAGGAAATACTTTCTAGTTTCATGGAGACTAGTGACTTGTCCCAAACCTAGAGCGGGGTTTGAAAGCTTAGGGAACGAGCTTTTGTTGTTATCGGTCTAGGGAACGGACCCGGTTTAAGTGTAAAAACCGAAAAATGATAACAAGTGTTGGTACCACATGGCATGAGTTGCATTGAACTACATTGAGTCACATGACATAGGTATAATTGTTGTATGGAAGTGTGCATATGTGTATGAATTGTTGAATTGAGAATTTAGGATGTATGCATGATAAAATATGCTTGGTGATTATCCATATTTGTTTATATATATACGTTGTGATGTGTATGATGAATTGGGTGAAAAATGTGGAATATGTGTATTTTATGCTTGTGTGTGTTTGTGTGTGTGTGTGTGTGTGTGTGTGTGTGTATATATATATATATATATATATATATATATATATATATATATATATATATATATATATATATATATATATATATATATATATATATATATATATATATATATATATATATATAGATTATATGCATTGATTATTATGATAATATTTCTCACCCTTCTGCTGTTTTATGGTGTCCTATGAGGCATTGTAGAGTAGGTTAGCTGGAGGTCCTTTTTGTGAAGCGTGCCTTCATTTTTTGGTCGGTTAGCTAGGATGTATAAGATTCTTTTGTGATACATTGTATATGTATCTAGTCATTGGGTCGAGTCATGCTCTGGTCATGTAACACTGGGATCACTTGGTTTATATATTTTAGAGATACATTAGGTACTCTATACTATGTTTTTATATTTATCGAATTATTATGATGTTGGCCCCAGTGCCTAATGATGTTGATTTAGGTGGTGAATTCAAATGTTTCTTTTACGAAGATTATAATATAATTGAATCCGTTGCTACATGCAAAGTGAAATTTTGAAAATCATGATTATTTATTGAAGTGTTAATGAGCATGACAGGTGGTTTTTGATGTTTGAAAGTTATGTGTGACGCCCTTTTGTGAATGCATGATTATTTACTATGATTATTCATATATTTTATATGGGGTTTAGAAGGGTGTTACATTAGTGGTATCAGAGCAGGTCGGTCAGTTGGCCAAGTTGTTAATGTGTTTATTCCCTATATATATTTGATATGTGTGTATGACACTATCAAATTTGTTAGTTCTTATGAAGTTTTGTTGTTGGGATCCAGAACAATGGTCGCCGGTAGGAATGATGAAGCGATTGTCGAAGCTTTGGCGATGTTGGCTGGAGCGATTGGACAGAATCCTCAAGCCAATGTGAATGCTGGAAACAATGCCGATGACAAGTTCCTTACTTTGGGAAGGTTCCAAAGGAACAGTCCGCCAATTTTCAAGGGAACCCATGAACCTGACAAAGAACAAGTATGGCTGAAAGCAATCGAGAAGATTTTCGATTCATGAACTGTTCAGATGCGCATAAGGTGCAATTTGGAACTCATATGCTAGAAGAAGAAGCTGAGGACTGGTGGGGTAACACTCGTCAGAGATTTGAAGAAGATGAGGTTGTGGTTACTTGGGATGTTTTTAGAGAGGCATTTCTGGAGAAGTATTTTCCAGAAGATGTGCGTGGTAAGAAGGAAATCGAATTCCTTGAGCTGAAGTAGGGTAACTCAACTCTGGCTGAGCATGCAGCAAGGTTTGAGGAATTGATTAAGTTTTGTCCCCATTACAACACTACCAATGCTGAGAGATCCAGGTGTCTCAAGTTTGTGAATGGTTTGAGGCCTGAAATCAAGCAAGTCGTTGGTTATCAAGAAATTAGACGATTTTCTGAGTTGGTGAACAAAAGTAGAATTTATGATGAAGATAGTAGAGCTCGATCTAGTCACTATAAGAGTTTAAATGATAAAAAGGGAAAAGATCAATTCAGAGGAAAGCGGTATGTGACTCCTGCTGATAAGGGGAAACAGAAAGCTGGTATTGGAAAGAAGTTGAGTGGGGGAGGAGCTTCTACTCCAGTGAAGTGTTTTAGATGTGGTGTTGAAGGACATCGTGCTCCTGAGTGCACGAGTGTTGAGCAGAAGTGTTTCAAGTGTGGCAAGTCAGGCCACAAAGCTTTTGAGTGCAGAAGTGGTGCGAATGTAACTTGCTACAGCTGTGGTGAGCAAGGGCACATTAGTACCAAGTGTGACAAACCGAAGAAGGCTCAAGCAAAAGGGAAAGTGTTTGCTCTATCAGGATCTGAGACTACTAGTGAAGATCGGTTGATCCGAGGTACATGCTTCATTAATGGTATACCTTTGGTCTCTATAATTGATATTGGAGTTACGCATTCTTTTATTTCTTTGGATTGTGTTAGGATATTAAATCTTGAGTTGTCTGTTATGAGTGGAGGTATGGTTATTGACACTCCTGCTATGGGTTCAGTAACTACCCCATATGTGTGTTTGAATTGTCCGTTGAGTATTTTTGGTAAAGACTTTGGAGTTGATTTAGTGTGTCTTCAATTAGATCAGCTTGATGTTATTCTTGAGATGAATTGGTTGGAATTCAATCGTGTCTATATTAACTGTTTTGACAAAACGATTATTTTTCCTGAACCTGATGATGAAGGAGACTTGTTTATGACTGCTAAGCAAGTGAAGGAATCAATACAAGATGGTGCAGAGGTATTTATGTTGACGACAACTTTGAGCATTGGTGAAAATGGAGCAATTAATGCTTTACCAATTGTCCGTGATTTTCCGAAAGTTTTTCCTGATGAGATAAGAGATTTACCACCGGAACGAGAAATGGAGTTTGTGATCAACTTAATTCCTGGAACTAGTCCGATATCGATGGCTCCATATCGTATGCCCGCATCAGAATTGAAAGAGTTGAAAAGTCAACTTGAAGATCTACTTGAGAAGAGGTTTATTCGTCCGAGTGTGTCACCATGGGGTGCACCAGTTCTGTTGGTTAAGAAGAAGGAAGGTTCTATGAGACTTTGTGTGGACTACAAATAATTGAACAAGATGACCATCAAGAATAAGTATCCACTTCTGAGGATTGATGATTTGATGGATCAGTTGATTGGTGCGAATGTCTTTAGTAAGATAGATCTGAGATCTGGGTATCATCAGATTCGTGTGAAGGCCGAAGATATTCAGAAGACTACTTTTAGAACGAGGTATGGACATTATGAGTATTTTGTGATGCCATTTGGTGTGACTAATGCACCAGGTGTATTTATGGAGTACATGAATAGGATTTTCCACCCTTATTTGGATAGGTTTGTGGTTGTGTTTATTGATGATATTTTGATTTATTCGAAGAGTGAAGAAGAACATGTCGGGCATTTGAGGATTGTGTTATCTGTGTTAAAAGAGAAGCAGCTGTATGCTAAAATTTCTAAGTGTGAATTTTGGTTGAAGGAAGTGAGTTTCCTTGGTCATGTTATTTCGAGTAGAGGTATTGCAGTTGATCCGTCGAAGGTTGAAGCGGTATCGCATTGGGAGGCTCCAAAATCAGTTTTTGAGATTAGAAGTTTTCTTGGTTTGGCAGGTTATTATCGGAAATTCATTGAAGTATTTGCCAAGTTATCATTACCGTTGACACAGTTGACTAGGAAAGATCAGGCTTTTGTTTGGGATGCAAAGTGTGAAGAAAGATCTCAAGTGCTTAAGAAAAGATTGACGAGAGCTCCTGTTTTGATTTTGCCGAATCCGGCAGAACTGTTTGTCGTGTATTGTGATGCTTCTTTGATGGGTTTAGGAGGTGTGTTGATGCAAAATAAACAAGTTGTAGCTTATGCTTCGAGGCAACTCAAAGTGCATGAGAGGAATTATCCGATGCATGACTTAGAGTTGGCCGCCGTTGTATTTGTGCTGAAGCTTTGGAGGCATTATTTGTTTGGTTCGAGATTTGAGGTATTTAGTGATCATAAGAGTTTGAAGTATCTCTTTGATCAGAGAATTGAATGCAAGGAAGAGGAGATGGTTGGAACTTCTGAAGGATTATGATTTTGGTTTGAATTACCATCCGGGTAAAGCAAATGTGGTAGCTGATGCATTGAGTAGGAAATCATTGCATATGTCGATGATGATGGTGAAAGAGTTGGAAATGATTGAGCAATTTCGTGATTTGAGCTTAGTGTGTGAGAAGACTTTTTACGGAGTTAAGCTTGGTATGTTAAAGCTTACTAGTGGTATTCTTGACGAGATTCGAGAAGGACAAAAATCTGATTTGGGTTTAGTTGATTGGTTGACTTTGATCAATCAAGGTCAAGGTGGTGATTTTCGGATTGATGAAAATGGTATCATGAGATGTCGTGACAGAGTTTGTATTCCTGATATTGTTAAGCTGAAGAAGAGTATCCTTGAGGAAGGTCATCATAGTGGATTGAGTATTGGTGGCCTTGTATGAAGAAGGATATTGTCGAGTTTGTGTATTCTTGCTTGACTTGTCAGAAGTCAAAGATTGAGCATCAGAAACCGTCGGGCTTGATGCAACCGTTGTCTATTCCTGAGTGGAAATGGGATAGCATATATATGGATTTTGTGTCTGGTTTACCTAGGACGCCGAGTAACTTTGAAGCTATCTGGGTTATTGTGGATAGATTGACCAAATCTGCTCACTTTATTCCTATATGAATGGATTACCCGTTGGAGAGATTGGCAAAGTTGTACATTGAAAAGATTGTCATTTTGCATGGTATTCCGTCTAGCATTGTGTCAGATAGAGATCTGAGGTTTACTTTGAGATTTTGGGAGAGTTTGCAAAGTGCTTTGGGTACGAAGTTACGTTTGAGTTCTGCTTATCACCCGCAGACCGATGGTCAGGCAGAGAGGAAAATTCAATTACTTGAGGATCTTTTGAGAGCTTGTGTATTGGAGAAGGGAGGAGCTTGTGATAGCTATTTACCTTTGATTGAATTTACTTACAATAACAGTTTTCATTCGAGTATTGATATGGCACCGTTTGAGGCATTGTATGGTAGACGGTGTAGGACGCCATTGTGTTGGTATGAGTCTGGAGAGAGTTTTGTGGTTGGACCCGAGATAGTCCAGCAGACTACTGATAAGATTAAGATGATTCAAGAGAAGATGAAGATTTCTCAGAGTCGTCAAAAGAGTTATCATGATAAGAGAAGGAAAGCACTTGAATTTCAGGAAGGAGATCACATGTTTCTTCGAGTTACTCCAATAACTGGTGTTGGTAGAGCGTTGAAGTCGCGTAAGTTGACGCCGCGTTTTATTGGTCCTTATCAGATTTTGCAGAGGATAGGAGAGGTAGCCTATCGGGTTGCTTTACCGTCGTCGCTTGCTAATCTTCATGACGTGTTCCATGTATCTGAGTTGAGGAAATACATTGCGGATCCGTCTCATGTAGTCCAAGTAGATGATGTGCAGGTGAGAGATAACCTGACTGTGGAGACATCACCTATGCGGATAGAGGATCAGGAGTTGAAGCAACTTCGAGGTAAAGAGATTGGTTTGGTGAAGGTCGCTTGGGGAGGACCGGCTGGTGGATGTGTGACTTGGGAGCTTGAGAGTCAGATGAGGGAGTCTTATCCCGAATTATTCGTTTATGATAATTTTCGAGGGCGAAAATCTTTTAAGTGGGGGATGGTTGTAACAGCCCAATTTTTAATAATTAATTATTTGTGTTAATTAATTAATTTATGTGATTTCTTTAATTTAAATGAATGGGTAAATATTTTGAGAGAATAAAATATGATGGAGAGGAATAGAATAGAAAGAGATATAAGAGAAAGAGGGGAGAAAAGAAAGGATAGAAAGAAAAGAAGGAAAGGAGAGAAAGAAAGAGGAAGAAGAGAGAAGAGAAGGAAAAGAGAGGAAAGCTTGGATTCATCAAGATCAACCCTTAGGAGTCGATTTAATCAGGTAAGAGTGTGAAATCTTATTATTTTATCAATGTATATGATTATGTATGACTTGTTTGGATTGTTTGGGTGTTTTTCTACATTTCCATTCTAGGGCAGAAATGGGTTTAATCGATAGAAATCGATGTTTGAACGGTTAGAATTTGGATTAAATGGCATGGTTTAGTCGAGGATTGTTGGGCTAAGTCTACTAGAACTTGTAGGTTTTGAATCGGGCGATTTTATGAGTTTCTGATGATTTTGGAAATTGAGGGTTTTGAACAACGCAGACGCTCGCTAGCACCTTCGCTAGGTGATCAGGGTGGCGAGTTATTCGCCAGGCGAGCTAGCAGCGAGCTAGTAGCGAACGGTCCCAGACTTGGGTAGAACCAAATGATCCAATCTCGCTGGTAGCGAGTGAGGTAGCGAAGGGTTCGCTAGGACCTCGCTAAGCGAGCAGGTAGCGAGCACTTCTAGTAGCTCCCAGACTCCCTTCGTGAGCTTGTTCGCTAGGCAAACCCGTAGCGAGTGTTCGCCAAGGACTTGCTAGGCGAGTGGTGTAGCGAACATGACAACATTCTTATTTCTTGTTGCGTTTCCATCCAACGTTGATTGTTCGGCTCGAGTATGATCAGTCTTTTTGATTTGCATAGTTGTATGCTGTGATATGTTATGTTGTGGGTAGCCATATGGTGTGCATCCTAGATTATAGAATTGATTGTGAAATGTGGTCTTTTGGCAAATATATGCATTGTTTAAATTGATTAAAAGTGTATGATGATTGTGATGAAGTTCGTTGCCGTTTGGCGCGATAATGTGAATGCATATCGATTGTATGCGATTGTATGTGAAGAATTCAGGAATATGTATTTGTGATTGAATCTATTTGATTTTTGTGTACTACTTGATGAATGTAGTGATGATGTTGAAAGTATGAATACTTTGATTATTATGAAATGTGTTGTGTGTGCAATCATGTTATAATTCTTGTGTGATGAATTATTTGAGTATGCATGGGATTAAGATGCGAGAACGGTCTTAAGTGCATATGATTGTTGATTGCATACACATCATTTGGTCAAGAGACAATACTTGCTAGTTTCGTGGAGACTAGTGACTTGTCCCAAACCTAGAGCGGGGTTTGAAAGCTTAGGGAATGAACTTTTGTTGTTATCGGTCTAGGGAACGAACCTAGTTTAAGTGTAAAAACCGAAAAATGATAACAAGTATTGGCACCACTTGGCATGAGTTGCATTGAACTGCATTGAGTCACATGACATATGTATAATTATTGTATGGAAGTGTGCATATGTGTATGAATTGTTGAATTGAGAATTTAGGATGTATGCATGATGAAATATGCTTGGTGATTATCCATATTTATTTATATATATACATTGTGATGTGTATGATGAATTGGGTGAAAATGTGGAATATGTGTATTTTATGCTTGTGTGTAGGTTGGCTGGAGGTCCTTTTTGTGAAGCGTGCCTTCATCTTTTGGTCGGTTAGCTAGGATGTATAGGATTCTTTTGTGATACATTGTATATGTATCTAGTCGTTGGGTCGAGTCATGCTCTGGTCATGTAACACTGGGATCGCTTGGTTTATATATTTTAGAGATACATTATGTACTTTATACTATATTTTTATATTTATCGAATTATTATGATGTTGGCCCCAGTGCCTAATGATGTTGATTTAGGTGGTGAATTCAAATGTTTCTTTTACGAAGATTGTGATATAATTGAATCCGCTGCTACATGCAAAGTGAAACTTTGAAAAGCATGATTACTTATTGAAGTTTTAATGAGCATGGCAGGTGGTTTTTGATGTTTGAAAGTTATGTGTGACGCCCTTTTGTGAATGCATGATTATTTACTCTGATTATTCATATATTTTCCTTGGGGTTTAGAAGGGTGTTACATGAGCTACGTACGCACTATAACACCATTTGCTAAACTCTACTTCTAAAAGTACATGCGAGATACATTCTTATTACAACATTCTCCTAGACATTCGTAAACATGCAATGTCTAGGAGTGCATGCGAGTTAAGTCATACTACACGCTCTCTCTAGACAATACCTACTCTGATATAGTATGATGCATGATGAACAAACAAACACAATTTCCATCTGAACCTCGAAACCGTATTTGAAACACAGTAACCTTGATTACCACATTAGGGGTTCCACAAGGTTTATCAAACATTTACTTTGATTGCCACATTAGGGCTCCACGTTGGTTCTTACTAAGCCTTCAACATAATTGTCACATTAGAGCTTCACATTGGTTCTTATCAAACCTTCAACGTAATCGTCACATTAGGACTTCGGAGTGGTTCTTATCAAACCTTCAACATAATTGCCACATTAGGGCTTCACATTGGCTCTTATCAAACCTTTAACATAATCGCCACATAGGGGCTTCACAACTTACCACACATCTACTTTGACTTTCCATGTTAGGCTTCACGAATATTTTATCAAAATATTAAACTTATGTCCTAAGAGTGTTCTCAAAATCATTCATCATTCACAACATGATTCATAACAAGTATTTTATCAAAATATTGGACTCATTTCTTAAGGTTCACTTAACATTATTCATTATTCATAATGTGATTCATACATATAGACATCATGAAACCTTTACCCCAAGATAGGTTTTTTCATTAAATTTCTAACACATTTGACTGCACCTCAATCTGAGTTTCTAAACTCAAGTTATGAATTTTTGAAATTTCTCATACACGTAATCATATTCTGAACTATTAGTAACCACATCCCGAACTAGCAGTAACTACTTACAGAACTAGAAGTAACCACTTTCTAAACTAACAGTAACAACATACTAAACTAGCAATAACCACATGTTAAACTATTAGTAACCACATGTTGAATTAGCAGTAATCACGTCTTAACAATTAATAACCACTTGCTGAACTATCAGTAACAACATACTGAACTAGCAGCAACCATATGTTGGACTACCAGTAACCACTTATTCAACTATCAGTAACTACTTACTGAAAACTAATTACAAATCTAATAGTAATCACACAAAAATCCAAAACAAACTCATAAAACAATGCAAGCACGAAATCATAGAAAATCATACATCACAACATCAATTTGACACTAATTCAACAAGATAAATTCATCATATCACATCTTTATCAATCAAAATATGATAATGACATCCGTATACACGATTTCAAGGAAAACACATTAATTTATCTCAATAACTTATATCATTGATAATATGAGCGAGATTCATAACATAGAGTTAATGAGTAATCATCTAGGAGGGTATTTCTCATAGGAATTTGGACGAATTCGGGGTTCAAGCGAAACCCCACTACCCTAAACGCTAAAATACCAATATTATAGAATATTCTCTTCCCCTACCTTGGAATTGCAAATATTCCTCCACGAAGCTCTCAATAATGATGACAACCCTCATTTGCACAATCCTTACAACGATCTTTTTGGTAAATTGATGTTTTTCTCTTAGATTTTTGGAGAATAAGAGAGTGACTATGTTTTTTTTCTTAAAAAAATATGTGTTTTTTTTTTGTTTCCCTCTTTTTTATCTCTTTCCTTTCCTTTTCTCTATTTCCCTCTTATCTTTCCTTAAAATCTGATTTTTATTTTCTTTATTTCACTCTTTTTTTTCTCTATTAATTCTAAATTGTTAAATTACATGCTAATAATAATAATAAAATTATAAAAATACAATAATAATAATAATAATAATAATAATAATAATAATATTTTAATTATTTTTTGAGTTTTACTGCTGTGGTATTCATTACTACATCAGCGAAAGCTGAAATTTAGAATTGTTTGATGATCATGGAAATATTAGGGATGATGATCTATTTGATGATGTTTTTTTAAAAGTTTTTAAGATTGGATATCTTAAATGGACCGAAGAATCTCAAGTTGTTGAAAAAAGAGAGGATTGAAACTCTTCTTTAAGTCAAAACTCGTCTCATGCTAACTATTTAAGAGTTGAAGGAAGAAATTGGTCATCTCAATTCTAACTTTGATGGTATTAATGGTGTTCATTGGTTTGGACAAATCTGAACCAAATTGGAATTCAAACCAAATCAAAGTGTTTGAATTGAGGTTTTTTTTTAGTTCAGGCAAAACTCAAACCAAATTAATGAAACTCAATGTTAATTGGTTCAAGTAATGAGTTTCAAAAATTCTACGCGCGAGCCCGTCTACCTGAACCAACCATAATTAATTTGTACAATTTATAACATCATTATCATGAAAACTAGTATAAAGTATTCAATGTTTAGAATTAAAAAATGAAACGACATTTGTGACATTCACAACCTATATAGAGACAAAAAAAATTAATGATTTTATATTGTTATAGAGAATTAGTTGATGTAAATTAAATATTTTTTTAATAAATTTTCTGCACATTTGTTTCTGATGTATTCGATCAATTCAATCTAAATCAACCCGTTATTTATCAATTTGGTTTTGTTTGGGCTTTATCGCAAAAATGTGAAACTCAAGTCAAACCAATCCATATATTTTTAATCGGTTCAAATATCAGATTCTCTTAAAATTGAACAAAATTAGCATGCGAATACCCCTAGATGGCATGACCAAATTTGTTTACATGTTAAATTTTGAAATTGAGAGTCTTGATGAAATTATAGGTGTGGGTAAATCATCGAAAGACATTAAAAAAAATTAGATATATGGGCAAATCATCCAATTCAAATAATGTGTTTTGTTACACCTGTTTAGACTAAGAGTGGAAAGTGAGATGCAATCTACTAGATTAGGGTTGCCTATATATTATAGATTGTCAAATACAAAAACAAAAGTAAGTATGGTCTCTTGAAAATTCCAGAGCCTCAAACCCTAGAAATTTGCTATAAAGGCTAAAATGTTATTTAGTGTATAGTATGGTCTCTTGAAGATTCTAGGGCCTCAAACCCTAGAAATTTGCTATAAAGGTTAAAAAGTTATTTATTGTCAAATACACATTATTCTAAACTTAACATTACACTTACAATTATCATTGATTTGATCATCCGAGTGTTTGAAGGTACACTCCCACCATCAAACAAAGTTCGAAGACCTTGACTTGATCATCCGAGTGTTTGAAGGTACACTCCCACCATCAAACAAAGTTCGAAGACCTTCATACGTGTTTGTCATCAAATCTATCATCGTCAACAACACTTCATAGTTGATAATAATTATGATTCTGAATCTATTTGATTTTGTATACATTTCTTTCAATTTCTAAAATGGGGAAGATATTTTTCTTTCCGAAGAATTGTCCTCGGGAGGGATTGTCCTTTGAATGGAATTGTCTTAGGAAAGATTTATATTTGCTTGTTTTTTATATAAAAATATGTGTTACTAATTTAGTTTATGGAACTTTTGTTTGGCGGGAGAGTTATCTAGGAGAATTATCTAATGCAAAAAGAATCTGACAGACAGATACACGGTGGTGTTTAAAGTTTTGCAGTTCAAAACTCGTTATATAAGGTGCCCAATTCACGTTTCAAACAAGAAAGAGCTGGACAGTAATATGAAGAAAGCTATGATAGTTATGTGGTACACCATTTGCTCCTTCCAAATTTCATGTTTTTGGATGGAGTTTGCTGTCATGATTACCAACTAGAGAGGAACTTTGTAAAAGGGTGAAAAAATGGTGCTCACATTTTATCTTGTGTGTTGTTTCAAAGTTGAGTTCAACACAAATTTATTTATTTACTTAATGTTTTTTCTATAAACATTGATTGAAAAATGATGGTGGATGTGTCAATAGATGATGAAAGTGTGACAGTTTGTGTGCTCTTATCATATAAAGAAGCAAAAAGATACATGTCACCAAAACTTCTTTATAACCAACACTATTTCAAAGTGATGAGAAGTTATATTGGCAAGAGACTATTCACCACTAGGCAGCTAATCACTATTTGAATCTTCCCAGGAGAAGACATCCACATTTAGTTTCTGTCGACTCCTCTTCGAACATGACTGCAATTTCTGGAAGAGAAGTCCTGGTTATTTGAAAGAAAACAAATCAACTTTACTATAACCATAATAAGATTAACAAATCTATTGGTTTCCTTAAATGAATGTTTAATAAAACTGTCCCAATCTAAAAGGCTAATCAGATATATAAAATGTGGAATTTCAATGTTAATTACAACAACTATGAACTAACCTATTCCAAACAAAAAGCTCATTAATCACACATAATTTACTACAAAAGCACATCATGCAACAAACACATAAAAGGCTATGTGTGTTTGGAAATATGGCACGGAGAGCTTAACGTGCAGTGAGTGCAAAGCTACTGGTTGTAACTTTTGGTTAGATGTTAGGCCACGCCGTAAAAACCGATGATTCCAAACACACTAAAACATCTAATAAGTTAACATTAACGGAAATATATCATCTGTCATATCGTCTTTAAAGATGGCTTTAGTTTTGGAACCTTGAAGCTGGAAGAGAACAATTTGGGTGTCTCGGAGGTGGGAATAACTGGAGTTTCTTTCCTCTTCAATCCTTTTTTCTCCTGGACAACAAAAAATTCATGGAAGGGAAAACAAACAAATCATAAGAAACACTTCATTTTCAAATTATAAGAATTTTTTTGGTGAATATGAATATGCATAGGAAGGAGAATAGGAAATGATACCAAAGAATATGAAACACTACTGGAACATGAGATAATGTTGAAGCTATTTCCAGATGGCCAAATATAATGGAGCTCACTAATTGAGGAACAGGCCAACCGACCTTATAAGCATGGCAAGTGAACGTGAAAAGTATAAAACACCACAGAACATAGAGCATATAGATTTTAATATTACCAACATAAAATACACCTTAAATGATTAACAAAAGGAAATTTATGTTTTCAAGGTGAGTAATAATACTAAACATGTGGTTTATGTCAAGACTACAACGATCGCGTGTTCTTGTGAAATTTCATCTCAAATATTGTGTTTTAAAAGTAGACAGTTCTACCACAGTTCTGGTTTATGTGAAGACTACAACAATTTCACTTTCTTGTGAAATTTCATCTCAAATATTGTGTTTTAGAAGCAGACAATTCTACCAAGAACAGAATCCAGAGATCTACATCATTGCCCATAAAATAAGCAAACATAAACTAATGGACCCTACAAGCAAAAGGGGATGAGCATGACTGATTTAATGCAGGAAATAAGGAAGACAAGCAGATAGCAAAAGTACATAAGATACCTTTTTGGAGAAATTTGTGGATGTGGAAGCAGGTCCAACAGGAGTACATAACTCTTTGTCAAAAGTGATCTTTCTTCTACTCCTGCTGCTCTCAATTGTTCCAGAGCCACTAGATCCTGCCGTGCAACGTTTTGAAAGGGGTTTAACTTCGCTGTTCTTCAACTTTCTTAAAGATTCCATCTCCGCTGAGAGTCCAGATATTTCCTTGTTTAATCTATTTGTTTCCGCGTCCATATCAGCCACTATACTTTCTAACTCTGATATTCTACTATCCTTTTTAGTATTTGTTTCTGTGTCCATATCAGCCACTACACTTTCCAACTCTGATATTCTACTATCCTTTTTACTATTTTCAGACTGCAGTTCCTCCATTCTGGAAACAAGCATGTTTATCTTCTCATTTGCCTTTATTACTTCATCTTGTTTATTTCTCAATTTATTACTGTAGTCAGCCTCCATTTTATTAAATTGATTCCACACAAACTTCTTTTCTTCCAACAGTGCTAATAGCTCAGAATTTTGTTCTGCAGCAAGCTTATCATGTTTATCTTTTGTTTCTTCATGAGACGAATTCTTCCCGCTACTTGAGGTACCTTTAAGAGCAAGGATATCAAACCCAGTTTTGAAATCGTCTAAATCGTCCTCAGCACTATCTGCAACCAAAAGATGGTGAATATGAAAGCCACAAATCTAGTTATAACAATATCAACTCAACTAATAGTTTAAGAGCTTAAACAAAAAAAACACTAAAAAAAAATAGCAAACTATCATTCATTCTTGTCAGTGAGGATACAATTACAAGTTAAAATTATGTTTTCTGTTAGAATATTATAAAATATCTTATAATATATTTTATATTGATTTAGCGTATCTCTTAATATCATATTTAATATTAGTTATTATTATTATTATTATTATTATTATTATTATTATTATTATTATTATTATTATTATTATTATTATTATCTCGTTTTTTATTTAGAATTGAGTTTATGTATTCCTATGAATAGGAATTAGTATTGAGTCTTTTGTATCAACATGGTATCTAGTGCCTGGTTTGATCCTCCTTGAACCGTCTCAACACTAGTCCATTGTGGAGTTCCCAAACGGTTAGAAATGCCATAATAGTTTTCACTTTTCCGAGCAAGGTTCGATATCACTTATTTGTCTTCGGATTCAGCCACCGTCAAGGCTAACCCTAGTTTATTTTTCAGTTTGGAAGTGTATACACAGCCATTATTGTGTAGTCCCAAAGTAGTTCCATGGTTGTTCTTTCATAGAGAAACTTCAACTATCGTGTATGACAACTCTACGACCCCACATCAGATACTTCGAAGTCAAATTGGTCAGTCCCTAAAGTTCCCCTGCCAATCGCTATCTCATGTACATTTCTAGTCCATAAGGTGCATAAAGGCCATTGGCCACCCTTCATACCTCGTATAAGGTTGTTGCAAGTCTTGGTAGACTCACCTCCCTTTTTGGTTTATATGGGAGCACTAACAATCTGTGGGTCCCATGTTAAGGGTGAGTTCCAAATGGTTCTTAGTTGTTTCATAGGTTGATGTCGTGGTCACGTCTAATGGCCTTACGGCGAGGATTATTTATCTCTGCATTGGTTATTTGTCCAGTTCTAGAAGTTTCAGAAGTCTGACTTCGGTGCAATGGTAAAGGCTCTAATTCCAACAACCCTCGTTTCGTGGGTTTTTGCGTTTTTCTTTCTCCATTGACCGATCATCTCTTTTTTGCTGACATTTTGGGGTCGATTTATAATCAGGTTCATGATTTGGAGTTTTAGCATTTGTTCTTATTTCAAACTTAAATTATTCTACTCAAATTCATTGTTTTATGCCTCGTATCTAATGCACTTGTCCACTATCTATCTTTGTGTTTGTCTAGAACAACATGTTCTTGAATTTGGTAACTGATGGAGAAACTGTTCTGACATTGCAGCACTGTTTTAAGTCACTATCTATCTTTTGTATCAAGTCAATAATCATAATCAAAAGTATTTTTCTCTTTTCCGACAAGGTTGAATGTTCCTAGTGTGTAGTGTCAGAGGTAACAAAAATCTTTCTCAAGCATTCAAAATAACAAAAAACATCAATATCACCACAATACAAAAAAAATCCAACTAGAATAACAACTGCTACGAGCAACACATTCAAACCAGTTTGTTTTCTGCTGCTTAAAAAAAACTTCCAAATTTTCTATACAGTTATTCAGACAACACTTCAAACACAGTGAAAATAGCTGTTTTCTAATCAAGTAAAACCATTAAAGTAACATAACAACAACTTCAGGGTCTAACACCAAAAACGGAAACAAAACAACAAACCTATTTGACTATTTCATATTATTCAACAGCCAAACACCAATTTTTCTTCACTAACCCAAAATTAAAGAGAACATCCAAAACATAACCCATTGCAAGCAACCAATTTATCAAAAGCATGAAAGAAAAAGGAACTGACCCAACATCCATTTCAAAACAGAAGCATCTCTCTCCTTATAACCCATCATCAAATCAGCCTTAGCAGCTTCGAGCACCCGTTTCTTCTCCTCAAAAATCAAAAGACTCTTTATCTACAACACAATTTCAACCAAAACATTTAAAAAATATGTAACTTCGTTTTTAGGTTTTTTCAAAAGGGAAACCCTAAAAAAGGGAAATGATCTAATTTACATGAGAAATTTGATCCCTGTACTGTTTAACATCAGAAGCCCAGCGTTGGTTCTGCATTTGCAATCGATCTTCTAGAAACTTCTGTTGATTAGCGAATGTTTGAAGCTGGTTTTGCTGATTCTTCACCATCTGAACCAATAAGTTGAATATGTTGCCCCAATTTCGGCGCTCCAATAAATCGGCGTTTGAAGGTTCTGTTTTGTTGGAATTAAGCATCCCGAGATGCAGAAGAGATGAACGAAGGATGTGGAAGTTCAGAAGAACTGAAGTGAACGAAGAAACATCGACGGTGAGAAAGCGGAAGAGGGAACTTTTGAAAATAAGCGCGTTTGGAACGTCGGGTGCAAATAGAACCGTTGATGTGCTTTCTGTACTTACTCTCCAAGGGCTAAAATACGTTTGCACCCCACCCTTTTTCTTAATTTCTTTTTAAACCAAGTTGTAAACATTTACAATTAGAATATTAAAGTAAACATTTAATTGGTATACATTAAAGAAATTGTAATGGTTAAATATTAATTATAGTTTGATTTTGATTTTAAATATTTGTAAAATCATATTTATGAGTGGTTGTGATTTAGTGATTGCGTAAAAAAAATTTACACTAATAGTACATAATAATTATATATATTAATTATATATATATATATATATATATATATATATATATATATATATATATATATATATATATATATATATATATATATATATATATATATATATATATATATATATATATATATATATATATATATATAAAATTAATTAATTAATTTTGTATCAAAAGATTTAGAAAGTTTTAAAAGAAAAAATGTTGTAAGAAGTAAATTATTTGGTAGAAAACGAATTTGAAAAATTCTACTGTTCTTCTAATGAATATTAAATTATTGCATATTTATTATATTTATTTTTTTTATTAGGTGTGTTGAAAATAAGATTTTTGATAAAAAAAAAGGGTCCAAAACCAAAAAATGAATGTTACCAAAAGATTTTGTTTTAAGCCATATTTTAAAATAAGAAACCTTTATACTATTTTGTAATTCCTTTTTTTCTATTTATTTCACTACAATTATTATAATATTGAAAAAATGAAAAGTCCTTCTACGAGTTGTGTTATATTCGTGTTATATTTAATTTGTTTTATTTAAGAGTGTGATTCTCTAGTTAAATATATTTGTAAAGGATTTAAAGGTTATAAGATAAACCTAAAAAAAGTTTAGGTGAATGTTCTTAAGTTAAGTCTGTTTAAAAGTTGTGTTTGTTGTTGAAAAATTGTAGGTTGTTCTTGTGTAAAAGCTTTAAGTATTATTGAATATTGTTTAGGCTAATCCTAGAAAAGCTCAAGTTTGATTTTATTGGAACTCTGAAGAGGAAAACTCTTGAGGTTACCATCATGATCTACCTCAAGGCACTAAGGTTAATCAGGTCGTTCATGTTTTGCTGTTGAAAAAATCCATTTGACCAGTTACAAAATCGTAACATTTGAAGGGGCGAGAAACACAAGAAATTGGGGTTTGAGTTGGGTTTCCCTAAATGTACATTTTTCTTCAAATTCAAAATTTAATGCTAACAAGAGAATATAAATAAATAGACACAATTATTTTTATCCTGATTCACTATTAACAAAGTTACTCCAGTCCACCCACTTAGGTGATTTCTCTTTAGACAAGGATTTGATCCAATAATCTAGAAAGATTACAACCTTTAAGTGTTAGCACTACGCCAGAATTGATTTTTAGCAGCGCATACAAAGACAACGCTTTTAAAAAAAGCGCTGCTAAATAGTCAGTAAAAAAAAAAGAAAAAATTACCTACCAAAGACAGCGCTTTTTTAAAAAGCGCTGCTAAAAGGGGACCCTTAGAAAGCGCTTTTTAAAAGCGCTGCTAAAAGGGGACCCTTAGAAAGCGCTTTTTAAAAGCGCTGCTAAAAGGGGACCCTACGAGAGCGCTTTTTTTATAAAGCGCTGCTATATGTCATTGCTAATGCACCCTATGAAAGCGCTTTTAAAAGCGCTGCTAAAGGCCTTTAAAAAGCGCTGCTAAAGGTATTAGTATAATAATTTTTATATACCCTCCAGAATTGTAAACGAAACAGAACACGCGTTTTTTCGTTTTCTTCTTCGTTTCTTCATTTCTCCATTGCCCTATCTTCCATTTTCGCCCTCCGTTGAAGCTTTCGTCGCCGTCCGTTTGCGCCGCCGTCTTCCATTTGTTTTCGCCGCCGTTCGCCGTTCCCTTTCGCCGCCGTTCACCGTTCGTTCTCCTCCACCGTTACGGTAAATCCGCGACTGTTACGGCATTTTTATGGATTATTGTCTTAGTATTGCATTTTTCTGGATTAGATGATGTTAGTGCTACTTCTTTCTGAGTTATTGACTTGTTTTTGTTGATACCATTGATGAGCATTACTCTTTTGATATTGGCTTGAGTTTTGTATGCAAGGTGTTTGTTGAAATGCCACAATGAATTTTGAGCATTATAAATTAGTTTAGAATAATTTAGTCCATTACCAAAATTTTTGAGAGTATGCTTTAATAATTTAGAATAGTTTAAAATCATATTAATGCAATAGTTTAGAATAGTTTAGAATAATTTAGTCCATTTCCACCATTTTTGAGAGTATGATTTAATAGTTTAGAATAGTTTAAAATCATATTAATGAAATAGTTTAGAATAGTTTAGAATAATTTAGTCCATTTCCACCATTTAATGAAATAGTTAATTATTAATATGATTTTAATAAAATATATATATTGTCTGTTATAGGGGTTACCTGAGAAGAGCAAGGTTGTGATTGTTTCCAAGCATCCTACTGTACAACTTTCTTAGAAGTTAGTGATTTCTTTACAGGTATTCTCTGTTTTTGCCTAACTTTCATAGTATGGATAAAAATTGGATGTTTGTTAATCGATTGTCAAAAGAGTACGAGAATGGGGTATCGAACTTCGTTAAGTTTGCTGTTGAACACGCCAAAGACCCCAGTAGGATCACATGTCCTTGCTTAGGTTGCTGTTATGGGGGTCGAATTGACGCGGTTCAGTTGGAATCTCATTTAATGAGACATGGAATTGATCGAAGTTACACATGTTGGACATTACACGGTGAGATAAGTAACGAGAATGTTGAACCCCAGAACAATACGACCTCTACTTCAAAGGACAATGGTAGGGATACATACGATTGTGATCGAGTCGAAGATATTGCAGAAGCACTTGAAGAAGATCTTCAAGATTGTCCAAAGATGTTTGAGAGGTTGGTAAGCGATGCAGAGAAGCCGTTGTATAAAGGTTGCACTACTTTCACAAGATTGTCTGCGGTATTAAAGTTGTACAACTTAAAGGCGGGTAATGGATGGTCGGATAAAAGTTTCACAGAGTTGTTAGCCCTACTTCAAGAGATGCTTCCGGAGGATAATGTTCTTCCCAATCGAACCTATGAAGCTAAAAAAATGTTATGCTCTATTGGTATGAGCTATGATAAGATACATGCTTGTCCAAATGATTGCATTTTGTTTCGAAATGAGTATGCATCATTAAACGAGTGTCCTAAATGCGGTGTATCTCGGTATAAGAAAAAGTTGTCACCAGCAAAAGTCTTATGGTATTTTCCTATAATTCCGAGATTCAGACGCATGTTTCGTAGTGAAACAGATGCGAAACACCTTACTTGGCATGCAGATGATAGAATTATAGATGGGAAGTATCGATATCCGGCAGATTCACCACAGTGGATGAAAATTGATAATGATTATCCTGATTTTGGAGAAGAAGCTAGAAACCTTCGCTTGGCATTATCGACTGATGGAATGAATCCGCACGGTCTGCAAAGTATCTCCCATTCCACCTGGCCTGTAATTCTTATGATTTATAACCTACCTCCATGGCTATGTATGAAGCGTAAGTACATGATGTTATCTATGTTAATTTCTGGCCCTAAACAACCAGGAAACGACATAGACGTATACCTGACACCTTTAATCGAAGACTTAAAAAGTTTGTGGGAGAACGGTGTGGAGGTTTATGATGGATATAGGAAAGAAAGTTTTAATTTGAGGGCCATGTTGTTTGGCACAATTAATGATTTTCCAACATACGGAAATCTATCGGGGTATAGCATTAAAGGTCAATGTGCGTGTCCTATCTGTGAAGAAAACACAGATTGGACGCGGTTGGAATTTGGTCAGAAGAATGTCTTTCTTGGTCATCGTAGATTCTTAAGTTCTAATCATCAGTACCGTGGGTGGAGACAAGAATTCAATGGAAATTCAGAACAACGTAGAGCACCACCTACATTGACCGACGATCAAATTTTTGCAAAGGTGAAAGATGTGAGTACTCAGTTTGGCAAGCCTTTTGCTCATACGCTTACCACACGTGGGTGGAAGAAGAGGTCAATTTTGTTTGAGTTGCCGTATTGGAAGTCGTTGTATGTACGACATTTTCTTGATGTTATGTGTAACACCCATTTTAATTATTTAGTCATTTTATTATTATTTTAAATATTATATGTTGATGTGCCCTTTGGTAGGGTGTATTTGATGATGTTTGGTGGGTGTCCCTGAGATGGGAGATCATTGGTGGTAATTTGGTGAGTTTATAATAATATAAGAAATAATAGTAATATTGGTGGTGGTATTAATATTATTATTATTATTATTATTATTATTATTATTATTATATTTATGATTATTATTAATATTTGTAGTAATATTATTAATATGGAGAATATAATATTATTATTAATATAGTTATTATATTATTATGATTTTTGGTGTGAATATGATAATATAATGAATAATAGTAATATTGGTGGGGGTATTATTATTATATATTATTATATTTATTAGTATTATTAATATTATTATTATTTTGGTGAGATAATAATATTATTACTATTATTATTATTATTATTATTTTAGTGAGATAATAATATTATTATTATTATTATTATTATTAATAGTATTATTATGATTAGTATTATTAATATTAGTAATATTATATTAGTATTATTAATATTAAGATTATTATTATTCATATTATTTTATTATTAGTATTAATATAATTGTTATTATTATCATTAGTATTATTATTATTATAATTATAATTATTGTTGGGTGTATTACTATTATTATTATTATGTTGAATATTACTATGATATTATAATAGTATTATATTATATTATTATTATTATTATTATTATTATAATGATTATTATAATTATTATATTAGAATTATTATTGGGAATATTAGTGGTTGAAATAAGTAAAATAAGAGGTGGAAGGGTTATTGGGAAGTTAGAATGGAAATATGAAAAGTCATGATAGAAACCGTGAGGAAGGAAATATGAAGGGGTGGCAAGGAGATATTAGAAAAGTTGGAATAGAGAGAAAAGGGATTACCATAGATCGTGGGAAATTTGTGTGATAATAATAATAATAATAATAATAATAATAATAATAATATTATTATTATTATTATTATTATTATTATTATGTTATTTTTATTAGTTATTATTATTATTATTATTATATTATTTTTATTAGTTATTATTATTATTGGGATAAGAAATAAAAAGGAAAATAGAATATGAAGGGATGGGGAAGTATTAGAGAAAATAACACGATAGAGCGATAGAAAGAGAGAAGAGGAAAGAACGAGAGAAGTGAGAAGAACGAAGGAAAAAGGGAACGAAGAACGGAAAGAAAAGAGGAGGCCAAGAGACCAAATCCAGGAAGAATTTCATCGATCAACCGATTAACAAGGTAAGGGGGGAGAAACTTGATTGGGAATGGTATATACATGTATAGGGTAGTGGGGATTCCTTAACCCCGTAGGAATGTATCGTTGATGAAGTTTTATATTGACATGCTATTGATTGTTGAGTTATGTTGATGTTGATGGATTGAAATATGTTGAGTGTTGGTGAATTGTTGTTTTTGGTTAATTTGGCGTATAGGTTGGGTTTACGGTTTTAGGGAAGTTCTGTGTGACCTTTTTGATGTGTCGATAGATTGTTTAAGTGATGACTTTGGAATAATATGTATATGATGATGTACGAATGTTTGATGTTGCCATTGTTGATTGACTGTTGGTGTTGGTTTGGTTTGAGTAAGGTTCAGAGTAACTCTAAAGTGTCGGTAGTGTGCCGTAATGTTGATCTGGAGTAGAATTATAGGAAGATTGATAAGCCTAATATGCATTGGTCGTAATACGGATAGTATAGGAAGTGGATGTTATAGAATAGGCTTGAATCAGAGAAGAGTGAGAATTCTGAACTGTGAGAACTTGAGAAGTCGCAGGCAACTCGCTAGCACTTCGCTTAGCGAGAAGGCAGCGAGCGTTCGCTAGGTGCTCGCCTAGCGAGTGAGGTAGCGAGTGAGTCTAGTAGGTTCTGTTTGCCTTTGCGAGGAGGTTCGCTAAGCGAACAGGTAGCGAGCATTCGCTGGGAGCTCGCCTAGCGAGGGTGTAGCGAGCGTAGCAGAATGGGGTTTTTCTATGCTGTTATACTGTGTGCGCTAAGAGTGTAGTGCCCTTGGACTTTGTTGATTATAGGGGAGATGATTGAGTGTTATAGAGTGAGTACTCGGTGATAGTATGTGATTTCCGTTACTAATTATTTAAATGGATAATTAGTTGGTGTATGAATCATGCGGAGCATGGTGTAGTGATCAGTAGGATCGTGTATTCCCGAGTGGTGGGACGTGTTTATATCTTGGTGATAAAGTATGGACTTGTTTACTTGGTGATGGTACTCGTTTTCCTTGATATTGTTGGTGAACAATTGGTTAACGTATATGTATGTAGTGATCAGTAGGATCGTGTGTTCCCGGGTGTTGGGATGTGGTTATATATGGTGTTATAGTATGAATTTATTTACTATCCGATTGATTTATATGGTGTTGGTGTAATATATCTACACATATATGCATTGATGTATGATGATATGATCAGGAGGATCGTGTGCACTTAGTGTGCCTAAATATGATAGTTATGCATTGGTGTGTGCATATCATGGTGTTTTGGTGGGATGAATCATGTCTCAGGAGGAGCGTAAGTGATTCATCTGTACTCCTTGGTGGAGAATGGTGGGGGATAGATCATGTCTCAGGAGGAGCGTAAGTGATCTATCCAGGTTCGATTGAATGAACCAATGAGTCGGTACCGCATGCATGGTATTGAGTTGCATATTTGCATTATAATATGTTATATTGTAATTTGAACAGTAGGTTCGTTATATGGAGTTGTTGGGGTGAATATTGGTGTGTTGGTGTGTTTTACTACCTTGTTTACATGTATTACATTACCAATATATTTTTGATCATGTTTTCTCACCCCTTGGTTGTTGTTGTGTCTGTGCTTCTCCGGAAGTACAGATAATCCAGGTACTTAGATAGCTTGGATGGTGGTGTGCCAGTCGAGTCTAGGATGCTCTGATACGTAACACGGGATATGGGTGTTTTAATTGTTTTATGTCAAACTTATTGTAATCCTGTGACGTATCACTTTTTTTTTGTGAATTATAATAATAAAGATTTTACGAAATTTGGCGGATGGCCGAGAATGTTGGAATAATGTTTTCCGCTGTATTATTTTTGAGAATAATTAATAAAGTATTTTTATAAAAATTTGGTGATGTGATATCCCACTATTTTGGGGAAAACTCTGATGTTTATTTATAATGTTTATATTTTATTTAATTTGGGAAGTGGGGTGTTACATTATGCATATTGAAAAAAATGTATTTGAAAGTGTTATTGGTACGTTACTCAATATACAAGGAAAGTCTAAGGATGGCCTTAAAGCAAGAAAAGACTTGGTAGCAATGGGAATAAGAAATGAATTAGGACCCCAGAAGAAAGGAAATCGCACTTATCTACCACCTGCTGCATATACTTTGTCTAGAAAGGAGAAAAAGATAATGTGTAAGTTTCTGAGTGAAGTTAAAGTTCCAGAAGGATACTCTTCAGATATTAGAAGACTTGTTTCTATGAAAGACCTAAAGTTAAAGAGTTTAAAGACACATGATTTCCATGTTCTTATGTAACACTTTCTACTAATAGGTATACGTTCTATTTTTCCAGAAAAAGTGAGAGGCGCAATAACAAAATTGTGTTTCTTTTTCAGATCTATTTGTAGTAAGGTGATCGATCCTGCGATCTTACCAACATTGTAAAAAGATATAATTATTACTTTGTGTGAGCTTGAAATGTATTTTCCTCCGTCATTCTTTGACATAATGGTACATCTAGTTGTGCATCTCGTGAAAGAGACACAACTGTGTGGACCTGCATATATGAGATGGATGTATCCAGTTGAACGTTATATGAAAATATTGAAAGGGTATGTGAAAAACCGAAGTCGACCAGAGGGATGTATTGTTGAACGATACATTGTTGAAGAAGCTATTGAGTTTTGTACTGAATATTTGTCCAACGTTCAATCCATTGGCCTCCCAAAATCTGATGTTGTTGAAAAAGTAGTAGGTAAACAGTTAATTGGAAATAAAGTTGTGACAGTTTCAAGGGATGAACGGGAGCAAGTGCATTTATATGTTCTGCACAATGACATTGAGGTTGAGCAGTACGTTAAATTGCACAAGGACGTTCTCCGAGGTTTAAATCTGAATAGAAATGAAAATTGGATAGTACGTGAGCACAATCGAAGTTTTATAACATGGTTCAAAGAGCATATTTATTCAAAGTTTTATTCTGATCCCGCTTCAATAACAAAAAGGTTGAGATGTTTAGCATATGGTCCAACTTTTCATGTGTTTTCTTATAGCGCATACGCAATTAATGGATACACATTTTATACCAAGGAGCAAGATGATAAAAGTACAATGCAAAATAGTGGTGTCACTGTGCTTGCCGAATCAATGCACATTTCCTCATATTTTGTGGTAATCGAGCGCATTTGGGTGTTTGATTATGAGAAGTTTCAGATTCCTATCTTTGGATGCAAGTGGGTTGAAAGTAATAGTGGCATACGTATGGATAAGTCAGGTTTTTTGCAAGTGGATCTTAATAAGGTGGGGTACAAAGATGAGCCTTTTATTCTAGCCACACAAGCTAAACAAGTGTTCTATGTCACTGATCCGAAAAGTACGAAATGGTTTATAGTTCTTTTTTCCAACAAAGTAATCAACGATAACATTGGAGAAAAGGGGGAGGTTGATGTTGAGAATGAATCTTATGTTAGGGATGATCCAGATGAGAATATTATAGCAGACAAATCATATATTAGAAATGATCATAGCGAGGGAATTTGGATCAATCCATCTGTCCGTGTTGTTAAGAGACAAGTAAAGCACCTTCGAACTAAAAAAAGAAAAAGATGTTAAAGGTACTTGTAAAATTACATATTGTCTCATTCAATAAAATAACATATTATTTCTTATTTATACGTTTCTTATGTGTATATATATATATTTCTTATTTACATATTTGAATGTCATTCATTTGATACTTTAGTTTTCCTGAATTACAGGTATATTATGGCCAGCAATAAAGATTGGAAGAAATTAAAGTAGAATTGTATAATTTGTGATGTTGAATTTCGAGTTGAGAATTGTATATAATTTGTGATGTTGAATTGTGAAGCTTTTGAATTATATATATTAAAGTGGAATTGTATATAATTTGTGATGTTGAATTGTGCATATAATGCCAAAGTGTTGAATTGTGCACATAATGCCAAAGTGTTGAATTGTGTATATAAAGCCAAAGTGCTGAAATAAAGGGCTAAATTATATAAGCAGGTATTGTAATATAAGCAGGTTTATTGAAAAATATATAAAAAATGCCATTAATCAGGAATTTTTTTTTTCAAAACGTGCACATTAGACAGCGCTTTTATGTATAAGCGCTGCTAAAGGGGACAGAGAAACTGCTAAAAAAGCGCTGCTATAGGTGGGGAAAGAGGGGTCTAAGACAGCGCTTTCATAAAGCGCTGCTATAGGGGGGTCTAAGACAGCGCTTTAATAAAGTGTTGCTAAAGGGGGGGAGGGGGGGAGATTAGGCAGCGCTTTAAAAAGCGCTGCTAAAGGGGTAAAAAAGCGCTGCTAAAGGTGATGTCTTTAGCAGCGCTTTTTCCACAAAAAAAGCGCTGCCTTTACCTTTAGCAGCGCCACTTTAGGCAGCGCTTTAAAGCGCTGCTAAAGGTCAAAAAAAGCGCTGCTAAAGGTCTGTTTTGGCATAGTGTAGATGTAACACCCTACTCCCCTCATTCAATAAATTAAAAAAATAGTTATGGAATAATCGAAAATACACAAGTATGATGCCACATCCCTAGAAACTCATGAAGTATCAAGTCATTTCACATCTTTATTTCTCATAAAACAATTAATTAAACAGCGGAATAATTAAAACGTTCATTCAACAGCACTAAGGCTCCATCATACAATAACCTCCACAAAATTTGTGGTTCAACATAATTTAGAATTAAGATACGTAACAAATGAAAAACAACACAAAGTATAGTAAACCCTCATTTTTTTTCCGTGTTACACATCAGAGCGACTCCTGAGACTTAGGTACCTGATTATTTGTACTCTCCAAAGAGTACAAACACAATAACATAAAAGTGGTGAGAATTACATTCAATAATTATACAGTGAAAATCACATGGTAAGAAGTAGTAAACACACAATTCACACCCATCTACCAGTCATAACGCACATACATGTGCCACATTAACATTCATCGTGTTCATTCCATATTCAATCATACATATATGATATGTGACTCAACTGACACTACATTATGCATGTGGTACCAACACAATCTATACGGTTCATTCTTTGAACCTGATTCCCGTCAAAATCTAGATAAGTCGTATGCGTTCCTCTAAACTATAACTTATCTCCAACTCGACTTCCACAGAGTCCGGATGAGACTAGGCACCTATCATGGATTCCCGCTTAGGCTCATCTACACATGACACGACCTGAAATGCATGACATACAATTATGCATAATACAAATATCACTAATGCATAATACACGACCCACAATGATCATACGTGAGCCACATACTCACCGTAATTCCCTCTGAAATTACCATCTTTGCCCAAGATTGTCCACACAATGACCATCTTATTCACGCAGGCATCAATCACACATCATATAGAAATCCACACGAATTTCCATGTTTTACCACATTTACTATTAATTACTGGTACCCTTAGGTCTAATTATGCCATATTAGTCTTATGAACCAAAAGGAATTGCATCGCACGCGAGATCGAGAAAGAAATCGCGAAAACAGAAAAATTATAACACAACCCTGCTCATACGCGTATGGCCCTGCCCCATACGCGTAGGACCTTGTTTTCCTCGCCCCAGCCCTGCATACAGTAGCGTAGGGCCTCAAGTTCCCGGCCTTCATACGCATAATGTCTCAGACCTTACGCGTATGACCAGAGGGGATTTCCCTCCAAAAAGCCCCCATACACGTAATGGGTTTGCCATACGCGTAACACCCACTCCCTTATGTGTACCTTACGCGTAAAGGCAGAGGATCGTTTTGGCCATGGAAACAGGGCACGTACCATATGTGGTATGGCCCCTAGAAATGTTCCTCATACACGTAATTCCCCCTGGGATACGCGTATGGCCAATATGCACAGAAAAATCAGTTTTTCGCATCAGTGCGATTTTTTACCCATTGAAGCACCTTTAAGCTCCTTTTTTTTTTTACCAAAAACAACATTTATACCTGTATAATCCTAAAGTTTTTACTCTGCTTCATTAGTCTACCATTTTATCAAGGTTTTCTACAATTTGAATCACATTTTCGTGATCTCCCAACAACCCATTTTCCCAATTCCATTTTCGTGGTAAAACACAGCAACAACCCACAGTTTACACGAAAATTACATCAGTAACAGTACCCAAACACGAAGTCACAACAACTATCACAGAGATATGGAAATTAAACAAGAAGGAAGAAGAATATGCATAAAGTCCTAAGAGGGAAAGGAACCCTCACTACCCTCTCATGTTCTAATCACCATTAATGACCCCATCCCCCCCCCCCCCCCTTACCTTAATCCTAAGTTTGATTTCTTCCTAACAATGGTGGAAACTCTTGATCTCTTCTTGTCCTAGCTCTGCTTCTTTCTTCTATCCTCTCTCTTTTCACATGAAAACTTATTTTCCTAACCTCTTTCCCCCACTTCTCTTTAATAATATTTTATTTTCCTTTATGTTAATAATAATACTATTATTACCATTATTATTAGGGACACTTATTCCATGCCATTATTAATAATATCTATGATAATAATAATGAAATATTCCATCCACCACCATTAATATTATTGTTATCATAATATTATTCTAAGACTTACTTCAATTAATTCATTACACTAGGTTCTCACAATCACCCTTACACAGTTACCATTAACTAAGACAATGCCAAAATAGTTAAATGAATAAATTCATAAAATGACTAAATATTTAAATAGGGTGTTACATTAGAAAACAACTTAGCCCTCTCGAGTATCCAGACTATAACGACTTAGTCACTTGAGGAATCACCACTTTGAAAAGTATTATAAATGTGTGTATAAAGAGATGCTTATAAACAAGCAGATTACCTAAGTTTAAGTACAATAACACAAAAGTGTTTTCTAGCAAGATATGAACAATAGTTCCTTGCTAATATACAAAACTATCTTAAGAATAATCTCTAAGAGATTTTCTGTAGATGATTTTGATTGGCTGCATTTTGTGGCAAAACATTAGAGTGTATATGAATGTCATGATGGATGTCATGACATACACTAAGAGT
The DNA here is from genome assembly GCA_963859935.3 of Lathyrus sativus. Lineage (NCBI taxonomy): Eukaryota > Viridiplantae > Streptophyta > Magnoliopsida > Fabales > Fabaceae > Lathyrus > Lathyrus sativus. The sequence continues at coordinate 111,952,006 of OZ012735.1, forward strand.
ATTCTGCAGGGTAAGTGAAGTTGGATGTCATGACTGGATGTTGTAACATTGATCGTATGACATCAGACGCGCAGAGTTTGTTTTTCTGTTATTAGCTCAGGCTATACTTCAGGAAACAATCGAAGAAGCATAGTTATTTTAGGCGACATAACAGGCATTGCTGAGGATAACATAAAGACTCCTGACCTGATGATAAGTGCGCAGCTTCATGAAGAGAGGTTTATCTTGGGTAAACCTAGTTTATCCATCAAGGCACAAAGCAAGTTTGTTGCTATAAATAACAGAAGGATCATTCCTAATAGGGTAGAGCTTCAAGACAGAGATTGGAGAGTATGATTTGTGAGTGAAGAGGTTTGCTCTTCACGTGTGTCTAGGAGTCTTAGGATTCCTTGTGTGCCAAGCAATTGTATGATGTATAATTGTTTTGGTTATTATGTATGAACATGTGTGTTCATTGTGTCACTCAAAGCTGTTAAGCAAGAGTGTGTCTCACTTGATCAAAGTTGTGAAGCAAGATCAATGTGTGTTTGAAGTGAGTCTTCATATCTGTTTTGTAATTGTGTATTGATATCACTGCGGTGATTGAGGGGGAGTGAGTGGGTATACTCAGGTCTAGTGGTCTCTAGGCTGAAGTGTCATTGGGTAGGTCTTAAGTGAAGAGTGCAAACTGGGATTGTTTGACTCTGAATTAATTCTACTGATAGTGAATTTCCTCCCTGGCTTGGTAGCCCCTAGATGTAAGTGTGGTTGACACTGAACTAGGTGAATAATTACTTATGTTATTTACTGCTTTCCATTTACATCTTATTATTAAGTGCAGTAGTCTATGTTATAGTGGATGTCATAACATCCGTGATAACATCCATCGTGTGCTTGCCAGAATTTCAATTGGCATCAGAGCAGGCGCCCTGCCTGTTATTTTCTGAGTGAGATTTAGGGAAGATAAATTCTGGTACTATGGATAAAGACATAGGATTCACAAATAGACCACCAATTTTGGATGGCTCTAATTATAACTATTGGAAACCTAGGATGATTGCATTCTTGAGGTCTCTAGATAGTAAGGCATGGAGAGCTGCAAACTCAGGACGGGAACATCCAGTTAAGACTGATAAAGATGGATTGGTTGTACTTATACCTGAAGAAGAATGGACCAAAGAGCAAGAAGCCTTGGCTCTTGGGAATTCTAAATCCTTGAATGCTTTATTCAATGGTATAGACAAGAACATCTTCAGACTGGTGCATCATTATGAGCTGGCTAAAGAGGTTTGAGATACTCTCAAAACAACTTATGAGGGAACCTCTAAAGTCAAGATGTCAAGACTTCAAATGCTGACCACCAAGTTTGAAAGTCCGAGGATGAAAGAGGATAAGACTATTCATGAATTCTACATGAATATTCTTGAAATTGCAAATACTTCAGGAGCCTTGGGAGAAAAGATGTCTGAAGAAAAGCTTGTAAGGAAGATTCTCAGATCATTTCCTAAAAGGTTTGCCATGAAAGTCATTGCCATTGAAGAAGCTCAAGACGTATGCAATATGAAGGTGGATGAACTCATTGGTTCTCTCAAAACCTTTGAGTTTGAAATGAGTGATCAAGTTGTGGAGAAAAAGAACAAAAGCATATCACTTGTCACAAACTCAGCAGAAGACTTTGATGAAGACAATGATGGAAGCAAGGAGAATCTCAGAAGCTGTAACTATGCTTGGTAGACAAGTCAACAGACTCATGAAAAAGGTAGATAAGAAGGGCAGATCTAATGTCAATAACATCTCATCTGACATTGACAAAAGAGTCAAGTTTGAAGAAAAGTCCAACCAAACCAAAGGAGCTCAGTGTTATGAATGTAAAGGATTTGGGCATATTAACACAGAATGTCCCACCTATCTCAAGAGGCAAAAGAAGGGCCTAGTAGTTACTTGGTCTGGTGCAGATTCTAAGAGTGGATCAGAAGAAGAATCAGCCAAGCATGTCACTGTTCTGAACAATGTATGCATATTTGAGGATGACTCAAGTGAAGATGAGCTGACCTTTGATGAACTTGCAACCTCATATAAACAAATATACAACTAGAGTGTTGAAATATGTCAACTAGGGGAGAAGCATAAGAAAATCATCAAGAAGTTGGAAGCTGAGAAGAAGGAGAATCTTGCAACCATTGACTCACTTAACAGTGAGGTCAAAATGTTAACTCCAAACTTGATTAGATGACTAAATCTATCAGGATGCTAAACCCTGGGACTGACACTTTAGAAAAAATCCTACAGAGTGGTCAGAAAGCTAGAAACATGGTTGGACTGGGATTTGTTGGTGAACAACAACCCATCTTGGAGAACCTTTTGGTAAATATGAAACCTCATTTCTCAAGTCATGTAACATTTGGCGATGGAGCTAGAGGAGAAATCACAGGTGCTGAACAACTAGATTATCCTGGTGTTGCAAAACTGGATGATGTCATGTTGGTCAAAGGACTGACTGTTAATCTTATCAGTATCAATCAGCTTTGTGACCAAGGATTTAATGTTAAATTCACTAAGAGTAATTGTTCTGTCACCAGTGAAGAAGGTGAAGAAGTCATGAGAGGGTCTAGAGCCAAGAACAACTGCTACCTATGGGAGCCCAGAAGTAACCTCAATGTCAAGTTCAATGAAGAAACGAAGGATCAAAAATGGTTGGAGAAAGGTAGACACATTCAAAAATTAGAAAAAACCATATCTAAGACAGCAGTAAGAGGAACTGGTAAATGTCAGTATGGCAGACAAGCCAAGATAGCATTTCCAAAGAAGGGACATCACAGGAATCTGTACCTGCTATATTGGAATTTGATGGAAATGGACAGCTTAAGGAAAGCAATGTCACTCTGGATGTCATGACTCTGTTCTGTGACATCAAGAGTAACATCAATATGAACTCAGTTCAGTCTAAAAGAACCATGCACAGTGATAACAGACTTCAAGTTGGAAAGATACGCGAGAAGCTTGGAAATTATGATCTACATTGTGGTGACAGGGCTACAAAAGGTCTAAAGGATACTCAATTTGAGAATTCACAAAGCAAGGTGAGGATCTCCATTAATAATGAATCATAGTAATTAATGGTAATAGGGAATTGCATTTTGAAAAGTAATCATTTAATGATTGGTCAAAATAGTGAGTTCCCTCCTCTTTTGCAATATGACCTATTTAGCACCTACACGCAAAACTCATATTTCTTTTGGCACCCATACAAATTGTTCATCTCCCACACATCTTTCAACAAGCATAGAAATCTCTCTCCCTCTCGATCAAAGTCCTTAACAATGTCTTCCAAAAGAATGTCCACTACCGATAATCCAGATCCTAAAGCTAGAACTGAGACTAGCAACCCTAACCAGATTCTTGAGATAGAACCCCTGAGAATGCTAACCCCAAAAGGTCAGATGGTGAAGAAGCCTCAAACCACCCTTGCAAGAAGACCTAAAGAACTAGTATCGGGGTAAGCTTCTCACTGTTCAACATCTATTCCTCATGAGGAAACTAATGAAGAAGAAGCCAGGCGAATACACAATATCATTGTCAATTTGGTAGCCAAGGTATTGAATGAACCAAATGATGCTCCAAGAATATCCTTTCCTTTTAATACCAAGGATTCTGCACCTCAACTTAAGGAACAAGGTGATGTCACCTACAATGTTGAAACATTGGAAAACACTTCAAGAGAAGGTAATAACAAGGGTCAAGGTTATGAGGAAATGGATATTAACATGCAAGGTGACAAAAATGATGATGTGGCTGATATAGTGGATCTAGATGAGTACTCTGATAATGATTTGATTATCAAGATCAATCCTAGCATAGCCAAAAGGCTCTTGACTAGGAAAGGGAAGAAACAAGCTGATGAGAGCATCCTCAAGAAGAAGACTGCAGCCAAGAATACCCCTGTTGGGCCTACCAAAGCATGGAGCAAGGTGGTTCCAAAGAAGAGGAAGACTCAATCCAGTACTGAAACTGACTCTATCTCAGATGATGATGATGATGTATCTAAAGTTCCATTAAAGAAGAAACCAACCACTAGCAAACTTGCTGCTAGTGTCCCTGAGGTTCCTATTGACAACATTTCATTTCATTATCCTTCACGTGTCAATAGATGGAAGTATGTATTTCAGAAGAGGCTGGCATTGGAGAGAGAGCTAGGACAAAATGCTCTTGAAAGTAGAGAAATCATGAATCTCATTCATGATGTTGGCTTGATGAAAACAATTACTCAATTTCCACCATGCTATGAGATTCTTGTCAAAGAATTCATAGTGAACCTGTCAGAAGAATGTGCTGATAGGACATCAAGTGAGTTTGGTAAGGTGTTTGTGAGAGGAAAATGTATCAAGTTCTCAGTAACCATCATCAACAGCTACTTAGGGAGAGCAAATGAAGCTCAAAATGAACTGACTTCCTCTGACAACCAAGTGTGTCAAGAAATAACTGCAAATCAGGTCAAGAGCTGGCCATCCAAAGGGAAGCTGGTTGCAAGCAAATTAAGTGTGAAATATGCTATACTACACAAGATTGGTGCAGCAAATTGGGTGCCTACCAATCATAAGACAACTGTTGCAACCATTATAGGGAGATTCATGTATGCTGTAGGGACAAAAGCTAAATTCAATTATAGGGCCTATATTCATGATCAAACCATGAAACATGCTGATAGCTATAATGTCAAAGGCCCTATTGCATTCCCCTCACTTATCTGTGGGATCATTGTTGATCAGCATCCCAACATTCTCAAGGAGAGTGATACAACTTGCAAGAGAGAAAACCCTTTATCCTTCCATTACAAGTTGTTTCGGGGAACTCATGTTCCTGACATTGTTATAACATCAGCTAAGACATCCAAGAGAAAGTCAAAATCAAGAAAAGCTGTAGTGATTTCCATGCTAAAGGAAACTTGTAAGGAGCTGGATGCTATGAAGAAAAATCTTGAAGCATTGATCAGAACTCTTGAGCAAAATGAAGATTCTGAGTTCACTGATGAGGATAGGCAAAATAATGGGTCAGAAAAGGATGACCAGGCAGCTGATTCAGAAAAAGATGGTGCCAGCTCTGAGGAAAAATCTGGTAGAGAAGAGGACAGTGATGAAAATGGCTCCCCAAATGCTGAGGAGGCTAGTGATGAAGAATCTGAGGAGGTCAGTTCCAGTTCTGCCTCTGAGGAGGAAGAATAATGTGTGCTGATAGACTGCTGTTGGGATCAGTCTTCTGGTTGCTGAGCTAATGACATGTGCTGCTGGTTTGAATAATTTTTTTTGGATTTGTGTTTTTGTAACAGCAGGATAACTTGTGATGCTCTCCATGACCAATTTTTATTTGTAATGACCCCAAACATGTGTATTGTTACTCATTATGATCTATACTATGTTATTAGTTTGATCTTAATTTGTGGCTAAAAAGGGGGAAAGAGTGTTAGATAGCAGCAGGTAGTGACAGCATGTTAGAGAAGTGTATCTTTTACAGGTGGAAAACTGGGTTAAATTGCTGCTACAAGTGTGTTGTAGGGGCTGCTGCAAATGTGCATATGTGATAACAGCTGATGTTGTTAGTGATGTGTGAGTTTCTAATGAGTATAGGAATGTATGTTAGATGTGTATGTGTTCCTTGATGGAACCTATGTGTGTGTTCCTTGATGGAACCTAGTAGTATTGTAGCTGCTAGTAGGGTGTGTTTCTACAGGGTGTTTGCAGAATGTATGTAGCTGTGCACCTCTTCAGGGAAAGTAGCATAATGTTGTGTTTCATAGGTGATTGTGCACTTCAGGATGTCATCTTGAATGTCATAACATCCAGAGCAGGCTGGATGAATTTGTGTGACTGCAGGTTGGCTGCAGGTTGTGTGTACTGATGTGTTGTACATCAGTTAAGGGGGAGTAACCCAGAATGTTACTCAAAATATTGTGACATCTGTAGTGCTGACTAATAAATGATTTTGTGTGAACAGGTTGATCCTGAGAAGCTGAGAGCTAACTATTTAGACTACTCTTATAGTGCTTAACTAGTAACTTTCATGCATGATAAGTTATATGTTAGACTTCTGCTGCTTGTAAACTCTGATATGTTAACAAGGTGTTTTAGCCAAAATTTTGCCAAAGATGGAGTTTGTAGATACTTTTGATTGGCTGCATTTTATGGAAAAACATTAGAGTGTATATGAATGTCATGCCGGATGTTATGACATACACTAAGAGTATTCTGCAGGGTAAGTGAAGTTGGATGTCATGACTGGATGCTGTAACATTGATCGTATGACATCAGACGCACAAAGTTTGTTTTTCTGTTATTAGCTCAGGCTATACTTCAGATAACAATCCAAGAAGCATAGTTATTTTAGGAGACATAACAGGCATTGCTGAGGATAACATAGAATACTCCTGACCTGATGATAAGTGCGCAGCTTCATGAAGAGAGGTTTATCTTGGGTAAACCTAGTTTCTCCATCAAGGCCCAAAGCAAGTCTGTTGCTATAAATAACAGAAGGATCATTCCTAATAGGGCAGAGCTTGAAGAGAGAGCTTCAAGACAAAGATTGGAGAGTGTGATTTGTGAGTGAAGAGGTTTGCTCTTCATGTGTGTCTAGGAATCTTAGGATTCCTTGTGTGCCAAGCAATTGTATGATGTATAATTATTTTGGTTATTGCATATGAACAGGTGTGTTCGTTGTATCACTCAAAGCTGTTAAGCAAGAGTGTGTGTCACTTGATCAAAGCTGTGAAGCAAGATCAATGTGTGTTTGAAGTAAGTCTTCATATCTGTTTTGTAATTGTGTATTGATATCACTGCGGTGATTGAGGGGGAGTGAGTGGATATACTCAGGTCTAGTGGTCTCTAGGCTGAAGTGTCACTGGGTAGGTCTTAAGTGAAGAGTGCAAACTGGGATTGTTTGACTCTGAATTAATTCTACTGATAGTGAATTTCCTCCCTGGCTTGGTAGCCCCCAGATGTAAGTGTGGTTGACACTGAACTGGGTGAACAATTACTTGTGTTACTTATTGCTTTCCATTTACTGCTTATTATTAAGTGCAGTAGTTTATGTTACAATGGATGTCATAACATCCGTGATAACATCTATCGTGTGCTTGACAGAATTTCATTTTCATCGTATCAGCATGAGTTTTGTTGCTTAAAAGCTTCTTTTAACGCTTCTCTCACTTTCTTGTAGAGCAACACTCTATCTTTTGTTTGAGCATCTAGCATCTTCTTTTTGAGGTTATGGCTTGATGCTTTGCTTCCGCCTTGCACAATACTCTCATGTTTTCTTTAGTTCTTTCTATTCTTCTTTAGATGAGTTCACATTCTTCTCTTTGGCACTTCTAGCTCTCAGCACATCATCTCTCTTTTTCGTCGCTTTTTTTAAAGCATTCAGATTTTCAATTTATATAGCTTGAGAATAGATCCGTTGGAGGGTATAATAGGAAATAACTTCCAACTGTATATTTCCAACGTTCACTTGAAGGAACAGTCACATCATAATAAAAAATGTTGTCCTTGCACCACCTTATTGAGGTAGATGTCATAGACTACTTTGTACTTTTATATTCAACATATTATCCAACCATTCTTGATCTTCTGTCTTCTAGCTCTTCAGAGGCTTCAGATGTATATTTAATGAAGCATGTTGTAGAAGGATTAATACTTGTAACTTTAGAACCTAAGTCTTTAGAGTCACAGATCTTCGTTCAACATAACCTTGTTTTCAGAATCTACAGAACTTTGTTACAATAGAAATGATGTCTTCAGAAAATTTAGGATGTTGGAGTGATAGAAGCATATCTCTTAGAAAGCCTTCAAGGCTTTACACACAAAGTCATGACTAGAAGCTCGAGTACTAACGTTCTTCAGAACCATTGCATTAGAAGCATTCTTGAAACTTGACTTTAATGAGGAACACCATATGTTTTCTTCCAGAGTGTTTAGATCAGATTCTAATGACGTCACACGCCTTTCTTATCAGATTCAAATCTTGTTTAGCAAAAGCTACACACTAGAAAAAAACCATAGAGTACCAAAATTTTCTCTAAGATAACATGTGCAATTATCATCAAAACTTAAGGCCAAATGCAAAACCAATCTTGTTCTTACAATCTCCCCTTTTTTGACGATGACAAGCAATGTATTTTGATAGAGCAATTCGTACAGGTTAATAACCATAAACCACAGAATCAAAGTTAAGCTAACCAACTCCCCCTGAATCTGTTGCTCTCAAAATTCATTTATGCTTGTTTAGAGTTTGCCCCTAATCCCAAGACTCACAAAATAGTTTTGAAGTATAGAGCATAAGAACAGAGAAGGAATACTTCTTAGTGACGTCACATTAGAGTCTGACTATAACTGCCTGGTCTTCATCTCAGAACCTGGCTTGCTATCATAACATGATTGGCGTAATCAGAACCTAATTAGTAATTGTCTTAATGCCTCGCATCATATATCAGAGCTAGGTTCTTTCAATATCTTAAACATGTCACCATAAGGTGCACAAATCAACATGTCATAAGAAGGTTTAAAACTTGAACAATTCCTGAATGACCATGTCTTGATTAGATATCCATACGGTCCACAACCTTTGAAGTACTAGAGTCTAGCTACCATGCTTTCAGAAAGTTCACAACTTCTGACAAGCCTGAGGTATCAGAGCACTCATAAAATTTATTTCAGATTGTCCTTTCCTTCTGATTAATAAGTGGTCAAAACTGATTCTTCATTGAATAATGTATTGCATCAGAGCAAGCTCATTTAGAGTATTCTTCTTGGTCATAACTTCTGATATCCTGTTATAGAAGATAGTGAGCTTTTACAAAGTTCCTGATCAAATAGTAAACACACGTTAGAAGTAAAAGCATATTGAAATATGTATTTGGGATCTAGATTCTGAGAATAGGTATATCAAAATCATTTCACTTTCTCCCATTTTGTCAGAAATAAAAAAGGAATAAAAAACATAGATAAAAACTAAAAGAAGGTAACATAAATAACAATTTAAAGAAGGATAAATTTTCATTCAAGTTATAGAGGGAGTACAAGCAAGATAGGTAAATGAACAACAAGGGACATGTAACACATCCATAACTATTTGAACAAATAACAACAAAATCATAAGAACCAAAACATCAGAAAAATTCAAACACCCAAGGACATACAACAGACGTAGAAACCACAAGACCAAAAAACACCCAAACACCACATATCCATCCAGTAAACAAGACTACCAATCCAGCAAACTTGTAACAACCTCACATCTTTCCTCAGCAGCCGCAACATCCGGTCTAAGCCTTTTAGCCAAGCCAATGATTTCAACTTTATAGAAAAGTTCATAAAAAACCCTTCCATAAGATATGAAGGACCTATGTTGACTTCTGGAGATATTAACGAAGTCCTTCAGATGGTTAAAGATGGTTTGAGGCAGATTAAACTGGATATTTTTCATTAGAAAGTAGATGAAAAGTCTGTCCTCATGGGATAAAACATTTTATGTATACTCTTAGAGGTTGAAAGTTGGTTAGAAGAAGGTTGAACCAAGCTTTAGCAGTGGGAAGAAGCCTCTTTGGATTGTTGGGTTCATATATAAGAAAATAGGTATCGTGAGTGTCAATGAGCTTTTCAACAAAGGTGTAGTTTAGATGAAACTCGTCCACGGTAACACCCGTTTGATCACAGTCGATAGCTTCAGTAATGGATGTAGGAGTAATGATGAAGGGAATGCCATAAACACTTAAGCTGATGGATTTAACATCTTAACTCACTAAAACATACTTCCAAAAAGCTTTCACCAAGTTTTGATAAGTGGGTTCATGCAGCAATGCATAATATTTAGACCAATCTTGTATTTGCATGCTTAGAATGATGTTGCAATTTGTTCCCTTAAGTCGAATAAGATTTGGTCGTTTTTCGATAATGACTTCAAGTAATTCTTCATTTTCACAAAAGGTTTTGACCGACATGGTTGGTTAAAAAGATGGAGATGAAGTGAAAAAAATATACCAGGTTTTATGAAGATGAAAGAGTAAGGAATGATTGTTTGAAGATGAAAGGATGAATATGAATATAGGGAATAATGAGACGAATCAACGCAATAAAGACAAAACACTTTAATACATACAAGTTCAAGACACACAAAACAATTAATGGTTAACCAAGAAAATGGTGTATCATCATTTCCAAAGAGAACATCTCATAGGAAACTTAAACGTATGTGTCACACCCCAAATTTTACCCTTATATTATTAGGTTCTTTTCGCATCTCATCTCATTCTGCATCGCATTTTAACTGACCGCTAACCAATTTGTCTAGTCTGTTGGTTTTATTTGCAGGAAAATCACGCTGTGTGCGATTTAATCTATGAAGGGCAAAAGGGACTTGTTCGAACTCAGCAGTTACGTCAGATTTAAATCGTGCAAGATGATTAATTGTTGAATTCGGGGTTTAGAATGTCAAAGCTTAATCAGATGATTTTAATTGGATGAAGTTAATCAGACGAATTTATTTAGATGAGTTTCATCAGAGGAATTTAGTCGTTTGAATTTAATCGGATGATTTTGATCGGTGGAACGTAATCGAGCAAATTTAGTTGCTTGAGTGTAAGCGGGTGAATTTACGCGGAGAAATTTGATCAGGAATTAAATTCAGTTTAGTAAGAAAAAACCTATTTTTGAAAAAATAAGAATTTTATTAATCCATTAAAATTAGGCAAAATTAAAAATTAACTTTTTAAATTCAAACTCTTTTTTTGTAAATTCCTCATTTAGTTTAAATCCCTTTCCTAAAATCGTCTAATGTTGCGCTTTCAATTTCATATTGAACCTTGCCGGTTATTCTCGTATAATTTTTATGTCGGTCCATTCATTGCTTTCTCTGTTGTACTGTTATAATACTTCATTTTTCATATTTCATTTTATGGTTGTAATTTACGCGAGGATATTGTCGCTTTGCAATTCCCTTACTTTCCGCATTTTATTTTCTTTGGATTGTAATTTATGCGAGGATATCGTCGTTGTGCAATTCCTTTATCGTTTTCGTACCTTTCCTGTATTTTCATACTGTCGTTTAATCGTATTTTCATTATTTTATTTAGCGTTAAATCCCTTCCGAAGGAATAGGTCTAGTCGTTTGACCGTCGCGTCAATAGTCCTTTACCTTTGACTTTTTCACCACTCAAACCCTAATTGCATAGGCGTCCCTGTCGCAGGCCGAATTACTCTTTACCCTAGCATTAGGTTAAGAATCGCCGCACTCCGTTTTAGGTTTCCCGCTGTGGAATACCTAGTTTTATCCTTTTTTATTCAACTCTTTACAACGTAGAGATTGGAGTTGACGCACTCCACGTAAGCGCTTCCTTAAGAATGCTTATTCCCCATTGAAACCTTGACCACAGTCAAGAAGTTTCTAACCTCGCTTTCGAGGGGAACTACGATTACTCTGATTTTATCCCTTACCTCGGATACGTAGGCATAAGATGCGAGTCTTGGCGAGTAAACTTAAGACTAACCCTTATGTCTCTCTTTCACCTTTAACCCTTAGCATATACTCTAAAGCAAATAATCAAGCAAAATAGTAAACTTTAAACAAGAGGTTCCTGTAGAGTATTACAGAAGTTTAGGGTGCTAATACCTTCCCTAGGTTTAACCAACCCCTTACCTAGATCTCTCCCCGCATTGTTTATAATGCAAAAAGTAGGTTTTTCCTTTCTTTGACCTTTCCTTCGGATAAATCAAAGATCGGTTGTGAATTAAAGATTTGTGATTCAAATTAATTAATAATTTGATATCCTATTCTCACCGCAACAGAAAATGGCGACTTCACTAGGGATAGTCCTAACTTTTAAGGGTTACCCCTATTTGTTTACTATTTTTACTATTTGCTTCATTATTTGCTTGCTTGTATATATATCTTGTACCTTGCTTGGGGTATCCTTGTTGTGAGATAAGTCCTACACCCGGACTTGAGTGACATTATTATAGGAAGGTGATATATTCGACGAGGCTTATAGGGAGTGAGTCCCGACCAAGCTGACTTGAGAATCACCGCTCAGTTGAGACCCTTCTAAAATTTAGTTCGGTTGAACGAGTATAGTCGTGAAAACCCTTACTATTTTCGGCTAGGAGTCTGTGATACTGGGGACCGTAGTACCTTAATACCACTTTGGCCTTATCTAGGACGTAATGCAATGACTATGAGGGAGTAGTCCCAAAATAGCTGCTACGTGATACTACACTCAAAAAAGGTTCTCTTGAAAATATTATTAACCACCAAGTCAGTCGGAAAATTGATAATATCTGAAAAGATGGACTGATGACTTTGGGCACCTCTTTAGAACCTTGTTCTGCGGGTACAACTAAACTTTAGTACATACATTTTGGGATGGGTAGACCTTGACTCCGCTCACGCCCTAACCTAGGACTTTTGTGTGTATGTGTGTATTGCATCCATAAAGCATCATATCATTCCTAGTTTCAAGGAATTCAACTGTCCTTTGCAAATTCAAAAAGTCTTACATTTTAAAGTCAAAAACTTTTCCAGCTTTCTTAAAAAAAGAACATTCGCAATCGACCGTTGAAGTTCTTGAAACCATTGCATTCTATTTGCATCTTTGCATGATCCATTGCATATCATATGTCTCTCCGGTAAATCATGTCCAGTTGTCTTTATCTTCCAATGTACCTTTGAGTCGTCAAGCTGATTCCTCAACACAAATATCAAACTAGAGCTAACTATAGACTCCAGATGTCAGAACAAGAGACATATAATGCGGAAATCCGAACGGAGATCGATGATGTTAGTTCCATGGTTCTATGATCTAGAATTATCCATAGTTCTATGATTGACTAAATTTTGGTAAAACATGATCCTGCACTGATGATTAAGCAGGATGTTATAACATCTCCATCTGTTGTGGTGACATAACTATTGTGGAGTGTTTTAATGTGAATGCCATGTTGAATGTCGTGACATCCATCACGACATCCATCTGCTGTCATGATAGAACTACTGTCATGTGTGAGAAACAGTAGGAGTAGTGGTGTAGCAGGGGCTGATGACTCATGACATTGCTACTGATGTAGCAGGAGCTAGCAGGAGCTGATGACAGAACTGCTGTTATGGATGTCATGGATGCAGAAGGAGCTAGCAGGAGCTGATGACATAATTGCTGTCATGGATGTCATACTAAGTATCATTGCTGCTATGTGTTAGCAGTAGCCACAATAGGTTGAGTTGTGATGAAGTTCCTCACAGGTGGTGAGTGAGGTGTGTTGTCATGTGTTTTAAGCAGGACATCGTTGCATGACAACAGAAGGAGTTGCTAGTGTATATCACTTGACATAAGTGCTTTGGATATACCTCATTAGTATGTGCAGGTCAAAGAGAATTAGTGGGAACAAAGTGCAGATTTAGTTGGGGTTCATAAAAAGGATCTTTGAGACTTTTTTAGGAAATTATAATATGCTTGTTTCTACTGGTATGAAGAAGATTTTGCAGGAGTGTTCAGCAGGGAAAGTTTGGTCAGCTAAGCACAAAGAGTGTTGGATGTCATACTGGATGTCATATGACATTGAGCGTATGACATCAGGCGTGCAGGATTTGTTTTTTGTTATATTGCAAGAGGAAACTCAGGCTATACTTCAGGAAACCTGTTATGACTCCTGAGTTATCTCAGGAGAAATTCTAGGCAGTGCTGACCATATCATGAAAAGCCATGACATAATTTGACAACACCTTGAATTGTGGAAATTAGTTTTACTTTGTTAAAACTAATGTTTGTTACTTGTGACCAGCCCAAGCCCAATCTGCATTGCTATAAAAGGAGGAGCAGAAGCAGAAGAAAAATAAGCACTCACATCAAGAAAAACCAGAGTGTAAAATAGAGGTCTAGGGTTTGAAAGTCCCTTGTGTGTAAGTCACCCTTTGTATCTTTTGATACATTATGGTAGACATATGTGTGAGTGAAGAATTATGTGGTTTGCAGTGATTCTTCACGTGTCTAGGGATCTTAGGATTCCTTGTGTACTAAGCAATTGTAGGTTGTATGATTGCTCTGGTTAATTGGATGAACAAATGTGTTCATTGTGTCACTCAAAGCTTTTAAGCAAGAGTGTGTCTCACTTGATCAAAGCTGTAAAGCAAGATCATGGTGTGTGTTTGGAGTGTATCTCCACAACTGTTGTGTAATTGTGAATTGTATATCACTATGGTGATTGAGGGGGAGTGAGTGGGTATACTCAGGTACTAGAGTGTCTCTAGGCTAAAATTGCATTGGATAGAGATTAAGTGAGAAGTGCAAACTGGTTGTTTGACTTTGAATTGATTTTGCTAATAGTGAATTTCCTCCCTGGCTTGGTAGCCCCCAGATGTAGGTGATGTTGCACCGAACTGGGTAAACAATTACTGTGATATTTATCTTTCAACATTTACAATTCTGCACAATTTAAATGTTTATGTTAAGAGTCCCACATCGGACAATATATGGCATGAACATGTGTTTATAAGTGGGGGCAATCCTCACTCTACCAACCAGTTTTGTAGGGTTGAGCTAGGCCCAACCACATTTCTTAACATGGTACCAAGAGCCTCGTTTAAGATCCGGTGGGCCACCTTCTATGGTTTCCGCTATCGGGCCACCCACCATTTATTTCCATGCTTCAGTTATCCAATCCTGAGCGTGAGGGGGTGTGTTAAGAGTCCCACATCGGACAATATATGGCATGAACATGTGTTTATAAGTGGGGGCAATCCTCACTCTACCAACCGGTTTTGTAGGGTTGAGTTAGGCTCAACCACATTTCCTAACAGTTTAGATAAATAGTCTGTCAGCATGCAGATGTCACAATAGAGGTCATGACGTTGGTCATGGTCTGTCCTCGTCCTTGTTGTGCAAAGATCAATGTTCTTGGGACATATGAGATTTGCATACCAGAATTTCAATTTGTATCAGAGCAGGCATCCTGTATGTTCTGGATGAGATCTTGGGAGATACTTTCTGGTGTTTTGAACAAGGAGAAGCTGCAGCTGAGTTGCTTAACTTGCCAAATGTCTGAGCTGCTGCTTATGGAGCGTTGAAGGAGGCTATAAAGGAGTCTGTGTACATGCTGATGTGCCCTCTGATATAGGAGTGTCTATAACCTGGTGGATGTTTTTCCAAAAGAGGAGTTGCTACCTCTGCGTGATGTCTTGGAAGATGTGCTGACATCTTGGTTAGGGCATGTTGAAGATGTTCTTTTAGTGGTTTCGCTGCATATTCTTCTGCTGAAAGAACTCTGGTAGCCCTGGGAGAAGATTGTCATATAAAGGCTGTGGCAGGTTGCTGGATACTGTTTTTGCTGAGCTGTTGCTTGTGTGCTTGGGTTGTTCTGTTGTGTGGAAGGTGATTTGCTTTCACCACTCATGACTTGCAAGGAATCTATCAGCAGAGGAAGTCATAGAGAGGTTGAATCAAGGGTGGCAGCCTTGTTGTTTCAACATTAAAAATAGTTATACTAAAGAATACTCTTGGTATTACTGAAGTGTAATCATCTGGCCTTCTCAACAAGTTGTATGGATTTAAGATCAATCTCTATTTGTGGAATGCACAAGTATTTAATTGATTATCCATAATGATCAACATTGTCAAAGTTCTGTTGGTTCATCAGGTGGAGGATCCAAGTCTGGCTTCTGGAAGAAGGATCTCTTTTATTGCACAAAGCATCTGGCCCTTGTTTTGTGTGGTCAACTTCAAAGGTTTGATGTTCAACCAAATGTTGAGACATTCCATCAGCAGAGATTGTGCAGAACGCTGTTGATTCAAGGAGTGAATCACTAGCTCAAAATAAGATTTAGTTGGATCTGTCTTCATTCTAGCAAGGTTCTTGGCAAGAAACTAAGGCTATAATGGAGTGCCGATGGAAGTAAAGATGAAGACATTCTTCTTGGATCAGTCTATTGGAGTGCAGCAGCACATGATCTGTATCTAGAAAGTTTCCTGGCAAGAAACTAGTATAGAAGATGGTACTGGTAGCTCTGCTTGGGTCAGATTATTTCTGATCTAAGTGCATAGGAGCATATGACCTTGGTCATATTGGAGGTCAAGGATAAGTGGCAGTTGTCTCTAAAGTCTCTACTTAAGGAAAGTGAGAATCCTTATGTAAAGATTTCTTTTGTGACCCTTCCTCATTAAAGAATCAAGCCTTGGCATGTTTGGTTTCTCTTAAGAGGAGTTCATGAAGCAAATGCATTTCAAGCAATGTGTTGTGGTCCAATAAAGCAAGATAGAGGTTGTCTACTCAAACTCAAATCTATGCACTCTTGGTCTGATAAGAGTGATGAGGTGCTTCTAAGTGGTAGAATGAAGGACTGAATTCACCATAGAATGTCTGATCAGATGTTATGACATCAAGCAGAATCTTCGACTTGTTTGTAAGGGTACATCATTTGAAGATAGGTTGATCTTCTCAGGTATGAATGTTACCTCATGCAGTGTGCAGAAGTTGTAAGAAGAAGTAGATGTTACAGGTTCAAGTTTGGGTGTGGTCCTGCCATGGAACATGAAGGGTTGAAGATCAAGGTAGCTTGGTGGAAGATTTTCTAGAGCTCTGAAAGATGTTGAATAACCAAACAGTGGCATTTGTTTATTTAAGCAGTGTTCCTTTAGAAAACTATTCTTGTGCAGAAGGGTAGTTATTTAAAGACCACATAAGGTTCTGGGACTGTTCATACATTGGAGCTTGTGGTAGAAGCCCTAAAGTACGTATGGAAGGTTACCTTATTTTGGAGAAGTTCTTGATCAAGCTGGTGGAGCTGTGAAGATCTTCAGTTGGATTACTAGGCAGCAGTAAGTCCAGTATGGGCACATAAAGAACCATGGGATGGTGTGTCTGTGATATGAACCATCTGATCTGTGAAGATCTCTTGTGGAACTTGTAATTCACTTCTTGACTAAGAAGTACTCTATCTTGTCATATGGGAGAATGATGAGGTAAAAGGACTGTCTTGGAGGATGATGTACAAAGACTGGAGTGGATCATTGGCTGATTGCATCCTGATGTGGCATATGGAAGTCATCAAGTCACTAGGCGACTCAGAAGTATTCTAACCCATCATATGGGAGAATGATGAGGTAAAGAATGTCTTGGAGTATATCTTAGGCTCTATAAAGAAGTGGAGAAATTTGATACACTCTCACTGGATGAGCATGAAGTTGGTCTTGAGATATAATATGGTGATCTTGGAGCATCTTTGGTCAAAGATAGAGGGAGAGATTTCGGTTGATAGGTGTACTATTTGCTTGTGGTTCAAGCAGTAAGTGAATGCATAAAACATGTGTGTTGAACAAAGAATGAGTTCTTGAAGACATAAAGATGCGTCTTATATTTTCCATTCATGTGCACTGATTACCCTTGATATGGGGAGATATACTTCTATCTAGGATGGGTTGCTGCAAGAGTGCAGTTATGTGTCAAGATTGTTTGTGTTTTCAAACAAATCTGGGACTTGATGAAGGTAGAATGTCAGACAAGATGTTGTGACATTGGGTTACTGCTCCAAGCTCATGGTGAAGATGACAGGGTATTCCTTTTGGGTCTACCATTAGGTGCCAATGGACCAAATCAGATTGCACAAAGGTGAAGATCAAGACATCATCAGCTCTGGTTCTGTAAAAGTCAAGGAAACATGACATTTACCCTGACTTTTTGGAGATCTCACAGATAGTTATCCTGCAACTCTTCTGCTATCTGTTCCAGTATGGTTTGTAGAAATGTAAAGCTACAGTATGAAGATGTTGAAGAAAGTCTTCATATGTTTGGATTCTCTCTTTCAAGGGGAGTACTGAGTATGCATGACAGGTGGAGCTGGGTACATGGAGCTGTATGCATAGGGTGCTGATTCTCAGGCAAGTTTATGTTCTTGAACCACTAATGAGGTTGTTATGTCAGACAATATGTCTTGATATTAGGCTAGCTGGTGTATTATTGTGCCTTGGCAACATGTTTATGGGTTACTGTCTAGGAGAATTTATTTTTCTCTACAAAAGATTTGTGTGTCTCAAATTGAGGATTTAAGATCAATTGTTACTTGTGGCAAGTAGTTAATTGATTATCCTTTAATTGGTGATGTCAAAAGTGTCATTCCTAAAGGTGCAGCTTCAGACAAGGCAAGAACCCAAGATTCAAGACTGATTCAAGGTGTACTCTCAAGGAGCTTTGGTTCAGGGATGAATTTACACTGGTTGAGTGAGTTCAGCAAGAAGTTTAAGTCATTGTCCATGATTGTTGGTGCAGCCTTTAGAG
Source organism: Lathyrus sativus (assembly GCA_963859935.3). Taxonomy (NCBI): domain Eukaryota; kingdom Viridiplantae; phylum Streptophyta; class Magnoliopsida; order Fabales; family Fabaceae; genus Lathyrus; species Lathyrus sativus. Next base: position 111,970,281 of record OZ012735.1, read on the forward strand.
ATCAAGAAATGGCAGACTTGGACACCATGTGCAGTATGTACACTAACTCCAATTTTTGTCAATTTTTGACTAAACCAAGGGGGAGTTAAGTGTTGTTAAGGGGTGTTATCTATTGTAACTATCAAGGGGGAGCATGATAGTGTGTGAGGCTGGAAAAACTACTGCTGCTGCCCTGATAAGGTGTTTGGTTATTTTAGCCAAAATTTGCCAAATGGGGAGATTGTTAGCTCCATGGTTCTATGATATAGAATTGTCCATAGTTCTATGATTGGCTAAACTATGGTAAAACATGATCTTGAACTAATGATTAAGTAGGATGTTATAACATCCCCATCTGCTATGGTGACAGAACTATTGTGGAGTGTTTTAATGTGAATGCCGTGTTGAATGTCGTGACATCCATCTGTTGTCATGACAGAACTACTGTCATGTGTGAGAAACAACAGGAGTAGTGGTGTAGCAGGGGCTGATGACTCATGACATTGCTACTGATGCAACAGGAGCTAGCAGGAGCTGATGACATAACTGCTGTTATGGATGTCATGGATGCAGAAGGAGCTAGCAGGAGCTGAGGACATAACTGTTGTCATGGATGTCATACTAAGTATCATGCTGCTATGTGTTAGCAATAGCCACAACAGGTTGAGTTGTGATAAAGTTCCTCATAGGTGGTGAGTGAGGTATGATGTCATGTGTTTTAAGCAGGACATCGCTGCATGACAACAGAAGGAGCTGCTAGTGTATATCACTTGACAGAAGTGCTTTGGATATACCTCATCAGTATGTGCAGGCCAAAGAGAATTAGTGGGAACAAAGTGCAGATTTAGTTGGGGTTCATAAAAAGGATCTTTGAGACTTTTTTAGGAAATTATAATATGCTTGTTTCTACTGGTATGAAGAAGATTCTGCAGGAGTGTTCAGCAGGGCAAGTTTGGTCAGCTAAGCACAAAGAGAGTTGGATGTCATACTGGATGTCATATGACATTGAGCGTATGACATCAGGCGTGCATGATTTGTTTTCTGTTATATTGCAAGAGGAAACTCAGGCTATACTTCAGGAAACCTGTTATGACTCCTGAGTTATCTCAGGAGAAATTCTAGGCAGTGCTGACCATATCATGAAAAGCCATGACATAATTTGACAACACCTTGAATTGTGGAAATTAGTTTTACTTTGTTAAAACTAATGTTTGTTACTTGTGACCAGCCCAAGCCCAGTCTGCATTGCTATAAAAGGAGGAGCAGAAGCAGAAGAAAAATAAGCACTCACATTTAGAAAAACCAGAGTGTAAAATAGAGGTCTAGGGTTTGAAAGTCCCTTGTGTGTAAGTCACCTTTTGTATCTTTTGATACATTGTGGTAGACATATGTGTGAGTGAAGAATTATGTGGTTTGCAGTGATTCTTCACGTGTCTAAGGATCTTAGGATTCCTTGTGTACCAAGCAATTGTAGGTTGTATGATTGCTCTGGTTAATTGGATGAACAGATGTGTTCATTGTGTCACTCAAAGATTTTAAGCAAGAGTGTGTCTCACTTGATCAAAGTTGTGAAGCAAGATCATGGTGTGTGTTTGGAGTGTATCTCCATAACTGTTGTGTAATTGTGAATTGTATATCACTGTGGTGATTAAGGGGGAGTGAGTGGGTATACTCAGGTACTAGAGTGTCTCTAGGCTAAAACTGCATTGGGTAAAGATTAAGCGAGAAATGCAAACTGGTTGTTTGACTTTGAATTGATTATGCTAATAGTGAATTTCCTCCCTGGCTTGGTAGCCCCCAGATGTAGGTGATGTTGCACCGAACTGGGTAAACAATTACTGTGTTATTTATCTTTCAGCATTTACAATTCTGCACAATTTAAATGTTTAGATAAATAGTCTGTCAGTATGCAGATGTCACAACAGAGGTCATGACGTTGTTCATGACATTGGGACAATTTAAAGAAATTTAAATTGGTCATGGTCTGTCCTCGTCCTTGTTGAGCAGAGATCAATGTTCTTGGGACATATGAGATCTGCATACCAGAATTTTAGATGAGTTGAAATCAGGCATGACCAAGGTCACCAAGATGCTTCAAGTACTGATTGCCAGAGGAGAGCCACCTCAAAGGACCGTCATTCAGGAAGTTTCAAGTGTTGATTCACCTCCTGTTCAATTGCCACCATCTACTTGGCCAAAGTTTGGTTTACCTCCTAACTACTCTCCACCTCTTACATCTACTGCTATGATTGGTCAGACTGTCAGACCGGTTTTTCAAGCTCCCATCCTTGCCGAGCCCAGACCTATGGTCCACACTGTTAATCAGACTGTCCAAGCTCCCTTTGAGAACCCTCCTTATGAGTACAATGTTGCTGGTGCTCAAGGGGAAGACCATAAAGATTTAGTTGAACCTGAGATCACCCGTGAACAGTTTCAGATCATAAATAAGAGACTCAAAGCTGTAGAGGGTACTGATTTCTTCAACATAGATGCATCCAATATGTGCTTAGTTTCTGGTCTTGCTTTGCCTGCCAAATTCAAGACTCCTGAGTTTATGAAGTATAAAGGTCACTCATGTCCAAGAGCCCATCTAGTCATGTACTTCCGAAGGATGACAGCTTATACCCAGAATTAGAAGATGCTCATCCATTGCTTTCAGGACAGTTTGAGTGGTGCTTCTCTTAAATGGTATATGAACTTAGAGCATAACAGCGTCCACTGCTTCCAGGATCTCGCTAACGCTTTTATGAAGCAATACAAATACAATTTAGACATGGCTCCTAATTGCCTTCAACTTCAAAGTATGTCTCAGAAGGAAAGAGAGTCGTTCAAGGAATACGCTCAACACTGGAGAGAGTTAGCTTCCTAAGTTAAACCCCCTATAGCAGAGAAGTAACTAACATGAATGTTCATGGATACTTTGTCTCCTTTCTATTGGGAAAAGGTGATTGGGAGTGTCTCTTCAAGTTTTACAGATCTGGTGACTATTGGCCAAAGGTTAGAAGAGGGTTTGAAAAATGGTAAGGTATCCAAAGCTGCCGAATCTTCTAGTGGGCCAAAGAAATCCTATGGGAATTTCCAGAAGAGGAAAGAGGATCAGACCAATGCTATCATGACTGAATCAAGAAGGTCTCGCCACGAACCTCAATCTGCTGATCATCACGTTGGTGCTACTGTTGCTGCTCCACAACTAGCTCAGACTCCTCAGCATCCCGTTGTTAGACAGAACCAATATCGAAATAGGAATCAATTTGATCCTATTCCCATGACTCACACAAAACTTTATCCTGACCTGGTTCGACAAGGGCTGATCACTAGAAGGGCTTTACCACCTCTTCCTAATCCTCCTCCAGCTGGATTTAGGGCTGATCTCTAGTGCACTTTTCATGAGGGTGCCCTAGGCCACGACTTGGAGCATTGTTTTGCACTGAAAGCTAGAGTGCGTGAGTTGGTTAGAGTTGGAATACTTGATTTTGAGGATAGTCATCCGAACATCCAGAAAAATCCTTTGCCGGTGCATCAAAAGTGAAGCTTCGGCCTAACCCCAGCGGATTATTTTCCTAAATGCCAGTGTTTCGGACAGGACGACTCATCTTTGTACTGATTTAGTCACTAGGCCTTTTGTTTCTCGCTGTTTGTACTTTCCTTATTTTTATATTAGCTGTTTGCCTCAAATTATGTTTGTACTTTTATATTAATGAAATGAGCATTGCGACTTTTGATTCAATTCATTTTGTCTATTTGGTTGCATCTTTATGCTTTATCTTTTAAAATATGCATTTTTGTTCAAATTTTTGATATGCAAAGATTGGAGGGAGGATGACGAAAATGTTATACCCATAACTACTATCAGTATTGCTTTCAATCAAACTTTGTTGACGATGTAAGGCATTGTTTCAATCCCCAAACACTGGAGAAATAAGGAAGTTGTTCCCTCGTCACCCCTTTGAGCCTAGAAGTTGGAGTTTCTTTCTTTACAAAAGACCCGCAATTTTAACCTGGGGCATGGGTAGTTCTCAATTAACTTGGTTGTGTGTTCCTGCAATACACCTTTCATGTGAAGGTTTCATTCACAAGTTTTCCTTCACGCACCGCAAGCGAGTGTTGGAGATGTCTTTTAAGTCGATGATGGTTCAATGTGATCATTAGAGCTAGGTTCACGTTTCTTCCAAAAAAAAGTCAAAAGAAAAAGCCCGCTAAGTCAAAACCTATGAAGGAGACTTAGGCAAAACTGGGGCATCCCGCTAACTGTGTGCTTTAAAAGAAATAGTTCAGGAAAAAGTTAGGGATAATAAAAAGAGGGGATCTTTAAATCCTTACCCTGAAAATTCTCAATGTCAAAACAACCAAATGTTATAGGGAAGTAGTGGCTGCCTTTTCATAGATCCCTTGATTTCTGAACCATCATTGCTACCATCAGTGCAATTCCTAACCTATAGGAACCTGAATGCATAATAGGAGTTAACTGAGTGTAGGACTGAAGATTATCACGTAGATTGGGTGGTTACAAATAAATTTTGAGTCTTTATCCTTTGTTTCATAAACCGTGAACCAGGCCACGTTACAACCCTCAAAAGACTTAACTGAAACAATGTTATTTTGAAAGTATACTACAGCAAGGTTGTGTAAGCTGACTCCAAAAGATCTTTGCAAATCATTTGTCTTGGTAGTACACCTTTGTTTTAAACTTTGAGCGTCTTGAACCACTGTGTTCTGACCAATGACTCATTTATTTTTTCATCTTTCAAAAATAATTTTGATTTCAAAAGTTGCATGAACTTTGCATTACCATGCTTGTATGAATATTTTTGTTTGCAAACTGGCTTTCTTCAAGGTATTTTCAAACAGTCGAGAAAACTTGGTCAAGTGATCCTATCAGGGGCAAGCTCTTTTCACATCCTGTCGAAGAATCAATTCAAGATTTGTTCAAGGCAAGTCCTTCTCAGATTTACTTTACCCAGAAGATCCTTTAAGACCCATATTGGGGCAGACCTTCTAGGGGCATAGTAGCGCAATCATCTACAAAATCAGACAAGCTGAAGTAATTATCAGTCTACAGACAGTTTTAACTGGGGCAGTTTACTTGAAGGATCCCCAAGCAACTCTTTATCCTTCTTACAAGGACCATTAACTTGACACAGTTTAGAAGTGTGGCATAGATGTGATTAGCAGTAACATCTTGGGTCCCTAAGTAGAACAACAACGATGTATGTATTGAGGAATCAGTCTTCCATACTTGTCATCTCACCAAAAGAGTCGAGCCTTGTCGTCGGCATCTGCATTTGCATTTGATCATATATCATAGCATTATTCTTATACATATGCATATCATGAGTGTTTCACCCTCATTTGCATTTCTTTCGAGGTTGTGTTTTATCCATATCTTACCTTGTGGTCAAAGTCTAACTCACTTGGCACCTACCAAACAGTTTTGTCTTAACTTATCTGATGGTTTTCCAGATATCCCATTTGATTCTTATGTTTTTCTGGAATCTGTCCGATGTTTTTCCGGATATGGTTCTCTCTCTCTCTGATGTTTTTCCAGAGTGAGTCTCTGTTCTGATGTTCTTCCAGAACTTATCTAATGTTTTTCCAGATATTCCTTTGTTATTCTGATGTTTTTCCGGATTTGTTTCTCTTTCTGATGTTTTTCCAGATTGAGTTTTGGTTCTGATGTTTTTTCCAGAACACCTTTGTTGCTTATCTGATGTTCTTCCAGATATGTCTTCAAACTCTTCCCGTACATTTAATGCTTTCCTGAATGTGTCGGATGTACCTTCAGAGACTTGTCTTCATCGCATGCTCCTATATATGTTTTCATTTTGTTTCTGGATACAGTTCATAGTTCATTCGATATTTTTCCAAGCGTCTCTGGTGGGTTTCAGAGTTCATTCAATGTTCTTCTGGATGTTTCTGATGTTTGTTTCTCCCTATATATTTTCCAACGATTCCTGAAGATCCCGCTTGATCTCTTTGTTTAAAGGAATGTCCTGAAAACTCCAGCATTTGTCGTTTACCTGATCCTACCGCCGTGTGGATCCTGTGTTACCTTGTCATCCTAGAGTGCCAACCGGCCATGCCTGAATCTGTTGCAAAATTACTCTTGGATATTCCCAGCGGAGGCCGTCTCGTCGGTGTCATCTTCATTGAGGATCCCATTCTTACCGTTCCTTCTAAAAGAACAATCAGTCGTGCTCGTACCAGTTGGCCATCACTTTAGAATTCTCCAGTGTCGTGTTGTTTCCCTAGTGCGCCGTATTCCCCAATCTGGATTGTTCATCGTGTCGTCTGCATTCTTGTATTTATCATTCCAGCATACGCATCATATTAGATTCATAACATTGTTAACATTATAGTTCGTTTCGTTTTATCCATAGCATTGCATATCACTACATCTAAGGGCAAAATTTTAGGTTATCTGTATTTAAATCCCTTTCACCGCTAACCAGTTTGTCCAGTTTCATCAGAGGAATTTAGTCGTTTGAATTTAATCGGATGATTTTGATCGGTGGAACGTAATTGAGCGAATTTAGTTGCTTGAGTGTAAGCGGGTGAATTTACGCGAAGAAATTTGATCAGGAATTAAATTCAGTTTAGTAAGAAAAATGGAATTTATTTATTTAAATTCTATGTTTTTTTATTACAATGTGCAAAGACAATTATAATTCCAAATTAATTTCTAATTATTTTCCTAAAAAGCCTAATTGTCTCCGCGTCCAATTCTTCAACTTTCGACTTTTTGGACCCGACAATAATCTGTCCAGTTTGTTTCCAAGAGAGAGAAAAAGTGATTTTCCTAAAAAGCCAAACAAGACTTAAGACATCCAAAATCCATAGAAGTAAAGTGGATATCCAGATCCATCAAGGAAAAATGGATATCCAAGTTTAGAAACAACTTTCCCAAAATCCTTGCAACCAAACGGGGTCAAAGCCAGCAGAAACAACTTTCCCAAAATTTTAGCAAAACAAGGTCAAATAAATCAACAAACCAACCATGAAAATCGCAACAACTAGCATGCCCAGGCCCGAGCAAACAAGTATTATATAAACAGCAGTCTCGCCATCAGTTCATCATAAAAGAAAAGAAATCCAGAAGGGGAAGAAAAAGGGAAGTTCAATCAGCAGAAAAATAAGGAAAAAGAGGCGAAAAAGAACCAACTCAAATCGCTTCAAACCTCGCGAAAAAGGTGAACAATTTTGATACTAACAGGTTTTTTTCCGTTTGCTTTGTGTTTTTAGAATCCTACCGGGAAGAGTAAGAATGGTGGGAGGAATGAACGAAAAGTTTCAAAAGAACAACAATGGATAAGTTGCCCCGCCCCTCCCCCATTTTTATTTCAATTGCTTTATATTATTTTTTCTTTTTCTTTATTTCATTATTTTATTATTATTATTAGTATTATTTTATATTTTTATAGTTTAAGAAAATTAGATTCATTAAAACCATTCATTCATTTTTATTTTAACTTTATATTTTGGTTTAATTAGGTTGATAAAACCTTTCATAAAGTTAAAACCTTTTTTATTTTTTTATTTTACAATTTAGTTTAATTAGGTTGAATTAAAACCTTTCTTAAGTTAAAACATTTTTTTAAAAATTAAAACCTTTCTTAAACTAAAACTCCTTTTTTGAAGATGAAAGCCTTTGTTTTAAAAAAAAAATCAAAACCCTTTGTTAAAATTAAAATCTTTTTTTTAAAAACCATTTCTTAAAGTTAACTAGATACCTTTTTTTTTAAAGTTGATTAGAACATTTCTTTAAAATTCAACATTCCTCAATTGAAAAAACCTTTTTTGAAAAAATCATATTTTTATTAATCCATTAAAATTAGGAAAAATTAAAAATTAACATTTTAAATTCAAACTCTTTTTTTGTAAATTCCTCATTTAGTTTAAATCCCTTTCCTAAAATCGTCTAACGTTGCGCTTTCAGTTTTACATTGAATCTTGCCGGTTATTCTCGTATAATTTTTATGTTGGTCCATTCATTGCTTTCTCAGTTGTACTGTTATAATACTTCATTTTTCATTTTTCATTTTATGGTTGTAATTTAAGTGAGGGTATTGTCGCTTTTCAATTCCCTTACTTTCTGCATTTTATTTTCTTTGGGTTGTAATTTATGCGAGGATATCGTCGTTGTGCAATTCCTTTACCGTTTTCGTACCTTTCCCGTATTTTCATACTGTTGTTTAATTGTATTTTCATTATTTTATTTACCGTTAAATCCCTTCCGAAGGAATAGGTCTAGTGGTTTGACCGCCGCGTCAATAGTCCTTTACCTTTGAATTTTTCACCGCTCAAACCCTAATTGCATAGGCGTCCCCGCCGCGGGCCGAATTACCCTTTACCCTAGCATTAGGTTAAGGAGTCGCCGCACTCTGTTTTAGGTTTCCCGTCGTGGAATACCTAGTTTTACCCTTTTTAATTCAACTCTTTACAACATAGAGATTGGAGTCGCCGCACTACACGTAAGCGCTTCCTTAAGAACACTTATTCCCCATTGAAACCTTGACCACAGTCAAGAAGTTTCTAACCTCCCTTTCAAGGGGAACTACGATTAATCTGATTCCATCCCCTACCTCGGATACGTAGGCACAAGATGTGAGTCTTGGCGAGTAAACTTAGGACTAACCCTTAGGTCTCTCTTTCACCTTTAACCCTTAGCATATACCCTAAAGCAGATAATCAAGCAAAATAGTAAACTTTAAACAAGAGGTTCCAGTAGAGTACTACAGAAGTTTAGGGTGCTAATACCTTCCATAGGCTTAACCAACCCCTTACCTAGATCTCTCCCCGCATTGTTTACAATGCAAAAAGTAGGTTTTTCTTTTCTTTGACCTTTCCTTCGGATAAATCAAAGACCAGTTGTGAACTAAAGATTTGTGATTCAAATTAATTAATAATTTGATATCCTATTCTCACCGCAACAATATGAGACAACAGTAACTGGAATAGAAAAGGTTGTACTGCCGACTTTTGACATTTTAATAAAGGAATAGACGAAAGGGATACTAAAACGGTATAAGGTTTTAGGTAACTGAAAGAGGTCTAGGAAATAGGTAATAGTAAAAGGAATAAATAATGACAAGAAATAAAGTGTGAAGATTTATTACTTGATCTTAAGAAAAAAACTGTCACCTATCACATTGTATCAAGTGTGAGGAGTGATTTGAACAAACAATAGCTTGAATCACAACCCTTACATTATCCTGACAACGTGCTAATAAAGTAAACTCTTTAGTTTCCAATGGACAAAAAAGCAATCTAAATGAGAGCATTCTAACCTTGGATACTTTAGATACATGATAACTTCACTTTGTTAGAAGCCTCACATCTCAGAAGCAATACGCTACAAATCAAGCAATAAAGACTAATTTTTCTATTCCAGAGGACATATATTCTGAGATATTCCTTTTCATTCTAGACATAGAATCGAGTTCACATGTTTTGGAATGAAAATAAGTTTAATTTTCAGCAAGGAATTTTGGAATAGATAGCATCCATAAGAAATGATTGTATCAATTAGGATTTAAGAAATAGTTCCTTTCTGAACAAAATCTCAAAATATAATCTTAGAATATAAAAATAAATTCTTTAGACAATTAAGTAAAAAGTAGTAAGAGTTAGAAAAGCGTTACTCTCAATTATTTGAAAGTCTTCGAGTTGACTCTGTATCTTGAGGACGTAGGTGCTTCTCCAAAATCAACATGTAATTAACTCATCTAGTTAAGAACGTTGTTGATGAATGTCTCTAGCTGAACCACTAGATCAAACTTTCCTCAGAAACTAACATCATAATAACTTATTCCTTTCTTCGAATGAGATGTATATGAGTCCTTGAATCTCGCACTTAGATAAGATAATTCCTGAAGAGGAATGGAACAAAGAGCAAGAGGCTCTAGCTCTTGGGAACTCAAAAGCCTTGAATGCTCTATTCAATGGCATAAATAAAAACATCTTTAGGCTGGTACACCACTGTGAACTAGCAAAGGATGTTTGGGACACTCTCAGGACTACTCATGAAGGAACCTCCAAGGTCAAAATGTCAAGACTTCAAATGATGACCACCAAATTTGAAGGTCTGAGAATGAAGGAAGATGAGACCATTCATGAGTTTTACATGAATGTTCTTGAACTTGCAAACACCTCAGGAGCTATGGGAGAAAAGATGATTGAAGAGAAGCTTGTAAGAAAGATTCTAAGGTCATTACCTAAGAGGTTTGCTATGAAAGTCACAACCATTGAAGAAGCCCAAGACATATGCCACATGAAAGTGGATGAACCCATTGGTTCCCTTCAAACCTTTGAAATGGGAATGAGTGATCAGGCTGAGGAGAAAAAGAACAAAAGCATAGCTCTTGTCTCAAACACTGCTGATTCAAACGGTGAAAAGAAGGAGAATCTGTCTGAAGCAATTGCCTTGCTTGGAAGACAGTTCAACAAACTGGTCAAAAGGATAGATGTTAGGTCTAAACCTTATACCAAAAGCATGCCGTCTGATAAAGAGAAATCTGAAGATAAATTCAGCCAAAGCAGAGGAGTACAATGTCATGAGTGTGAGGGATATGGCCACATAAGAAAAGAATGTCCCACATATCTCAAAAAGAAGGGAAAAGGCTTAACAGTCACTTGGTCTGATGAAGATTCTGACAGTGGATCAAAAGAGGAATCAGCAAAACATGTCACTACTCTGAACAGCGTATGTGTATCTGATGGTGACTCAAGTGAAGGTAAGCTAACTTATGATGAACTAGCAGAATCATATAAGAAGCTGTCCATCAAAAGCATTGAATTGTATCAGCAAGGAGAGCACCAGAAGAAGTGCATAATGGAATTAGAGGCTGAAAAGATAGAGCAACTAGCAACAATAGACTCACTCAAAAGTGAAGTCAACTTGTTGGAATCAAAATTGGAGCATATGGCAAAATCCATAAGGATGCTAAATCCTGGGACAGACACTCTAGAAGAGATTCTGCAGAGTGGTAAGAGCTCAGGAAATAGGTCTAGACTGGTATTCATTGACTGACAGAATCCTATTCTGAAACTCAAGAGATTACAACCTGAGATTCAGAAGTTAAAAAGGATGTCACGACCAATGTCACAACATCCACCCCACAGAAACTGGAATCAAGTCAAAAGTAGATTCCAAGGGTATAGATGTTACCACTGTGGAAAACTTGGGCATATCAAATATGTGTGTTTCTGGCTGCATGGATTCCTTAGTCATCCTCATCAAGAACAGAGAGCTCATGTCAAAAGGCAGCATCAAGCAAGAACAAAGAAGGGTGCTCCTAACAGGCAAAGACATTGGGTTACCAAGAATATGGCCTTAGCAGCTCACACTGATCTAAGGATGCCAACCCAAGAGGATTGGTACTTTGACAGTGGCTGTTCCAGGCATATGACTGGAATTGAGGATCACTTGATTAAACTCAAACCTCGCTCATCAAGTCATGTAACCTTTGGTGATGGAGCTAGAGGAGAAATCATAGGGGTTGGACAACTTGACAGTCCTAAAGTTCCAAAATTGAAGGATATCTTGCTGGTTAAAGGACTGACTGTAACCCTAATAAGCATCAGTCAGCTTTGTGATCAAGGTTTAAAAGTCCACTTTTCAAAAGATAAGTGTGCTGTCATCAATGAAGAAAGTAAGGAAGTTATGAAGGGATCTAGAGCCAAGAACAACTGTTATCTATGGGAGCCTAGATGTAACCTCAATGGCTTGGTCAATAAGGAGAATAAGGAAAAACTATGGTTGGAGAAAGGAAGACAACCACTAAAGATGGATAGGACCAAGTCCAACTCATTAGCAAGTGGATCTTCAAAGTATGCTTCAGAGAGAAGGACAAGATGTAAGAAAAGTCATGAGGGGAAGCAAGCCAAGAAGGGAGATCCAAATATTGGTCATCAGGTAAAGCTAGATAGGCTACATTGGAACTTGATGGAGTCCATGGAAGCTGCCTGCATAAAGCAAGCAATGTCACTCCAGATGTCATGACCTTGTTCTGTGACATCAAGAGTACCATCCAAACAAGCTCTGATGAGTTCAAGGGAGACATGCTTAGGGGTAACTGGCAAGAGGACTATGCTAAACCTGGTAAATATGTCAGTGTTGACATGGTTTCAAGAAGTGTCAAGGAGTCCCAATTTACCAATTCCTTAAAATTGAAGCCCTCTAGAAATGATGGGTTATAGCAATTAATAGTAAAGGGGAATTACATTTTGAATTTAAATCATTTAATGATAAATAAAAAAGGTAAGTTCCCTCCTATTGGGCAATCATACCCCATTTCCACTTATATGATACAACCCCTCTACTCTTGGTGCCATCACAAACTATTCAGCTTCCTTTCTCTTTCCAACAAGCACAAAAAATCACTTATTCCTCAAACATCGTCCCTAACTATGTCGCAGCATTCTAAACCATCCTCAACCAAAAGTTTGACCGACCACGATGCTAAATCAAACCCTAATGAAGTGCTGGAAATTGCTCCATTGCGCATGGTGACTCCGGACGAATTATTGATGAATGAACCTAGCAAACCCCATGCAAAGAGGTCAAATGACCCTGTCACAGGTCAAGCTCCTTCTTCTGCTGCATCTGATGATCTCAACAATGCAAAAGCTAGACGAACTCATCTTGCCATTGCGAAAATAGTCGCCAACACACTCAATATACCCATGTCTTCTAGCTTGAAGGGGTCTGATCCTAAACTGCATGATCAAGCAAATGTCTCACCCAATGTTGCAACATCGAAGGACCCTGCACCAAAAGGGAGGAACAAGGGTGAATAGGCTAAACAAATGAGTGAAAGTATGCAAGGCACCACAGATACTGAAGTGGTAGACCTAGAAAACTATTCCGACAATGATCTCTTAGTCAAACTCAATCCAGGCATAGCCAAACGGCTGATGACACAAAAAGGAAAAAAGGTAGCTGATCAAATATGCCCCAAGAAGAAAGATGGTGAGAAGAGTACTGAGCAAGAAAATTCCACAAAGAAGGCTGGAACCAAAAAGGCTCAGGTTGGACCCCCTAAAGGCTAGAGCAAAGTTGTCACAAAGAAGAAGAGGGATGAATCTAGTTTTGAATCAGAAACAGACTCAGATGTTGCTGCCACTGACATCCAAACCAAGAAAAAGGCTTCCACAAGCAAACTGGATGAAAGCATTTCTGAAGTACCAATTGATAACATTTCTTTTCACTATCCATCAAGTGTTATCAGATGGAAATACGTGTATCACAAGAGGTTGGCCCTAGAGAAAGAGCTTGCTCAGAATGATCTTGAAAATAAAGAAATCATGGCCCTCATCAGAGATGCTGGCTTGGTGAAAACTGTGACTCAGTTCTCCCAATGCTATGAAACATTGGTAAAATAATTCATAGTCAATCTATCAGGTGCATGTGCTGATAGTAAATCCAGTGAGTTTGGCAAAATATTTGTAAGAGGTGAATGTATCAACTTTACAGCAACTATCATCAACAAGTACTTAGGGGGACCTAATGAAGGCCTGACTAAACTAAGAGTCTCAAACCATCAAGTATGTCAGGAATTAACTGCTAAACAGGTCAAGAAGTGGCCATCCAAAGGGAAGCTTGTAGCAAGCAAACTAAGTGTTAAATATGCTATGCTTCACAAAATTGGTGCTGCAAATTGGGTGCCCACCAATCATAAGACAACAGTGGCAACCATTCTTGGAAGGTTCATATATACTGTAGGAACTAAGGCTAAGCTTAATTATGGAACATACATTCATGAACAAACCATGAAGCATGCTGGTAGCTACAGTATTAAGGACCATATTTCTTTTCCCTCTCTCATCTGTGGAATCATCTGTGATCAACATCCCAACATCCTAAAGAAGAATGATGTTGAGAGTAAGAGAGAAACTGCATTGTCATTTCATCATAAGCTGTCTCAGGGGACCCATGTTCCTGATATTGTTATAACATCAGCTGAGACATCAAAGGGATCATCAAAATCAAGAAAAGCTGAAGTAATTTCAATGTTGAAGGAAACGTGCAAAGAACTGGATACTGGAAAGAAAAATATTGAAGAATTAATCAGAACCCTTGAGCAAGATGAGGGGTCTGAATTCACTGATGAAGAGAGAGATGGTAATGGTTTAGGTGATAATGACCAGGAAGCAGCTGATGACAGTTCTGAGAAAGCCAGTGGTGAAGATGAGGAAACAGGTAAGGACAGGTCTGAGGAAACTAGTATAAAAGACACTTCAGAGGAGAGGTCCAGCTCTGCTGAAGAGGAGGAAAAGTAATTGTTGGTGATGCCTGGCTCAGGCTGCTGTTCTGCTGAGCTGATGAGGTTGTGTGTTGTTGGTCTGATATTTTGTAAAGACTTGTATGACTTTATATCTGTGATGCTCCTTATGAGCAGTATGTTTATAGTATACCTAACTACAGTTATGTTACAATGTATAATCTATACTAAGGTTTAGTTGGATTTTAATTTATGGCTAAAAAGGGGGAGAGTGTATAATAGAAAACACCAGGTACAACAAATATTCCAGAACAAGTGCAGGTGATGTGCAGAACAGTGAAGAACAGGTGGATAGCTTGAAGAGCATATGTGCTAGCATGTGTGTGAATTCCTATGGTATATAGGAATGTTTGTTAGACTGTTTGGTTGATTATGTATGTTGCTAACAATGTGCACAATGGGTAATCCTAGAAGGTATTTAGGAGTGTGTGTGTGTGTGTCTGCATGACTGGTATTTAGGAGTGTGTGTATCTGCATGACTGCATGATAGTAGCAGAGAGTCTTGTACAACACTTCAGGGGGAGTAACACAAGTGTGTGACTTCAGGAAGTCATCCTGAATGTCAAGACATCCAGAGCAGACTGCAGAATGATCTGCAGGTTGTGTGCTCAACTGATCTGATCAGTTGAGGGGGAAGACACCAAAGGGTTACTCACTCAGCAAAGAGTGTCATCTGTAGTGACAACTAACAGATGGTGAACAAAGTGAGTTATAATAGTGAGAGCTAACTGTGAGGACTCAGAGAGACTTGAGCTAGTAACTTTCCTGCAGAACAGGGCAAATGATAAGTCTTCTGCTGTGTGTAAATCTCTGATATAATGACAGAGTGTTTTAGCCAAAAATTTGCCAAAGGGGGAGTTTGTAAGTGCTCTTGATTGACTGCATTTTGTAGCAAAACACTAGAGCATGTATGTATGTCATAACTAAGGTTAGTGCATACATAATGTGGACAGTGCAGGGTAAGTTGACTTAGCTAAAAGCAAGTTAAACTGGATGTCATACCCAATGTTATGACTTGGGTCGTATGACATCAAGCGCAGGTTTGCGCAAGTTTGGTTTTCTGGTAGTTATAAACCAGGAAACAGAATAGGAGCTCAAGCTGGATATCAGGAGATTTTCTAGAAGCCCTATGCGAACTAAAAGATCCTTGAATTAAGTGGCAAGCGTCTAGGTCATTGAAAATAGGTTTGTTATGAATAAAACCTATTTTTTGCACCAAGGCCCAAGAGGACTGATAGCTGCTATAAAGATCGGAAGATGCAATCCTGAACAGCAGCTCTTAACAGAAGAATAGAGAGTGCAGGTTACTGAGTCCTGGTAAGTGAAGAAGGCTAGTCTTCACGTGTGAATTCTGTCTAGAAATACTTATACTCCAAGCAATTGTCTGGTGGATGATTTGCATTGGATAGGTAGATTCTAGGCTGTGTCTCACTCAAAGTTGTGAAGCAAGAGTGTGTGAGTTCCTTGATCAAAGCTGTGAAGCAAGATCAAGGTGTCTATGAAGTGTCTCTTCATATTTATTCTGTAATTGTGTATTGATATCACTATGGTGTGATTGAGGGGGAGTGAGTGGGTATACTCAGGTCTAGAGTGTCTCTAGGCTGAATTGTCATTGGGTAGGTTTTAAGTGAGGAGTGCAAACTATGTTGTTTGACTCTGAATTAATTCTACTGATAGTGAAGTTCCTCCCTGGCTTGGTAGCCCCCAGATGTAAGTGTTGTTGACACTGAACTGGGTAAACAATTGCCGTGTTATTTACTACTTTTATTATTACTGAGTATTAGCTGTTAAGTAGCAGATGTCACAGTGGAGGTTATAAATTTGGGAATAACATCCATCATGTGCTTGCCAGAATTTTCAATTAGTTTTCTCATTGTTTTCATAAGAACAAGTTGAAACTTGGGTGGGGGGAGGGGGGGGGGGGAGCATTGTTTGTAAGTTATTACATGTATAAGTCAATAGCAAGGTGTTGAAGTATACCATATTATTTTATTTTCTTATTATTTTAAATTTATGTTTATTTTATTTTCCCTATATTTCTCATGAAATTATGAAGTTTATTGGTTGTATTTTCTCCTATAAAAGGAGCTCATGTATTCATTCATAATAATATATCACAATATTATTCTTTACATGGTATCGTGAGTCTCATTAGGGTTAAAGTGCCTCTGTAAAGTTCTTTACATATATGTTATTCTTTTCAAACATTATTCCAACTCAACCTTATCAATGCTAGACCCTACCATAAATAAAGGAGTCAGTGTCGGTGTTGGTTGTTGAACCCTAGACAAAGGCAGCACCAATCATGGCCATCTATAAGTTCAAGTTATTGGTCATGGTAGTGAACATAATTTTTTCCACTAGCGTTCTACCTAGGTGGTAGGCGAGGAGCGATCAACCTAGGTGGTGGACAGGGATTTGTTCCACTAAAGTTTATCTCACATGACAACATTTATGATGGACTCAGTTACGCCAGATGTATTCTTAACAACTATTATTGTTATGGCTATGATGGTGATTACACCAGTGAAACTTGGAATGCCATGACTTTACCAACAGGAAAAATAACTATTTGGCCTAAGTGGATGTTTACAGTAAAATACAACTTTGATGGATCCAACAGATTTATCTAAACCTATGACATAAATTACTCAGAGATTTTAGCTCCATATATAAAACTCATCACAAACAGAATTCTCATATACCTTACTACTAACTTAGATTGGCCCCTCCACCAGCTAGATGTACCACATGTTTTGACAACACTGCGTCTAGTGAGTCTCACTTTAGTTGCCCATTTAGAAAATAACGTCGCCGGCATTGGAATGACTCTGATTGAAACATACAAGGGAAATATGACAGATGCACTTCCGCTGACGGTCTCTCGTCAGAGGATCTATCAAGGGTATATGAACACTGAATTTCAAAAGGCAGGTATACGACTCCCATATCCCGTAAGAGAAACATCTCAGACGGACAAATCAAAATTTATCGATTCATGAAAGCCACGACCTTAACACCGATGACTGCATCCAGTTGAAAGACGCCATCGAAGAGTTGATAAAGAGAAGCCGACTGGATGAATATGTAAAAGGAGGCAAACGAGACAGGGAAGAGTCTCCTAGAGGTAAATCCCCCATAAAGACCACCACGACTAGCATAAGCAGAGAGAACAAGGAAATGTCGCTACTCGAAAAATGCATCGCGCAACGACGGGGAGGCGAAAAGGGAAGGACAGAAGAGTCGCCACCGAAATTTATTTATCCCATGAGGGGAAAGGAAAATATCGAGAAAACCTTAAGGAAGAAATGGATAAGATGGTCTCGCAACCAAGAATGGGTTCGAAAGCCGGTTATGCGAGGGGAAGGTATTAACACCCCTCGCATCCATCGTACTCGATGGGAACCATTTGTTTGTTGATGTGTGAATTTATTTGCTTAAAAGAGTGTTCTTAGGGATATGGAGAAAAGGGTTAGAAATAGGAAAAAAGAGGTTAGAAGGAATGAAAGAACGAGGAAGTAAAGAGAAAGAACAAACTCGGTAGGACTTCGCGGTCCTAGGCCTACGTATTCTCAAAAGGTATGAGAAAGTCAGAGTCGACGTAGTTCGTGGAACTACAGATATAGGGGGGAATGTGCTCGGCAAGGATTGTGGTCCTTGTGCCTACGTATCTTTACTCAAAAGAAGTAAAGAATCAGAGCAGCCGTAGTTCGGCCTACGGTTTGTTGATGTTTTGTGGATGATGCTATCGTGCGCATTCTAGCAGTTTAGGTGTTTTGCTGATCGCATGTGAGGAGACTTATGCGTTACCTGTTTGCAGTAGAACGAACGTAACATATCCTTTTTGAAAGATATTAGGTTTTCGCCAGGCGAGGCAAGATGTCACATTTGATTTGTGGATTTGTTTTCAGGGGAGCGAGATAAGTCCTCAGATAGTAACCCCTACGGGTAGTACCCAATTCTTTATCTCAAGGTTTTTGTTATGAAAATGGTGTGGCGAACGTAGCGTCCTCGTATTGAAAGACGAGTATCGAGACCACCCCCACTACAGTGAGCATCCCAACACCAGAGAGGAAGAAGACTACACTTAATCCTCTCTCTTTAATTCAATGCAAAGAGAACTTCGTTCTCTTATTAAAGATGTTTTTGGTTTTGAATGGTAAGTACTTTGCGACAGAGAACCCTACGGTAAACGTCAGCACTCGGGATAGGAGAAGGCCTACGCCTAACCACTCCACGACCATTCAAGTTTTTGTTATGAAAAGGATTTGAAAATGCACTCGGTGCGGGACCGAGGCTTTAGGTGAGAAAGGTTTCGGAAAGGAGTTGTGGAAAGGAATAGGTGGAAGGAATACGTGAAAGGAGTTGCGTCTTCGTATTGAAAGACGAGTGTCTAAACCACCCACACTACAGTGAGCATCTCGACACTCGGAAAAGAAGAAGTCTACACTTAATCCTTTCTCTTTAATCCAATACAAAGAGAGGTTGATTCTTATTGCATGAGATTTGAAAATGGACTCGGTACAGGACCGAGGTTTTTTAGGAGAAAAGGGGGTGGAGGCGTCTTTGCATTGAAAGACGAGTGTCTAAACCACCCACACTACAGTGAGCATCTCGACACTCGGAGAGGAAGAGGTCTACACCCAATCCTCTCTTTTTAATTCAACACAAAGATAATTTTATTTTGAAGATGGTTTGACAATGTTTTTGAATCGAGTTGGGACAAGAAATGAAGAGAGAAAAGAGGTGGTCTCAGATCCAACATTACTCATCAATAATTTGACTGGTAATGAATTACAGAGGTCTCGTCATCGACCCTAAAGGCAAAGAAAAGCCTAATAACAAATGAGCAATAAGATCCAACTTTAAAAATGAAATAAACTTCTAAAACTCTATAAAAAGGAAAAGTTGATAAAAACTGCTAAATAAAATATATTTAAATAGACTCGAAATATCTAGAACTATAATAATATTACATAAAATAATAATATACATAATTTATTTATAAAATAGATATTAATATATTAACAAAAATAATAAAAAATAGACATTATAAAATAGGGAATAAAAACAGGAAAAAGTTTGCTAATGAAACAAGGGGTGAGTGTAGTAAAACCAACGGACACGGGCTGTAAAGCCCAGAACACAAGCACAAAAATAAAAAAAGAAAATCAAAATCAAAATAACAAGACGCAAACGTCTTCTCCACACGCTCAAACCAATCTCTTTGCTCTCATTCTTACTGTTCATGGCTCACACCAACTCAAATTGTCATTCTCTCTCTCAACTTTTGTTCTATTTCAAATCCAAATTCATCATCTTTATCTCTCTATTTTAGTTCTTCTGTTTTTGATTTGTGGGTAGATTTAGGATGTCGAAGGGAATCAAGAAGGTTTGAGATTGAAAAGGTGTATACGGTTATGTTGAAGATGAGTTTCAGAGATGGAGGTTCTAGAATGCGGTTCGTTTTGGGGTTTTCGGAAACGGAAAGGAAGGGTTCACGGCGGCGTTGGAATCGTAAGGGATTGGAATTTCGCGTGGGTTTAGATGGCGGAATCTGGGTAATGATAATTTCGAAGATGCTGTGATGGTGAGTGATACGAGTTTGTGTGGGTTTATGTGAGGCCAGAGAAGGTTAAGGAAGAAGTTTGTATGATAGTTTGTGATGGTAGGTGAAGATCGAAAAAGTGAGGGAGGTCAGAGATTAAAGTTGGGTTTACCGGAGTTGGTTTTTGATCTAGATTGTTATTGGGTATTAATGATTTTCTGAGTTGTGTTGAAGAAGATTCATTCGATTTTAGAGGAGTTTTGGGGTGTTTTTGGGATTTGAAGGGTATTGATGGAACAGGTTGAAGATGAAGTCGTGAACTGGGTTTGCAAAGTTATTTTGAAACGGGTTTTCTGTGAAGGTGTTTTATGGAGGGGGTTGTTTCTGAAGATGTTGGTGATGGATTTGAGCGGTGAGATCTGAGGGTTAGGGAGGAAATCTGAAAGTGTTGAAGGAGAAGATTGAAGGGGGTGATTTAGTTTGTTGCTGTTTGGAGACTACAGAAAAAGTTAAGGATGGGAGTGATTCGGAGTTGTGTTGCAAATTTTAATGATTAAGATGTGAACATTGTTGCTGTGTATGTGGTCACATGAAGGTTTATGTTCAAGGTTTTTGTGTTAAGATAATCTCCTAACGAAGGTTTGGCTCTCTGAAGAGCCTCTTGCTGTTCTTCTTCTCCCTCGCAAACTCACCGCCAGGAAACAAATCAACAACAACTTAAGATTATGAAGACAGAAAAAACAATAGAATACTTTCAGAGTTAGAGCAAATCCGACAAGTTCCCACGTTAGCAACGAGGAGTTTCGGTGATGGATATTTGAGCCTGCGATGCAAAGCTTTTTGTTGGACCGGTACCACCAGATTGCCAATACCAAAAACAGATAAGTTGAATCTTCAATCTTTTGTCTTCAGCTTTGTGTGTGTTGGTATTATGATGGTTGAATATTGTGGCTTGTTGATGGCTGTTGAATAGGGAAGAAGGCTCCAGGCAAACGAAAGCTACAACTTCAAGGACAATGGAGAAGGTGGAGAGAGGTTTGAGGCTTGAAGTTTGAGGTTTTTTGATGAAGTTTTATTCATGGAGTTTTGGTGTTCAGTAGATGGAAGTGGAAGTTCAATGGTGAAGATGAAGGTTGGAGCGGTTAATGAAGATTTGGTTGTGTTGTGAGAAGAAGAAGTTTATGAAGGAGGAAGAAGTTTTTTTGCCCACGTGACCAAAAGAGAATGGTATTATGAAGAAGGTAATATTATGTGTATGTGTTATGGAAGAAAAACCGGTGAGTGTCTAGCTTGTGGTTTTTTTTCTGAAAGAAAAGTTGCAACCTGTTTACTATATGGTGAGAGATGTTTGACTATGGATTCAAGTGTGAAGGTCATGGTACGGTTTGTGCAGAGTATGTTTGTTGGTCTGGTGTGGGGGAATTAAAGCATAGCAGAGTGTGTGTTTGTTGCTTTCTGCTGTATTTTGTTGCAGGTTTCATTATGGTGTGTTTTTTGATCCATTGCTTTCATGTTGCAGGATTTGGCTTGGTGTTGTTGGTCGATGCAGGTTGTGCAGAGCCTGTTGCTTTATGATGTAGCATGATTTTGGGGTGGCAGCAGGATTGTACTAGTTCTGCAGGATTTGTCTTATTGCTGATTTTGTTCTATATCACTTTGGAGTGTGGCAGTAGGTTTTAGGTGTAGCAGGGAGCATAGTTGTAATATCATACGGTTTTCTCCTCTTTGTGGCTGGATTTGTATCCTTTGGAAAGTGAGTGCAAAAACCATTTTAATGATCTTGTCTTATGCAGGTACTGCTGATGATCAAGTGGCCTTGGCTTTATGGATGTTCATCACAATTTGTTGTGCGACGTGCTGCAAGACGTGGTTTTTTGGAGCTGCTACAGATTAAAGCTGCTGCAGTTTTGGAGATGGGTCGTACATGGTACGCAGGCCTACTGAAGGTTTAGGAAAAAGTTTATTTGTTATAACTGTGATGTTGTCTTTATCTTTCTTCTTTTTTTTTTTCTTTGTAGATTTACACAGCTTGATGTTGTCCTCAATGCAGGTGAAGATCAGCCTCATGCCTCAATTAATTTGCGGTTGCCGCGTGACATTTCCGTACAGTTCATTTCGCACAAACCTTATGAATGGCAGCAAGTTAGTGCGCCGAGTCTTGTACGAGTTTGTCCCTTTGTTCTGGAAATCGGATACCGCAAACACACATGAAATCACTTTACCGACCTCCTCTCAAGACATGCCGCCGACTCTGCACATGGTATCCAAACGAATTGTGTTGCTGAAATAACCACAACCTGATCGAATATCCGCACGAAGTATTTAGGCATATAATTGGTATGTTCACAATAATTCCCTCACTTCCTGTTACTCTTTGAAGTCGAATACGTGATCAATCAAATTAAGGAAATTATGGAACCTTCGCCGTCTCCCTATGCAGGTATACTAAATCGTGAGATCAAGTTCTTAATATGCATTCTTATGCGTCTGTTGTTGGTACAGGTGAGAACTGGAGGTGTCGGGAATAACATAACTCGCGACTGATCGAGCCACAACTTTGAACAATGTCCTTTATCAATTCAAGCAGATGGAGCTTATTTCTATTTTGTTATTATTCATGTAATGCCTCTCTCCATTTAACTTTCTCATAACCTTGAACTCATTACATAGTGTGTTTGAATGATATGGGATGGAACTCCGACCCAATATGTGCAGGTGGAGGCGAACGATAAAGTCCAAGGTGATATGCTGCTTTTGATGGGCAAGGTTACAAGGAACAATAAGCTGCTGGCTGGATATAATTTTTGTACAGCAGAACCTTCACTTCTTCACTCGGTGGTCCTAATCGCATATGTGTGATTCTCTTTCGTTTAATGCGATATTTTCAACACCACCAGGACTTCCCATATGCACTAGCAGGAACATACTCGATCAGTGGGGATAATGAAAAAAAGTTAGGCCCAAAGCCAATCTTTGGAAAACTTGGAAGCAAACTCAAGGCCTTAGCAAGAAATCAAACATTGCACTAAATCTCTAAATTTGTACCTTACATATTAGGTATTTATGATCCGAGTGCTTCAATTTGAGTCAATGGTTGTAATCTTTTAGCTTGTACTAATGCCATCCAAGTTGCACGTCGCAGTGAACTTTTGGTTTTGTAAAATGGCTATTGAGTCCAACTATGTGTTACTTTAACCATGACTTATATTAGCTTATCAGTTGTGAGTTTTCTTCTATGATTTGGCCACGAAAAATTTACTCACCAGCTCCATTATCTTTAAATTCTTGAAACACATGCATTATGAACCCCTTAGATTACACACCGTCTTGCTTTAATGATAAAATTTGAATGGTCATCCTAAAATGCGAATTCATCGAGACTTGAAATCATCCTGCAGCATGGCCTTGAAGATACAGTTAAAAACAAATACCAAAATAAGTGTGTCCAAAGCTTTAGCCCCTTTAACCACGTGGTCTTCGTACTTATTTGAAACATGACTTGTAATTATCTTGAAATATGACTTAACAAGCACTTAAAACCAATTACTCCCATCTTAATTTTCTTAATTTGCCATGAAAATGAGAATGTATCTTTTCTTTGTTTCCACAAAAATTCCACATAGCTGACCAGGGATCAAGATCATAATGGGCATACACAAGAACTTCCATGTGGTCTCATCAATTCATTTTAAGATATAAACACCCTCATTGGCAAAACTGCTCTTGGAAACACGTCAAAAAACCATGATCTTACAAATAAACTAATCACCTCTTGAATTATGCCAGGAGTTCTTTTGAAGCTTCACTTGCATATGTTTTAACCAGGGAAACATAAAACAAGAACTTTACTACACAAAATCCCTTAAATATGAATGATCTGGCCCCGGATAATCTTCAACCATGAAACATCTTCACTTATGACCTCCCTGATAAAACCCAACATGAAACTTGAATCGATTCATTTCAACCTTATAATAGAAATAACATATGATAGATAATGGGCGAGTATATAAACAGGTAGGACGAATTCGGGGTATGACAGATGCCCCTATCTAGTTGGCTTAAACCGAGGAAATGAATTGTTGCAGCATTCATTCTCCCGAGGTAGAAGTCAATTAGATATAAAGAAGACCCTGAATTTGTCCGAAAAGAAAAGAGATGCTCGGGGGTTGAAAAAGCTGTATAAGACAAGCCTCTGAGTAAACTATAAGCAACTGGAAAAAAGGCGTCATCAACAAAAGGATGATGATATGAAACACACACGGCTATTATCACTAAAAGGATGTAGGGGATCCATTACCAAAAGGATAATGGAAAACAGACGCTAGTCATGACACCAAAAAGGATGTCAGACCCATCACCAAAAAGGATGATGGAGCGGAGACGCTAGTCATGACACCAAAAAGGATGTCAGACCCATCACCAAAAAGGATGATGAAGCGAAACAAAAACAACCCTAACACCAAAAAGGATGAAGGGGATCCATTACCAAAAAGGACAATAGAGAACAGACGCTAGTTATGACACCAAAAATGATGTCAGACCCATCACCAAAAAGGATGATGGAGCGGAGACGCTAGTCATGACACCAAAAAGGATGTCAGACCCATCACCAAAAAGGATGATGGAGCGGAGACGCTAGTCATGACACCAAAAAGGATGTCAGACCCATCACCAAAAAGGATGATGGAGCGGAGACGCTAGTCATGACACCAAAAAGGATGTCAGACCCATCACCAAAAAGGATGATGGAGCGAAACAAAAACAAACCTAACACCAAAAAGGATAATGGAGAACAGACGCTAGTTATGACACCAAAAAGGATGTCAGACCCATCACCAAAAAGGATGATGGAGCGGAGACGCTAGTCATGACACCAAAAAGGATGTCAGACCCATCACCAAAAAGGATGATGGAGCGGAGACGCTAGTCATGACACCAAAAAGGATGTCAGACCCATCACCAAAAAGGATGATAGAGCGAAACAAAATCAACCCTAACACCAAAAAGGATGAAAGGGATCCAATAAGCTTCTCTAAAAAGATTGCCACTTATGGTTGAGAGATTGTCAAGTCTGCTGGAGACAACTCACTGGGGAACGCCCATGGTTTACTGAAGATGCCCCTGTCTGGGCTAAATGTTGATTTGAAGATCTTGATTAACCACGAGTTTGAAGTACGTCGTGGGAAATACCCATGGTCTTGAAAAGATGCCCCTGACTAGGCTGAATTTTGCTTTTGACATTCTTGAATTTCATGGGAAAACCCACGGTCTTTACAAATAATGCCCCTGACCGGGCTGATGGTTGCTTTGAAGCTCTTGAATTTGTCCAACAAAGGGTTGCACAACTTTGTGGGGGACGCCCCTGATCTTGTGAAAGAATGCCCCTGACTGGGCTGATTATGGTCTTGACAGTCTTCGAAATTGATCCTGGACCTGAGCTCGCATATGCTAATGCTTGATGATAATGATATTCCATAAATAGAAATGCAAATGCAAATGCTACTGCACGGAGATGAAAGAGCTGGGAGAGCATAATATGATTCTTGATATGCATACGATGCAAGATGATCATAAAGTCGAAATGCGATGCGTATGATGCATATGATTGCAGATGGGTGATTGAAAATGCAGGTGTCGATACGACAGACTTTGATGGTTGCCAATGCAGATTGGACTTTGGGTCAGGTGGGAAAGTGAAGGACAAGCCTGACTTCCTGACATCATTTCTTCATGATATAATAAAACCTGGGGGTGCTGATACCGTCAACTCGGTCAATTTGGCTGGGCTTTGACAACCTTGTCAATCAAGTCATTTTGAAGTCTTAAACAGCGTTCCTGCGCACTTCTCAGATTCATGGTCACCCTTTAGTTACCCTAAGAGGGTAAGCCATCCCTCAATTTAACTTTACCATAATGTCATTATATGCAAAACCCATCATCAGATAAATAAAACTTGCAACCAAAGGGTAAATAAATAAAACAGAGAAAGCTTTGATGAAAATAATTTTTATTGATGAAAACCCATAAATGGGAAAATTACAAAAGGAGGCAATTCCTAAAAGAGGTAACTGCTTTTGAAAGAGAATATAAAGATTAAGACAATGTTGAAAATGGTTCCTGCCCAGTTTCAAATCCGCTATGGCCCATATGTCTCTGAAGACCTTTCACGCCTTGCTTCTGAGTGCCACGATTAAATCGATCTTTCTCAGCCGAGACTTGATGACTATGGAGGAGAATTCACACGTCTTTTCCAGATGCAGTTTTGCTTTCTTTTTTTTTGAATCCCTAACTTTTGCCTAGGCCGCCCTCTCGGGTTTTCAGCCTACCAGGATACTCTCTCTCTTTTTTTTTTTTTATTTCTAGTTTCTAATTTTTGCCTGAAACATTTTTACGGTCCATCAGGATGCCCATTTTTGCGTGAATTTTCCTTTTTGGTCCACCGGGTCTATCTTTTAAGCATAATATTTCTTAACTGCATCCGAATTCACAAGGGATGGGAGATCGTCACCATCCATGGTTGAAAGGATCAAAGCTCCTCCGGAGAAAACTTTCTTTACTATATACGAACCCTCGTAGTTCGGTGCCCATTTTCCCCTTGGATCAACGTGAGTTGGATGAATTTTTCTCAATACCAAATCTCCTGCTTGGACGTGTCGTGGGCGAACTTTCTTGTCAAAAGCCCTCTTCAACCGTTTCTGGTATAACTGTCTATGATAGATGGCCGTCATGCGCTTCTCGTCAATGAGATTAAGTTGGTCGAGTCTGGCCTGTATCCAATCGGCCTCATCTAGCTTGACGTCTGCCAAGATCCTCAAGGAGGGAATCTCTACTTCAATGGGCAATACTGCTTCCATGCCATATACGAGAGAAAACGGGGTTGCCCTGTGGAAGTGCGCACTGAGGTGCGGTAGCCATGCAACACAAACGGCAGCATCTCGTGCCAGTCTTTGTAAGTCTTCACCATCTTCTGGACGATTTTCTTAATGTTCTTATTTGCCGCCTCAACAGCTCCATTCATTTTAGGACGATAAGGCGTTGAATTGTGGTGTTCAATTTTGAAATTTTACACAACTATTTCATCATCTTATTGTTGAGGTTTGAACCGTTGTCTGTAATGATCTTGTTCGGGATTCCATATCGACAAATAATCTCTTTCTTGATGAAGCGAGTCACCACTTGCTTAGTGACGTTGGCATAAGACGCAGCTTCTACCCATTTGGTAAAGTAGTCGATGGCCACTAAGATAAAACGGTGCCCATTTGAAGCGGTCGGCTCGATGCGTCTGATTACATATATACCCCACATAGCAAAAGGCCAAGGCGAAGTCAAAACATTCAGAGGGAGTGGTGAAGTATGAACCTTGTCTGCGTAAATTTGGCACTTGTGGCATGACTGGACATGGAGACAACAATCCGTTTCCATCGTCATCCAATAGTATCCCGCCCTCAAAATCTTTTTAACCATAGTATGACCACTAGCATGTGTTCCAAAAGATCCTTCGTGCATTTCATTTATGATGCGTTCTGCTTCGTGTTTATCCACGCATCTGAGTAGAACCGAATCGTAATTTCGCTTGTATAACACGTCACCACTGAGGAAGAACTTCAAGGAGAGCTTTCTGAGATACTTCTTGTCAGTGATAGTTATGCCTTCTGGATATTCCCGTGTCTCTAGATATTGCTTGATATCATAGAACCAAGGATGATCATCAATTTTAGTTTCCTCCGCATCGGCCGCTAGGCAATAAGTGGGTTCGTCCAAATATTCCAAACGGATGGATGGCGCCTCGTTCTTCCACTTGACTTGAAACATGGATGCTAGTGTTGCTAGAGCGTCTGCCAACTGATTTTCTCCTCTGGGAATGTGATGAAAAGTGATCTCGTCAAAGTACGGGATTAGCTTCAAGACATGATCTTTGTAAGGAATTAACTTGAGATCAAGTGTTTCGTACTCCCCTTTAATCTGGCATATGACAAGCGCAAAATCTCCATAGACTTCTAGAATCTTGATTCTATTATCAATGGCAGCTTCAATTCCGAAAATACAAGCTTCATATTCGGCCATGTTGTTAGTACATTTGAAGCATAATCTGACGGTGAATGGTAAGTGAAAACCAGTTGGAGAAGTGATGATTGCCCCAATTCCACAGCCTTTGGCATTTGCGGCACCATCGAACACAAGCGTCCATCGCGATCCTGGTTCGGGTCCATCATCTGGGCCTGGTGTGGTATAATCTCTGGTAAAGATGACGTCCTCGTTGGGGAAATCGAAGCGCATGGACTGGTAGTTGTCCATAGGTTGGTGGGCAAGGTAGTCAGAGAGTACACTTCCTTTGATAGCTTTCTGCGTAACATACTGGATGTCATACTCTGTTAACACCATTTGCTAACGAGCCACTCGTCCGATGAGAGCGGGCTTCTCGAATATGTATTTGACAGGATCCATCTTGGAGATCAACAAAGTCGTATGGGTGAGCATATATTGTCTCAAGCGTTTTGCTGCCCAAGCCAATGCGCAACATGTCTTCTCGAGCATTGAATATCTTGATTCACAGTCGTTAAACTTATTGTTGAGGTAACAAATTGCATGCTCCTTCCTGCTGGTTTCATCATGTTGTCCCAACACGCATCCCATGGACCCCTCTAGCACAGTCAGGTACATGATCAGGGGTCGTCCGGGTACTGGAGGTATCAAGATTGGCGGTTTTTGCAGATATTCCTTTATTTTCTCAAAGGCTTTCTGACAATTATCATTCCATACCACAGCTTGATCCTTTCGAAGTAATTTGAAAATGGGCTCACAAGTGGCCGTTAGATGAGATATGAACCTGGCGATGTAGTTCAATCTCCCAAGGAACCCTCGGACTTCTTTTTCAGTTTTGGGTGTCGGCATCTCTTGGGTAGCTCTGACCTTATCTGGATCGACTTCAATCCCCTTTTGGCTTACAATAAAACCTAGAAGTTTACCAGATCTTACACCAAAAGTGCATTTGTTGGGATTTAATCGCAGTTGGAATTTCCTTAGTCTGGCGAATAGCTTTTCTAAGTGGATGAGGTGCTCTTCCTCTGTCTGAGATTTTGCAATCATATCGTCTACATAGCACTCAATCTCTTTATGTATCATGTCATGGAAGAGAGTGACCATTGCTCGCGGATATGTCGCGCCCGCGTTCTTAAGCCCAAACGGCATGACCTTGTAACAGAAAGTTCCCCATGGGGTGATAAAAGTCGTTTTTTCCATATCTTCGGGTGCCATCTTAATCTGGTTGTATCCAGAAAAGCCATCCATAAACGAGAAGACAGAGAACTGGGTTGTGTTGTCTACTAGCACATCAATGTGTGGTAGAGGGAAGTCATCTTTCAGACTCGCTCTATTAAGGTCTCTATAATCTACACACATTTGCACCTTCCCATCCTTCTTAGGTACTGGGACAATATTCACTATCCATTGTGGATAGCTGGATACTGCCAGAAAACCAGCGTCTAATTGCTTTTGCACTTCTTCTTTGATCTTGAAGGACATCTCTGGCTTTGTTCTCCTCAACTTTTGCTTCACTGGCGGGCAACCTTCCTTGAGAGGTAGTTTGTGCATCATAATCTCTTCATCTAAACCGGGCATATCTTTGTAAGACCAAGCAAATACGTCAACATACTCTCGAAGCAATATTACCAGTTTTGACTTAATCTCTGACTCTAAAGCTGCACCTATCTTGATCTCTTTGGCATCCTCTTCAGTTCCCATATTGATGACTTCGACCTCTTCTTGATATGGCTGAATGACCTTTGACTCCTGCTTTAGTAGTCTAGCTAGCTCTTCTGGGAGATCACAATCTTCCTCGTAGTCTTCGTCGGCCTGGTAGATCGGGTTATCAAAATCATATCGGACCATAGCGGGGTCGTTATTGACAGGAGCAAGGGAAGATCTGCACGATGAATGACTTCATGATTTTATTATTTTTTTTTAGAAAAGGTTGACAGAAAGAAGGAAAATAAAACAAAACATTGTTTTTCAAAGATAATTTTATGTGCAAAAAGTAAGAATGAAAGAAAGAGAGCGTAATTGGATGCGAAAGTTTATTTATTGATGATAAGTTGTGCTTTAAAAGAAAAAAGCCCTACAACATGATCCATATGCCTTGGGCAGAGCATATGATTTTTTTTATAGGTAAAATAAAAAAGGAATTACTCGTCTACTAGAGTAACTTAGGGGATTTCGACGACTCTCCAATTGTTCAAAGTTTGATTAGGCGCCCTAGGATACACCATACACAGCTCTTCATGATCTTCGGCTTCAGTTTCCAAAAACATGACTTGACCATCGACAAGGTGGCCTCCACTAGTAAAAACCAACGGAGTTGCAAGCCCTTTGCCCTTATCAGTTGCATTCTTCTGCTTGTAGCCTAGACCAGCTCCATTTTTGTTGACGGGCAATTCCAACACCCTGCCCCATCCTCGCGGATGTCCTTCCTCTATTACTGTCCTCGCGTCCTTCCAAGTCACTATTGAAGATGCTGGCTTTTCGTAAATCATTTCAACATTGATTACTTCAAAAGCTTGAAACGGTGTCTCATGCACTTCATTTCCTACTTCCACATAGCGGAAAGAAGCAAGATGACTCACAAGAACATCTTCTTCACCCTAAATGATGACCATCTAATTGTTAATCATATATTTGATCTTATGATGCAAGGTTGAAGTTACAGCACCTGCGGAATGAATCCACGGACGACAAAGAAGGCAACTGTAAGCGGGGTATATATCCATAACGTAAAATGTAATGATGAAAGTATGAGGTCCAATCTTGATCAGGAGATCAACCTCGCCTACCACAGTTCTCTTGGCTCCATCAAAAGCTTTTACAAAAGTTTGACTCGTCTTCATCACAAGTCCTTCAATTGACAGCTTGCACAACGAGCTTTTTGGTAACACATTCAGCGATGATCCAGTGTCAACAAGCACCCTAGAGAATACAACATCCACACATTCGATAGTAATGTGCAAGGCCTTGTTATGATTTTTACCTTCGGGAGGTAATTCATTATCATTAAAGCTCAAAATATGACCTGATGCAATATTTCCCACCACTTCTTCAAACTGTACTACTGATATCTCCTCTGGCACATGAGTTGCCTTCAAGAATTTTAGCAGTGCTTCTTGATGGGCTTTTGAACACATTAACAATGACAACATGGATATCTTTGAGGGAGTCTGATTGAGCTGGTCAATCACTTTGTAATCGTTTTTCTAAATGATTCTTAGAAACTCCTCTGCTTCATCATTTGGGACGTCTTTCTGTTTAGATGCCTGCCCCTGTTCATTGGTGCTTGGTATGGCAGTATCTTTCCTTGTATTGTCACTGCTGTTGACAGGAGGTACAGTTGGGGCAAAGATTCGACCACTTCTGGTAATGCCACCGGTTCCCACAATGTTCTATACAGTCTTCTTTTCTTCCAAGATATCTTCTTCTACCACCTTCTGTCCATTGAGAAAAACAGTTTCGTCGTACAACCAAGGTACAGTTTTCGTGCTTTCGTATGGAAACGGAGTTGGCACTGAAATGACAAGTTGATTCATTGATGGTGGAGACATAGATATCTCGACCGGATAATAAGGTATACTCAAAGGTGTTCTACCTCAACCACTAGGAATCACATATGTTTCATCATATGGGATCTGTAAAGGGATAGAAGCCTGTTAATACATATTGTCCCATTCTTCCTCGCCGCACGGTATTGTCAATGGGGTACGAGTCAAATTATCAGATGGAATCCATAACTCATATTCATCATCATATGGTATCTCCATTGTTTCAAAAGGAATATCAAGAGTAGCAACCTTTTCAGCTTTTAATAGTTGTTCTGCTACTAATACACCTTGTTCAATCAGGCTTTGGATGCCTTTCTTCAGTTCAGCGCATCCTTGAGATCCATTCAAACAGACGTGGCAATTGGTTGAACAACTTGGATAAATGTTTTTCAACAAGAGTTGCTCCTTAATAGTAGAGAGAGGCGTTCTCAATTTGTCAATATTCGAAATTAATCGGACCCCCTTTGAGCTTTCAATCATGTTTGTTGAGTGGTGAGGCGGCATTGGATTAGTCCTTATGTTCGGGGTACCTCGAGTGAAGTTTATCGCTTTTGAATCGATAAGATTTTGCACAATGTATTTCAAAGTCTTGCAATTCTCAATGTTATGGCCCGGGGAGCCAGAATGGAACTCGCATTTTGCATCGATGTCATAGCCAAAGGGAAGAACCTCTGGAGGGTCCCTCATTTCCCTAAGCTGAACCAGACCTCCTTTCAACAAAAACAGCAGTAATTTGGCGTATGTTGAAGGAATTGGATCAATCCTTCTTTTTGGCCTTCTCAATCTTTGTTGACCCTGGTATTGATTTTGTCTCGGTTGGTAGGATTGTTATGGTTGATTCTGCTGAGCTGCAGGCTGACTTGCTGGAATGGAAAGTGGTTGTTGTGGAGCAATGGCAGCAATATGGTGATAACCTTGATGAGTTCTCCCTCTATTGGTGAACACCGCACTAGCTTCACCTTCCTTTTTCTTAACGAAACCTTGATAGGGTTTCTTGATCCCACTTGAAGATCCGCCGGCATTCTGAATCATTCCTACCTTCATAAAACTCTCTAGTCTTTCCCCAGCCGTGACAAGTTCAGAAAACACTGTAGAGGTTGTAGATGCTAGACGCTAAAGGATCGGTCCTTGCAGCGTGCCCATGAAGAGGTCTGTTAGCTCTTTCTCTATCAACGGGGGTTGTACTCTTGCAGCCACTCCCCTCCACCTCTGAGCAAAGTCTTTAAAAGACTCATTCGGTTTCTGGGTCAAACTCTGGAGTTGCATCCGATTTGGAGCCATGTCAGTATTGTACTGATAATGTTTCACGAAAGCGTCTGCTAACTCCTTCCAGCTTTTCACATTGGATCGTTCAAGATGCATGTACCATTCCAGAGAAGCCTCTATCAAACTATCTTGAAAAAAATGGATTAACAGCTTCTCATCATCGGAATATGCGGCCATCTTTCTGCAGTAAGACCTTATATGGGTCCTAGGACAACTGTTACCCTTGTATTTCTCGAAGTTTTGGGATTACAAACTTCGGAGGTATCTTAACTCCGGGTACAAGACATATTTCAGCAGCATCTAGTTCCAAAACATCGGGGCCTTGCAATGCCTTCACCATCTCTTGTAAAGCATTAAACTTCTTCTCTAATTCAGCGGTCTGCGGTCCATATGCTTCACCTGAATTCTCATAGAAACCTTCATGATCATCATACTGGACTTGTGTTGGGATCGTAGTACCATGAGGATGTGTCGCACCGACTGGTGGAGGGACGGTGTTGATAGGTACGGCACCGGCAGAAGTAGGAATTTCCCCAACAGGGGTTGGGGTGGCCTCGGCAGGAATTGGAACTGCACCACTTGTGTTGGGAACTGCACCAGCCAAAGTCTGATTAGCATTCCTCTCTGCAGCTTGCCTCATCTCTTCTTGACTCCTTGCCATGTTCTGAATCACCTTCATGAGTTGATTCATATGCGTCTTCATGCCTAGCATCTCACTCCTCATAGTAGCCTGGTCTTGCTCTATCTGATCCATGACTCTTTTCTGATTATTCCTTGTGTTATACCGATGTCGTGAAGTCAACTTGCTTTACTCTCTCTGAAAGGGTAAGCGGCGTGTAAGGTCGGGTTGTAGGGAATGCAAAAAAGAAAATGCGCAAACGTATGCAAAATGTTCGAGAGACTTTCGAGGCTCGTGATTATCATTGATATTATAGAATCGTGACTGAATAATAACGAAATGCACAATTTGGACCAAAAAGCAAACTTTCATTAATTTGAGAGAAAATCCAATACAAACGATTGTTGAATAAGCCGAAACTAACAATTCATGCTACAAGAAAATACTGAATAACTAAAACTCTTTCTTTTGGAGACGTTCTTCAAGCTTTTTCGTTTCGAACATGAATCTTCTAACCATTTGGTCGCAGAGCTGGAGAAAGTGGTGAATAGAAGGAGGGATATCATTTCCTTCCAAGTCTTGAATTGCGCTTTCCAACCTCCATGGGATATCACGGATCATGAGGTTGCAATGCTCCACCAGATTGTTATACCTAGCGCGACACATGTCTAGAGTCGATTGGTAATAGCAAATAGAATCCACGTGGGTGTCCAACAATTCATTGAGTTGAGCCTCCTTCTGGAGCCACTGAGCACTATCCCTTTGCAAGGCGTCGAAGCGATTCCTTCATAGAGTAGCTGTTTCTTGGGCAGTCTCCAATTCCTGACATTTGTTGTTCCACATGTCAGGAGTGACATATGAAGCCCTTAATGCTTCCTCCTTGAGTCTTCGTTCATCCTCTACTAGGGTCAAGGCGTTTCTCAGTTGCTTTTCGAGATTCCCAATATCAGCTTCAAGATTCTCTCTTGTCTCCTTTTTCTCAGCAGAAGCTAGTTCAAAGAAATGTCATGCTCTATCACAAGAAGCCTTAGTCTCTTTTAGGCGTTGTCGAAGAGTTGTCAATGATGTATCAGCCCCTTCGAAACCCTGCAGGTACTTGACTCTCATGTCTGTTTCTAACTTCAATTTCTTGCTACTCTCAGCCTCCCGATCTTGTTCAAACTCTACTTTCCTCTTGTACTGGCCATTCTCCACATTTGCTCGGTGAATTTCAGCTTCGAGGTCCTGATTTTCTTTAGTCAACCTCTCTACCACTTGCTTCAGTTTCTCGTACTCTTCCATAGATACATGGGTGGGAGCAGGAGGTCCTTCTCGCATCGATGGTTCTGAGGGAAATGGCAGCAACCTTTCGGCAACTCGGGCTAGCAACCACTGGTTGTATGGCTCTTTCGCCACACAATTCTTTGCCTTCAACTCTTTCTTCCCCTTCGTGTGAATCTTGCCCCATGCTTTAGCAATCTTCCTGGAAAACGCAGGATCTTCTATTGTGGCAAGTAAAAAGAAGCTTTGAACTTTCTCTGCTTTGGGCTCATCTTCCATAGCATAGCCCAATTGGCGCAATGCCATGACTGGGTTGTAGTTGATGCAACCAGCCCTACTGATTAGAGGTACATTACCGAATTCCCCATAACTAAAGATAATCTCCACATCGTAGTACTCCTGAGAGTACCAAGCAATATCATTGGCCTCTAGAGACATAATGCGTTGAGACCACTTCAGCTTTTTCTTGTTTTCTACGAACGGTCCCTTCTTCAGTAGATGAGAGGCATACCATTTGAATAGTAGATGAGAACAGCATTGGACCATTCCTGACTTCTTTTCACTTCTCCAATGAATAGAATGGTAAACATCAGCGAGGAGGGTAGGAATGGGATTCTTTTGCATGAAGAGAATGATAGCAGCGATGTCTATGAAATTGTCTACATTTGGAAAGAGGACAATCCCATAAATCATTAGAGCAACGACAATACCAAACCTTTCCCAATCTCCCACAGTCTTGTACTGATAAGCTTTATCTAGTAGAAATTTCAAAGGAAAGCCTTGAACCCCTCCCTTATTGGCTAGCCCCTCTTTGACCATCTCTTTGGTCATACGTAGAGTAAGAGCAATGGCAGGAGGTTTTGGTTCTTCTTCCAAGCCAGTGTATATAGGTTGATCCTTAATCTTAATATTTAAAATGTGAGAATATTCCTCAAGAGTAGGGGCCAACTGATAGTTTTGAAAAGTGAAACATCTGAGAGGTGCATCATAGAACTGAGCCATAGCGAACAAAGCCCAAGTATCGACCCTAGAATGGAGGAGATCAAGCAATTTCCCATACTTCCCCTGAAAGTTGATCTTGATAGCCTTTGGTACGTCAATCAGAATGTCTTGAATTAGTTCCAACTTTGGTTCTCTAAACTTGATGGAATTTGTGCTTCTCTTTCTTTGGTCAGTCATTGTGTTCACCAATACCTGAGATAATCACAGTCTCTTAAGTCCCTTGATATGCAAAAAATGATATGTAATGCAATGTTTTATGAATGCACATGATAAAGAACACAAAGCGAGATCAAAATCACTGGCCCTGCAAAACAACATAAAAGGTATCTCTCCCATTGGGTGGGTAATCTATTGGTTTAGAGAGGATATCCCAAAGGTTTTTAAACAAAGTCCCATGCACTAATCCTCAAAAGTTTTCCATCATAACGACTACTCGTAAGACGGTAATCCTTTCAAAGGATGAACGCAGAGTTATGTCTTAGCAACCTTTAGAATAAGGTGCTACAAAGGTCCTCAGAGTCACGGACTCCTACGTTGGAAATAAAAACGCCATTACGACTACACGTAAGACATGATCATTGCAACGGGGTCTCATCTGAGCGGTGAAATTCAATCCAACTCAACGAGTCCTAAGTCTCGCAAATCAGAAATAAATCCACCTCCTAACTTAGTATATACTCGAAAGCTCGGGTAAGAAGCTTTATCCTCACAAACCAATCCCAAATAAGCCCAACAGGTTAGCAAGAACACAACACAGATAACAAAAAGCAAATAAATCATATATGCGACAAACAAACTAGGTCTGGCTCGCTAGGTCTTCCCCAGCAGAGTCGCCAGCTGTCGCTACTCGAAAAATGCATTGCGCAACGACGGGGAGGCGAAAAGGGAAGGACAGAAGAGTCGCCACCGAAATTTATTTATCCCATGAGGGGAAAGGAAAATATCGAGAAAACCTTAAGAAGAAATGGATAAGATGGTCTCGCAACCAAGAATGAGTTCGGAAGCCGGCTATGCGAGGGGAAGGTATTATCACCCCTCGCATCCATCGTACTCGATGGGAACCATTTGTTTGTCGATGTGTGAATTTATTTGCTTAAAAGAGTGTTCTTAGGGATAGGGAGAAAAGGGTTAGAAATAGGAAAAAAGAGGTTAGGAGGAATGAGAGAACGGGGAAGTAAAGAGAAAGAACAGACTCAGTAGGACTTCGCGGTCCTAGGCCTACGTATTCTCAAAAGGTATGAGAAAGTCAGAGTCGACGTAGTTCGTGGAACTACAGATATAGGGGGGAATGTGCTCGGCAAGGATTGTGGCCCTTGTGCCTACGTATCTTTACTCAAAAGAAGTAAAGAATCAGAGCAGTCGTAGTTCGGCCTACGGTTTGTTGATGTTTTGTGGATGATGCTATCGTGCGCATTCTAGCAGTTTAGGTGTTTTGCTGCTCGCATGTGAGGAGACTTATGCGTTACCTGTTTGCGGTAGAACGGACGTAACATATCCTTTTTGAAAGATATTAGGTTTTCGCCAGGCGAGGCAAGATGTCACATTTGATTTGTGGATTTATTTTCAGGGGGGCGAGATAAGTCCTCGGATAGTAACCCCTACGGGTAGTACCCAATTCTTTATCTCAAGGTTTTTGTTATGAAAATGGTGTGGCGAACGTAGCATCCTCGTATTGAAAGACGAGTATCGAGACCACCCCCACTACAGTGAGCATCCCAACACCGAAGAGGAAGAAGACTACACTTAATCCTCTCTCTTTAATTCAACGCAAAGAGAACTTCGTTCTCTTATTAAAGATGTTTTTGGTTTTGAATGGTAAGTACTTTGCGACAGAGAACCCTACGGTGAATGTCAGCACTCGAGATAGGAGAAGGCATACGCCTAACCACTCCACGACCATTCAAGTTTTTGTTATGAAAAGGATTTGAAAATGCACTCGGTGCGGGACCGAGGTTTTAGGTGAGAAAGGTTTCGGAAAGGAGTTGTGGAAAGGAATAGGTGGAAGGAATAGGTGGAAGGAGTCGCGTCTTCGTATTGAAAGACGAGTGTCTAAACCACCCACACTACAGTGAGCATCTCGACACTCGGAAAAGAAGAAGTCTACACTTAATCCTTTCTCTTTAATCCAATACAAAGAGAGGTTGATTCTTATTGCATGAGATTTGAAAATGGACTCGGTACAAGACCGAGGTTTTTTAGGAGAAAAGGGGGTGGAGGCGTCTTTGCATTGAAAGACGAGTGTCTAAACCACCCACACTACAGTGAGCATCTCGACACTCGGAGAGGAAAAGGTCTACACCCAATCCTCTCTTTTTAATTCAACACAAAGATAATTTTATTTTGAAGATGGTTTGACAATGTTTTTGAATCGAGTTGGGACAAGAAATGAAGAGAGAAAAGAGGTGGTCTCAGATCCAACATTACTCATCAATAATTTGACTGGTAATGAATTACAGAGGTCTCGTCATCGATCCTAAAGGAATAGAAAAGCCTAATAACAAATGAGCAATAAGATCCAACTTTAAAAATGAAATAAACTTCTAAAACTCTATAAAAAGGAAAAGTTGATAAAAACTGCTAAATAAAATATATTTAAATAGACTCTAAATATCTAGAACTATAATAATATTACATAAAATAATAATATACGTAATTTATTTATAAAATAGATATTAATATATTAACAAAAATAATAAAAAATAGACATTATAAAATAGGGAATAAAAACAGGAAAAAGTTTGCTAATGAAACAAGGGGTGAGTGTAGTAAAACCAACGAACACGGGCTGTAAAGCCCAGAACACAAGCACAAAAATAAAAAAAAGAAAATCAAAATCAAAATAACAAGACGCAAACGTCTTCTCCACACGCTCAAACCAATCTCGCTGCTCTCATTCTTACTATTCATGGCTCACACCAACTCAAATCGTCATTCTCTCTCTCAACTTTTGTTCTATTTCAAATCCAAATTCATCATCTTTATCTCTCTATTTTAGTTCTTCTGTTTTTGATTTGTGGGTAGATTTAGGATGTCGAAGGGAATCAAGAAGGTTTGAGATTGAAAAGGTGTATACGGTTATGTTGAAGATGAGTTTCAGAGATGAAGGTTCTAGAATGCGGTTCGTTTTGGGGTTTTCGGAAACGGAAAGGAAGGGTTCACGGCGGCGTTGGAATCGTAAGGGATTGGAATTTCGCGTGGGTTTGGACGGCGGAATCTGGGTAATGATAATTTCGAAGATGCTGTGATGGTGAGTGATACGAGTTTGTGTGGGTTTATGTGAGGCCGGAGAAGGTTAAGGAAGAAGTTCGTGTGATATTTTGTGATGGTAGGTGAAGATCGAAAAAGTGAGGGAGGTCGGAGATTAAAGTTAGGTTTACCGGAGTTGGTTTTTGATCTAGATTGTTATTGGGTATTAATGATTTTCTGAGTTGTGTTGAAGAAGATTCGTTCGGTTTTAGAGGAGTTTTGGGGTGTTTTTGGGATTTGAAGGGTATTGATGGAACGGGTTAAAGATGAAGTCGTGAACTGGGTTCGCAAAGTTATTTTGAAACGGGTTTTCTGTGAAGGTGTTTTATGGAGGGGGTTGTTTCTGAAGACGTTGGTGATGGATTTGAGCAGTGAGATCTGAGGGTTAGGGAGGAAATCTGAAAGTGTTGAAGGAGAAGATTGAAGGGGATGATTTCGTTTGTTGCTGTTTGGAGACTACAGAAAAAGTTAAGGATGGGAGTGATTCGGAGTTGTGTTGCAAATTTTAATGATTAAGATGTGAACATTGTTGCTGTGTATGTGGTCACATGAAGGTTTATGTTCAAGGTTTTTGTGTTAAGATAATCTCCTAACGAAGGTTTGGCTCTCTGAAGAGCCTCTTTCTGTTCTTCTTCTCCCTCGCAAACTCACCGCCAGGAAACAAATCAACAACAGCTTAAGATTATGAATACAGAAAAAACAATAGAATACTTACAGAGTTGGAGCAAATCCGACAAGTTTCCACGTTAGCAACAAGGAGTTTGGGTGATGGAGATTTGAGCCTGCGATGCAAAGCTTTTTGTTGGACCGGTACCACCAGATTGCCAATACCGAAAACAGATAAGTTGAATCTTCAATCTTTTGTCTTCAGCTTTGTGTGTGTTGGTATTATGATGGTTGAATATTGTGGCTTGTTGATGGCAGTTGAATGGGGAAGAAGGCTCCAGGCAAATGAAAGCTACAACTTCAAGGACAATGGAGAAGGTGGAGAGAGGTTTGAGGCTTGAAGTTTGAGGTTTTTTGATGAAGTTTTATTCATGGAGTTTTGGTGTTCAGTAGATGGAAGTGGAAGTTCAATGGTAAAGATGAAAGTTGGAGCGGTTAATGAAGATTTGGTTGTGTTGTGAGAAGAAGAAGTTTGTGAAGGAGGAAGAAGTTTTTTTGCCCACGTGACCAAAAGAGAATGGTATTATAAAGAAGGTAATATTATGTGTATGTGTTATGGAAGAAAAACCGGTGAGTGTCTAGCTTGTGGTTTTTTTTCTGAAAGAAAAGTTGCAACCTGTTTACTATATGGTAAGAGATGTTTGACTATGGATTCAAGTGTGAAGGTCATGGTACGGTTTGTGAAGAGTATGTTTGTTGGTCTGGTGTGGGGGAATTAAAGCATAGCAGAGTGTGTGTTTGTTGCTTTCTGCTGTATTTTGTTGCAGGTTTCATTATGGTGTGTTTTTTTGATCCATTGCTTTCATGTTGCAGGATTTGGCTTGGTGTTGTTGGTCGATGCAGGTTGTGCAGAGCCTGTTGCTTTGTGATGTAGCATGATTTTGGGGTGGCAGCAGGATTGTACCAGTTCTGCAGGATTTGTCTTATTGCTGATTTTGTTCTATATCACTTTGGAGTGTGGCAGTAGGTTTTAGGTGTAGCAGGGAGCAGAGTTGTAATATCATACGGTTTTCTCCTCTTTGTGGCTGGATTTGTATCCTTTGGAAAGTGAGTGCAAAAACCATTTTGATGATCTTGTCTTATGCAGGTACTGCTGATGATCAAGTGGCCTTGGCTTTATGGATGTTCATCACAATTTGTTGTGCGACGTGCTGCGAGACGTGGTTTTTTGGAGCTGCTACAGATTAAAGCTGCTGCAGTTTTGGAGATGGGTCGTACGCGGTACGCAGGCCTGCTGAAGGTTTAGGAAAAAGTTTATTTGTTATAACTGTGATGTTGTCTTTATCTTTCTTCTTCTTTTTTTCTTTGTAGATTTATACAACTTGATGTTGTCTTCAATGCAGGTGAAGATCAGCCTCATGCCTCAATTAATTTGCGGTTGCCGCGTGACATTTCCTTACAGTTCATTTCGCACAAACCTTATGAATGGCAGCAAGTTAGTGCGCCGAGTCTTGTACGAGTTTGTCCCTTTGTTCTGGAAATTGGATACCGCAAACACACATGAAATCACTTTACCGACCTCCTCTCAAGACATGCCGCCGACTCTACACATGGTATCCAAACGAATTGTGTTGCTGAAATAACCACAACCCGATCGAATATCTGCACGAAGTATTTAGGCATATAATTGGTATGTTCACAATAATTCCCTCACTTCCTGTTACTCTTTGAAGTCGAATACGTGATCAATCAAATTAAGGAAATTATGGAACCTTCGCCGTCTCCCTATGCAGGTATACTAAATCGTGAGATCAAGTTCTTAATATGCATTCTTATGCGTCTGTTGTTGGTACAGGTGAGAACTGGAGGTGTCGGGAATAACATAACTCGCGACTGATCGAGCCGCAACTTTGAACAATGTCCTTTATCAATTCAAGCAGATGGAGCCTATTTCTATTTTGTTATTCTTCATGTAATGCCTCTCTCCATTTAACATTCTCATAACCTTGAACTCATTACATAGTGTGTTTGAATGACATGGGATGGAACTCCGACCCAATATGTGCAGGTGGAGGCGGACGATAAAGTCCAAGGTGATATGCTGCTTTTGATGGGAAAGGTTACAAGGAACAATGAGCTGCTGGCTGGATATAATTTTCGTACAGCAGAACCTTCACTTCTTCACTCGGTGGTCCTAATCGCATATGTGTGATTCTCTTTCGTCTAATGCGATATTTTCAACACCACCAGGACTTCCCATATGCACTAGCAGGAACATACCCGATCAGTGGGGATAATGAAAAAAAGTTAGGCCCAAAGCCAATCTTTGGAAAACTTGGAAGCAAACTCAAGGCCTTAGCAAGAAATCAAACATTGCACTAAATCTCTAAATTTGTACCTCACATATTAGGTATTTATGATCCGAGTGCTTCAATTTGAGTCAATGGTTGTAATCTTTTAGCTTGTACTAATGCCATCCAAGTTGCACGTCGCAGTGAACTTTTGGTTTTGTAAAATGGCTATTGAGTCCAACTATGTGTTACTTTAACCATGACTTATATTGGCTTATCAGTTGTGAGTTTTCTTCTATGATTTGGCCACGAAAAATTTACTCACCAGCTCCATTATCTTTAAATTCTTGAAACACATGCATTATGAACCCCTTAGATTACACACCGTCTTGCTTTAATGATAAAATTTGAATGGTCATCCTAAAATGTGAATCCATCGAGACTTGAAATCATCCTGCAGCATGGCCTTGAAGATATGGTTAAAAACAAATACCAAAATAAGTGTGTCCAAAGCTTTAGCCCCTTTAACCACGTGGTATTCGTACTTATTTGAAACATGACTTGTAATTATCTTGAAATATGACTTAACAAGAACTTAAAACCAATTACTCCCATCTTAATTTTCTTAATTTGCCATGAAAATGAGAATGTATATTTTCTTTGTTTCCACAAAAATTCCACATAGCTGACCAGGGATCAAGATCATAATGGGCATACACAAGAACTTCCATGTGGTCTCATCAATTCATTTTAAGATATAAACACCCTCATTGGCAAAACTGCTTTTGGAAACACGTCAAAAAACCATGATCTTACAAATAAACTAATCACCTCTTGAATTATGCCAGGAGTTCTTTTGAAGCTTCACTTGCATATGTTTTAACCAGGGAAACATAAAACAAGAACTTTACTACACAAAATCCCTAAAATAGGAATGATCTGACCCCAGATAATCTTCAACCACGAAACATCTTCACTTATGACCTCCCTGATAAAACCCAACATGAAACTTGAATCGATTCATTTCAACCTTATAATAGAAATAACATATGATAGATAATGGGTGAGTATATAAACAGGTAGGACGAATTCGGGGTATGACAGGAAACTAGCAAAGGTAAACACCCATATATTGCTGCCATTATAGGACAGATACCTCAGAGTAATCTCCCCTCCAAAGGTACGATGAAAAAGAAGATTGCGAAGATTATGGCTGTCTACCATAAGTAAGGAAAGTGTATGTAAAAATTATGGATCGACCTATACTAGGATTTTGAGATTTAGAAAAAGTCTGAGGTATTTCGAGCGAGATTTTCTCCCTCGTGATCATCGCCACAATTTGGAAGTTTGATGTATCTCGAATCCTCATTGATGGTGCTAAATCTTGCACATCATGTACTCAGATCTATTTAAGAAGATAAACCTAGACTGAAGCAAGTTATTGGCGTACGAAGGCTCAGACCTCCAAGCATTCAATTGAACCATAACTAACCCTTGGAGATATGTGGAGCTAATAGTTTCCATTGGATATGGGGAACACATTCGAGTAGTAAGTTACCAATTTCTTTTTGTTCCTTGTAGGAGTGTGTACAATTGCATATTGGGGCGACCATTTGTGGTCACGATAGACGTCGTTGCCTCACTTGTCTATCTTAAATTGAAATAACACAACTTATAAGGAGATTCAACCACCATTAATGCTGATTTGGAGGGACAAAAAAGGATCGATCACGATCTCCAAAAAGACCAGGGAGAAGGCATATCCATGGAGCTCAACATCACTTCCCTCAT
This sequence comes from Lathyrus sativus, assembly GCA_963859935.3. Taxonomy (NCBI): domain Eukaryota; kingdom Viridiplantae; phylum Streptophyta; class Magnoliopsida; order Fabales; family Fabaceae; genus Lathyrus; species Lathyrus sativus. The sequence continues at coordinate 112,013,756 of OZ012735.1, forward strand.
CAGACCACTCAACATGATGGGATCAACCCTCCAAGAAGTGGCTAAAGAGGCCATAAGGAGCAGATAAATAAACGATGGTCAACCCACCTGGTTATGCTTTTTGTTCTCCAATGATACCAAATGTCATGCTTAATTAATTTACCATTTATACGTGATATTTTCTAAAACACTATTTTCTATGTAAAGTGTGTGTAGCAGCAGGACATCTAGGGTACAACCAAAGACATTGATGCCCGTCACATATAAAATCAAGGGTGTTATCAAAGAAGCCTTATACGTCTAGTTAAAGCAATCAACCCCCACATAAAGTAAGGGGTGTTGTTGGAGATGTTTTGTACGTCTAACTATAGCAATAAATCCCTTCCACAAAGTCAGGGGTGTTATCAGATACGCTTTACACACTCAGCTAAAACATTTGATCCCCCACATAAAGTCATAGGTGTTGTCAGAGATACTTCATATATCTGGATAAAACAATCAATCCCCCACAAGCAATAGTTTTTCACCCTCATCTAGCACCTAGGCACTCCAGATGCCATGGAGGGTATGCCACACATCTACCTCTTGACCAGGTTTTCATCTGGTAGGGGGAAGGAGAACCAACCCTTGGGTGTGAATAACCCTAATGGTGTCCAATAAACATTGAGGGAAGACCTCGTAAGTTAAAAGAAGATCCAAAGATTTGCACTTAGGGTCACACTGATACCTCAAAATAGGTATCAAAACATATTAAGTTTATTTTCCTTTTATTGTCGCAACGATGCCTGATTAAGCGAGAGGAAAGACCTCGCAACTTCATAAGTTCCAAAGCTTCATATCCGGAATAATGTTAAAGCGGTAAAATGATGTTGTTCTATCAACCCCAAGGGATGACCTCATAAATTCACAAAATCTGAAGCCATGTGCTTGGGACCGTACAAAACACCCTAAACAGATAACAAAAGCATTCCATCCAGTAAAGATATATTTTCTAAATACTCTTCCATTGTGAAGTACCATCATATAAGTGAAACAAAAAAATTGATAAGCCGCCAGACAAAACTCTCTCTAGGTCTACTTTCTTAAAAGAACGATATTCCCGCCCACAACGACTTGATCTGGCCGAATTTGTTCCATGGAAAGTGATAACGGGTGGTGAAAATATTTTACTAGATCAAAGGAATTTTCAAATGATTGCGGAACTGCCTCGAGGGTGGAACTCATACAGTCATCCAGTTGTCGAGCTAATGAAGCATTATGGGAACTTAAGAACTCTATTTCCTTATGAGTAGTCCTCTGACTATTTTGAACAATGGCTAAATATTGATCCTTCATCTCCACAGTTCTCACCAACTAAGCCACCTGGTTGGAAAAAGAGCCAGTGAGCTTCAAGGGAAGCAAATCATATGTCACTCCATAGAGAGAGGTAGACGCTTCCTTTGCCTCGTGCAAGTACATATCCCAATAAAATTCTAAGTTATGGATGTTATCCTCCATCCGTTGATTTTAAATATGAAACTAGTCAGATTGAAAAGCATCCAAATGGCTGGATGAACCTAAGGCTAGAACAACTGATACACGACGAGCATACCCGACTAGTTTACCCATTAATTCCTCCATAATGGGCTTTAAGAGGCAAGCCAAGTAAGTGTGGTCCTCGTCCAGAAGAGGGAGTTGACAATCTTCAACAAAATGAGAGATAGATCCCATGAATAAGGGGTAAGCAGTCCGACTCGGGAAATTCGGTAAAGCTAGCGAGTTTTCTACGACAACATAATTTTGGCTGACCATGCCCCTCATCTTAGAAGAAGGAACTACTATTTGTTACCCATACACTCTGCACAGAAACATGTAAAGAATACACTTCATAGGCATTTAGAGGGAAAATATCATAAAATTCGAGAAGGCTAAAAATTACCAAAAATGATCTTTCTCTCTTCTTGAGAGCGGGTTTTCACTAGTAGCGGGATGTCACCGATGAAGGTGAGAAAAATAAACAAGAAGTGGGGGTTGAATTGTGTATGCCAAAAATTTATTTCACTTCTGATGAGAGAAACTCAAAATCTCAACCACATTCAGAGTCTGATATCAGAACAAGTAACAACAGCGAAAATAAAGTGATTAGAAGAAAAGCAAGTAACACACAAAGATTATCCTGGTTTCTCTCCTCAACTGAGAGTAATCCAGTCCTATTGCCTCAATAAGAGCTTTTCACTATAACCAAACAGATTACAAATTGCTCAAGCACACTTCCAGGAGACTTCAATGCTCAATCAACCTATAAAGACCTAATACATGGAAGCAAGCTTGGTTCTTTGAAAACCAGATATAATAAAATCTTGAAGAGCTAATTCATTTTTATCCAGAGGTTTGTCAGACATGTCTTATGTTAAAGCAATTTGATCTTTCTCGAGTTTTTCAATTTTTTCTTTAGAAAGTTTTAGCTCATCTTTTAAAAATCATATTGCCTTGTTAGCATTTTCACATGACTGGCTTTCTGCTTGCATCTTTCCAAAAAATCATGACAAATAATACTCAAATAAGATGTAAAGAGTTTGGAAAGTACCTATTATGTGTCTTCTGACTCAGAGTCAGAACCAGCTTTAGATTCTAAATCTGAAAAAGTTTGAGGCCATCAAAGAAATATTGGCTTCTTCATCTTCTCCTTCATTGTCAAGTTCTTCCCATGTTGCCATGAGACTTTTTTTGAACTTGCCTTTGAAGTTGTTCTTCTAGAAGTTTTCCTTTATGCTTTTGTCTTTAAAGAGATCAGGACATTCAACATTGAAGTGACTAGGTTTCTTGCAGTTGTAACAACCATCCTAATCTTTACTCCCAAAACTTGACCCTTTGAGACCATCTCTTTTACCAGAGAAATTGTTCTTCTTTCTGGCCAAGTGTTGAAATCTTTTGATGATGAAGGATAACTTATCATCATAAGATTCTTCATTAGAAGCTTCATCATGAGTGGCTTCATTGAGCTTTTTTTGGTTTGAGAGGATTTCTCATACCTTTCAACAGAATTCAAAGCCAAGGTTTTAACTTGTTTTTCAGGCTCATCTCCATTTAACTGCATTTCATGACTTTGGAGATTGTTAACGAGACTCTCAGGACTTAGAGTGTTTAAGTCTTTAGCTTCTTGAATAGTAATTACTCTGGGTCTGTATCTAGTAGGAGGACTCCTAAGAATCTTCTTGACATGATCCGAAGTAGTATAGCTTATGTTCAAGACCTGAAGTCCAGACACAAGAACTTGAAATCTTGAGAACATGGATTCAATGTTCTCATTCTCTTTCATTATGAACAACTCATATTTCTCAATCAGAAGATTAACTTTGGCTTCTTGCACTTGTTGATTACCTTCATAGGTAGCACACAAAGACTTAAAGATAGTCTTAGCCGTAGACTTATCAATAATATTTATATACTCATAATGAGGTAAGGCATCAACAAGAACTCCCATCACTCTATGATGTTTTCTATAGATCTTTTTTTGATCAGGAGTGAGAGATTTCCTATCAGCAACCATTCTAACACCATTGATCTGAAAGTCAATGCCATCTTCTAGAATGTCCCACAAATCATCATCCAAACCAATGATATGGGTGTACATCTTGCTCTTCCACCATTCAAATTCAGTGGAGTCACTACTAAATGTTGGTCATCTAGAAGTATAATTATTTTAACCAGATGTACTTTGATTATGGTTGTTACTTTCACGAGGAGAATCTTCCTTATGACTAGTTACTGAAGAACTACCATCCATGAGGAGAGCAATATTTTTCTCAAGAACTTCTCTGCACCACTGTTAAGTGTTAATGTACAAACTGTGCTCTGATGCTAGCTAGAGGTGAGGAAAATACACAAGAAGAGGGGGAGTTGAATTGTGTATGCCAAAAGTTTGTTTTGCTTATGATGAGAGAACTTTAAAATTTGAGCCATGTTCAGAGTCTGATATCAGAACAAGTAACAACACTGGAAATAAAGTGATCAAAAGTGAAAGCAAGAAACACACAAAGATTATCCTGGTTCCTCTCCTCAATTGAGAGTAATTCAGTCCCCTTGCCTCAACAAGAACTTTTCACTATAACCAAACATATTACAAATTGCTCAAGCACACTCGCAAGAGACTTCAATGCTCAATCAAGTTAGAAAGAGACTTCTGCTTAATCAACCTTGCAAGATACTTCTGCTTAATCAACCTAGAAAGAGCCTTCACTGCTCAAGTACATAGAAAAGAGACTTCATTGCTCAAGCACGCAAACAAGAGACTTTTTCTACTTTAAACAAATAGTTTGGTAGGAAAGGTAACTACTATACTTCGATACACAATCAGAAGTATAACAGTTGTGCAAAGATCACAAAGGTTCTCAACCTCATAAGATTTCTAAGATATACTAGGATAAGAAATCTTAAGATCTTATGCAATAACAATTACAAAAATAACAACTCAGAGTTATGCCAAAGATCTTATAATGCATTGTGTTGTTGTCTCATTCCTTTAAATCTTTAGCTTCCTTTATAGAGGTAGAGAAGGATTCGTTAGAGGGTTTGAACATAAAAGTAAACTTTATGAAGAAGTATGCCAAGAGAGATGTTGGAGAATATATCTGGTTAGAAGCATTGTCCACTGAATAGTGGCATTGCTCACAACACCTTTAGAAGTACTAGGTATATACAAAAAAAGTAGAATAAATTGAAGAGGTCACATCACCATTCCTTGAGTCTTTCAAAAATGAAACCCTAGTTGACTCTTCCTAGAAATCTGGCGCATGACAAGACTGGTCTGCTTTTGGCTTATGGTATGGATTAAAGGCTCCTTTTGCTTTTAGAGTCTGATCTATCACCAAAGGCAGGAACAATATACCAAAGTCTGAACCTTCAAATGCTGATGAACACATTTAGAGTTACCAGATTCTAATAATCCAGAATCTGAGTAACATTGCTTCTTCACTTATACTTTTAACATGATTAATTCATAATGAATTCTATGCTTGTGATTCTGCATACTTGAATATATGTTAGTATACCCATTTGTTCTCTAAATACTTTGTTATCATCAAAATTCAAGGGATATGAATAATCTTGTTCCAACAACCAAGACGCTTTAAATGCTCCGTGTCCGCTTCCGTCACCAGGGTTGATCCCCCTATATATCACATTATATTGATCAACTTTACTAACTGACCTTTTTTATAATGAGCTTATTTCGAAAGGTCATTCTCATCGTACAAAAAAAGATACTTCCTAGCAAAAGGTGACCATCAGTGTGGGAAATAGGCTTGTATATAGGCCATCCACTCTAGTGTTGATATCAAATGGTTTTTTATGGCTAAGTTTTGTATGTGCAAGTATACATAGTCAAATTAGACAAGTGATAAGAAAAAGTATCGACCCCACAAAGATTGTATTAAACATAATGATTTTCATACAAGAAGTTGTAAAGCAAACATGAGAAAAGGTAATAAAATAATGTATATGTCATGTGGTTAAGAAAGTGGAAAAACATAGAACATATTTAAGGGTTACTATAGAGAGAAAGAATATGTTGGACAACGTTCCATTTAATGAATTCATATAATGTATGAGCATGATATGATCTTTCATGACAAATGAGGTTAAAACACGATCTTATGGTGTATCTCTACAACATCAGTAACATATGTAGTAAAGTAAGGGGACAAATATCTAAGCCTTAATTTTAACTTTAAGGCATCTTGTGTTTCATTCTGAATGTCCTCCATGATTGTAGCTCTTTATGTCCTAAGTAGCTAATTAGCAAATATCTCTATCATACTATTTTCAACCATATTTACTTATGAGTTCCACTTGTCAAAGGATCTCTCAATATTAACAAGTTGTTATCTACTCCCAAGATTTCCAGATAAAGGAATAAATATATGGAATAAATTCACATGAAAAAAATATATTAAGCCTACTCATTCATGACATTCAAAAGTCTATTAATTCATTAAATGTTACATTATCCAACTAATAAAGTTTAGCTCATAATGAGAAAAATAAGCACAATATAGAAAGATCTTAAGTTACACATTCCTAAATAAGAAGATAAAAAGATAAACCTAGGGATTCCACTTCAATCACTTGCAATTTGTTAATTGACAAGCGACGTCTTCCGCCATGCCTCCCACTATTGTTTCCTTCATTCCGACGAGACCAACATCATGACAAAACTCTTCGTCTTCTTTTATTTCACTTCTGCATAATTCTTTCCAAGTTTCAAAACCCCTTTATTCGATGCATTGCAACTCTATTTATAGAGGTTTTTCAGCTGCATAATGTCTCTCTATTTGATTCTTAAGCCTTTACAATGAGACATTTACTTAAGCCCAAAGAATAAAACATATTCATTTGTTTTATACTATATAGTACACTGCACATGGGAGACAACATGACACCATGGCAGCACTGCAGTAGCAGCAACAACAGTACAATGGCAACAAACCTTGACAACTTTTTAGAGTTTTGTCTTGTAGTGTTTCGTCCTTATCCATTCATTTTCTCTAACAAATACCTATTTTCCTTTCAAATCTCTGTTACGTCAGCATTTAACCTGAAGTTGAGAGCTCATACTAGAATCTTCTGGATCAAGGCCTGCTGAGTGTTGTTTAAGGATTCCTGGCGTGACATAAGTCATCACCCGAGCCAATTCTACACAAACACAAAACACATAAAATTAACAAAAGAGAGAACCTAGTACTCTTTATCTTATATTAACTAAAGTAACATAAAACATAAATAAATGACATTACTCAAGATATAAATTACCCTAAATTTCAAGTATAAAAGGATTGAATATCTCACATAAAATGAGTTATCATTTTTCCATTCACGTCCTTAAACTAGTATCGGTAAAATCTCATATATGCCTAACATGAGGGGTGGAGGTTCGAGGGAGCCACGACCAGATGGTTCAACACTTCTACTTCAAAAGCATTCAAAAGAAGACGAAGGCCCATGGTGGAGAAATCACATTCATAAAAAGGGGATGACACAGACACCATACTTGTCGCATACCCTTTTGTCATTAGAAGAGATTCTTATTCCCCAATCAGAAGACAACCCTCCTTTTGAAGAAACATCATTAACGCCTTCTAGTTGGGCAAAAACAGAAGCAGTGGAAAAATAAACAAGGTCCATCCAAGAAGATGGAGTATCCTTTTGAGAGTTTCTGTTACTTTTCTGTGATTTCTTATTTATAATGCACTGAATTTGCAATTATAGGGAGTGAAAAATGGAAAAAGAGCCAATGAAACTGTCAAACTAGAAAAGAAGAATCCAAAAAAGAAGAAAGACACTTATCCCTTAGAAAAACAACAACGCCTTAGAAGAAAAAAGACTTCAGCAAACACATCTAAGCCTCTCACACGTAACACTCAAGAGTTTAAGTTCCCAATAACCCATCATGATGATACCTACGAAAAGACGTTAGAAGTATGATGCATTAAATACATGGTTCCTAAAAAAAGTGAAGTGATCCTCATTTGACTACCTCAAATAATTATGACATTATCGTCATTCAAAGTCATAACAACAAGCCCCTGCCTACTCAGGCTTGGGCCGACCAAGAAGACCTTGGACGAACTAATACTACAGTGTCATCTCGGCCAACATTCTACTAGATGTTCTATATCTTTAAAGAACTTTTTAGATCTTCGAAGAATCTTACTCTCAAGGCTCCGAGAGATCTCAATTGTAAAACACACCCAACGGTCACCCACAAAGAGCGCCACACAAAATAGCTAGTTTATTATTTTTTTTTCTCATTGTAAATATAGAGTATGTGCCAAATCGAGGTAACGGATTTCAAATACAATTTTCATTTTGCTTTTCTCATTCACATAAATGCTAATCTTGCAGGTACCCCAACTCCACCGCGTTGGAGACTGCAATCCACTGTCACCTTTGATTAAACTTCTCATATGTGGTTCCACGAACACAATCCAACACCATTTCCAAATGCGCCAAATGATCCTTAAAAGAAGAGTTATAAATCAATATATCATCAAAGAAAATGATGACAATTTTTTTTGGATAAATTGGGAAATGAAATGATTCATAGTATTTTGAAATGTGTATGAAGTGTTTTTCAAAACAAACATCATAATGAGAAATTCAAAATGGTTGTCATGGGTGTCTCGGGGATAAACCCTTATTTGATGATAATCAATCCAAAGTTCCAGTTTACTAAATATTGAGGCATCACTAAGCTCATTTAGAAGTTCATCGATGGTGGGAATGGGAAACTTATCCTTGAGAGTTGCTGCATTCAAAGCTCTATAATCAACACAATAACACTAAGTACTATCTTTCTTACATACCAACAATATCAGTGATGAAAACAGGTTTTGATTAGTAGCAATGATGTATTGATCAAGCATTTCACGAGTTAATTTTTCCATATCCTCTTTTTAAAATTAGGAATAACGATACAAACAAACGTTAACAAGATCAGTTCCTTCCACTAAGTGAATACAATGGTATTCATACTGGTGATGGGGAAAATCCATGGGAGCCATGCAAATGCTCCTCAAAACTTGAAGAACAACAATAATGGTAGAAGTTCCAATTAAGTTAGAGGTAAAGGTAAAAAATATTTGAAACGCAAGCACTGTGTGTTAGAATGTGGAACTGGAGTATGAAAACACAATGAGATACATGTAATAGGTTAACCATGCCCGCAATCTATAGGCCAAGTTGCATTATCATGGGACACTTTCCCTAAATATTGTAACAAAGGAAAACTGAGGACCACATTAGGTCCTTCAATTGCCAATATATAGAAATCCAGATAAAAAGTAATACTTAAAAGGATTAAAGGTATATATAATCAACAATATTGGCATAATAACGATGGTCTGCACTAGTAGCGACCTAAAACACACTCACAAGTTGTCATGCTGTCATGGATAACCCAAAACTCCCCATCATTGATAAGTTGATGAAATAATGAGTACTAACATTGTCAATGAGGATTTGAAAACTAAGCGCACTATACGTGCCAAAACCCCAAAGGAATAACCCAACCGTTAGTTGGGTAATGCGTGTAAACATGAAATGTCTTTAGACACATCCTTAGGTTGGGATTCGTTGGTGTCGCTCTCAGGGTTTCCCTCATCCTCACCAAGGAAAAGTGAAACTTTGTTGTGAAAACGATGTGAATGTCTCCATTTCCTATCATACTGAAAACACACAACTCGGAAATGTCACCTTTTAACATTTTCATCCATAACAAAACTTGAAAATGTCACCTTCAACATTTTCATACACCGTGGGGCCAAAATGATGTTGAACATCTAAAAACTCCGCCCATGGCATGGAGAGGTTATTGCGCATAGCCCTTTAAAACCATGCACCGACGCGACCATTCATGTGAAAACAACAATGTGTAGATGTGAGTTTACTAGTAATTTGTGAAAATTAAAAAAAAAATTCAACTCAATCTAAAATAACCATTATGTGGCATCAGAACCATTAAAAGAGTAGCATTCAACTTGAGAGAGCGAGTAAATGGGCCAAAATGCGGTGCAAGATGGCATAATAGGTGTTTTGTTACGTATGTTGACCACTTTTGGATCCACCTCATAGGTGTTAATGCAAAGTAGGTATGAATGGAAACATAATGCGATTCAAGTGAGGTTTGAAGGAGATTTCCAAACATGGTTGTCTGAACATCAAGTTTGAATTGAAGGGCATTAATAATATCAATAGTATTCATGATTGATGAAAGCAGCAATGATACACCTATCGAGCTTAGGTGATTGGATTAATACTCTTTGAGTGAATGTAAACTAAAAAAATGGATGATAGAAGAGAATACTCCAAAGAATGGATTGATAGAAGACAAATTTCATGAGAAAAGAGAATCTACTAAATATTCAACATAATAATAAAATTATAGGTAGGTTAAGTGAATTTAAAGAAATGGTTACACATAACCTTCTAATGAACTCGGTCACATACAACCAGGGAAAGAAAAAACAAATGCGGAGAAGGGAAAGAACACATAGGCTACTGCCGTTATCACTCTTCTAGAATCTCTATTTGCAAACAAAGTTCTTCATCCACTTTGATTAGACATAATTTTTCTTTAATTTTACCTTTTAAGCATCTAAAAATTCAAATATTAATTATGATAAAAGTATTTCTCATTTTTACTGTTTAATAAAATAAATTTCACAAAATTATTTATCAAAACATTGTTTGATTTTATCATTTCTAAAATGGTTTTTAAAAATTCGATCAAATAGATTTTCTCATTCCTAAAATAGTTGTCATTCAAAGAGGCCTTAAATGTTCCCTCCTCTCTTCTCTCTCTTCATCAGACACTTAAAGAAAATTGAATGACAACACTATCTACAAAATCTCTACAGTTTTGTTTGACATCATGATTTGAAACAGAGATACAAAACTTATAGGAACTTAGATTTTAACAGATCAGAATTCTTAAGTATTCACAAGTTTTAGGCATAGCAAAACAACTGCAAAGATCATCACCGGAAATGGGATGTCGGCAATCATGTTGTGGTGGCCACAACATCAGGCCAGCAGCGGGCAAGAAATGACACAAAAGAGATGGATTACAAATCTGTTTCAACATGAAAGAAAGAAATATATGGACACATGACAACTATAGATTTGATCTAATGGGCCAAAAATATTCAAAGAAAGTCTACACCAAAAATATTCAAAGGCAATCTACATTTCCTACCGGATGGTAGACAATCTGTGTCCATAGTCCATCAATGTCTGATAAGATGGCTTCAAGAGTGGAACAATCTTGAACTCTAACTTAAATCTTTGTATTGATCGGACTTAATATTCGTATGACAATAACTTTGTATGGTACAACTGTGTTTATTTGTCGCACATTTTATTTCTTATTGAAGGCCAGGTGGTTTTTGATACCTTCCTCTGATCTTCTAGGGCCTAAAACGCAAACATCCTGTGGGATACTCCATATGTTGGTCTCATGCAACATTTTGGGTCATTAATGTGGATGTTACATGTTACTAACTACTACATTATTCAAATATATAAATCAAGGTGGAACAATCTGAAGAGAGTTCTTGAGGACAAGATGTAGACCACACCGATTAAGGTATATCAGCCACGTTTCACTGCAATGTTAAGGATCACTACAATTTAAAACCATACAAACCATCTTCACATTCCTAGGTGAAAATCATGGAATTACCTAGTGTGTACTATTATATGGCTCTGCATTTTCAACTATTCTCTTCAAAGCATCCGCTCCCAAGTATTTGAGAACCTATAAACCACAATTGAATACACACACACACATACACACACACACACACACACAAGATGAACTTAACACTTTCAAAATAAAATATATAAGCATTATATATCATTAATTGCAAAAAATTCATGACTTATACCTCATTTGCATCTTTGAAGAAGGCGGATTCGTCTTTCTTTGGCCATCGTACTTGCCAACACCTGCCGTTAACAAAAAAACGGAAAAAAAATAAGTTCGTAAATATAAAATACAATACGTAACTTATATGTCAAGCAAAAGTAAAAGCATTTAATCCACATGTCTCTTCTGAAAACCAAAACAGAAAAGCAAAACATATCCTAAGATCTAATAAATTATTAAGAGTCATTATAATGTATGAAAACCAGATAATGCAAAAATAAAAAATAAATGACAGAACATATAACCTTTCTCGTCCGAGGCGCCGTGTCAGCTCTTCTGCTAAAGCTTGACCAGGTGGATCATTATCAGTTGCCAGAATAATGCGAACCGCCTAAAAGAGTAGTAGAGAGGAAACCAAATTACTACGATATCCCTTCTGCTCTAGAAAGATTTATTTGAAAGGGAAGTCGCCAAATCCATGTACCTTATCCAAGTACACTTTGCAGTTCCACAGGTATTGATATGCAATATCCTGATTTCATAAAGACAAACACAAATTAATAGATTAAAGCAATAAATCAATTATTTGAAACATGTACTTTAGATGAGTATGCAGAAAGACAAATAGATAACAATGATCAAGTAGTATTACTGATGTTTGCATCACAAAGGCATCACACTAAATAATAGCACAAACCTTTTCTATTGGTGGCAAAGCTTTTGAAGAAACCTTTCCAGGTGCACCGATGGGAACACTAACACAATTTAGATAGCCAGCCTCTTCAAGTGAAAGCTTATCAATTTCCCCCTCAACCTATTATCATTATCAGACTATTAAGAATATCTTCAATTATCTTTTTGAAGTTTTCATTTGGAGGTTTCCAACAAAATAATACACGGATGAGAAAAATAGATGAAAGGGAATTTACAATGATGATTTCAGTTGCGTGAGCAATGTCGTCAAGTCCATAAAGTACTTTCTTAGTGCCTTTTCTCTGGACATCAAGTTTAGCATTTGAATCAATATCAGTTTATTTAGCATCAATTGCATTTCATATGAAAATGTGTAGCTTAGAGTAAACCCTCTAATTGGTCCTCCAAATATTAGGGTGTAACCACATTGGTCCTCGTAAGATTTTCTTTTCCAATAACTCAACTTTAAAGTACAACTTCAACATGCCAACATGGTTCAAACTGGAAATGGTACCTGCCAAAACTTTTTCTCCATTGTTCTGTACTTACAACCAACAAGCAACCCATTTTGTTTATAGGTAAAAGCAATAACGTTCTGCATAAATTTTGCAACACAAACTGAAGTCAAGAACTAACTAATTAGGTTTCGAAGAATTAAACCTTCAACATAAAATATTAACGAAAAATACAAAATAAAAACTCAATTGTCATGATGAATAGCATCGGCGTACAAGATAAGACTAGAAATGTTATCATTGAAAAAAAAGTAAGGATAGCTTCCATTTAGAAATGGTTCATAACAACACATTATGGCATTATTTGATTCATGTCACTGACTTCATTTAGTGAGAAAAGAAATTAGTTTTTGTTGATGCACACCAATTAGCCAATCGGGGTCTATTTTTCTAGCAATTTGTTACGGAAAAAATATCCCTAAAATCAATATTGTTGTATATTAGAACACATAAGATTGATTTCCCTATTGCCATAAGTCTCCGCAAGATTTTAGCATGAGTAACAACGTGGATTAGCATTTTGTATTTTATAATGCATCATATGAAATCAAGTAAATATCAACCAGAGTACTCAGTCTGTATTCTCTTCTTCTCCTCCTCCTTCTATAACTTGTAGTTTCAAAAAGAACAAATTTTACAATCATAAAACAAGAAACTGGAGGTTTAACAACAGCTTGAAAATACCTTATCGTCCGACAATTGCCTTACAGCATTTCTGCTTAAGGTTTTCTCTGATATCAGTCTCTCCTTAAAGTAAGCAACAAGCTAAAATAGGGAAAATGAAAAATCATAAGCAAATAATCTGACTAGCACTCGAAAGTGGCAATGTATTGACAAGCAAATAGAGAATTGGCTCTGATAAGGCCATACACTTATATTCATTCAGAGAAATTGGCAATTATTCTGCCTTCTGAAACAGAATAAAGTAATTTGAATACCTTAGCACCAAGTGGTTCCAATCCCAAGCCCTTCTCATCCATTTGTCCAAAAGGCTTATTGTTCAATTCCTTGTCATCTGCAAAAACCTATAACCACATAATCACATATAAGTAATTCGCTACCTCATCAAAAGTTCTATGATTGAGAAGAGGCAAAAACTCATAAGACATGTTATTGTTTACCTGACCAGCCCAACCACATGCAGGTCTAAAACACCTCCACATTGCAAATTCACTACAAGCAAATGCAAGAACACATAAACCCCAATACAGTATACACATAAATAGAATAAACAGTCATTTTGTCCCTTAAATGTACGAGACAACATATTATAGTTCTTGAATGTATCAAACTTTAACACCATCCCTAACTATGTCTTTTAGTAATTTCATAGACCAAAATGACAATTGGAAGACACACTCGAAACCTCAAAGCAAATAGAAGATGCTTACCAATCAGAGATAATATGAAAAGATAAACTCCTCTCCATTAACTGTCCACCATTACACTAGCATATCAAAATCAAATAGAACTCAGAAACAAAACCAAACACGTTGAAAAATTGGATTCTAGTTTTGTGAAGCAAAAGAAAATTTGATACCTTTGGACAAAAAAGGTTATGGTACTTGCCAGGGAAACAAGAGTTATCTAAGGTAATACCAAGTGGTTCCATTTTCTGCTTCAATATTTTAACTTTAGGTTCATCAAAGTTACTATCTTCAAAAACATGCTTCACAGCATCTTCACAAACACAATTTAAACAATAATGTTAGAGAACCCTAAATAACAATACTAAAAGAAAATTCAAACCAATTACACTTGCAAAATTGGGGGAAATGTGGTTACCTTTGGTGGAATGTGGTAATGAATGGCAGCAAAACCTTTGGGGAGAGATTGATGCATAGGTTATGGAAATGGAGAAAAGTGATTTGGTGAGAGGACGAAATAGCCACTGGCTCTGAGAGAGTGACATGTTGAATTTGAAATTCCATATACCTCTTGCTATCTCTATATCGGTTTGGGCATCTGGCAGTTGGCAGCCAAAAGTTTTATTTTAAACAGTCATAAAAATGCTATTCTTACACACAAAATACACTACATCCAATTCACTTTTTTTATATTATTTTGACTTTGAAATGTATTTCTTTTTCAAAAATAATTTGATTAATGAAGTATTAAAATTTGGTTAATACAGTTCAAAGTTATATATATATATATATATATATATATATATATATATATATATATATATATATATATATATATATAATTTAGTCTCAGAACATGGTTAATAGTATGTATTTTATTGATAATAAAGTAGTGAAAGTGGTTAATAAATTATATATAAAAATAATTGATTAATGATGTAGATTGTTTTGGTTGATACAATTGTGAAGTTGGTTAATGACACAATTTTATATTTGTGTTATAAAATAAATTTTAAAAATAAATATTTTTTAAAAATAATAATAATATTTTAAAAAATATATTATTTTAATAAAAAACACTATTCACGTATAAATACAGTTATACGTAATTGGACCAAAAGCAAACTATCGACTAAGCCCAAATAAAAGTAACAACCTAAAGCCAAAGTAGATAACTACCTAACTAAAACAAGGAAATGTGGCTTATAATTCTAATATTGTCTTCAGGTTGCACTAGTATCTGAAAGATTAGGATCAATATTATTGGGGAGCTCACTCAATACATTCTCATTCACTTCAGCTTGTATCACTTGAACTGAAAAACACTCTGCAATAGACTTGAACTGAGCCTGTGTGACTGACTTGGCTCCTTCTCCTTGTAGGGTGAGGAACTTGCAAACATTTTGAGTGTCAAAGCTGCATAATCTGCCACATGAGGTCCCAAATTTTATAACCATGTTGATCCTAGTATAATGTTTGCTCATGAGATTGGTAATAAGTACACAAGTACTATTATATCTTGTCCTTGCACATTTAGTGACAGATTCTATATCTTGCCTTCTACATTAATCAATATTAGTTAGCTCAATTCCTAATTTGAGAGTTTCGGCTTATAATAATCCACGATTATTAATTAAATTGATACTAAGGATTATTTTATAAGTACAATAAAATTTGAATTTCATATCTTAATATTACAAGATATTAATGGAAGGCCCACCAAATTTAGGCTTCATTACACTAACAAAGATACTATTGTTTGTAAGCAAAAATCTTATATTTGTGGAGATTTTGACTAATTTCATGTACTGAAGCAACAGTAGCAGCCAGAGAAACAAGTAAAAATATGCAGTTCAAACATTGCAGCAAACACCACTTGAGTGACAATTTTCTTATATGATTTTGAGCAATGTGCATTTGAATAGGGAGTATCACAACTAAAGGCCCAAAACCAATTGCTCCAAGTAGTGAAAGAAATTGATTGAAAAAAGGCATTGCCATGGCAAGAGTGGTTGCAAAAATCACAAATATTGTCCTCCAAATTAGCCTAAACAAATTCAAATCAACTGTTGCATTGCCGAAACTAATTGGATGTTCCTTGTTTATGAAACTTGATTTGGGCCATATAGCGCTAGCATTCATTTCAATAAAACGAAAGAATGGTTGTCCCAACACTTGATATGCTCCAACCACATGGATCACAACGAATATGTCTCCAAGCACAACCAACCAATATGGCTCATAAAATGCAACAAAAATGTTTCCTGGTGTGTCGTCACCAAATGCGGCGTAGCCAAGACAACTACATAATAGGAATATCATTGTCATAGCCGATACTCCTATCACATTAACCCTTTTCATTTGTCGATTTTCAGGTGGATGTGACTTTAATGTGTCCTAAACAAAAATGTCATCGAATAATCAAATCCATGTAAGAAATAAACAAGATACTTATATTCTCTAAGGTTGAAGATTCTCCAACGCATTAAGTATATTGACAGTTCATTTGATCAAGATCACATAGAATGCGTCAATGCGAGAGAATCTCAATGCAGGGAATCCGAATTCATAACTCAATGAGAAAAATGTTGTTTTTATTTTACCATTATATCGTAAATGACCGTAGCATAAGTGCAAGCAAGTGCTATGTTTCCCATTGAACTGCACATCCTCATTACTTTATCTTCAAGAGATAGTTCTGGCCCTACTTTAATTCCAGTTATGCTTGTGGGTGCCCATTTTCCTATTGTTATCCAAAATGCTCACTTAATTAGACACAAAACTATGAATTCAAATCATTTGCAAAATAATGTAATCGGTATAAACAAAACACCTGAGATTATATGCGAAAGACAAAGAGCAATCGCAATGAAAACATAACCAAACGACGTAATAGCAGCAATCGTTGAAAGCCAAGTCAATTCATGAAAGTTAGGAATTTGAGACAAGAACATCTGCAATATCCCAAAACCAACCATGTAGGGATTTAAAGAGCTACTACAATCAACTTCATGTCCTTTTCTATGAACACAAACAATTTTCTCTACCGCTGCCAAACTTATAGACGAAGTTATGGTATAACCAACTGTAATCCCAGCAAGTTTCCCATACAAAATTGATCCACAAAGCATATGCATATTTCCACCTAAGTAAAGCTTCACAGCTTGCATATAAGTATAATTTCTTTTTCCACTGATTGGATCTGGAAACCTATAGCAATCAGCCATAAGGCCATAGGTAAAAACAGAAATGGATGAAAAGATGAACAGACTTGTTATACCAAGGATCCATCCTAGCTGAGCCATAGCCCATGATAGAGCTAAAACTCCTGCTCCAACTACTACGGTTATTATGTGTGTTGTAGCTGTTGTTACATTTCCTGTTCTTTTGATTCTGCCATCATCGTCGAGTTCTAGTTCCATAAGATGCGAGTTTAATTGATCAGCACTCATCAATGTTTTTTTCCGTATCTTTCTCTATTGTTATACAATGATTCTTATCAAAATTTCCTTCAAAGAAAATTTATAAAGAAATTGAGGGGTTGTGCTCTTTCCTAAGTAAAACATAATCAAGAACGGTTACCCAAAAAATCGATGTATCTTATTATAAACTAAGACTAGATACATTAGCTTTTTAGATACTATACAGTCATTCTGAACAGAGTATTTGTCAGATTTTCCAACTAATGATTTGACTTTTGAAAGAAAAAAATCAAAATATATTTCTATAGAGAAAATAATGATATATTTTAAAATATTAATTCAAATTAGTTTAATTTTCTTTATTATTTACACGTGTATATGCTGTAATTTATAAGAAATACAGATATGATAAGATAAATAATAGACATTCATTTTTTTATAGATTTTTATTTGCATAATCATATTTATATGTCATATTTATCATTTGTAAAAAAAATTAGAATGATATGATTAGTATTTGTATTTATGAGAGAGAAGTCCTTTTACGCGTATGCATGCGAGAGGCATTGTATGTTAGGTTTGTAAAAATACTTAACGAATATTTAAGTTCTGAATTTGGTGTATTTACTAATGGCTTCTTGGGCCAGGTAATAAGGAGAAAAACAGTTTCCTTAACTTCCCGATGAGTATATACGAGAAGGAAAAATCAATTCTTCCACAAATCCTTAATAATCCATACCTCTGATGTAACGCCTTAGACGGCTTTCAAGTCTTTGTTAAGGATAACGCGTTAGATTGGAGATTATGTTTCCTTAAGAATAAGATGTGGGATTATTCTATGAGGAACATTATGCAACTTGATAGCACGTTTGACCATATACTTTATTAAATATAGATGTTTAGCCCTTATGATATTAGTTCGGATTTCTGTAGTGATCCATTTTCCCCCTATGTTTTTCCAATAACTTCAAGATCGATAAGCGTTTACCTCCTCAAAACACCTTAGAGTTGAATATTATGAGACTTCCTTCACCATTCCGGAAAAGGTGGATTTCTTCCACAAAGGCAATAACTTATCAAGAACGGACGACGGGGCAAATGTGATTTTGGAGCCCTATTCTAAATATGAACGGGTTAACAGGGCCGTTTCGGCTAGAACCTCAGACGAATTCTTCTATTTGAATCTCCTTATTATTCATGAATTAGGGGTGTTGATTCCAAACTCTCTTTTTAAGTCTGATGCTCGGGAGACCATGATGGTTTCCCCTCCTAGCTATCGCCCAAAGAATGGACGTTGCGTTCAAAATCATATACGGTTTCTTGGAGTTCGTGCCTACCATAGGCATATTTTTCCTCCTATGGTACTAAACCGGCATGTAGACGCTCACCATGAACAGATATAGAACGATGTTCTTCACCTGCACAACATTTCCAGGCTCTAGCTCTAAGGCAGATGTAATGGGTCCTAAACCGAGAAGATGGTGCAAGTTCCATAGAGTCAAGGGATACCACAGTGAGAATTGTTATCAACTCAAGAAAAAAATCGAGAGGTTGATCCAGGAGGGACGACTCGAGAAATATGTGAAGGGCGACTCTTTCCATGGATCAGATGTAACGCCTTAGACGGCTTTCAAGTCTTTGTTAGCTTATTTCACCATACCTCTGACTGTGCATTCCACTGTCAGTTACATTGATCAACTGCAGAACTCGGGCAGAAATTTCGGCATCTAGCACTTCCTGAGATTACACACTACAACCATTGCATTGTTTTGTCTTTTGAATTGCTGCTCAAATCTTGTATCAAGATATCATTGCAAGCTTTCAGGAGCAGAAAGATCAGGTCGGTCTCGTTGGTCCAGATATTTGTTAAAATTAGCCAAATGATTCCTAATGATTTCACAAAGCCTTCTGAACTCTGTTGTTCTTTTATATTACTTACAAAACTGAAAAGCTTGGTGAGCTGTCATACCATATAATGCTTCCAATTTGGAGTTGTTCCGCAATATCTCAAGCACAATCCTGTAAGTTTCCCAAAGAAATTTAAACCATGGGGCAACAAGATCCCGATCAGATCGATCTTTCCCCTTCTCGCCACTGACATAGCTCAGCATCAAGTCCTCAGGCCTTTTATCTTCCTCCAAGTCATCAACATCAAGGGCCTCTTCTAAGGCCTGAGCCTGGCTACGGGCTTGCTCAGCTTTCTCAGTTGACAAATGCATAAAATGCTTAATTACCTCCTCTAATGAACTAACATTCACTTGCTGACATAATGACTGAAGAAACTGTAAAGAAGCTTTACACTGCTGGCAGAGATGATAAACTCTTCTTTCTGCTGTCAGATTTGATTCCATGGAAATGTCCTTATTATAAGCTACAAGTGTAATCTCAAGAGACCTAACTATCACACGACCTGATCCAGAAGCCGCATCTGTAAATATGTCAACCTTGGTGTGTGCAAGCAATACATGCACAATACAATGTAATGTTGTAAGATTTACATGATCCGTTTACCACACTTGGCAAACTTGATTCAGCATCTGGCTGAATTTGAGCCTTAAGTTGAAATGCACGCCGGTAATTAATTAAGATGGATGCTACGTCTGGATGAATTAGAAGACCTGCTAGTTTGTGGAGGACATAATTAATTTCTTCAAGTCTTGCTTTAGGTAATGGATACTCTCCCAAACCTTGCGTTTTAACGAGTCCCATGATTGTCAACTCCCCTATTTACATTTTTATTCATCATTTTTTGATGTGTGGTGTAATTGTAACTCGGCCTAATTTTGAGTTGCATGGGATTCATGTCACTTTTGTTTCTTTTTTTTTAATGCCTAATGGGCTTTGGATATGGAAATCGGATTAAAAAATGTTATTGGATAATTGGGATTTGAAATATGGATTTGAATAATTGTATATTGAAATGGATTTTGGAAAATAAATTTAAAATGGATAAACATAGTTTTAATGTGGGTAATTGGTTTTAAAAGATGGATAAAAGTGGATAGAAATGGAAAGAAAATGGTAATCAAAATGAATATGCAATCTTGACTTTAATCCAAAACCAATCTCAAGCTTTTCCACAAAGCATCTGATTAAAATGAATGAAGTCACTCCTTGAACCACTGAAATAACTTGCAACTGAAACATCGGCCATCCACTTTGATCTTTGCCATATCTCTGATAAAAAAATGGAATAAATTATGAATTACTTTGAATTTGCCCTGAATCAATCTCGGGAAAATAAATTCACATATGTACATAATTTAGACCGAAGGATTCTTGATCATGATAACTTGGACCAAACTCTCCATGTATCAGTGCTTGATGACCACAAGATAACTTGACCTTGGATACACATTGTCTGAGAAATAGCCCATTGACGCAACCAATTTGCAATTCAAACAATCTTTTGATGGTTTGACCAAGATTAGATCAAACTTCCATATGATCTTGACCATCACTGAGTAGCCACACTTGACTCCAAGTCATGCCCTTGTCATTGATCTTCCTGCAAAACTCTAAACACATAGAGAAGAAGAAACAGGAAAACTGCAAAATATTTTTGATATTTTAGTTAGAGGTTAGTAAATATAAACAAACATAAAGCAAGTAAGAAACACGTACGTGTTTGGTGATCTCCCTCAGAAGCAAATCCACAGAGAAGGACAGGAGAACTAATGTGATCTTGCTTGTGATGTAAAAATGCAAAATGAAGTGGGATATTAGGGGTAAAAATTAGGGTATTACAATTGGGAACATTTTTGGAAAAAATTTGAAAATTCATAACTTTTGTTCCGAGTGTCTGTTTCGAGTGTTGCTCTAAGTGTTAGAAAGATAACGCGACGAACTACCTTATAAAAATGGGTTCTATTCTAGAAATTGACTATTTTGTTGCGTGATGGCTTAAATACAATTGTAGTGTAAATGAACCGAATTGTATCATTGTTGATTGTTATGCTGTAAATTATTGTTGCTGAGTTGTTACAGTATGTATGTTGAGCATGAAGGCCAGTATTGACGGAGTACACGACTATAGAGGTGTTGGTCATTGTACTCGATGTTGTTTTTGGTGTTGCATGCATTCATGAAGTTGGTACATTGGTCTGTTGTTGTGAGCATCAATCCTAGGAAGTGAGCATTGTATGTCGGTAGATAATTGCCAGGATGAATGGAATCAGTGAGATGTTATCTATAATGATGATAACTAATTGTGAGTTCAATATCCTAAGAGGTGGGGATCGGAGCTGGTGAACATGAGTGTTCACATGTCAGAATTTTGACGAGAATTGTGTTTCTGAAAAAGGGATTGAGTTCTGAAATAGGAACTGAATGGTACCACATGTATTAAGTTGAGTTCTAAGTCTCGTTGCATTTTCACATTGAACGCATTCATTGTTGTGGTTAATGCCTGTTATTTCCTTAAGATACTATCAATTATGTTATGCTTTGAGTTGTCAACTGGAATGGTTGATGTTGTTTCCGCGATTTAATAAAATTTGATTTTCATACATGTTTTGTTATTTATGGCATTATAAATAATTTTTAGAAATTCATGTGTTACATATCATGTATATGAGCAGGTTTTTGTTGATTGTGACATCCTAAATATGAATTTGTGGTTAATCACTCTAATATTATTTATATTACACGAGGGAATATTTAGGGTATTAGTGGTATCATAGTAGGTCGGTCTGTCCGACCAAGTTGTTGAGTCGTTGTAATGTGACAGATGACTACTTTTGGTGTTGTTGAGTCGTTGTGGTGTGACAATTGACTACTGTCGGGTTGCCTTCCAACCATTATTTTTTTCGTTAGTGGTGAAACAGAAAATGGTTGGAAGGAGAGATGATGATGCATTTGCTGCTGCATTGCATGATGTTGCTCAGGTTGTTCAGTATCAGCCTAATGCTGGATGGAATGATAAATTTCGCCACTTGGGGGAGTTCTAGAGGAACAACCTGCCACTTTCAAGGGTAGTTGTGATCTTGGTAGAACACAGGCTTGGCTCAAAGAGATTGAAATAATCTTTAGAGTGATGGATTGTTCTGAAGAGAAGAAGGTACGGTTTGGTACTCATATGCTAACTGAGGAGGTTGATGACTGGTGGCTCAACACTCGTCAAGTGTTCGGGACTGCAGGTGAGGTGGTCACTTGGGCTGTGTTTCGTAAGGGGTATCTGAGGAATAAGTTGGTTTCTTGTCTGCTAGAGAGTTGGAAGAGCTTTTGGAAGAGGAAGCTTAGGTGCTTGCATTGTTTGCGTCCTTATCTGTGGAGAGTCAAGTTATAATTGATAAGTTACAGGTGGTGCATGAATTTTTAGAGGTGTTTCCATATGATATTTCAGATGTACCGCCAAAGAGAGAGGTGAAGTTTTCTATTGATCTTGTCTCTGGTACCATACTTGTTTCTATGGCACCATACAGGATGTCAACATTGGAGCAAGCAGAGTTGAAGAAGCAATTAGAAGAATTGTTGGAAAATAAATTTGTAAGACCAAGTGTGTCGCCTTGGGGAGCTTCGGTGTTGTTGCTAAAGAAAAAGGATGGTAGTATGAGGTTATGTGTGGACTACAGACAGTTGAATAAAGTGACGATTAGAACAAGTATATGCTTCAGAGAATAGATGACTTGATAGATCAGTTGGTGGGTTCTCGTGTGTTTAGTAAGATTGACTTGAGGCCAGGTTATCATCAAATTCGAGTGAAGGATGAGTATATTTGGAAGATGGCTTTCAGGATACGATATGGACATTATGAGTATTTGGTGATGTCGTTTAGAGTGTCTAATGCACCTGGTGTGTTCATGGAGTATATGAATCGAATCTTTCATACTTACTTGGATGAATTCATTATGGTTTTTTATTTATGACATTCTGATCTATTCTAAATCAGAAGAGGAACATGTCGAACATTTGTGAATTGTGTTGGAAGTGTTGAAAGAAAAGAAGTTGTATGCTAAGTTGTCAAAGTGTGAATTCTGGTTGCAAGAAGAGAGTTGTCTTGGTCATGTTATTTCAAGTTATGGCATTATTGTGGATCCATCCAAGGTAGATGAAGTTCAACAATAGGAGACTCTGAAGTCGATAACTGAGATCATAAGCTTTTTGGGCTTAGCTGGTTATATCATGAGTTTATTGAAGGATTTTCTAAGTTGGCACTTCCGTTGACTTAGTTGACTTGTAAAGGTAAAACTTTTGTGTGTGATATTCATTATGAGAAAAGTTTCATTGAGCTAAAGAAGAGATTGACTACTGCTCCAGTTTTGATTCTACCTGAACTGAATGAACCGTTTATGGTGTATTGTGATGCTTCTTTGATGGGTTTAGGTGGTGTGCTGATGCAAGACGGAAAGGTGGTAGCTTATGCTTCACAACAACTAAGACTTCATAAGAGAAATTATCCTACTCGTGATTTGGAGATGGCCGCAGTGGCTTTTGTGTTGAGGATTTGGAGGTATTATCTCTATGGTTCCATATTTGAAGTGTATAGTGATCGTAAGAGCTTGAAATATCTATTTTATCAAAAAGAGTTTAATTTGAGGTAGAGAAGATGGTTGGAAATCTTGAAGGATTATCACTTTGACTTGAATTATCATCCCGGTAAAGCTAATATCGTGGTTGATGCTTTGAGTCAAAAGTCTTTGCATATGTCTGCTATAATAGTGAGAGAGTTGGAAATGATTGAATAGTTCAAGGACATGAGTTTGGTTTATGATTTTACACCGCAAAGTGTTATGCTGGGCATGTTGAAGATCAAAAATGATTTTCTTAATAATATTACAGAGAGTTAGACGTTGGATGTGAAGTTGGTGGACTTGATGATTGGAAGTAATTAGACTGAGGATAATGACTTCATAGTGGATGAGCAAGGTGTGTTGAGGTTTCGTTACATGATTTGTATTCCGGATGATTCTGAATTGAAAAGAATGATTCTAGAGAAAATTCATAAGAGTAGCTTGATTATTTGTCCAGGAGCTACGAAGATGTATCAGGATTTGAAGATATTTTGCTGGCCTAGATTGAAGTGTGGTGTGGCTCAATTTGTATATGCTTGTTTGACTTTCCAGAAGTCAAAAATTGAACATTAGAAACCTGTAGGGTTGATGCAACCGTTGGATATTCCAGAGTGGAAGTGGGAAAACATTTCTATGGATTTTGTGACTGGGTTGCCGATTACTCCGAGAGGGCGTGGTGCCATTTGGGTGATTGTTGATAGACTGACGAAGTTTAGACATTTTATTATGATTAACATCAGTTTTTCTTTGCAGAAGTTGGCGGAGATCTACATCCGTATGATTGTGAAGATGCATGGAGTTCTGTTGAGTATTGTGTCGGATAGAGATCCGAGGTTCACTTCCATATTTTGGGAGAGTTTGCAAGAGGCTTTGGGTTCGAAGCTGAGGTTGAGTTCAACTTATCATCCACATTTAGATGGTCAGACAGAGAGGACTATTAATTCCTTGGAGGTCTTTTTGAGAGCTTGTGTTCTTGAACAAGGAGGTTCTTGAGATAGTCATTTTTCATTGATTAAGTTCACTTATAATAACAATTATCATTCTAGTATTGGAATGGCGCCTTTTGAACCTTTTATGGTCGAAAGTGTAGGACACCTCTATGTTGGCATGAATCTGGTGAGAGTGTGGTGCTTGGACCTGGGATTGTTCAACAATCTACTAAAAAGGTGAAGCTGATTCGGGAGAAGATGAAAGTTTTGTAGGGTAGGTAGAAGATTTATCATGATAAGAGCAGGAAGGATCTTGAGTTCCAAGAAGGAGACCATGTATTCTTGAGAGTCATTCCCGTGACCAGTGTCAGACGAGCTTTGAAATCGAGGAAGCTTACTCCTCGGTTTATTGGTCCATATCAGATATCAGCAAGAGTTGGAGTTGTTGCTTATAGTGGCTTTGCCACCAAATTTGTCGAATTTGCATGATGTGTTCCATGTTTCACAGCTTCAGAAGTATGTTCTGGATCTGTTGCTTGTGATTTCGATGGATGATGTTTAGGTAATGGAAAACCTTACGGTTGAGGCTTTGCCTGTACGAATTGAAGATCGTGAGGTGAATCAATTGAGAGGAAAATAGATTTCTCTTGTGAAGCAGTTGAAATTCTGGCACTCTATCCACATGTTGATACTGATGTCCTCACATCAGAACATAATGTCAAGACAAATATTACAACATCTTCTGTCTGACAGAACAAATAACACAAATTGAAAAATAAAGTGCAAAAAGATAAATAACACACTTAATTGGTAACTCAGTTCGGTGCAACATCACCTACATCTAGGGGCACCCAAGCCAGGAAGGAAATTCACTATGATAGCGCTAGTTCAAAGCTAAACTATCCCGGTTACAACTTCTCGCCTAATCACTACCTTGTGCAACTTCTGCCTAGAAAACCCTCTAGATATGAGATCCCCCTCTCACTTCCTAATCAGTCACAATCCTAGTGACAATACCTCAAAAAATCAAAAAGAAGAAGAACTGAATGACCCATAATTTTAAAATAAATAAATATTTTAAGATTATAGTATATTCACACATATCGATAATATATTATGATCAAATTTAAATTTAAATAATTTTTATATAAGTAAATTCGAGTTTTTCTAAAAATATTTTAGGATTTTTATTTCATTAGTGGTTCACGATAGAAATTTTCTAAAAATCTTGATTTTAGTCTCTTTGGCGCTCGATGAATTAGCCGCTTTAATTTTTGAAACAACTCATTTCTGTAACGAGAATTTAAGAATAGAATAACAAAACTATTTATGATAGAATTAAAAAATAAAAATATTTGCTCCGTTTAAATTAATTTTCAGTCTCCAATAAACGGTAATTTTACCCGCTTAAAATTTTAAAATAGCCTTTGATTCATAACCAAATTTTATCGACGAAATCACAAAATTATTTCGATAAAGTAATAAGAATATAATAATAATAATAATAATAATAATAATAATAATAATAATAATAATAATAATAATAATAATAATAATAATAATAAATTTCATTTTCTCAATCGAGTTTTTTATATATTATAATATAGAATAACCGGAAAAAAATTTATTATCAGCAAAAATTATTTTGACCATTTTTATCAATGTCACATAACACCGAAATCGACACTAATGCGGGGAAAAATCATCCTTGTGATGGGTTATTATATGAATAGATATCGAAGTGATGGGTTATTATTATGTGCTAGTAGGCAAGAGATTAAAAAATTAATATGCAGATTGGAACATCCATGTAAATATATGAGAAGATCTATTAAATAACGCTATGTATATAAGCATCATTTCACCTCACATAGAAGTACCCCCTTCCACTTACTGTTAGAAAGGGAAAAAATGTTTACTTGTTGCTAGAGACAACCGAATTTTTTTTTACAATAACCATATATTGTTTTCTATTTTCCAGAACATATTGCTATGACATGAGAGTAACGCATACGAAATATTTGAAACTTTCCACAATCACATCAGTTCTTATCCAATTTAACACGCTAACATCCCCTCGGCCTTACTTCGTTGTGATCCATAGACTCGACAACACTGAACCGACCAGTTGTACGGTCGAAGATTGTCACCACGTGTGTGTTGGCATTGGCAGCTTCCTCTTTCATGAATTTCATTGAAGTATCGCTGTACAGCTGACCCGATTGTAATACCGAACTCCACTTCGTACATCTGCTATCAAAGAGTGATCCTAGCCTAAAATAGGTTGCCTTTACCAAGGCAGTTATTGGGAGGTTTCGGATTCCCTTGAAAACAGAATTCATTGATTCGACGAGGTTAGTTGTCATGTGGCCCCATCGCATCCCATTGTCGTATGCCCCCGTCCATTTCTCCCTATCAATGTTATCAATCCATCTTCCAGCATCTGCGTTTGTCAGTCTGATCTCGTCGCGATAGTATCTGAAAGTGGGTTCAGTTAGTGCATATCCCGCGTTCACAACTTTCTTCCTTAGCGTCCTGTCTTTGATTTCCCGCATGAAATTTTGGGCGATATGCCTTATGCAATATACGTGGGTCGAGGGAGGACCCTGCCAACCGTTGTCAACGTTGTTGTATGCACTCTCGATTGATGGGTGTCGATCGGAGATCAAACATAAGTTAGGTTGCGGAGAAACGTAACAGTGGAGGTTTTTTAAGAAAAAACTCCAACCCCCAGCAGTCTCCTCTTCGACTATAGCGAATGCTATTGGAAAAATGTTGTTGTTCCCATCCTGTGCCACAGCCATGAGAAGTGTGCCCTTATATTTTCCGTATAACCATGTTCCGTCTATTTGAATTATAGGCTTACAATATGCAAACCCTTTTATGCATGGTTCAAACGCCCAAAAGACTCGGTGAAAAATTCCATTTCTAGCAACGGGAGTCCCGTCTGGTGTACACGCGGGCATTGTCTCCAATATCACAACAGTTCCCGGAGAGTAGTGTTTAAGAGCCACCAGGAATTTTGGAAGTTCCTTGTACGACTCCTCTCAATTCCCAAACACCCTTTCAACGACTTTAGTTCTGGCAATCCAGGCTTTTGGTACGAAGGAGTGTAATTGTATCTTTGCACCATATGTGCAATTATGGTACTCACCTTCAAAGACGGGTTGTCACTAACGACTGACAGAATCTCATCGCAAATCAATTGAGAGATGAGTTTACGATGGTCTTGCATTGGATTAGAGATTATACAAGTGTGGGACGGACCCATAGACCCTATCTTCCAGGAATCGCTTCTCTTCTTGAAAGACGCTGTTAATCGGAAGGGACACTCTTCGTTACTGTCGCTACCGCGAAAATAAGGTGCCGGCAAAACAGAAGAGTCGCCACCTTTCGTTATTTATCCCACAGAAAGGGAAAGGAAACGATCGAAAAACCTGACGAAAAGGTATAAGACAAGGTCATCGCAACCATGTCTGAATTCGGGAGTCGGTTACGCGAGGGGAAGGTATTAGCACCCCTCACGTCCATCGTACTCGATGGGATCCACGCTTGTTGTGTTTATCTGATGGGTTAGTTATATTTACCTACACTAAAAGTCTGGTCTGAAAAGAAAAGAAAATGACTCGGCAGAACACAACAGTTATATGCCTACGTATTCCCGTCTGGAACGAGAAATCAGAGTCTACGTAGTTCGCATAACTACGGGTTACGGGGGAAGGTTGCTCGCCGAGATATCGCATCTCGTGCCTACGTACTTTCACACGGCGCGAAAAGATCAGAGCAAACATAGTTCGGGAAACGACAGAACACGGGTTTGTTCAACTGTTTTTTATCCGAGTAGGGTTAACGGACGGTTACAGCAGTTTGGTGTATGCAGCTCGCTCGACGGAGACTTAGGCGTTTATCGTTTGCGGTAGAACCGGGAGTTAACAGAACTCTCCTTCTGAAAAGGGTTTCCAAGAATTAAAGGTCCCGGAGGGCAAAAAGATGTTTGATCTTTGTTTTCGGTTTTTTACGGAAGAAGTGTTTTTTAGTTGTCTGTAGTTTGTACAGCACTGGAGACTATGACTTAGGAGCGAATGTGTCGCATATCGTCCAAAGGACATATACTAAACACCCTAGATGATTGAGAGGATATTGCTCAATTATCATTTCCCAAGTAGCTTAAGGCTCGTAACGCGCTTGTACTAACTGGCCTGCTGTTTTGAGATAAGAAGAGAACGAACTCTATGGGGAAACTGTACAGTCCGAATGTTGTCATGCCAAATTAATCCTATGGTTGAGGTTAGGAGGGAGCTACCTAATGTTATCATGCATGGTTAGAACCCTAATGTCTATCATAACTTCTCTTGAACAAGAGAAGTCAGATTTCCTAAGGGAACATGGCAATGGTACACAGAAGCAGATAAAGCAAATACTGTAAAGAAATAATTGTAAGTAAAATGCATGCAATGCAACAATACAAGCAGAAGGAGACAAGCTCAACTTCTTAGCAATCAAGAAAAAAAAAGAAAAAACAGTCAAAACAGACAAGCAAAGGGAGACAGACTCAACCGCTATATGCAAATACGTCAATTAGAAAAAGAGAAACAACACACAAGCAAGGGGGAACCACCTTAACCCTTAAGGCAAACAAGCAGAGGGAGACCCATTCAACCTCTTAATGCAGTCATGCTCCTATACTTAGACTATACTAAACATGAACTATCCTAATGCAACACACCGCTCAATCATAAATGAGGAAAAGGATTTATGACAGATAATGGATTCAATCACAAGTAATCAAACAAGGCTTCTATCCTAAGGAAAGAAATTGGGTGTTGGGAGGCAAGGGTAAGGTCCACAGGAACTTATCCCAGGCACTCAACCAACTAAAAGAGATTTGGGGGAATCCTAAAGGTTTGGCTCCTTCAAGAGATGTGCAACATTCCCCCCACAGGAGGGACTATGCTACCCCAAGAAGGTTCCTAAAAGAAAGGAATGGGAGAATATTAGGAGAACGGAGATGAGAAGCAAGGTAAGTTCCACAGGAACTTACCACAGGCACTCAACCAACTCCACTTCCTAGAGAGAGCTTTCATAGACTCAACTCTCTTATGATAATGCAATGTATTCCTCCTATAGGAAACATGCTCACAAGGAGGATCCCAATCAAGCAAGGAAAATTGAAGAGGAAACTACCCCTATAGGAAGAATCATCCACCTACTGAACTTCTAAAGAACCTCAAATGTTACCTTCTAATGATCACCTATACTAAGGGTTCAAAGCTCTAAGGAAGCATCTATCTAAATAACAATCTACAAGAAAGGAAATGAGACTTAGAATCATCTAATGGTCATTTACAAGACTAATCTATGAACTTAACCTAGTTAGGATCACCTAAACTAAGGCCAATTTGTAAAATGGGGAACTAATGGAAAATCACTCCTAAAAATTCTAAGGAAAATACTACATCATCCTACATGTATTAACAAGCTATGGTACAAAAATCAGGGGCTAAACCTAAATCAAAAGGTTCAAACAAGATCTAAAATCTCAAGGGTATGCTAAAGAGATCCATCAATGAATACTCCTAAACAACTATCCCAAAATCCTACTTAGAAAGATCTAAAAATCTCAACAAAAATCACATAACATAATTAACATGTCTACAACCAGCACACAAAATTCCAATATCAAACTCAAAGGCATGAATGAGAAATAAAATCCTAAAGCTCAGCATATCCTTTTTCAATCATTAAAAACACACTAAAATAGAAAATACGCCATTAATTGAAAAAGCAATGGAAAATCAAAATAAAAAATATGATAAAATTCTACACATTCCAAACTACATCCACATAGTTTTTCATGATTTTATGAATTAAAATGCTATTTTTCTGGAATTAAAATGAAACAAGCATCAAAACAGAAAAATAATAGAAAAAAGGAATTAAAAGAATTAAATGGAGGTGCAGTTAGTAACTGTTCTATGTGTTATTCACATTTGGGCCACGCGCTGGGGGGCGCGAATAGTGCTTTGAATAAAGCCCAGCTGGGTGCACAAAACTCAGCTTTTCATTCAGCGAAACAGGCCAGGGGGTGTGTTACGTAACACTTTTATGTGCAAAATGGATTGGGCTTCGCAAGTGGGGGTGTTGATAGCGTTATGAATTAGGCCCAGCAGAGTTTCAAAGTGAAACTCTGCGTTTCACTTAAACTGGGAAGGGCAGCACATGAGGACGCGATATTGGCTACACGATGAGAATACGAAGTCTAAGACTTCGCTCGATCTAACGGTCCAGACGTGATCTGGAAATTTAAATGCTGAAACGGAGGTCTCTTGGCGCGGTGGTTGCAGGGGCGGTCAGAGAAGATCCGGTCATCTTCTTCGGCAAGAATGAACAGTGCGCGAAACTCAAACTCAACGAAACTTCACTCTCTTTACATTGTTTTGCTCGTCTCACTCCCTAGGTTTCAATTATCCAATCCTTTTCATTTTTATCCATTATATAGAGAGATAATCGAACAACAAGCAACAGCGTCATTCCAACAATTGTCATAAAACTTCACCAAATCAATTCTAAATCAATCTAAGGTTCAATACTAACCTAACTGCATGTTCAAACTAACTTAATTATGCTTAAATTAAGAGGAATTTGGAGAATTAAGAACCTGATCGGAAGCTTCGCGTATGGTGTTCTTCAGGGCTCCACTTGCTTTTAAAAGATGCAGAATCTTCCATTGAATGATGATGAAGAGTTCTTGATGTTCAATTTCTTCTGAAACTCCTTCAATCTCCAAACTCGAAAATCCAACTTCAAGCTTCTTCCACAATCTGCTCTAACTGATTCTTCAACGAAAATGGCACTAGAAAGCTCCAAAAATGATCCACAATCAATTTATATTCTGTTTGAAACCTTTGGAGGCCCAATCAAGGCCCAACTTATGATTTCCAAGTTTCAAATTTTTCTCAAAAATCTCCCTATGGCAGCCACAAATTTGCCTTGTTTTCACCTCAAACTTGCTTCAGATCACTTGCATTGAGTGTGTAGAGTGTAATTGAATGAGTTCCCTCCTTTGATTTCAACCAAAGATGTGTGTTTGATTTGTACCTTCATCATGAAGTAATCCACCAAATGACCATGTTATAAACCTCAATTCCAAAATGTAATAATTCCAAATGGTTTAGAATCTCTTTTCCACTCAAAATGAGCACCAATTTGGTTTGAAATCATTCAATTACCAATTATTTTGAATTTTTCCATGTTAATTCATTAAAATGGCCTTTTTTAGAAATTCCTTCAACCAATGCTTGCTCTAATCCAAACCAATGCCTAGTGGATATATGGTTGACCTTAAAATCACATTTTGAGCAAGTTTTGTGTTAGACAAAACTCCATTTGAAGCTTGCAAGATAGTGAAATGGACCCATAATGCCAAATGACCTATAATCTTACTTTTCCAAAATACCCCTGACTTGTAAACCCTATAACTTGAGTTCTACAAATCTGATGGAAGACTTCTAGTACAATTTGGAAAGCTAAGATCAAGACCTACAACTTTAATGTTGGCCAAAAGTTGTGGAGAAACATCCTTATAAGTCAAAAGTTCCTTGGAAGTTGGTTGACTTTTGCAGATAAATTTCACATTCATCTGATGACTTGTAACTTGTCTGGATCATAACTTGAGTTCTATAAATCCAATGGAGGACTTCTAGTACTCAAATTAAAGCTAAAAACATGCTCTATAAGTTTCATGTTGGCCAAAAGTTGATATGAAACTTGTATCTTGAGATAAGTGGTCTTGAAGTCAGGCACTAAATAGGGGATTTTACCCTGAGAACCCTAGTTTAGCAACTCCTCACACTTTGAACTTTTCTTGGATTGATCTTGGAATATAACCTCATTTATCTCAACACAACTTTCCATGATCACAAAGACTTATAAATAGGTTTTGATCCTCTTCAATTGCACAGCTGACTTAGGGTTACTCAGATGAAAACTCTAATTGCAACACCCTCAACTGTGGCTCTTCACACTTGGCATAATGATTTGACTGAGCTCCACCATGACCCTCAAGGCACTCCATGAGCTCTATCCATGATCAAGGCTCCACAATCCACTGATGGTCTTCAATTGGTCCTCAGGTTAGGAGATTAACCACATACAAACAACCAAACTTCTCAAGAACCCAACCCTCTTCCTGATGACTTTGGTGACTTCTCAAGCTTGAACAAGACCTCTAGATAGAATCCTCTTGATATACACCACACTTGATCCCCTGCTATATGAACAATTCTATGCTATGCAAATGCTAGAACAATGATATGCTAATGCAATGAAACAAAAGCCAAGTAAGAAAAAGGTTAGGAAAATTTTGGGGTGCAACAGTTACGACAATAGATCGTATACCGCATCAGATTTGTTCGATCGACTCTATAATCGGATGACAGCCCCATGTGAAACTGTTTGATTGCCCGGACACAATCTTCCTTTGTGCGAAACTCGTCACCCTCCTTTAGTTTCCCCTCTGTTGCGTAGTTGGGGTTGTAGAAAACATCCGTCGAGGGTTCATCGTCACCCAAGTCGAGAGTTGTCATGTGTTGAGGTGGACAACAAACATTTCTGGGTGGAACCCCGTCGTCCTGGTTGTTCACGATATCGTCAACAATGACTTCAGTTGCTTCTTCTTCTTCGTCAACAACATTGACTTCATCGTGTTCATCGTCAAAATCGCAAAAAACTTGAGAAGAATCAAGTTGTTGAGACTGTTGTTGTTGTTGTAACGTAACATATAACACAATATCTGAGAAACCTGAGTAATCGTGACTCCGGAACATGTTACACACATCTTCATCATCTCGCACCCTTAACGGGAAAAATTTACATTCGACATGGCCGCCAAAAAACACTGAGTTTTTGTATATAATTTGCCCAACTGGACCACATTGCAGTTTTTTTTTTCTATTTTTACCTTCAGGTGTAAAAAATTAGACCTTCAGTCAATTAAAAATCTTGTAACTTTAGTGTTTCTGAAATTGTAACCAGATGTTTCATCTTCGAAAACTTCACCGTTAAGATGTGCCAAAATCATATATTGTGGTGTTTGAGGCATAGCAAAAATTGTGTTTGATTGTTTGAGTGTTTGAGTGATTGAGTGATTGAGTGTTTGAGTGATTGAGTGTTTGAGTGTTTAATTGTATGACAGTTTGAGAGTTGAGTGTTTAAGTGTTTAAAGAGTTTAAAGACTTTATTAAATAGTCTGAGTGTTTGATTGTTTAAAGAGTTTAAATATTTTTTACATGTATTTCACTTAAATTTACTTGCAGCATGCTTCACAATCAATGACATGCATCAGGATTTGAACATACAAGACAGTAAATGAATCTGTAATTTTCACATGTGACCCTGCGAATCAATGACCATGCATGCAAGCCTACGAGATTCTCTTTCTGCATGCACCAGGACACTTGTCACGCATGCTTCACAAGCAATGACATGCATCAGGACTTGAACAGGTCATTTGATAAGATGGAACAATGCAAAGTTCTGCAGTCACATGTGCACCTGCATGCCTACATTGACCATGCATGCAGGCCTACGAGATTCTCTTTCTGCATGCACCAGGACACTTGTCACGCATGCTTCACAATTAATGACATGCATCAGGACTTGAACAGGACACCTGATAAGACGTGACAATGCAAAGTTCTGCTTTCACATGTGATCCTGCATCAGGAATATCTGCCTTTCACTTGTCACGCATGCTTCACAAACTCTGCTCAGCAAACTCTGCTCACACTCTCTAAGTCTCAAACAATTAAACTCTCAAACCCTCAAAATCTCTAAGTCTCAAACCCCAAACTCTCTAAGTCTCACACTCTCTCGTGGACTATAAATATAGAGTCTTTGCCCAGCAAACTCTGCTCGCACTCTCTAAGTCTCAAACAATCAAACTCTCAAACCCTCAAAATCTATAAGTCTCAAACCCCAAACTCTCTAAGTCTCAAACTCTCAACCCCCAAACTTTCTAGTGTCTCAAACTCTCAACTCTCAACTCAATATCTCTACACCTCAACAACTCAAACGAAAATGTCTTTACTCACCATGGGCGACTCTCATAGAGGCACGACTGAAAATGTTGCAGAGTTTGTAAGTTTTTAAATCTTAGATATATTTACGATCTGCTTTAGTAAAATGATAAGTCTTTTACTTCTTGTCTAACGTAACATTAATTATTTTGCAGGATGTATCAAGGTTTCGTTGTCGTGTGCATGATTACATACCACACGACGAGCGCATAACGGGTTACCTTCAAAACTGTGGGTTTGGTGATGTGATCAAAATCAAATCATACTTGCTCGATACAAAGTTTATTCTGGCGTTGTTAGAACGCTGGAGACCGGAGACACATACATTTCACCTACCTTTTGGTGAGTGTACCGTGACTCTCCAAGACATACACATGTTGCTCGGCCTACACATCGATGGTAAGGCTGTCAACGACAAAGTTGGTGTCCCTGACCGACTTTGCGAAGATTTGTTGGGCGCCCCTCTCTGTGTGGACGCGCCTCAGGCGGAAAACGAAGGTCGCCCGAGGGGTCAGGGAATTAATTTAAAACACCTAAGAGAACATTACAACAGTATTCTCTTAACTGATGATAGCACTCCATTTGACATAATAGTCAAAACACAGTGCTATCTTTTGATTTTGTTCAGACATTTTTTATTTCCAGAGGGCACTGGAAATACCGTCCATACTATGTATTTACCGTTATTGCAAAATATTAACAAAGTGTGTGAATATAGTTGGGGATCAGCTGTCCTCGCCCATCTTTATAGCGCCCTTTGCAAAACTTCAAAAAAAAAATACCTGTACTTTTTATGGTTGTGCTTATCTCCTACAAGCATGGGGTTGGTCTAGGATGCCAACGCTTGCTCCAATAAATCGGAATGCTTTTACATTTCCATATGCCAATAAGTGAGTTTCTTTTCTAGAATATTAACACAACTTCATTTTCGTCTAAGTTAGTAATTTTTGAGATGTGTTTTAGAAGCTAATTTATGTGTTTATTTTTTTAGATGGTCTGTTCCAGGGATGAATTATCAGAGATGTCCCAGGCACTCTATAATTCAATACCGCAACCTCATCGACCATCTTGGGCCAGATGATGTAAGT
Source organism: Lathyrus sativus (assembly GCA_963859935.3). Classification (NCBI taxonomy): domain Eukaryota; kingdom Viridiplantae; phylum Streptophyta; class Magnoliopsida; order Fabales; family Fabaceae; genus Lathyrus; species Lathyrus sativus. The sequence goes on from OZ012735.1 coordinate 112,049,741, forward strand.
TATTTACCATTAATTTTTTTAATGTATATGCATAAACCTTTCAAACTCTGTCTTACTTATTTGTCCAACTTTATTGTAGTTTGTCTGGATTCCATACGAGGGTCTCGACCACCAGCCAACCCCAACGATGCCGCTGTGTGGACATCAAGGACACCCATAATTAGGTTCACTACGGTGGAGATGCACCAAAGTGACTGAGTGAAACTTCAATTTGGGATGCATCAGGATATTCCAGATGCTCCGGTGGACTTGGGGCAATGGCATCAAAAACGGGTGGACGCACAGTGGAGTGTCAGTGATTGGAAGGAGTTTGCGAATGAGTTGCATATACACTGGAAAAGAAGAAGGCAATACGTCTTAACCGACCGTATTGTGTACGGGGCTAGGCCAAGTCTTCAGTATATGACTTGGTTTAGGTCTGTCACGACATCTCAGTCTTTCCTGTCCCAGCCAACCTATTTGGCCGACCCAAGGGAATGCGATTCTTCTTCAAACCCACAACAACAGTTCAGTGCCCAAAACCAGCCTTACGAAAACCCATACATGCCAACAAATACCCCCTATCAACAACGACAACCTTACATTCCACCCACCCAATCCCAGCCTCAACCACCTTACCATTACAGCCCTGATACGTCTTTTGAGCCTACCCCCTCCACATATAGCCCAGACAACTCATTTGACCCTACCCCCTCCAACTACCCCCCCCAACTATCCACTATTTAACTACCACACACCGCAACAACCAACACACCTAGACCAACCTAATTCTATGTACATATTCGGACAACCATACCGTCCACACTCCATCCAACCTCCCCGACAATCCTTCGAAAACATGGGCATTGGGCTTGACTACGAAAGCGCCATTGATAGTGGACCTCCCGGTTATTGGGGGTCAAATGATGCAAACTCTATCTGATACGCTGGGGTCGTACCAACCATACCCTCCTCTACAACTCAACACACAGAGACCAGACACACCATAACAACCTCGTGCAATGCGCGTCCCCCGCAATGTGGCATCGGTGGTCACTTGGATAGAGCCGGTCATTAGTTTTTTTTTTCTTTTGTTCAATTGTAATTGTACTTTTCATTAGATTCTAAATTAATATAATTTATTATTTCTATATTTTATTTTAACATTTCTATATTTAATATTTTCTTAATGTTATTTAACTTTCAATTAATTATGAAAAACAAACAACATAATTTAATAACATATATTTATTAAAACCTAATTAAAATTGATCTGACCTGATCAGAAGGGGATCACGGGCTGACCACACTCTGTTGGACTGCTGTCTGTTCACCGGTGATGAGGAGAAGAAGGGGGTGTACCTGCAAGGCACTCCGATGCCAAAGTAAGTATATGGGCAGAGTGATCACAAGTACATAAAAAGTGGTAAGAAGTGAATTACCTGACCCTCTTGCGAAAGAGGGTATTTATAGAGAGACCCCAGCACAGGGCCAACAGTCATTTGAGTTGGGCTGGGAGGCCAAGCCCAACCCAAGTGACTGCTAGGGCTTACGTGGCACAGTGAAGACCAGGACGTGGTCTTCGCCCTAGTCCAACTGTCCTGTGGTCTCCGGAAAGTGAGTTTGACCTGCTCTTTCGGAAGTGGGCAGTTGGTAGTTGACGTGTCCCCGCAGAGGGGAGCACGTGGAGAACGTGTGAAGGACACGTTGTCCTGCCCGACAGGGGGCGGGTTCTGCCCGCGGAGGGCAGGTCTTACCCGTGGAGAGGGCAGTGTTCGATCGACAGGGGAGTCTCCTATCCGACGTAGTTGGGGCAGGTCCTTCCCGCGGGAGGACATTTCCTGCTTGTCGGGGAGCCTGTGCCCGACGTTGTGGCCCAAGTTGGACTGGGCTTGGCAGAATATTATTGGGCTGGGCCCGCGTGACCAGACCGGGGCCCAGGCCAGAACAGGAGCCTCCCAAGTCGTAGCTCAGAGGAAGGGAACAAGGACTTTATGGCGTTCTTCCGGGGAAGGAAATTTGCTCGAGGAAAAACCCTCTAGCTCGTGTTCTGCAGGGGCGCGAGCACGTGCGTCCTTCCACTTCATCGGTTGCCCGAGCTTGAGGACATGTGTTGGCGAAGAAATGTGAGGGGACGCGACTGTCAGCTTTCGCCACGTGTCGCATGCTGGGTGGCTGCTAGGGCGGCTACCCTAGGGTACTCGAGTGCCTAGCGACGCTTCGAGTCCCGTGTTGGGGTATAAGTAAGCGAGCCCCTGGTCATTCTTTTCTTTTCGCCCTCTTGCTCTCAAGTTTTCTGCTTTGCTGTCCCGCCGCCATCTGATTTCTCCGCCGTCGCAGCCGCCACATACTCCGCCGCAGATCGTATCGCAGTAAGTTTTCTTTCTACTTTCTTTCGTTTTCTCGTCTGTTTTAGGACTGTGGTCGGGGCAGTTTGAATGCCCTGAGGAGAGGCGAAGATCTCTGCCGTTGTAGGGGTTTTTTTAGGGTTTTTATCATGAGGATCCCGAGGGGAGATGCTAGTTCCGATGAATGTCCCGGGGAAGGACACTTGTTTAGATGAATGCCCCAAGGAGAGATTCTTACTCCGATAAACGTCCCGGGGAGCGACGTTTATTCCGATGGACGCCCCTGGGGAGAGTTTGTAGGTTGGGCTACGCTGGTTCCCCGGGAAGGTGGTAGGTATCGGGTAGATCCACCAGGGACAATGCTCGGTGTGTCCTCATCGCCCTTTCACCTGACTTACGGTGAAAGGGTGAATTTGATCTTTGTCATCGAATTCACCGTTACCTTCTTCTTTTCAGGTGTTAATGACTATGTTTGTCCTGGGCACAATGGTCGAGGATACTGAGTTGGACGTCCCACATTTTGACGAGCGTGCCGTTGCGCTCGAGGATTGGGTGGCCGAGGAGCCTCTGTCTACGCCCTCCTACTTTGCTTCTGACCCGATAGGGGTCTATGCCACCATGGAGGACCAGCGAAAAGGAGATCCCCATAACTGGCAAGTCTATCGTCCCCGGCCGGGTTATCGGATCTGCTCGAAATATGGGCGGATGCTCTTCCCGATGTATGAGTTCTACTTCAAAGAGGCCAGGCTCAGGTTGCCATTATCGGACTTCCATTTAGGCCTATTCGACTGGCTGAGGTTGGCCCCGTCGCAGTTGCATCCAAACGCCCTGGCTTTTATTCGGGCCTTCGAGGTCGTATGCCACTATCTCCAGGTCGACGTCACGCTGCCGTTATTCTTTCGTATCTTCCATCTGCAACGGTAGACGGTGAATGGTCGACACGGCTGGGTATCGTTCAAGCAACCAGACAGGCTTTTCAGAACGTATATGGATTCTGTCCGGGACTTCAAAGGTCGTTTCTTCGTGGTCAGCCTGATCACGCATGAAGGGGTTCGCTCTTTATATTCAGAGGGGGAGCGGATCATGGATGGTCATCGTGAGGTCGTCATGCTGCCACGGGTGCATGTGGAGTAGTCTCTGGAGCACTTTTCTCGGGGAACAGGTCGGTACATCGTGCACGCGGGGTCGCTTGACGAATAGGATATGGCCATCTATCTGAAGATAGTTTCGTTCGTGCGCAACTTGCCGCCGTCGAAGCTGGTGACCCCCGACGACCGGTACATCCTCGACAGCCAGGGGAATGTCCGTGAGATGCCGAGGTTGATTAATACGAAGGCCCTGCTCGAGTGTCCCTCGGAGGCGGATGCCCTTCGCTATCTAGGTGGTGGACGCCTCGCCTTCTCACGATCTGATACTCTTTATCTTTTATTAACCAGTTTTCTTTGTTTTGCAGGGAACATGTCTTCCGTCGAGGAGCGAGTGAAAAAGTTGCGCGCCTCAAGGGCTGTTGTTCCTCTGAAGACACGGGTCACCCAGCTGGTCGGGCAGTCTTCCATAGAATAGGACGGATGAGGGTCGTCTTCCCCGCCCAATAGTCGGTCGCCTACTTCGCAAGGGGCCTCGAAGAGGGCGAGAGTTTAGGAGAAGGCAGCCATGGTTGACTTATCGGAGAATTCTTCTGAGGAGGGTTACGCCATCGCTTCCTGTCACTAGCACCCCGACTATTTTCATGGGGCTAGGTCGCCCAGTATTCCTGCCGGAGAGGCGAAGGCGGTCTTAAGCGCTGACCGGGCTATGCGGAGGCAGGTCCTGACCGAGGACTTGGCCGCTCTGATGTGGACCTTCACCACAGCGATGGTCCTAAGCGAAGAAAGCTGCTCGGCCGTCGAGCTGTCCAAGCTGCAGGGGGACCTTGCTTTCGCGCAGTCCCGTCTGAACAAGGCAGTCGAGGACTTGGAGGTGAGCCGGGGGAAGGTGACTCAGCTGACCGAGGAGCTGGAGAAAAATCGCGGGGAGGTAGCTCTTGAGCGCAAGAGGGGTGACAGTGCCAAGGAGAAGCTGAAGGCAGCTGAGGAGGAACTGCGGGCGTCGAAGGCTCGTGTGGGGGAGCTTGAGGGTAATCTTTGTCCTGCCAACGATGAGACTGATGATGATAGCCTGCTAGTTACCCAGGCTGACTTGCTCGCCAGGATACGGGTATTGGAAGGTGATTGTCTGGATGCTTTAGCCGTGGGCTTCAATGGTGTTGTCGTGCAGCTTAGAGTGGTAAACTCCAGCATCGCCTTCGTCGAGGATGGAATTGGGCCCTTCCACAAGATAATTGATGGTCGGGTGGTCGACCCAAGCACCGAGGACACTGGCCCCGTCGTCCCTTCTGTCGAGCCTGAAGCAGAGGAAGAGGAATGAGCATAGATTAGTCTCGGGTCTACGTGCCCGTGTATCCTGGCCTGCGTGCCAATACTTTGTATTTTGTTATTTTCTTTGTCGGGCCTGCGCGCCTTTATTTGGTGATGTAATATTGACTACTGGGCTGGTGCGCGCTTTTGAGTAATATATTTTTGAGAATTGTCTAAGTGTGCGCCTCGTTTTTGCATGTTGTTATGCTCGTTTCATTTCTGCACTTTTATATGCTCGAAATATATGTTTGTATGTTTGAAATGCATGTCTGGTATGCTTTTGGGCCTGTCCGGGGTGGTAGCTTGACGATAATTGTCTCCGGCGGTGTGGGGAACTGGTCGGTTGGCCGACTTTGTTACCTGGCCGTTTTGGGGGTAGTTCTCCCCGCAGCGTGGACGTACCATCGCGAGCTGGGTGTCCTGCCGGTACTGGTACGATGGCGAAGAATCTCGATCGAGGTGTTCCCCGTCGAGCAGAGCCTTCTACCCGCGCACACAAAGGCATGGGTTGCTTTTTCATTGTTCTCTAGAAGACGCGAGGAGGTGCGGTGGTACCATGTCGCCCCCCAGTTTTCGTGACGTCTGGGCGTCGCGGGCAGTTGTTAACTGCAGTACCGCTTCAGCTTCTCGGCGTTCCATGGTCGAGCTGGTTGTTCCCCGTGTAGGTTTTTGAGGTAGTAGGACCTGTGTTCCGTCTTGTCGCGGACGCGGTAGGGACTTTCCCAGTTCGTGGCTAGTTTACCCTCGTGGGAGTCTTTCTGGTTTCTTCGCAAGACTAAATCACCGATCTAAAATTCGTGTTTTAGGACTCTGCTGTCGTGGCGGAGCGCTACCTACTATTTTAGTCGGGCTTCTCGAAGAGATGCTCTCGACCAAATTTCCTCGACTAGGTCGAGTTCCTCTCGGAGGGCGTCGTCGTTGTCTTCGACCTCGAGGGGAGCCTCAGTTCATCTGGATGGCTCTCTCATCTCGACCGGGTTTCCCCCATGGTTGAGTGAGGCGTAATTCGGTATGCCCAGAGGATGTTGTAGAGTTCCTTGACCCATGCCCTCTTGGCGTCGCCGGGTCTTTGTTTTAGCCCTCTGAGTATTACCTTGTTCGCGGATTCGTCCTGGCCGTTTGTCTGAGGATGTTCGACCGAGGTAAAATGGTGCTTGGTCCCGAGTTTGTGACGAAGTCCCGGAAGTTTTTGTCAGTGAACTGCGTGCCGTTGTCGGTGACGATGGCGAGCGGGACCCCGAACCTTGCGAGGATATTTCTTTTGTAGAATCGGAGTATGTTGTGGGCCGTGATTTTGGCTAGGGCTTCGACCTCAATCCATTTGGTGAAGTAGTCGATGCCCATGATGAGGTATTTGTTCTGATAGGAGCCTAGGGTGAAGGGGCCGAGGATATCCATCCCCCACCAGGTGAACGGCCACGGAGAGGAGAGGGATTTGAGTTCGGTCGGTGGGGGCGAGGTGCATGTCCCTATGCCTTTGGCATCTGTCGCATCTCTTTACGTGCTCCCTCGCGCCTGCTTGCATCGAAGGCCAGTAGTATCCTGCTCGCAAGGCCTTTCTCGCCAGGGATCGTCCCCCGAGGTACTGCGCGTTGATGCCTTCGTGGATTTCCTCCAAGACGTCTGTGGCCTGGGAGGCATCTATGCATTTGAGGAGTGGGACCGCGAAGTGTAACACCTGAGGTGAAAGAGGACGGTGGTTACATGTAACACCCGTGGGCGAGGGAGTGGTTGTCGGTGTCATGAGGCATGACAATGAGACACTCCTAGCAGCTTCTAGGGGAAAACCGAATTCACATCCGAATGAGAGGGATCCTGAGGCTATGCAGGTATGGGACTGCATGGTTGAATGAAGACTTATAAGGATTAATTGGTACTACCTATATCAACAAGATGCATCTTCTTTTCGGTAGCCCGTTCATAAGAACTCCACAGTTAAGCGTGCTTGACTTGGAGCAATTCTGGGATGGGTGACCTTCTGGGAAGTTTCCTGGAAAGCGTGTGATTGAGGACAAAGCATGCTGAAAAGACCCGTGTTGGTTTGTGGGGTCAGTCGGTAATCCTGAAAGCAATATGGGGCGTTACAAATGGTATCAGAGCCATACCTCTCCCAATACGATGTGGTTCGGGGACGAACCAAGTGGAAGCTGGTGGGCATGTAACACCTGAGGTGAAAGAGGACGGTGGTTACATGTAACACCCGTGGGCGAGGGAGTGGTTGTCGGTGTCATGAGGCATGACAATGAGACACTCCTAGCAGCTTCTAGGGGAAAACCGAATTCACATATGAATGAGAGGGATCCTGAGGCTATGCAGGTATGGGACTGCATGGTTGAATGAAGACTTATAAGGATTAATTGGTACTACCTATACCAATAAGATGCATCTTCTTTTCGGTAGCCCATTCATAAGAACTCCACAGTTAAGCGTGCTTGACTTGGAGCAATTCTGTGATGGGTGACCTTCTGGGAAGTTTCTTGGAAAGCGTGTGATTGAGGACAAAGCATGCTGAAAAGACCCGTATTGGTTTGTGGGGTCAGTCAGTAATCCTGAAAGCAATATGGGGCGTTACACGAAGCCCCATGCGATATAGTTTGCCTTCGAGGAGGACATATGGCCTTTTTGGGGTCAATTGGGAGGCGGCCCACGCTGAGGTAAGCATGTAGTGGTGTCATCCAGCAGTTGGTATCTCCTATGGCGTTAACGTCGAGCGGGGCGTCAACCTTGTTAGTGCTCGGTTGTGATAGGATTTCTTGGATGACCGACTTGTGTCCGCCTCTCTTTTTGGTGCTCGCTAGTTTTGAGAGAATATCGGCTCGGGTGTTCTGCTCGCGTGGAATGTGTTGAACTTCCGCGGAGTCGAAACTTTGCATTTTTTCGGTAATGAGTGCCAAGTATTCGGCGAGGTTATCGTTTTTTGCCTGATATTCTCCCCGTACTTGCGAGGCGACCAGCTGGGAATCTATGTAAATTTTAATCTCTTTGGCCCCGAGATTTGATGCCAAGCGAAGTCCGGCCAAGAATACCTCGTACTCGGCTTGGTTGATCATCGTTGGGAAGGCCAGTGTCAGGGAGACCTCTATGATGGTGCCCTCTTTGTTGTTGAGTATGAAGCCCGCTCCGCTGCCCGTGGAGTTTGAGGAGCCGTCAACGAAGATAGTCTATTTGTGGCTCCCCGTGGTAGGGTCTGGCGAGGAGGTCATCTCGGCAAAAAACCGGCCAGGGCTTGGGCCTTGAGGGCTTTCCTTCCTTCATAGACGATGTCGAACTCAGATAATTCTAATGACCATTTTAACATGTGTCCAGCCATGTCTGGTCGGCCGAGGAGCTGTCGGACGGGCTGGTCGGTTCGGAGCACGATGGTGTGTGCTAAGAAGTAATGTCGGAGACGTCGTGCAGTGGCGATGAGGGCCAATGCGACTTTTTCGATCAGCTGGTATCGGACTTTGGGACCGTGGAAGGCTTTGCTCGTGAAGTAGATTGGCTTTTGCCCTTCTTGGGTTTCCCTGATCAGGACGGCGCTGACAGCCTCGTTAGCCAAGGCCAGGTATAGGTATAAGGTTTCTCCCGTTATGGGTCGTGTCAGCACCGGTGGTTCGAACATGATGCGTTTGAGATGACGGAGGGCTTGCTCGCCTTCCTCTGTCCATTCGAACGTGGTCTCCTTTCTGAGCAGTTTGAAGAAAGGGAGGGCGTGCTGTGCAGATTTGGCGATGAACCGGGAAAGTGAGGTGAGCACGCCGTTGAGGGATTGTATGGACTTCTTCGAGGTGGGTGTGGTGATTTCCGAAAATGCGTGGCACTTGTCCGGATTTGCTTCGATCCCACGCTCGGTCAGGTAGTAGCCGAGGAATTTTCCTGCGCGGATACCGAAGGTGCATTTCTCCGGGTTGAAGCGTATTCGGCAGTTCCTCGCTGTGTCGAAAACCTTTTTGAGATGGGTCGTGTGGTCGACTTCCATGTAGGATTTGACTATCATGTCGTTCATGTAGACCTCGAGCATGTCGCCGATTTCTCCCCGGAAGACTTTGTTCATCATCCGTTGATACGTGGCTCCGACGTTCTTTAGGCCGAAGGGCATTACGTTGTAGTAATATTTGCCCGACGCCGTCATGAAGGCTGTGTTCTGTTTGTCGCGCTCAGCCATCGGGATCTGGTTGTATCTCGAGTACGCGTCCATAAAGGATAAGAGTTTGAAGCCCGCCGAGTTGTCGACGAGCTTGTCGATGTTAGGGAGGGGGTAGGCGTCCTTAGGACATGCCCGGTTGAGATCGGTGTAGTCAACACACATGCGCCATTTTCCATTATTCTTTTTAACAAGTACAACATTGGACAACCAGGTTGAATACCGGGCTTCCGAAATAAAATTTGCCTCTAGGAGGTCTTTTACAGCTTTTTCAGCCGCCGCCGATTTTTCAGGGGACTGTCTACGCCTACGTTGTACTACGGCCTTGGCGGTCGGGTTGATGGACAGTTGATGGCAGGCGACCTCGGGGTCGAGTCCTGGAATTTCCGCGGCGCTCTAGGCGAAGAGGTCGGCGTTCTCGCAGAGGCAGGCCTTCAGTTGTCTCTTCGCCAAGTCGGGGAGTCCTGCTCCGATCTTCACGGTTCTACTCTCGTTGTCCCCGAGTGTTACGATCTCGAAGTCACCGTCTGGGATGGGGCGCGCTGGGTGGGTGGGCTGCCCGTTGGACTGGTTGGCTTCACTGGCCTCTTCTTCGCGGTCGTGCTCTTCGGTGAAGCGGTTGTCGAGGTCCACGGATCCGACGAGCCCCTTCGGTTCGCTCTTTGGCGTCGCGGTGGAGGCTGCCTTCTTAGTTGCTGGAGCGATGGTGCTTAGGCCTTTCAGCGCGGCCTCGAAGTATCTCCGGGCAGCCTCGATGTCGCCATTCAGGGTCACCACGGCCCCCGCCTCGTATAGTATTTCATCTTTAGGTGGATGGTGGATGGCACCTGTCGCTACTCGAAAAAAATGCGTCATCAACGACGGGGAGGCGAAAAGAAAGGACAGAAGAGTCGCCACCGAACTTTATTTATCCGATGAGGGGAAAGGAAAATATCGAGAAAACCTTAAGAAAAGAATGGATAAGATGGTCTCGCAACCAAGAACGGGTTCAGAAGCCGGTTATGCAAGGGGAAGGTATTAGCACCCCTCGCATCCATCGTACTCGATGGGAACCTTTTGTTTGTCGATGTGTGATTATATTTGCTTAAATATTATGTTATAAAAGTGTTCCAAGGGAGAGAGAGAGAAGGGTTTAGAAACGGGGAAAATAGGTAACGGAGGGGAAAAGAGAAAGAACAGACTCGGTAGGACTTCGCGGTCCTAGGCCTACGTATTCTCGATAGGTATGAGAAATTCAGAGTCGACGTAGTTCGGGGCTACGGATATAAGGGGGGAGGTGTGCTCGGCAAGGATTGTGGCCCTTGTGCCTACGTATCTTTACTTGAACGAAGTAAAGAATCAGAGCAGCCGTAGTTCGGCCTACGGTTTGCGGGTGTTTTTTTTTATGGATGATGCTATCGTGCGCATTCTAGCAGTTAGGTGTTTCGCTGCTCGCTCGTTGGAGACTTAGGCGTTACCTGTTTGCGGTAGAACGGACGTAACATATCCTTTTTGGAAGATTGATTAGTTTTCGCCACGCGAGGCAAGAAGTCACGTTTGATTGATTGGATTGTTTTTAGGGGGCGAGACATGTCCTCGGGTAGTAACCCCTACGGGTAGTACCACATTCTTTATCTCAAGGTTTTTGTTATAAAAGGGTGTGGCGAACGAGGCGTCTTTGTATTGAAAGACGAGCGTCGAAACCACCCTCACTACAGTGGGCATCCCTACGCTCGGAGAAGAAGAGGTCTACACCCAATCCTCTCTCTTTAATTCAATGCAAAGAGAACTCTGTTCTCTTATTAAAGATGTTTTTGGTTTTGAATGGTAAGTGCTTTACGACAGAGAACCCTACGGTAAACGTCAGCACTCGGGATAGGAGAAGGCCTACGCCTAACCACTCCACGACCATTCAAGCTTTTGTTGCGAAAATGAGTTTGAAAAGGCACTCGGTACATGACCGAGGTTTTTAGGTGACAAGGGTTGCAGGATGAGGTTGTGAAAATGAAAAATGGTGGATAAAGTCGCATCTTCATATTGAAGGACGAATATCAAGACCACCCTCACTACAGTGGGCATCCCAACATTCAGAGAGGAAGAGGTCTACACCCAATCTTCTCTCTTTAATTCAATACAAAGTTTATTATGGTTTGAAAATGGACTCGGTGCGAAACCGAGGTTTTAGGAGAGAAAGGATTGAAAGCGTCTTTGTATTGACAGACGAGCATCGAGACCACCCTCACTACAGTGGGCATCCCAACGCTCGAAGAAGAAGAGGTCTACACCCAATCCTCTCTTTTTATCTCAACACAAAGAATTCATTTTAAGGAGATGAGATTTGAAAATGGATGGGAAGCGTCTTCGTATTGAAAGACGAGTGTCGAAACCACCCTCACTACAGTGGGCATCCCAACGCTCGGAGAAGAAGAGGTCTACACCCAATCCTCTCTTTTTAATTCAGTACAAAGAAGTCAATTTATTAGTGAAAGTGTACTCGGTATAGGACCGAGGTTTTAGGAGAGAAATGGTTTGAAAATGAAAAATGTCTTCGTATTGAAAGACGAGTGTCTAAACCACTCACACTACAGTGAGCATCTCGACACTCGGAGAGGAAGAAAGTCTACACTTAATCCCCTCTTTTAGTTCAATACAAAGATGATTTATTAGTGAAAGTGTACTCTGTACAGGACCGAGGTTTTAGGAGAGAAATGGTTTGAAAATGAAAAATGTCTTCGTATTGAAAGACGAGTGTCTAAACCACTCACACTACAGTGAGCATCTCGACACTCGGAGAGGAAGAAAGTCTACACTTAATCCCCTCTTTTAGTTCAATACAAAGATGATTTATTTTAGGAAGATGGTTTGACAATGTTTTGAATCGAATCGGGGCATAATGTGGATAGAAAAGAGGCGGTCTCAGATCCAACATTACTCATCAATAATTTGACTGGTAATGAATTACAGAGGTGTCGTCATCGACCCGCAAAAAAAAAATGAAATTGAAAATCGAAAATGAAGATTGAAAAGAAAACAAAATAGTGAATTAATCCAAAATCCTTCATACAGTACCGCAATCTAATGTAGATTAAGAAAATAAAACTTATCGAACACCATTAAAATAGAATGAACAAAAACCAGGAGGGGTAGGAATTTGAAAAGGAGGATGTAATACGAAAAGGGGATCACACGGGCCCAAAGCCCATCATCCCCATGAGCTGCACCCATATGTCCATTTAAAACAGGCAGATAAAAAAAGCAAGGCAACCGGCGGCACATGTTTTTAGTTAGTAATCCAAAAAATACAAATGGCATCAGTCAAATAAAAAAAAACGTATTTAAATTAAATAAAAATAAACATCATCACTTGCATCTCCCAGTTTCCAATATCCACACAACCATCAAACATTTTAAAATAATAAATAAATTAAAATGAAAATGGTATGTCCCGTATAGAAACATCAAAAATACCTCTTTCCTCAAAAATGAAGCCAACCTCTTTGAAAGACGAACGCGAGCTCAATGGAAGCTATCCGACGATGTGCACACCCCCAAACTTCGCTCTTAATCTCTTGCGCTCGATTCAGTTTCTCGCTTGATTCCGGTTTGTAATCCAATTTCGATCAGATGTGCTTTGGTTTTGGTTTGTACTTGCGAGTTTGCTTCAATTTTGTTCTTATTACAACTTTCCCTTCCTCTTCCTCTGGTTCGATTTAGTTGTGATATAGGTTATAGTTACTAATGGTTTGAGGTGAAGACTGATTTTGGTCGTGATGTTTGTTTTGGGTGAAGGTTTCGTCGTTGGAAGTTATGGAGATTTTGAGGTTGAATGGCGTATTTGAAGAAGAAACATTCTTGCGGAAATGGATTATGTTGGAATGGGTTGAGATTTATTGTGTTGAAGGTTGTTGGTGTTGGGGATTGTTTTAACGGAAGCTCGACAGAGATGATGAAGATGATGTTTACGGAAGATTGAAGGAGGATATTTTAGGATTTGTCTGTTTTTGTTTGGGTATTATGCAGAAAGTTGTGTTATGGGGTGAAGAGGATTAAGGTTGAATGTCATGGATGTTGCAAAAATGGGAGAAAGATGAAGATGAAGTTGGTACAGGGTTGGAGCTGTGCAGCCAAGATTTTTTTAGGGTTTGTTTTTTAGCCTCCCCTTTTCTGAGCCAATTCCTCTGTTTCTTATAGTGTAGCATTTAGGGTTTCCTCTTTTGTGAATCATGATAGTGTATAATCTCTGTTATCACTTTTGATGCCAAAACTATGTTTTTTCTATTTTAGTGAAACTGGCTCTGCTGTCTTATTTTCTTGTCTCCTAATTTGTTTGTTTATGCTGACTGTATCCTCCATCTCTTGTCTCATTCCAATAACTGATGAGAAACCATAAAGAGGAGTTTCACTCAATTCCAAACCATTATCACAGCTTGTTGTACTTGTTTGCTTCTCTAGCGTCGCATGAACTACAACAATTGGCTTTGAATCAGGACCACTTGAATTACTTCCACCTTCACTCTCGTGGTTCATCGCAACAGAAGCCACATTCTTCATCGACTCATTCGAACTAGACTTAACATTTATATCATCATCAACCATCATGGTATTCGGTGTGTTCATCTAAGTTCAGTTTATCGCTTGAAACACTGACGGATTCTCTCTGGTTTTGATGATCAGGTAACTGAGACAAAATCGGTATCATAAAGTTTTCACCATGAGCATTTGCTGCTTGTGAGATGGGTCTTGCTGCTGTCACTAGTTCTGGACCAGTTGAAGTTGGAGACGACGCCATTTGTTCCTGTTGGTACTTCTTTTTATGCATCTTGTTGTTGCCATCTGGCGTGAAACTTCCTACTACAATTTGGATAGGACCAGCAGCTGTAAGGAGACCAGCAACAAAACCTCCAATCACCCGGCCATCAGGACCAGCAAGTGAGACACTCAACCCACCATCGCGAGTTCTTATGTCGCTAGTGTCTGAGACCGTATATGATCCAGACAAAGATAAAACCTCAAACCGACCCTCATAAGTCAAAATACCACCACCGGAAGAACCATGTTGACGTAGTGTGACTTTAGAGATAGCTCCATTGGCAGAAAGAATGCATATAGCTCTTGGACTCTTCTGCGCAAATGACAAGATCTTCCCACCAACATCCTCTCCTATATAAACTGTAACCACATGCGGTGTAAAATCCACAGCAGCTGTGCTTGCAAACACTTCACCAAAAGAAGAAACGATTTGGTAATTTCCAAACCCAGTTGGTTTCCCACGGCCCTTTTTGGAGGAAAACTCATTTGAAGACAAAGTGAATCCAGGTGGTGGTGGTAACAACGGTGTTGTTGTGATGCGTTATATGCGCAAATCATATTGTTGTTATCGCGTTTATGTTTTGGAGTGTTGTAGCAGAATGTGAACTCCTTTGGTTTGGTGTGGTAGAGCAGTTACAAGTTGCAGGCTTTGGCATAGTTTATGCAGAGTTTGTTGTTTGCTAAAACTAATGTGATTCACAACATTTTGCAGGTTAGGCATAGTCATTCACGGAGCTCTCGCAACAACCTCAAGAACAAGAATGTGTGGGGATTCACGACTGTCTTTCATACCTCATGAAAGTTGCCTCGCTTATTGCCGGTAATAATCTGTTGATGAGTATGGTTTCATCTTTTGTTGTGCATTCTTTTTCACAGCTTTCCTTACATTTTGGTTTTCCCTGATGTATCTCACACGATGATTAATGTCGCGGCTTACTTTTGTGCAGGAAGTGATTAATGTGGTGCACATGCTCGCGGTTGGTGGCCACGCAGAACATGAATCACGTATTGTACCGCCGTTGCCGCAATTGAACGAAAGTCAGTTTTTGCATGGCATCACTTGGAAGCCGGCTGCCGCTCACTGTTTTATACGGTAGCTGCGCAAAATTTTGCACTTGTATTATGAGGCAAAGTGTGCATCAGTATGACAGTTGTATTTTCGGAGGAATTCATATCTTCAACTTCCATGTCAACATCCATATCAACATCTTCTGTCCAGGGCAAATCTCACATCAAATTCTCTACTTACAACAACCCAGGATAGATACATGATATCATCTGTTTTAAAGAATTTCTTGATGCTTTCAGAAAAGCATGACCCTCCAATGCACTAAATAAAGATTTGGCTTCCTTTGAGAAGTCCTCAACACGCCCTAACACAGGTCTTATAGCACAAATTTGCAGAACACAAAGTTCCAACTGCAAAGCCATTTTAAGTATTTGCAATAATAAGTTGCAGACACTCTTAATTTCCAAGGATTTCGTCGGTTTGTGGGCTTGACAGAGCTCCACAACAATGGCAATTGCTTGATCCTGCAGTCCATGCAGGATTTCTGGGATTGGAAGCTCAGGAAAATATGCAAGATCAATAAAGCCAACCTCCTCAGCCCTTTTAGCAGCACCCTCAGCTTGCAAACACAGAAATTTCAAAAGAAGAAATGTAATTCTATATACCTGTACAGCAACAGTGTCAGAGAAGCGTGTTTTTGGAACAGGGCCAGTAGTTTCAGCTGTTTGACCATAGATAGATAATGCAGTTGAGAATGAAGAGATCTTTGGTTTGGGCACACATCCAGGTGGTGAAAGAGCAAACCATCCACTTCTGCTGTTAATATATGAAGGTTTTGAGCAAGTTTCAAAATCCTCTTTAAGAGTAGGTGGACACAGAAGAGGGGGACTCCTAATTGAAGGTTCACCAAGACGTTGAGTTCCCCTGCTAATGAAGGCTAAAAGATGAATGCACTTTTCTCTTAGCTGCTTATCCACGTTTTTTATTGCTTTAATCCATGAATCTCATCTTTTTTTTTTGGTATAGAATCTTGGTGTTCTTTGAGGAAAAGGTCACAACTTAACAACTTTGGTGAATCGTGATTTTTGGAGTGTTTTCTTTTAATAAGTGAGCTTTTTGAATAGAATTTTCCTCACTTGTTGAATCTTCTTTGCAGCTACCAAATGAACATAAATGGACTTGTAATAACAGTTAACTTTGAACTTGCTACTTGCACCTCTTATCTCTCTTCAACAATGCCTTGCGAATGGGCTATGCTTTTTATGGATTTGAAATTTGACACATCCCATTTTATTTAGATTGTGCTTGACCATGAAAACATGAGTTTGGTTCGTGACTTAAAGATTATATGACCACAAACAATTCTTACTAACCAACACGTCCATGACTTAGAATTAATGATCATGTCTCTCTTAAAAATCTTTGAGTTCAATGCCAATATTAGAACCAAAAATCCATTTTGAAACACATACCTCCAATTGATCCCTAAACACACGTCGTTTGGATCAATACTCTCCCCAACATCGTATCTGAAACAAATCTTTGTCTGACTGACCAATTCAGTCGTAACCATCGAAACTCAGTTCATACCATACACCCGACTTCAATCTTTATCTGTCAGACTCAATTCAAGTTAACCTTATGATA
Source organism: Lathyrus sativus (assembly GCA_963859935.3). Taxonomy (NCBI): domain Eukaryota; kingdom Viridiplantae; phylum Streptophyta; class Magnoliopsida; order Fabales; family Fabaceae; genus Lathyrus; species Lathyrus sativus. The sequence goes on from OZ012735.1 coordinate 112,066,034, forward strand.
TCCGAGCAGCACCAACATATTTTTTTTTGATTTTTTTTAATAACGCAAGTGGGTGAGTACACAAAAAGGAGGTTGTACAAAAGTAGGACAAATTAGGGGTATGACAGATGCCCCTATCTAATTGGCTTAGACCGAGTAAGATGAACGGTTTGGCGCTCACTCTTTTAAGGTAGAAGGCAATTAAATATAAAGAATACCCTGAATTTGTCCGAAAAGCAAAGGAAAGTTTGGGAATAAAATACTGGATACCTTGCAAAGGTCGCTAACACCAAAAGGATGTTAACACTCACACACGTTGTTCTGAAATCGAAAGAAAGTAAGGGATCCATTACCAAAAAGGATAATGGAGAAAACACGCTAGTCATGACACAAAAAGGATGTCAGACCCATCTCCAAAGAGGATGATGGAGCGAAACAAAACCAAACCCTAACACTAAAAAAGGATGATAGGGGGGATCGGATAAGCTTCTCCCAAGAGATTGCCACCTATCACGGATGAAGGATAAGCTTCTCTGAAGAGATTGCCACTTATCACTGAAGATGGATAAGCTTCTCTGAAGAGATTGCCACTTATCGCTGAAGATGGATAAGCTTCTCTGAAGAGATTGCCACTTATCGCTGAAGAAGGATAAGCTCCTCTGAAGAGATTGCCACTTATCGCTGAAGAAGGATAAGCTTCTCTGAAGAGATTGCCACTTATCGCTGATGAAGGATAAGCTTATCTGAAGAGATTTGCCACTTATCGCTGAAGGTGGATAAGCTTCTCTGAAGAGATTGCCACTTATCACTGAAGATGGATAAGCTTCTCTGAAGAGATTGCCACTTATCGCTGAAGATGGATAAGCTTCTCTGAAGAGATTGCCACTTATCGCTGAAGATGGATAAGCTTCTCTGAAGAGATTGCCACTTATCACTGAAGATGGATAAGCCTCTCTGAAGAGATTGCCACTTATCGCTGAAGATGGATAAGCTTCTCTGAAGAGATTGCCACTTATCGCTGAAGATGGATAAGCTTCTCTGAAGAGATTGCCACTTATCGCTGAAGATGGATAAGCTTCTCTGAAGAGATTGCCACTTATCGCTGAAGATGGATAAGCTTCTCTGAAGAGATTGCCACTTATCGCTGAAGATGGATAAGCTTCTCTGAAGAGATTGCCACTTATCGCTGAAGATGGATAAGCTTCTCTGAAGAGATTGCCACTTATCGCTGAAGATGGATAAGCTTCTCTGAAGAGATTGCCACTTATCGCTGAAGATGGATAAGCTTCTCTGAAGAGATTGCCACTTATCGCTGAAGATGGATAAGCTTCTCTGAAGAGATTGCCACTTATCATTGAAGATGGATAAGCTTCTCTGAAGAGATTGCCACTTATCGCTGAAGATGGATAAGCTTCTCTGAAGAGATTGCCACTTATCACTGAAGATGGATAAGCTTCTCTGAAGAGATTGCCACTTATCGTTGAAGATGGATAAGCTTCTCTGAAGAGATTGCCACTTATCGTTGAAGTCTGCTGGAGATAACTCACAGGGGAACGCCCATGAATTTATTGGAGATGCCCCTGTCTGGGCTGAATGTTTGATTTGAAGATCTTGATTAACCACGAGGTTGCAATACATCATGTGATACACCCATGGTCTTGAAAAGGTGCCCCAGACTGGGCTGATGATGATCTTGGGACTCTTCAAGATTGATCTCGGATTTGATCTCACACATGCTAATGTTGAATGATACAGATGTTCATAAATGGAAATGCAAATGTAAATGCTGATGCACGGAGATGCAAGAGCTGGGGAGATATGATATGCTATTGGATATGCATATGATGCAAGATGCTTATGAAGCCGAATGCGATGCGTATGATGTATAGGATTGCAGATGGTAATGGAAATGCAGGTGCCGACACGGCGGACTTTGGTGGTAGGAGAATGAAAGATAAGCCTGAATTCCCGACATCATCTTTTCATGATGTAATAAAACCTGGAGGTGCTGATACCGTCAACTCGAGGCCTGCTCTGCCGGGTTTGACGACCTTGTCGGTCAAGTCGTTACAAGATTTAGAATGATGTTCCTGTGTACTCCTTAGAGTCATGGTCACCCTTTAGTTACCCTAAGAGGGTAAGTCATCCCTTAATCTAATTTACCATAATATCATTATATGCGAAACCCATCATCAAATAAATAAAACTTGCAACCAAAGGGTAAATAAAAACAGAAAAAGCTTTGATGAAAGTAATTTTATTGATGAAAACCCATAAATGGGAAAATTACAAAAGGAGGCAATTCCTAAAAGAGGTAACTGCTTTTAAAAGAGAAAAATAAAGACTAAGACAATGTTGAAAATGGTCCCTGCCAAGTTTTAAATCCGCTATGGCCCATATGTCTCTGAAGAGCCTTCACGCCTTGCTTTTGAGCGCCACGATCGAATTGATCCTTCTCAGTCGAGAGCTTGATGGTTACGGAGGATAATTCACACGTCTTTTCAAGATGCAGTTCTGCCTTTTCGAATCCCTAACTTTTGCCTAGGCCGCCCTTTCAGGTTTTCAGCCTATCAGGATACTCCCCGTTTTTTTTTTTACTTCTAGTCCCTAATTTTGCCTGAACCACTTTTATGGTCCACCAGGTCGCCCATTTTTGCGTGGATTTTCTTTTTGGATCCACCGGGCCTATCTTTTAAGCATAATATTTTTTAACTGCATCTGCATTCACAGGGGATGAGAGATCGTCACCATCCATGGTTGACAGGATCAAGGCTCCTCCGGAGAAAACTTTCTTTACTATATACGGACCCTCATAGTTTGGTGCCCATTTTCCCCTTGGATCGACGTGAGTTGGCTGAATTTTCCTTAGTACCAAATCTCCTGCTTGGATGTGTCGTGGGAGAACCTTCTTATCAAAGACCCTCTTCAATCGTTTTTGGTATAACTGTCCATAACAGATGGCCGTCATGCGTTTCTCGTCGATGAGATTGAGTTGGTCGAGTCTGGCTTGTATCCATTCGGCCTCGTTTAGCTTGACGTCTTCCAAAATCCTTAAGGAGGGAATCTCTACTTCAATGGGCAATACTGCTTCCATGCCATATACGAGAGAAAACGGGGTTGCCCCTGTGGAAGTGCGCACTGAGGTGCGGTAGGCATGCAACGCGAACGGCAACATCTCATGCCAGTTTTTGTAAGTCTTCACCATCTTCTGGACGATTTTCTTAATGTTCTTATTTGCCGCCTCAACAGCTCCGTTCATTTTAGGGCGATAAGGTGTTGAATTGTGGTGTTCAATTTTGAAGTTTCCACACAACTCTTTCATCATCTTATTGTTGAGGTTTGAACCGTTGTCTGTAATGATCTTGTTCGGGATTCCATATCGACAAATAATCTCTTTTTTGATGAAGCGAGTCACCACTTGCTTAGTGGCGTTGGCATAGGACGCCGCTTCTACCCATTTGGTAAAGTAATCGATGGCCACTAAGATAAAACGGTGCCCATTTGAAGTGGTTGGCTCGATGCGTCCGATTACATCTATACCCCACATAGCGAAAGGCCAAGGCGAAGTCAAAACATTCAGAGGGAGTGGTGAAGTATGGACCTTGTCTGCGTAAATTTGGCACTTGTGGCATGACTGGACATGGAGACAACAATCCGTTTCCATCGTCATCCAATAGTATCCCGCCCTCAAAATCTTTTTAACCATAGTATGACCACTAGCATGTGTCCCAAAAGATCCTTCATGCATTTCATTTATGATACGTTCTGCTTCGTGTTTATCCACGCATCTGAGTAGAACCGAATCGTAATTCCGCTTGTATAACATGTTACCACTGAGGAAGAACTTTGAGGAGAACTTTCTGAGATACTTCTTGTCAGTGATAGTTATGCCTTCTGGATATTCTTGTGTCTCTAGATATCGCTTGATATCATAGAACCAAGGATGACCATCAATTTTAGCTTCTTCCACATCGGCCGCTAGGCAATAAGCGGGTTCGTCCAAATATTCCAAACGGATGGATGGCGCCTCATTCTTCCACTTGACCTGAAACATAGATGCTAGTGTTGCTAGAGCGTCAGCCAACTGATTTTCTCCTCTGGGAATGTGATGAAAAGTGATCTCATCAAAGTACGGGATTAGCTTCAGGACATGATCTTTGTAAGGAATTAACTTGAGGTCCAGTGTTTCATACTCCCCTTTAATCTGGCATATGACAAGCGCAGAATCTCCATAGACTTCTAGAATCTTGATTCTATTATCAATGGCAGCTTCAATTCCGAAAATACAAGCTTCATATTCGGCCATGTTGTTAGTACATTTGAAGCATAATCTGGCGGTGAATGGCAAGTGAAAGCCAGTTGGAGAAGTGATGATTGCCCCAATTCCACAACCTTTGGCATTTGCGGCACCATCAAACACGAGCGTCCATCGCGACCCTGGTTCGGGTCCATCATCCGGGCCTGGCGTGGCATAATTTCTGGCAAACATGACGTCTTCATCGGGGAAATCGAAGCGCATGGATTGGTAGTTGTCCATAGGTTGGTGGGCAAGGTATTCAGAGAGCACACTTCCTTTGATAGCTTTCTGCGTAACATACTGGATGTCATACTCTGTTAACACCATTTGCCAACGAGCTACTCGCCCGGTGAGAGCGGGCTTCTCGAATATGTATTTGACAGGATCCATCTTGGAGATCAACAAAGTCGTATGGGTGAGCATATATTGTCTCAAGCGTTTTGCTGCCCAAGCCAATGCGCAACATGTCTTCTCGAGCATTGAATATCTCGTTTCACAGTCATTAAACTTCTTGCTGAGGTAATAGATTGCATGCTCTTTCCTGCCGGTTTCATCATGTTGTCCCAACACGCATCCCATGGATCCCTCTAGCACAGTCAGGTACATGATCAGGGGTCGTCCGGGTACTGGAGGCATCAAGATCGGCGGTTCTTGTAGGTATTCCTTTATCTTCTCAAAGGCTTTCTGACAATTATCGTTCCATACCACAGCTTGATCCTTTCGAAGTAACTTGAAGATGGGCTCACAAGTGGCCGTCAGATGAGATATGAACCTGGCGATATAGTTCAACCTCCCAAGGAACCCTCGGACTTCTTTTTCAGTTTTGGGTGTCGGCATCTCTTGGATAGCTTTGACCTTATCTGGATCGACTTCAATCCCCTTTTGGCTCACAATAAAACCTAGCAGTTTACCAGATCTTACACCAAAAGTGCATTTGTTGGGATTTAGTCTCAGCTGGAATTTCCTTAATCGGGCAAATAGCTTTTCCAAGTGGATGAGGTGCTCTTCCTCAGTCTGGGATTTCTCAATCATATCGTCTACATAACACTCAATCTCTTTATGTATCATGTCATGGAAAAGAGTGACCATTGCTCGCTGATATGTTGCGCCTGCGTTCTTAAGCCCAAACGGCATGACCTTGTAACAGAAAGTTCCCCATGAAGTGATGAAAGTCGTCTTTTCCATATCTTCGGGTGCCATCTTAATCTGGTTATATCCAGAAAAGCCATCCATAAATGAGAAGACAGAAAACTGGGCCGTGTTGTCTACTAGCACATCAATGTGTGGCAAAGGGAAGTCATCTTTCGGACTCGCTCTGTTAAGGTCTCTATAATCTACACACATTCGCACCTTCCCATCCTTTTTAGGTACTGGGACAATATTCGCTATCCATTGTGGATAGTTGGATACTGCCAGAAAACCAGCATCTAATTGCTTTTGTACTTCCTCTTTGATCTTGAAGGACATCTCTGGCTTTGTTCTCCTCAACTTTTGCTTCACCGGCGAGCAGCCTTCCTTGAGAGGTAGTTTATGCATCACAATCTCTTCATCTAGACCGGGCATATATTTGTAAGACCAAGCAAATACGTCAACATACTCTCGAAGCAATATTATCAGTTTTGACTTAATCTCTGACTCCAAAGCTGCGCCTATCTTGATTTCTTTGGCATCCTCATCAGTTCCCATGTTGATGACTTCGACCTCTTCTTGGTAGGGCTGAATGACCTTTGACTCCTGTTTCAATAGTCTAGCTAGCTCTTCTGGGAGATCACAATCTTCCTCGCAGTCTTCGTCGGCTTGGTAGATCGGGTTATCAAAGTCATATTGGACCATAGCGGGGTCGTTATTGACAGGAGCAAGGGAAGATCTGCACGATGAATGACTTCATGCTTTATTATTTTTTATTATTTTTTAGAAAAGGTTCATATAACAAAGGAAAATAAAACAAAACATTGTCTTTCAAAGATAATTTTATGTGCAAAAAGTAAAAATGAAAGAAAGAGAGCATAATTGGATGCGAAAGTTTATTTATTGATGATAAGTTGTGCTTTAAAAGCAAAAGGCCCTACAACATGATCCATATGCCTTGGGCAGAGCATATGATTTTTTTATAGATAAAATAAAAGGGAATTACTCGTCTACTAGAGTAACTTCGGGGATTTCAACGACTCTCCAATTGTTCAAAGTTTGATTATGCGCCCTAGGATACACCATACACAGCTCTTCATGATCTTCGGCTTCAGTTTCCAAAAACATGACTTGACCATCGACAAGGTGGCCTCCACTAGTAAAAACCAACGGAGTTGCAAGCTCTTTGCCCTTATCAGTTGCATTCTTCTGTTTGTAGCCTAGACCAGCTCCATTTTTGTTGACGGGCAATTCCAACACCCTGCCCCATCCTCGCGGATGTCCTTCCTCTATCACCGTCCTCGCGTCCTTCCAAGTCACTATTGAAGATGCCGGCTTTTCGTAAATCATTTCAACATTGATCACTTCAAAAGCTTGAAACGGTGTCTCATGCACTTCATTTCCTACTTCCACATAGCGGAAAGAAGCAAGATGGCTCACAAGAACATCTTCCTCACCCTCAATGATGACCATCTGATTGTTAATCATAAATTTGATCTTTTGATGCAAGGTTGAAGTTACAGCGCCTGTGGAATGAATCCACGGACGACCAAGAAGGCAACTGTAAGCAGGGTATATATCCATTACGTAAAATGTAATGATGAAAGTATGAGGTCCAATCTTGATCGGGAGATCAACCTCGCCTACCACAGTTCTCTTAGCTCCATCAAAAGCTTTTACAATAGTTTGACTTGGCTTCATCACAAGTCCTTCAATTGACAGCTTACACAACGAGCTTTTTGGCAACACATTCAACGATGATCCAGTGTCGACGAGCACCCTAGAGAATACAACATCCACACATTCGATAGTAATGTGCAAGACCTTGTTATGATTTTTACCTTCGGGGGGTAATTCACTATCATTAAAGCTCAAAATATGACCTGATGCAATATTTCCCACCACTTCTTCAAACTGTACTACTGATATCTCCTCTGGCACATGAGCTGCCTTCAAGAATTTTAGCAGTGCTTCTTGATGGGCCTTTGAACACATTAACAATGACAACATGGATATCTTCGAGGGTGTCTGATTGAGCTGGTCAATCACTTTGTAATCGCTTTTCTGAATGATTCTTAGAAACTCCTCCGCTTCATCATTTGGGATGCCTTTCTGTTTAGATGACTGCCCCTGTTCATTGGTGCTCGGTACGACAGTACCTTTCCTTGTATTGTCACTGTTGTTGACAGGAGGTGCAGTCGGAGCGAAGATTCGACCACTTCTAGTGACGCCTCCGGTTCCCACGATGTTCTCTACAGTCTTCTTTTCTTCTAACACATCTTCTTCTGCCACCTTCTGTCCGTTGAGAAAAACAGTTTCATCGTATAACCAAGGTACATCTTTGGTGCTCTTGTACGGAAACGGAGATGGGGTGGAAATGACAAGCTGGTTCATTGATGGTGGAGACATAGGTATCTTAACTGGATCATACGGGATCTGCAGTGGGATAGAAGTATGTCCATACATGTTGTCCCATTCTTCCTCATCGCACGGTATGGTCAATGGTGTGTGGTTCGAATTGTCAAATGGGATCCAAAGCTCATGTCCATCATCATATGGTATCTCCAATGTTTCGAACAGAATTTCAAGAGTAGCAACTTCCTCAATCTTTGATAGTTGTTCTGCTACTAATACACCCTGCTCAATCAGGCTTTGTATGCCTTTCTTCAACTCAGTGCATCCTTGAGATCCGTCCATGCAAACATGGCAATTAGTTGAACATCCTGGGTAAATGTTTTTCAACAAGAGCTGCTCCTTAATAGTGGAAAGTGGGGTCCTCAACTTCTCAGTATCTGAAATTAATCGGATCCCCTTAGAGCCTTCAATCATGTTTGTTGAGTGGTGAGGTGGCATTGGATTAGATTTGATGTTCGGAGTATTTCGGGTAAAGTTTATCGCTTTTGAATCGATAAGATTTTGCACAATGTATTTTAAAGCCTTACAATTCTCAATGCTATGGCCTGGGGCGCCAGAGTGGAATTCACATCTCGCATTCACGTCGTAATCGTAGGGGAGAACAGCCGGAGGATCTTTCATTTCCCTAAGTTGAACGAGACCTCCTTTCAACAAGAACGGAAGCAATTTGGCGTAGGTGGACGGAATTGGATCAAGCCTTCTTTCTGGTTTTCTCTGCCCTTGATACTGATTTTGTCTTGGTTGATAGGGTTGTTGTTGTCGATTTTGCTGAGTCGCAGGCTGATTTGCCGGAATAGAAAGTGGTTGCTGTGGAGCAATGGCAGCAATGTGGTGATAACCTTGGTGAGTTCTCCCTCCATTGGTGAACACAGCACTAGCTTCGCCTTCCCTTTTCTTAACGAAACCCTGATAGGGCTTCTTGACCCCACTTGCAGACCCGCCTGCATTCTGAATTTTTCCCGCCTTCATGAAACTCTCTAATCTCTCTCCAGCCATGACAAGTTCAGAGAACACCGTGGAGGTTGTGGATGCTAACCGCTCAAAGATCGGTCCTTGTAGCGTGCCCATGAATAGGTCTGTCAGTTCTTTCTCCATTAACAGAGGTTGTACCCTTGCAGCTACTCCCCTCCATCTCTGCGCGAAGTCTTTAAAACACTCATTCGGCTTCTGAGTCAAATTCTGAAGCTGCATACGATTCGGAGCCATGTCAGTATTATACTGATAATGCTTCACGAAAGCGTCTGCTAACTCTTTCCAGCTTCTCACGTTGGATCGTTCAAGGTGCATATACCATTCTAGGGACGCCTCTGTTAAGCTATCTTGAAAGAAATGGATTAATAGCTTCTCATCATCAGAATAGGCGGCCATCTTCCTACAGTAAGACCTTATGTGGGTCTTAGGACAACTGTTACCCTTGTATTTCTCGAAGGTTGGAATTACAAACTTCGGAGGTATCTTAACTCCGGGTACAAGACATATTTCAGCAGCATCCAGTCCCAAAACATCGGGGCCTTGCAATGCCCTTACCACCTCTTGTAAGGCCTTGAACTTTTTCTCCAACTCAGCGGTTTGGGGTGCACATGCTTCAGCTGAATTCTCATAGAAGCCTTCATGTTCATCGTACTGGACTGGTATTGGGATCGCAGTGCCATGAGGTTGAGTAGTACCGACTGGCGGAGGGACGGTGTTGATAGGTACGGCGCCGACAGAAGTAGGAATTGCCCCAACAGGGGTTGGGGTGGCCTCAACAGGAATTGGAATTGCACCACTTGCATTGGGAATTGCACCAGCCAAAGTCTGATTAGCGCTCCTCTCTGCTGCTTGCCTCATCTCCTCTTGACTCCTGGCCATGTTCTGAATCACCTCCATGAGTTGATTCATCTGCGTTTTCATGCCTAGCATCTCGCTCCTCATAGTAGCCTGGTCTTGCTCTATCTGATCCATGACTCTCTTCTGGTTATTCCTTGTGTTATACTGATGTCGTGAAGTCAGCTTGCTTTACTCTTTCTGAAAGGGGTAAGCGGCGTGTAAGGTCGGGTTGTAGGAAATGCAAAAAGAAAAATGCGCAAACGTATGCAAAATGCTCGAGAGACTTTCGAGGCTTGTGATTATCATTGGTATCATAGAATCATGACTGAATAATAAAGAAGTGCACAATTTAGACCAAAAAGCGAACTTTCATTAATTTTAGAAAAATTTCATACAGACAATTGCTGAATAAGCCGAAACTACAAGTCATGCTACAAGAAAATAACTGAATAACTAAAATTCTCTCTTTTGGAGACGTTCTTCAAGCTTCTTCGTCTCGAACATGAACCTCCTAACCATTTGGTCGCAGAGCTGGATAAAGTGGTGAACAGAAGGGGGGATATCATTTCCTTCCAAGTCTTGAATGGCGCTTTCCAACCTCTATGGGATATCACGGATCATGAGGTTGCAATGCTCCACCAAATTGTTGTACCTAGCACGACACATATCTAGAGTCGACTGGTAATAACAAATAGAATCCACATGGGTGTCCAACAACTCATTGAGCTGAGCCTCCTTCTCGAGCCACTGCGCACTATCTCTTTGCAAAGCCTCGAAACGATTCCTCCACAGAAGGGTTGTTTCTTGGGCAGTCTCCAATTCCTGACATTTGTTGTTCCACATGTCAGACGTGACATATGAATCTTTCAATGCCTCCTCTTTGAGTCTTCGTTCATTTTCCACTAGGGTCAAGGCATTTCTCAGTCGTTCTTCAAGATCCCCAATATCAGCCTCAAGATTCTCTCGTATCTCCTTCTTTTCGGCAGAGGCTATCTCAAAGAAGTGCCATGCCCTATCACAAGAAGCTTTGGTGTCCTTTAAGCATTGTCGGAGAGTTGTTAATGATGCATCAGCCCCTTCGTAACCTTGTTGGTACCTGACTCTCAGATCCGTTTCTAGTTTTAGCTTCTTGCTACTCTCGGCCACTTGATCCTGTTCAAACTCCACCTTTCTTTTGTACTGACCGCTCTCCACATTTGCTTGGTGGACTTCATTCTGAAGGTCCTGATTCTCCTTAGTCAATCTCTCCACTATTAGCTTCAGTTTTTCATATTCTTCTATGGATACATGAGTGGGAGCAGGAGGTGCTTCTCACATAGAGGGCTCTAAGGGAAATGGTAACGACCTTTCAGCTACTCTAGCTAGTAACCACCGGTTGTATGGCTCCTTTGCCACACAATTCTTCGCTTTTAACTCTTTCCTCCCCTTTGTATGAATCTTGCCCCAAGCCTTAGCAATCTTCCTGACAAACGCAGGGTCCTCTGCTGTGGCTAGCAAAAAGAAACTCTGAACCTTCTCTGCTTCGGGCTCGTCTTCCATAGCATAGCCCAATTGACGTAATGCCATGACTGGGTTATAGTTAATACAACCGGCCCTACCGATCAAAGGTACATTACTGAATTCTCCACAACTAAAAATGATTTCCACATCATAGTACTCATGAAAGTACCAAGCAATATCACTAGCTTCCAGAGACATGATGTGTTGGGACCATTTTAATTCCTTCTTATTTTCCATGAACGGCCCTTTCTTGGGCAAATGAGAAGCATACCACTTGTATAGTAGGTGAGAGCAGCATTGGATCATTCCCGCCTTCTTTTCACTCCTCCAATGAATAGAGTGATAAACATCGGCAAGGAGTGTAGGGATGGGATTCTTCTGCATGAAGAGAACGATGGCAGTGATGTCTATGAAATTATCCACATTTGGAAAGACGACAATCCCATAAATCATTAGAGCAACACTTATACCGAACTTTTCCCAATCTTCATCAACCTTGTACTGAGCAGCCTTTTCTAGCAGAAATTTCAATGGAAAACCCTGAACACCCCCTTTACTGGTTAGACCCTCTTTGACTTCCTCTTTGGTCATACATAGAGTAAGAGCAATGGCAGGAGGTTTTGGTTCTTCTTCCAAGCCTGTGTATATAGGTTGATCCTTAATCTTGATGTTCAAAATGTGAGAATATTCCTCAAGAGTAGGGGCCAACTGATAGTTTTGAAAAGTGAAACATCTGAGAGGTGCATCATAGAACTGAGCCATAGCGAACAAAGCCCAAGTATCGACCCTAGAATGGAGGAGATCAAGCAATTTCCCATACTTCCCCTGAAAGTTGATCTTGATAGCCTTTGGTACGTTAATCAGAATGTCTTGAATTAGTTCCAACTTTGGTTCTCTGAACTTGATGGAATTTGTGCTTCTCTTTCTTTGGTCAGTCATTGTATTCACCAATACCTGAGATAATCACAGTCTCTTAAGTCCCTTGATATGCGAGAAATGATATGCAATGCAATGTTTTATGAATGCACATGATAAAGAACACAAAGCGAGATCAAGATTACTGGTCCTGCAAAACAACATAAAAAATATCTCTCCCATCGGGTGGGTTGTCTATTGGTTTAAAGGGGGCATCCCAAAGGCTTTTAAACAAAGTCCCATGCACTAGTCCTCAAAAGTTTTTCATCATTACGACTACTCGTAAGACGGTAATCCCTTCAAAGGATGAACATAGAGTCATGTCTTAGCAACCTTTGGAATAAGGTTCTACAAAGGTCCTCAGAATCACGGACTCCCACGTCGGAAATAAAGACGTCATTACGACTATACGTAAGACATAATCATTCCAATGGGGTCTCATCTGAGCGGTGGAATTCGATCCAACTCAACGAGTCCTAAGTCTCGCAAATCAGAAAGAAACCACCTCCTATCTTAGTATATACTCGAAAGCTCGGGTATAAAGCTTTTATTCTCACAAACCAAACCAATAAAACCCAACAGGTTAGTGAACACAACATAAAAAAACAGATAAAAGCAAACAAAAACACACATGCGACAAATAAAATAGGCTTGGCTCGCTAGGATCCCCAACAGAGTCGCCAGCTGTCGCTACTCGAAAAAAATGCGTCATCAACGACGGGGAGGCGAAAAGAAAGGACAGAAGAGTCGCCACCGAACTTTATTTATCCCATGAGGGGAAAGGAAAATATCGAGAAAACCTTAAGAAAAGAATGGATAAGATGGTCTCGCAACCAAGAACGGGTTCGGAAGCCGGTTATGCAAGGGGAAGGTATTAGCACCCCTCGCATCCATCGTACTTGATGGGAACCTTTTGTTTGTCGATGTGTGATTATATTTGCTTAAATATTATGCTATAAAAGTGTTCCAAGGGAGAGAGAGAGAAGGGTTTAGAAACGGGGAAAAATAGGTAACGGAGGGGAAAAGAGAAAGAACAGACTCGGTAGGACTTCGCGGTCCTAGGCCTACGTATTCTCGATAGGTATGAGAAATTCAGAGTCGACGTAGTTCGGGTCTACGGATATAAGGGGGGAGGTGTGCTCGGCAAGGATTGTGGCCCTTGTGCCTATGTATCTTTACTTGAACGAAGTAAAGAATCAGAGCAGCCGTAGTTCGGCCTACGGTTTGCGGGTGTTTTTTTTTATGGATGATGCTATCGTGCGCATTCTAGCAGTTAGGTGTTTCGCTGCTCGCTCGTTGGAGACTTAGGCGTTACCTGTTTGCGGTAGAACGGACGTAACATATCCTTTTTGGAAGATTGATTAGTTTTCGCCACGCGAGGCAAGAAGTCACGTTTGATTGATTGGATTGTTTTTAGGGGGCGAGACATGTCCTCGGGTAGTAACCCCTACGGGTAGTACCTAATTCTTTATCTCAAGGTTTTTGTTATAAAAGGGTATGGCGAACGAGGCGTCTTTGTATTGAAAGACGAGCGTCGAAACCACCCTCACTACAGTGGGCATCCCTACGCTCGGAGAAGAAGAGGTCTACACCCAATCCTCTCTCTTTAATTCAATGCAAAGAGAACTTTGTTCTCTTATTAAAGATGTTTTTGGTTTTGAATGGTAAGTGCTTTACGACAGAGAACCCTACGGTAAACGTCAGCACTCGGGATAGGAGAAGGCCTACGCCTAACCACTCCACGACCATTCAAGCTTTTGTTGCGAAAATGAGTTTGAAAAGGCACTCGGTACATGACCGAGGTTTTTAGGTGACAAGGGTTGCAGGATGAGGTTGTGAAAATGAAAAATGGTGGATAAAGTCGCATCTTCATATTGAAGGACGAATATCAAGACCACCCTCACTACAGTGGGCATCCCAACATTCAGAGAGGAAGAGGTCTACACCCAATCTTCTCTCTTTAATTCAATACAAAGTTTATTATGGTTTGAAAATGGACTCGGTGCGAAACCGAGGTTTTAGGAGAGAAAGGATTGAAAGCGTCTTTGTATTGACAGACGAGCATCGAGACCACCCTCACTACAGTGGGCATCCCAACGCTCGAAGAAGAAGAGGTCTACACCCAATCCTCTCTTTTTATCTCAACACAAAGAATTCATTTTAAGGAGATGAGATTTGAAAATGGATGGGAAGCGTCTTCGTATTGAAAGACGAGTGTCGAAACCACCCTCACTACAGTGGGCATCCCAACGCTCGGAGAAGAAGAGGTCTACACCCAATCCTCTCTTTTTAATTCAGTACAAAGAAGTCAATTTATTAGTGAAAGTGTACTTGGTACAGGACCGAGGTTTTAGAAGAGAAATGGTTTGAAAATGAAAAATGTCTTCGTATTGAAAGACAAGTGTCTAAACCACTCACACTACAGTGAGCATCTCGACACTCGGAGAGGAAGAAAGTCTACACTTAATCCCCTCTTTTAGTTCAATACAAAGATGATTTATTAGTGAAAGTGTACTCGGTACAGGACCGAGGTTTTAGGAGAGAAAGGGTTTGAAAATGAAAAATGTCTTCGTATTGAAAGACGAGTGTCTAAACCACTCACACTACAGTGAGCATCTCGACACTCGGAGAGGAAGAAAGTCTACACTTAATCCCCTCTTTTAGTTCAATACAAAGATGATTTATTTTAGGAAGATGGTTTGACAATGTTTTGAATCGAATCGGGGCATAATGTGGATAGAAAAGAGGCGGTCTCAGATCCAACATTACTCATCAATAATTTGACTGGTAATGAATTACAGAGGTGTCATCATCGACCCGCAAAAAAAAAAAAGAAATTGAAAATCGAAAATGAAGATTGAAAAGAAAACAAAATAGTGAATTAATCCAAAATCCTTCATACAGTACCGCAATCTAATGTAGATTAAGAAAATAAAACTTATCGAACACCATTAAAATAGAATGAACAAAAACCAGGAGGGGTAGGAATTTGAAAAGGAGGATGTAATACGAAAAGGGGATCACACGGGCCCAAAGCCCATCATCCCCATGAGCTGCACCCATATGTCCATTTAAAACAGGCAGATAAAAAAAGCAAGGCAACCGGCGGCACATGTTTTTAGTTAGTAATCCAAAAAATACAAATGGCATCAGTCAAATAAAAAAAACGTATTTAAATTAAATAAAAATAAACATCATCACTTGCATCTCCCAGTTTCCAATATCCACACAATCATCAAACATTTTAAAATAATAAATAAATTAAAATGAAAATGGTATGTCCCGTATAGAAACATAAAAAATACCTCTTTCCTCAAAAATGAAGCCAACCTCTTTGAAAGACGAACGCGAGCTCAATGGAAGCTATCCGACGATGTGCACACCCCCAAACTTCGCTCTTAATCTCTTGCGCTCGATTCAGTTTCTCGCTTGATTCCGGTTTGTAATCCAATTTCGATCAGATTTGCTTTGGTTTTGGTTTGTACTTGCGAGTTTGCTTCAATCTTGTTCTTATTACAACTTTCCGTTCCTCTTCCTCTGGTTTGATTTAGTTGTGATATAGGTTATAGTTACTGATGGTTTGAGGTGAAGACTGATTTTGGTCGTGATGTTTGTTTTGGGTGAAGGTTTCGCCGTTGGAAGTTATGGAGATTTTGAGGTTGAATGGCGTATTTGAAGAAGAAACATTCTTGCGGAAATGGATTATGTTGGAATGGGTTGAGATTTATTGTGTTGAAGGTTGTTGGTGTTGGGGATTGTTTTAACGGAAGCTCGACAGAGATGATGAAGATGATGTTTACGGAAGATTGAAGGAGGATATTTTAGGATTTGTCTGTTTTTGTTTGGGTATTATGCAGAAAGTTGTGTTATGGGGTGAAGAGGATTAAGGTTGAATGTCATGGATGTTGCAAAAATGGGAGAAAGATGAAGATGAAGTTGGTACAGGGTTGGAGCTGTGCAGCCAAGATTTTTTTAGGGTTTGTTTTTTAGCCTCCCCTTTTCTGAGCCAATTCCTTTGTTTCTTATAGTGTAGCATTTAGGGTTTCCTCTTTTGTGAATCATGATAGTGTATAATCTCTGTTATCACTTTTGATGCCAAAACTATGTTTTTTCTATTTTAGTGAAACTGGCTCTGCTGTCTTATTTTCTTGTCTCCTAATGTGTTTGTTTATGCTGACTGTATCCTCCATCTCTTGTCTCATTCCAATAACTGATGAGAAACCATAAAGAGGAGTTTCACTCAATTCCAAACCATTATCACAGCTTGTTGTACTTGTTTGCTTCTCTAGCGTCGCATGAACTACAACAATTGGCTTTGAATCAGGACCACTTGAATTACTTCCACCTTCACTCTCGTGGTTCATCGCAACAGAAGCCACATTCTTCATCGACTCATTCGAACTAGACTTAACATTTATATCATCATCAACCATCATGGTATTCGGTGTGTTCATCTAAGTTCAGTTTATCGCTTGAAACACTGACGGATTCTCTCTGGTTTTGATGATCAGGTAACTGAGACAAAATCGGTATCATAAAGTTTTCACCATGAGCATTTGCTGCTTGTGAGATGGGTCTTGCTGTTGTCACTAGTTCTGGACCAGTTGAAGTTGGAGACGACGCCATTTGTTCCTGTTGGTACTTCTTTTTATGCATCTTGTTGTTGCCATCTGGCGTGAAACTTCCTACTACAATTTGGATAGGACCAGCAGCTGTAAGGAGACCAGCAACAAAACCTCCAATCACCCGGCCATCAGGACCAGCAAGTGAGACACTCAACCCACCATCGCGAGTTCTTATGTCGCTAGTGTCTGAGACCGTATATGATCCAGACAAAGATAAAACCTCAAACCGACCCTCATAAGTCAAAATACCACCACCGGAAGAACCATGTTGACATAGTGTGACTTTAGAGATAGCTCCATTGGCAGAAAGAATGCATATAGCTCTTGGACTCTTCTGCGCAAATGACAAGATCTTCCCACCAACATCCTCTCCTGTATAAACTGTAACCACATGCGGTGTAAAATCCACAGCAGCTGTGCTTGCAAACACTTCACCAAAAGAAGAAACGATTTGGTAATTTCCAAACCCAGTTGGTTTCCCACGGCCCTTTTTGGAGGAAAACTCATTTGAAGACAAAGTGAATCCAGGTGGTGGTGGTAACAACGGTGTTGTTGTGATGCGTTATATGCGCAAATCATATTGTTGTTATCGCGTTTATGTTTTGGAGTGTTGTAGCAGAATGTGAACTCCTTTGGTTTGGTGTGGTAGAGCAGTTACAAGTTGCAGGCTTTGGCATAGTTTATGCAGAGTTTGTTGTTTGCTAAAACTAATGTGATTCACAACATTTTGCAGGTTAGGCATAGTCATTCACGGAGCTCTCGCAACAACCTCAAGAACAAGAATGTGTGGGGATTCACGACTGTCTTTCATACCTCATGAAAGTTGCCTCGCTTATTACCGGTAATAATCTGTTGATGAGTATGGTTTCATCTTTTGTTGTGCATTCTTTTTCACAGCTTTCCTTACATTTTGGTTTTCCCTGATGTATCTCACACGATGATTAATGTCGCGGCTTACTTTTGTGCAGGAAGTGATTAATGTGGTGCACATGCTCGCGGTTGGTGGCCATGCAGAACATGAATCACGTATTGTACCGCCGTTGCCGCAATTGAACGAAAGTCGGTTTTTGCATGGCATCACTTGGAAGCCGGCTTCCGCTCACTGTTTTATACGGTAGCTGCGCAAAATTTTGCACTTGTATTATGAGGCAAAGTGTGCATCAGTATGACAGTTGTATTTTCGGAGGAATTCATATCTTCAACTTCCATGTCAACATCCATATCAACATCTTCTGTCCAGGGAAAATCTCACATCAAATTCTCTACTTACAACAACCCAGGATAGATACATGATATCATCTGTTTTAAAGAATTTCTTGATGCTTTCAGAAAAGCATGACCCTCCAATGCACTAAATAAAGATTTGGCTTCCTTTGAGAAGTCCTCAACACGCCCTAACACAGGTCTTATGGCACAAATTTGCAGAACACAAAGTTCTAACTGCAAAGCCATTTCAAGTATTTGCAATAATAAGTTGCAGACACTCTTAATTTCCAAGGATTCCGTCGGTTTGTGGGCTTGACAGAGCTCCACAACAATGGCAATTGCTTGATCCTGCAGTCCATGCAGGATTTCTGGGATTGGAAGCTCAGGAAAATGTGCAAGATCAATAAAGCCAACCTCCTCAGCCCTTTTAGCAGCACCCTCAGCTTGCAAACACAGAAATTTCAAAAGAAGAAATGTAATTCTATATACCTGTACAGCAACAGTGTCAGAGAAGCATGTTTTTGGAACAGGGCCAGTAGTGTCAGCTGTTTGACCATAGATAGATAATGCAGTTGAGAACGAAGAGATCTTTGGTTTGGGCACACATCCAGGTGGTGAAAGAGCAAACCATCCACTTCTGCTGTTAATATATGAAGGTTTTGAGCAAGTTTCAAAATCCTCTTTAAGAGTAGGTGGACACAGAAGAGGGGGACTCCTAATTGAAGGTTCACCAAGACGTTGAGTTCCCCTGCTAATGAAGGCTAAAAGATGAATGCACTTTTCTCTTAGCTGCTTATCCACGTTTTTTATTGCTTTAATCCATGAATCTCATCTTTTTTTTTTGGTATAGAATCTTGGTGTTCTTTGAGGAAAAGGTCACAACTTAACAACTTTGGTGAATCGTGATTTTTGGAGTGTTTTCTTTTAATAAGTGGGCTTTTTGAATAGAATTTTCCTCACTTGTTGAATCTTCTTTGCAGCTACCAAATGAACATAAATGGACTTGTAATAACAGTTAACTTTGAACTTGCTACTTGCACCTCTTATCTCTCTTCAACAATGCCTTGCGAATGGGCTATGCTTTTTATGGATTTGAAATTTGGCATATCCCATTTTATTTAGATTGTGCTTGACCATGAAAACATGAGTTTGGTTCGTGACTTAAAGATTATATGACCACAGACAATTCTTACTAACCAACACGTCCATGACTTAGAATTAATGATCATGTCTCTCTTAAAAATCTTTGAGTTCAATGCCAATATTAGAACCAAAAATCCATTTTGAAACACATACCTCCAATTGATCCCTAAACACACGTCGTTTGGATCAATACTCTCCCCAACATCGTATCTGAAACAAATCTTTGTCTGACTGACCAATTCAGTCGTAACCATCGAAACTCAGTCCATACCATACACCCGACTTCAATCTTTATCTGTCAGACTCAATTCAAGTTAACCTTATGATATCCGAGCAGCACCAACATATTTTTTTTGATTTTTTTTGAATAACGCAAGTGGGTGAGTACACAAAAAGGAGGTTGTACAAAAGTAGGACAAATTAGGGGTATGACAGCACCGCGGTGAGTTCACCAAAATCTCCTCTTCACATATTCTTCTTTTTTCACTCTTCAAATAAATCATTCATCTTTTTGATTAATTAATATACATTATTTTACTTCTTTAAAAATATTAAATGCTATGAATGTTTTATGTTCAAAATATTAAGAAAAAATTTTATTTTTTGAAATATTTTTTTTGTAAACTTTAAATTAATTTAGTATGTTATTTGTTGTTTATATAAAGTTATTCACAAAATTATCATGGTTTCGTTACGTTAGTAAGTTTCTTCCTTAGATTTAAAATCAACTAACGTAAAAAAAAATTAAGGAGAACCAAAAAATTTAATTTTCATTACAAAATTTATATAATATTTTACGAACTTACATGATAACTTTTGAAAAGTAATTGTGTTAATCTAAAGTGAGATGCTAGTCCTTAATTGTCTTAAAGTTTGAATTGCAAAAGTGATAATAACTGATAATAACTGATAACTGAGTCCTTAATTATCAGTATATCCTATATGTTCCTACTTAATAAATTAAGCATTTATATCTAATGTTTATTTAATTTTTTTTTTTTTTGAAAAGATAATCGTACAAATTCTTTTAGAACTACTGTGAGCGTTCGCTTTAAATTTTCAAGTATTTGAAGTACAAATTTAGTAATAAATATTACATATGATAAATTAGGTTATGATTAATAAAAATTAAATAAATAATTAAATAAAATATTAAATCAGATGACACTACGGAGAGTATAATGTAAAACTCGGTTTTAATTTAATTCGTTTTGAATGAAGGTGTACATACAACCGACTGATTCTAACGAAATTTTTTTCCCCACAAAAGTTGTGTCAGTAAGGACATCTCTCTATTTTTATACACTTGTTCTAACAATAAAAATATATCTTATAATTAGATCTGTAATGTATCTTCTTAGGTGTTTTATTTTGAAAATGACTAGTTGTAAAGGTGGATAAATGTTTATATATATTTATATGAAATAATTTTATGCATGAGATATATTTTTTCGTATGATATGTTGTGATGTCACAAATGTGTTGAAATGCATATATGGAAAATTGTATGCTCATGCATTTCATGGTTACGTGGCTACCGGAGAGGAGTCACGAGGTGCACACCAGAGAGGTGGCGCGAGGTGCGTGTCCATGATAGAACCACATTATCCCGACATGGATATTTGAGTTTGATTGGTGGTGCCCATCACCTTAGTGGCACTAAATCTTGAAGCGATACCAAAACCCTTGTGGAGGGATTAATATTCTGGAATCATGTGCATCGACATATAGACATTGCATTAGGAATAAGTCTTGACTATGCTCAGTGTACTATATTTGTAAATGATTATATACGTGTGTTAGAATGAGATCTCTAGCTACGTATAATGTATTCTCTGTTTATGCTTGATGCTCCACTATTGTATATTTGTTATTTTCGGATTGATGACTCTTTCAGTGGATGTGTGGGCGGTTATGCCATTAGATCATGACACACCTAAGACGCGAGGAGTTACCGCCGTCGAAGACGACAGACTTCACCTTTTCGGATGATTGGACCGAGACGTCCTGAGAGTTCGACCCGACCTTAGGACGGGTCTCATACACCAGAAACGTACTAGAGGCCATCATTGTTGCTGATATGGATCCGAAGACCATGTACTCCCTGTTGCACCCCAAAATTTGCCCAACCTTTTCTAACCTGGGTTTATGTTTCAATTGCATAATCATTTGCATTGTCATCATGTACATAGTGTATTCATCTGCATTGTATAGCATAGGCAAGCTATCCTAATCAGGGGATCAAAGTGCTATTATTATCTCAAGAAGCATATCCAAGGGTTTCATTCATAATCAAGACTACTCAAGTCATCTGGGAAGAATTTGAGCTTTGGAGAGCTGCCAAGTTGATCAGTGAATTCTCTCCTATCTTGAGGCTAGTTGGGGATCATCAGAGGGTGTGTGAGCTATGAGCCAAGAGTATGAGGTGTGTATGGATGTTATGAAGAGCCTAGATGATCATTTTGAAGAAGAACCAAGTCATTGGAATGATTGCAAGAGCCTCAGTTGAAGGCAGTCAACTAGGGTTTTGTCTGGGTCAACACTAGGTCAATCCTAGGTCAAAGACTTGTTTTGAAGGGCATCAAGGATCATTTGAAGAATGTGGGATTCATTATTTGCTACATGGATATGGATATGGTGTTGTGCTAAAGGAAAATCAAGAGGAGTCAAGGAGAAGTGGAGTTACCAAATTAGGGTTTCAGTGTAAAATCCCCTGATTTGGGTCAAACTTCAAAGCAGTGTAACTCAAGATGAAAGCTTCATATGAATTCTTGGTCCACATGAAACTTGTAGAGTATCTTCATAGCTTTAATTTGAGTGGTGGAAGTCATCAATATGATTTATAGAACTCAAGTTATAGCTCTTGCAAGTTACAGGTCATCTGAGGGTACTGAAATTTGTCTGTGAAAGTTGTCTGTCTTCCAAGAAACTTTTGACCTTCAAGGATATTTCAAATGGATTTCTGGCTAACATAAGAGTTGTTCCTCATTGTCTTAGCTTTCTATAAAGGTATGGTATGCATTCATATGATTTGTGGAACTCTACTTATGGTCTTGGCAAGCAAAGGGTATTTTGGTCATCTGAGGATTACAGGTCATTCTTAGCCTATGCCTAAAACTCATACAAGGAAGCTTCAAATGAAAAACTTCACAACATCAAAGTTGCTCAAAATGTCATTTTAAGTCTAGAAAAGAAGTCATGGAAGTTTGGAAATGCATAGAACAAGACTTGACCAAAGTTGGTGAAAAATGACCTAAAAAAGGCATATAAGTTGAAAAAGTTGAAATGAAAAATTGGTTTGAGAGATCTACAAATCCAAAATGGGTCATCCAATATACCAAATTGATTCCAAACAATATTTTGAAGACATTGGTTCAGCCACTTTTTTGAGTTAGGGGTTAAATTTTGGACTTGCTTTGTATTTTTGTTACTTGCATAATAAGGCAAGTATGGAAAACTTGGCATAAGGGGAATTTTCAAGGCAAGGAGCTTGCATATCATTCCAATTTGGCATGTAAGGAGATTTTGAAGAGTTATAAGTGCATTGTAAGGAGATACCATGAGATATCAACATGTCATCAAGTGAGATTTTCATGAACTTTCCACCACATTCTAGAATCATTCTAAGATCAATCTAGAAACTTCTAGATCTGTCCATCATCATCTATATAATGAACTGAATCCATTAGTGCAAAGGGTTGGTGAAAAGAGGGAGAGAAGAGAGAGAATTCTATGGTTGCTTCCATTGTAAGAAAGTGAGAGAATTATCATAATCTTTCATTTCTGTTCAAAAGAGCTCTTCATTTTCAATCTTTGGCATATTGTGAGTGTGAATGAGCACGATGCAAGGTCCATCAATGGAGGTTTAAGGAGCTGTTTCCCAAAACTCAAGATTGTGCACCAGAGTTGCAGCCAACAATCCAGGCACTTTTCTTCCAGTTTTTTGCAAACAGAAAGATCCTCCTCAATCAAAGATCATCCTCGAAGGGTTACAAGCATTGAATCCACCTGTAACCACCTCTGCCATAGCTACTAAGCAGGTTGGTGATTTCATTCCTATCTCTATAATTAGGTGTTGTTAGATTAGATTAGTAGTGTAAAAGTGTTAGGTTTAAGTAGATGAACATGTGCACAATCTGTTATGGCTATTAGAGAAAGTTTGATTCATGGTGATGAATCTTTCAAGATCAAGAACTCCTGAATTAGGGCAAGATAATGTTAGCTTTTTGGCTCAGAATACTTAGCATAATCCCTAGATCATTTTAGGTTAGTTTGAGCAAGTTTGATGACCATGCACATCAGGTGCAATTCATGGTGTCCAAGACTTCTAGCCATCGAGCTTGATTATATGATGAGTTTTAGAAAAATCCAAGTGCAGGATCTTGTAGAGGGCTTTGAGTAGGCCATTTTTCATTTTTGGATCAAAGGATTTGGTTGAGTGAGGAGGGAGATCGAAGCTGTGGAAGTTTGTGCATGGGTGAGGAATTCTGAAAACCCTAAGTGTTGATTGGGGACGATGACCCAGGGAAGTTGGATTGTTTTCAAAGTTTGACTCATTAGACTCATCGGACGGTTGAGATTTAAAGAAGAAAATGGAGGGAATGGCTGAGCTTTGAAACGATGCGTTTCATTAAACGCACCACCATGGGCCTGATCCAATTTATTCTATCCCCACCCCCCTTTTGAGAAGCCCAACAAAATCAACTTGAATTAGCTGCTATTTGCACCGTGGATCCATTTATTTTTCTTTTGATTTTTAATTCATATTTCTGATGCTAACTGGGCCTTGATATTCTGATATTCGCGCCCCTATCTTCATGGCCCATCTGAATAATAACTGGGCGAAGCTGCTTATGGCACCCCCCTTCCCATTTTAATTCTTTTTTGTGATTTTATTTTCTTTTATATTTTCTTTGATCTTTAAAAATCCATATAAAATTGAAAATAGCTTGTTTTTCATTGGTTCTTTTTGTGGTAGATCAATAATTTTGTTAAGAAAAATATTAAATAATAAAATTGGCATTTTATTTTGTTTTAATATTTTTCATGCATTTTTCTTGTAAATAGCATTTTAATGGATTTAGTTTAGCACTTAAATTTGTTGATTTTAGTTCTATTAGTTCCCTTTAGATTTAGGGTTCATTCTTTTTAGAGTGATTAGCTTAGGACTTCAACTTGTACATAGGATTTAATTCATATTTTTAGGATTAAATTTTAGGTGATTTGACTAGGTGAGATTAGGGTGATGAAAATTAGGGTTTTAAGTGAACATATGTGAGATAGATTAATTCTTTTTAGGGATTTTGATTTGATTTTTGGGGTATGGGACTATAGGGGTTATGGGTAGATGATAGACCCCTTAGAAAATATTAGGATTCCCCTACTGCTATTAGTATATTGCTCATATTTGATTGATTGTGTGGTGTGCCCTCTTTAGGGTTACTTTTTGTCTGTGTGGGGTATTGGGTTTGTTTGGGATTTGGGGAGAGCTGAAGACCTGAGATGATGAAGCCCATTTAAATATCAGAGAATGAAGATCAACTTCCAGGGTGATGAGGAGTATCTTTTGCTGGCAGCTGTTGAAGTTTGTAGGATCTAGGAATTAGGCAGAGCCCTAGAGTAGACAACTTGATTCTCAAACATGGAAGGTCTTGACTGCCTCCATCCTTCTCTGTGATGCAGAGTCTCTCTAAGACACTCACCCCCTTCCTTTGGAAGGCTTGGTGATAGTGTCTAAGCGATAGAACTCTTGAGAGAAATATTCTTTGTGTTGATAGCAGTCTGTTTGCCACCCTTGGTGGTCAACTAATTGCTTAACACCCAGTTTACTCTTGTGATTGTTTCCTCAGCTTGGAGGTTAGGACTTGAAGAAAAGCCACTGGGAGATTGAAGATAGAAGACTGAGGTCTGCTTGAAGCCTGAAGATAGTTGCTGATGCTGGTGAAGGCTGCTTTGCTGTTTAGCTTTTGCTGTTTTAATTTTGATGTATTGTGTGAATTTCCCGGACTGTATTGCTTGCTGTTTAACTTGCTGGGTTGGAAGTGAATTCTGTTCACTTTTGCCTATTGTTTTCTAGGTTCGAGGTTAAGTGGGACTCCCTTGCCTCGCTTGTATTGTTGCATCCATGCATTTTTACTGTTTTATTGTATATATCTGCTGTTTTCTGTTTCCGTCTATTCCCTTAGGATCTCTGTTTCTCTCTGCGCAGGAGAGGAGCATGATAGACATTAGGAGTTAACCCATGCATGATAACATTAGGGTAGATTTTATTCCCTTTTTCAACCCTAGGATTTTAGAGTGTCATCTCTTCTTCCTTCAAAACAACAGAAAAACGTTAATAAAGGTTATAACAGAGGTTAATTCATTTCTTGCGTCAAAAGATTTGAACAAACATCAACCTTTTTGCAATAAGAAAACCCTTGTTTAAGGTGAGATTTTCCATAAAAGACACTTGAACAGCTTGTGTCGTGCGTAGCCCGAACTATGTTTGCTCTGATCTTCCATGTTGTGTGGAAGTTCGTAGGCATAGGATGCGATATCCTAGCGAGCAACCTTCACCCATCCTCCCCCGTAGTTAGGCGAACTACGTTGACTCTGATTTCTCGTTCCAGACGGGAATACGTAGGCATAAAGTGCGATGCTTTGCCGAATCTTGTTTTCTTTTCTTTTCAGACCTCATCCTTTAGTTTAGATAGAAGTGTAATCCGTACAAACCAAACAAGCGTGGATCACATCGAGTACGATGGACGTGAGGGGTGCTAATACCTTCCCCTTGCGTAACCGACTCCCGAACCCAGGTTTTGGTTGCGATGACCATACCTTTTCCCGTTTTTTGTGAGGTTTACTTGGAGCGTTTCCTTTCCCGCTCTGAGGGATAAATAACGCACGGTGGTGACTCTTCTGTCAGTCAGCGCCGATTTTCGCAGTAGGACACTCCCGTAGGACTTTGACCTTCCAGATTCCAACCTCTTTGATCATCTTTGACTTCCTCTCAGAGGTGATTGACCATTTTGGATTGTTAACCTCTCCTTCAGCCCCACCTGGACCCTCATACGCCTCAGTCGTGGCAGGGGAGCCATTATTTCGTGATTTATCCATGCCTCTCTTAGATTTAGATCTGTCGTTAGGCTTAGTTAGGGATTATAGTACGTGGCTGGTAGGAGTATTTTAGTACTAGATGGCGTGCGCCATATACATTTCACTATGCATGGTTAGAAATTTTCTCCTTGGGTCTAGCCTTTCTTTTGGTGACGTAGCCTAAAATTCTTAGACATATGACTTGAAAGATCTCTTCTTTCCACCCTCTCTTTAGAGTTAGGTAGAAGTTTATTCTTAAGTTGTATGAAAAAGATTAAGCTTGGGGTTGCTCTTGGAAGTGAGCAAAGTTCTAAGTTTGGGGTTGGGGTACTAGAGAAAAATGGTCAAAATTTAATTTTTTTGAGGAAATAAGAAGTGTAAAATACGTTTCTTAAAAAAGAGAGTCAAAAATAAGGACCAAATCTCTAGTACTAAAAAGAAGGAACAAATAGGTATGTGAATAGAAGGAGAACTAGACACCTAACTCTAAAGGTTTAAACCTACTTTCCTAAAAATATTCTATCTGAACATAAGCCAAGTTACAACCTGAAAAGACCTCTAATGTGTGTGTTATGGTTTCTGCGATGAACTATTTTAGAACATGGTCAAGCTAAGCATAATTTATTTTTCATGTTGATTGAGAGATTAACTTATCCATTGAGTGAGTCATAGTAAGCTGAGAGACAGGTTGAATACTCGTCAATGTTTGAGGACGTTTTTTGAATTTGCTGGATGGAAGTTAAAAGCTAGAATAATGGTTAGGTAACAAAAAAATATATATGGTAATGTTTAATTGTTATTGTGTGACTGGTATCCTGTTGTAATGTGCAGTTGCAGGGGAGTTACTTAAGGACAAACAACGATCAATTTTGGGTTGTGATGACAGTCAATCATTCCATGAAATTAGGCGAAGAATCAGAGAAAAATGAGTGAAAGATGAGCCAAAAGGAAGAAGAAAGACCAAAGTATGAAGAAAAAATAGCTAAGTGTGAAGAAATTGAACTTAGTGAAAAAGGGAGCAAAAGCGTGAAGCTATTGGAATAATCACACACAGTATCGCAGGCGCGATAGGGATGTAATATATGCATGGCGCACACGATGCAGGTATAATGTGTGCGATGTTGCCCTTTTCTAGGCTTTTTCTGACACGTTCTGAGCTCTTTTTAAGAGAAATTTATGCACTTTTATAAGGGTTGCCAATTGTGTCATCTTAAACACGATTTTTACATCATTAAGGATGGTTTTAAGAGTATTGAAAGTCATTATAGGTCAAATCTTCAAGGGAATTCATATGTGTTACTTTTTTATTCAATTGGTATTGTAATTTTCAGTATTAGTAGCTAAACTCCTATAGACAGACACAAATGCACCCATAGTGGAATGGGGTCAAGTGACTCCACTTGATTTTTTTTAAAAAATCAATAATAATTAATTTTGGAATATTGACCCCACATTAAATACATCATTGTCCCCATACCACTCATTTGATTTGAATTTTAGAAAACATAAATCTTACTATTAATTTTATTTTATTACTTTTTTTGAAAAAAAAATGGAAATTAAAAAGACACAAGTAAATTGTATTTGTATAGATTCTTCTAATTATAAATCAATTTACATACATACTCTATTTTTTGTCTTCTTTCTTATACACACTTTATTTTTTCTTCATAAATCTCCTACTTTTAAATCTTATTTGTTTTTATTGTTTTATCATAGTAGAGTTAAAAGACAATATTCAAGTAAGTTTCTCCCTTCATTCTTTTTGTTGTTGTTGTATATTATATTATTATATTGTGATTTCATATTTTTGTATCAATTTTTATCATGTTTTTAGTTTTAATTTTGTCCTTGTAGAGTTGTAGTTCAGTAGCTGTATTAGAATTAAGTAACTAATTAGTGTTAAATTTTTATGTGTTAGAAATGGAAAAATATTTTAAAAGAAAATCAACATTGGAGTCTCAACAAGTTAATGAAGTGGAAAATGCATTTGCACAACAAGTAAGGGCATCTTTGAAAAAATATTTTTAGATGTTGATTTAGATAATCTTCCTGTTGATCCTGGAGAAAGGAATCAAATGGCATGTTATCACCCAAATGATCGAGATGAAATCCGAAGAGTTTATTTACAAAAAGGGCCTTGTCAACCAAATGACCATAATTTTCCACAACGACAACTTGGTATGTCTTTACGTAAGTTCAATCCTGATTGGTTTCTTGAATTTGGTAGTTGGTTAAAATATAGTGTATCAAAAGATACTGCTTTTTGTTTATGTTGTTACCTTATGAGACATGAGATAGGAGAACACAAAGGTTGGGATGCATTTGTGACTGAGGGATTTTCAAACTAGAAAAAGAAAGATAGACTCAATGTCCATGTTGGAGGTCCTAATCGTGCTCACAACCAAGCTTGGAGAAAATGTAATGCACTAATGAATCAAAAACAACATAATGAAGTTGCTATCAACAAACAATCTGACTTGATCAAAAGGGAATATCAGATTCATTTAACTACAATAGTTGATTGTATTCGACTTTTGTTAAAGTTGGGATTAGTATTTTGCGGTGATGATGAATCAGTGGATTCAAAGAATAAAGGTAATTTTCTCGAGATTCTACAATTTCTTTGTAATCATAATGAAGAGATTGATAAAGTATTGAAAAAATCTCGTGGAAATCTCAAATTAGTGTCACCTAGCATTCAAAAAGATATTGGGAAAGCTGCTGCTTCTGAGACCACAAAAGTTATTATTGATGATCTTAACAATGATTTGTTCTCTATTTTAATTGATGAATCTCGAGATGTTTTAGTTAAAGAGCAAATGGTTGTTGTTTTACGTTATGTAGACAAGAAAGGATGTGTCATTGAGAGATTTCTTGGTATTGTTCATGTTGCAAATACAAGTGCTATGTCTTAAAAGTTAGCATTGGAGTCCTTATTGGCAAAGTACAATTTAAGCTTTTCAAGAGTTCGTGGACAAGGATATGACAGGGCAAGTAATATGAAAGGAGAGTTTAATGGCCTCAAAAGTTTGATATTGAAAGAAAATACGTGTGCATTCTATGTTCATTGTTTTGCTCACCAACTTCAGTTGGCACTAGTAGCGGTTACTAAAAAGCATGATAACATTGCTTGGTTTTTTCTTGTAGTTAACAATTTATCTAATGTTGTTAAAGCTTCATGCAAGCGCATATATATTCTTAGAGAAAGTCAAATTCTTAAAGTAATGGAAGCATTAGAAAGTGGAGAAACTTTAACTGATCGTGACTTGAATCAAGAAACTACGCTAACAAGAGCTGGAGATACTAGATGGGGATCACATTATGGTACATTATAAGGTTGGTTTCTTTGTTTTCTTCTATGTGTGATGTGCTAGATATGATTTTAAAAGATAGCCATAGCGTAGAGCAACGAGTTGAAACTCGTCAATTATTGAATACTTTACAATCCTTTGAATTTATTTTTAAATTGCTTTTGATGAGAAATATATTGGGAATTACTAATGATTTATCTCAAGCACTGCAAAGAAAAGATTGCAAAATATGAGAGAAGATGGTTGGTCAAGTCTACTCGATGAAGTGTCATTATTCTGTGAGAAGCATAATATTGACATTATAAATATGGATGATGCCTTCATGATACATGGAAAACCAAGTCGTAAAGTTGAAAAAGTTTCAAACTTGCATCACTTTCAAGTCGAGGTCTTTTATCAAGTGATTGATAGACAACTTTAAGAACTGAATAATAGATTTACCTAGGTGAATAGTGAATTGCTTATTTGTGTAGCAAGTTTAAGTCCACGGGATTCATTTGTTGCATTTGACAAGGAAAAGTTGATTAATCTGGCTCGATTTTATCCATTCGAATTTTCTTTGGTAGAGCTTATGGGACTCGACAATCAACTTGGAAATTACATCACGTATGTTTGTTCTAGTGAGCAATTTTCTAATTTACAGGGAATTAGTGATCTTTAAAGAATGATGGTGGAGACTAAAAAACACATTGCTTATCCAATGGTGTACTTACTTTTGAAGTTGACATTACTTTTTCCCGTGGCTACGACAACCGTTGAAAGAAGTTTCTCAGCTATGAATTTTGTGAAGAATCAACTGCGCAACCGTATGGGTGATAAATTTTTGAATGATTGTTTGGTAACATACATAGAGAGTGATACATTTGATAGTGTTGAAAATGAAAAAATCTTACAACACTTTCAAAATATGAAGACACATAGATAGCAATTATAATCTTTGAAAATTATGTTGTCTTCATTTTATATATATATATATATATATATATATATATATATATATATATATATATATATATATATATATATATATATATATATATATATATATATATATATATATATATATATATATATAATATATATATATATATATATATATATATATATATTATATATATATATATATATATATATATATATATATATATATATATATATATATATATATATATATATATATATATATATATATATATATATATACATATTAATATATATATATATATATATATATATATATATATATATATATATATATATATATATATATATATATATATATATATATATATATATATATATATATATATATATATATATATATATATATATATATATATATATATATATATATATATATATATATATATATTTGTGCTTTGTTTTGTAAGATTTAACTTTTAAGATATATATTATCATCATCATTTTATTCATAAGTATTTATATTTTTTTATAAATATTTATATTATTTGATTTTTATTTTTGTATTAAAAAAATTAACCTTGACCCCATTAATTAAAATTTCTGGATCCGTCCCTGCCTATAGGTTAGGTTGTATGTGATGAACCTTTTTCTCTGTTGTTAGATTATATGTTGATTTGGATTTGTATGAACTCTTTGATCTTTAATTCTATGCAATTGTTTCTTGTTCTTAAAGATTTTATTTGTGATACTCTGTTAAATTAATTTTGGACGCATAAGGAATACTGACCCTTAGCTTGTGTGTTGGACCTAGGGCAATTGTGATACTTAGGCTGGTTAACTAGAAATAGGAGACCCCGAGTATTGGCATAGTGAATTAACGTTCTCTACATCGCCTAATCTTGCTTACATTGGTGGACTAGGGATAAGAAGTTCCGAGTAGTGATTAATGAGTTATTTCATGAGGGACCGGTTACAACGGCTTTGTTAATTTGTCGTGGGATTATAGTGATAAGGTCATTCATACAAGGCATCAAACATTAACAATAAAGGATTAGGGGATTCGATACACAACGTGACCACTTTCGTAATTCTATTTTAAAACTCTTATTTTGTTTTTCGCACTACAAACCGACCCTCCCCCTATTTACTGTTTTATTTACATTGCACAAATATTGTCTTGTTCGAACACATCTGTTGTGGATTCGATCTTTTATTACTTCGACATTATCCGTACACTTGTTGATAAGTTATCAGCATCGCAGACAACACACATATCCCATGAGGGACCTATTTAGACATTATTATTATTTAATGTATTATTTATATATTATGTATAATATTACTCAGACATTTGCACATCACTTTTTATTAGATAACGTTTTGGAACTTCTATTGATGCATGATGAACATATCTTAATATTTAACAAATGGTTACATAATTTAGGCAAACAATTACATAACTTAAGAAAAATAAATAAATAAGAAAACCTAAACACTACCCGATAATTCTGGATGTTTCAACATCTTGATTATATCGTCGACAGATCTAAAAATTCTCGCATCAAACTCAATTGGCCCCTTAGTAAGTCTACGGTGATATGATCTCCACATAACTTTCAAACCTTCATCAGCCTTTAACTTAATAATGTTGTATTTCACCCTTTCATCAATATCAATCAAGTCTTCACATAACTCGACCTTAGTCACCTTTCCGTTATTGGTGTCAGACAATGAATCATTCAACTTAAATCTCAAGACAGTATGACATGCGGTGCCCTTCGGAAGGTGAAACTCAACGGGAGGTTTATCTCTATAGAAGTATATTTCTACCTTGATAAAAAAAGAGAGGCATTGTAAGATGTTATTCTTAACAATACATAACCCATATTTATACAACTTTAGATTTATTTTGTACCACACAAAGCGGTCGATACAATCACGGCCGTACAAAAGTGTTGACAAAATATCAACTTTTAAATTATCATTCTTTTATAACTACCAAGTTTTTAATCATAGATACAATATCTAATAACTTCGAGATGTTTTAAAGAATCAGTACAATCATACTTTTTGATTATTTTGGAAAATTCGATGTACCAAAACTTTTATATATTCTATCAAATTTTTTGCTAGGTACCAATTTTTTAAATTGATCAACCAAATATTTTGTCATGATTTTTGGCACAAATTGTCACAAGGACAACATAAGTATTATTAAAATATAAGGGTGTCAAGGTATAATTTAGAGGTGGCAGAAACCTCGACAAAATCCAATGGATTGTATTACAAAGCCCAATCCACATCTTTGCGAAGAGGCCCATCATTCACTAAAGACTCATTGTGAAATTGTATCGCAAATAAGTTGGAATTCGCACTGATATCAACTCGCCGGAGAAAGCAAATTTTGGCGGCGGATCATCGTCGCAGGAAGTTAGGGTAGGGTGTGAAGGTTCGTTATTTTTCCGGCTTTAACTTTTCCGTTTTAGTTTCCACTCTCCTTGTAGTTGCATCACAGAAGATTAATTCGATGTTTAGGGTTTTGATCTCAACATGTACTTTACCTGTATTGACACATTTCATGGGAAATGGAATATGAATTGGGAATGTTTATTGAAATTGGATGTAGTTTGAAGTTGATGTTTCATGTGTTTAGCTTTCTCTGCCATTTTCACTCTGATATGAACCGATTTTATGCCATATTTTTAATCTACAATGTTTTAGAATTAAGGGGCATGAACTGTTTGTTTGTTTGTTTCAGTGGAAAACTGGTTTCTGTTCGCATGTTAAAACTGCGTCTTTTCTCAACAATTAGTATCCATTTTGATTGAACAAAGAAGACATGAGGATTACCACCCTTTCGAGACATATCCGCCGTCTCCCTCGGCTTGGAGCGTTTCTGCCTTTGCAATCTCGAGCCTTTCAGCCTGATGTTGCTACTAGAGATTCTAATGCCAGACCAATTAAGTACAAAATTCCTCAATCTTATGACCCGTATGGCCCTAGGCCTCCACCTTCAGACAAAATTGTCCAGCTTGCAGAACGTATTGCAGCACTATCGGAAGAAGAACGCGGTCATATTATGCCTACTTTGTCGGAACGATTAAAGCTTCCGAAGTTGGAGCCAATTTCAACAGAAGGTATGGACTTGGGTTCGGAAGGTGGTGGTGCGGGACCAAAGGTTGAGGAGAAAAAGGCAGAGAAAACAGCTTTTGATGTCAAGTTAGAGAAATTTGATGCTGCTGCAAAGATCAAGGTGATTAAGGAGGTAAGAGCATTTACTAACCTGGGATTGAAAGAAGCTAAAGATCTTGTTGAAAAGGTACCAACTGTTCTTAAACAAGGAGTCACAAAAGAAGAGGCAAATACTATTATAGAAAAAATAAAAGCCGCCGGAGGAGTTGCAGTTATGGAGTAGATTTTTCAGTTGTTGGATTATTGGCCTAGATCACAAATTTTTCAAGATGGTCAATGTGTTTTTAAGTTACCATACACATGGTGAATTAATGGTTAGAAGAAATTTCTCAAGAGATGAAGTAGATTTGAAGTTTGAGAACTGATTGTTGGATAATCTATTTGAATAAAAAAATTTCTTAGTCTGAGTTTTTTTTGGTAATCATGCTCTCACATGTAACTGTTGTTTTAGTTTGACATTTGTAATAGTCGTATCTATTTTTACAAAATTAAAATTTTCTGGAAATGTAGGTAAAATTGTGGATGGAATTTTCAGTTAGTTATCTGATATTCTTGTGATTGATATACCAAACTTTTTGGTCTTCTATATAGATTGATGATCTACTTATCTAGAATTGTGCCATTATTTTATGTTATACAGTCTTTTCATCTAGATTTCTTCATTCTTCTGGTTATCAATGTTTTTTGTTTACCATAGTTCTTTCAGATTATTTTAGTATATGGCTTTTTTACTTTCAGATTATTTTAGTGTATGTCTTTTTACTTGAGGCATGTAGATTTCAGTAGTCTCTGAGTTGGAATTGGGATGTCACCTTATGATTTGTTGATTGCTGGATACTGAAGGATTACTTGAAATTTGAGTATCATAAAGAACACAGCCTTCTTTATTCCATGGTTATGTCAATTTTTCTTTTCCTCTGTCTTGTGTCTGTCAAATGGGAAATCGATATTCTCATAATATGAGTTCGATGAAATCCACACCTTCATATATAAAGATACATGAATGGAAATCAATATTCTCATAATACTACTTTCAGTGGAAATTCAATTCAACTGAAAGTAGTATGGTCCCCTTGCAGTACATGAGCTTTTAACTATAATTAAACTGATTACAATTGCTAAAGCCAACAACTTAAGACTTTCAGCTCAATCTCACGGAAAGAGACTTCTGCTCAAACCCGCAAGCCTGAGACTTGTCTAAACTCCATGTTCAGAACTTCCTTCTCAATCACCCAGATCGAGACTTCCTTGCATGAACTACCCGTTTAGGATTTCCTGCTAAATCACCCAGATCGAGACTTCCTTACCTGAACTACTCGTTCAGGACTTCCTGCTCAAGCCCTAAAGCATGAAACTTCCCGCTCAATCCACTGATCGAGACTTCCTTACTCAGCTTGTAAGCATGAGACTTCAATGCCTAAACATTCAATTCAAGATTTTGCTCAATCATCATAAAGAGACTTTACCCTGAGCACAGAGGCTAGAGTTTTCAGATTCTCTTAACAAAGACATATGGTATAAACTTTGTGTTCATATATGTGCTTCTTGGATAAGTAACACAAAAGTTTTACACTCTTGAGCAAATTTGAGTTGATTGCTCCTGAGTGTAGAAGAATGAAGATTTCATTCTTATTCTCTCTTTGCACATATTTTCATCTTGTTGTGCCTTCCTTTTCTAATGAACATGTTCACATATTCTATCTTCAAAATGCATGTGAACATGTTTCATCATGCTCTCACACACTTAACCCTTCTGGTTATATAATCTTTTGAAATTTGTTTCTCTCAACTCATTTCAGTGAACTGGTATCACATCCAAGTGAACACAATCACAGAATCTTCAACTCACATTCATTCGCAAATAGAGGCTCATCTCAGAGAGATGTTCCAAGAAGCTTTCTTCTTCTTGTCAACATCTGAATGTTTTCAATCTTCATCTATAAATAGATACTGAGAATATATCCGTTGAAGATTGAAACTACCATGGTAGAAATTATCGTTGAAAGCTACCTTGGTACAAATAGTTGTTGAAGGTCTTTAGCTGATGGACAATAGAGTGAGCTAAAAAATCAGCTAGCATAAAGACGTTAAGAGTAGCAGAACAGTTAGAGAGAGAAAAGATCCCGACAATGTCACTATCACCAGATTTGACATCTGTGGAGGCAAATCGCCACACATCACACAAGTCTGCAAGACATTGTTCAATACAGGTTTCGATGATGACAAATTACAACCTTGGATAGTTTGGAAATTATAAACTCCAGATCTACTAAACAGATGCAACGTATCACCTACTATATCCTTTTATACTTGTCTTAAAACTGTTGTAATAAATATACTATGTGTAGATAAAATGCAATCATGACCAGAGGCATGAAAAACCACAAACTGATGAGTCGACCATAGGGTCGGCGCATGAAGGAAATATTTTCCAATGGGTCAGCGCATAAAGGCATGAGTCGACCATAGGGTCGACGCATGAAGGAAATAGTTTTCAACGGGTCAGTGCACGCCGACTGTATGGTCGACGCATACTGATGCATTTTCCAGATTTCCAAAAACACAGGCCATGCGTCGACGCACAGACCTGCTGTGGTCGACCGTTCGCGCGGAAATCCTGTTTTTTAAATGATTCCCTCTTCTATTTGAAATACTGTTATGTCTTTAATTGGGTTGGTATTATATATACTTGTTTAACCACTTGTGTCACATTAACATTTTGATATATTTGATTCATGTGTTCAAAAACAAGAAAGAGTGAAATAGGTGTCCAAGATTCATCATCTTCATCTTCAACATCTCACAACACATCAATTACACACAACCATTTTTGAAGTGCATTGTGAGTGATTAAAGGTGATAAGGTTCGAAGCTTAGATTGGGTAATCAAGTTCGGGTTGAAGCTTGTGACAGGTTCTTTCTTGAATAAAACCGCTAGGGTTTTACCCTCCAAGATTGGTTTGAATTTTTGGGGTTTTTGGACAAGATTCTTCATCAAGGGTCAACTGAGCGAAGGTGATTGTGAAGAGGTGTTCTTCACAAGTCTAGTAGCGGATTCAGTGATATTGAAGGGAGGATCTCGGGTTCGATTTGTTGCTGTTGAGATCAGTCGGAGCCGAAGGTTTGAACAACAACGGGTTATTCAATAAGGTGGCTGGAATCGGAGGTCCATCAACAACAATCGGAGGACTTGATTCATCTTGAATCAAGGGGCAAGGAGTGAAAGCAACTTTCAACACATTGAGATTTATGTTGTATATTTGCTGCTCAATCCTTGTATAAACTGTTACATTCAACAGGTGATATCTATAAAATCTATCTCAATTCTAGTTTTAGAATTGAGGGCAGACGTACCCCAAAGCGAGGACGACGGGGGAACTGCCTCACCAAATACTTGTCTTCTCTATTTTTCAGCATTTACGTTATAGCTCAAAAATAAGTGATTTTTGTATAAGCACTATTGTCAAACTGGGATATCAATTGAGTAAGAGGTTAAAACTCTGTTTTTGACTCCAAAGTACAATAAGACATTGTACTAGGCTAGTTGGAATCACTTACTCAACATAAATATCACTTGGAGTGTTTTGCACACCAAGTGTTTGACAAATTGCCTAAACCAAAATTATCTTACTTGTGTATCTAGTTTTGGTTTGCTCTTTGAATCATTGGAACTAGGAATCCTAACAACTGAATTAGATCATTGATAAGTGTGATTAGTGTTGTGATTCTATTTTCCATATTGTCATTAATCCAAAGGCTTACGCATATCCGGTTTTCTAATAACCGTTCGTTTTAGACTATATTTTCCTCGGCCGCTTCCGCACTTAAAACAATTTTTCAAAACCAATTTTTAATTGGTAGCGCCGACTCAAATTTTAATTGGGGATCTATTCAACCCCCCCTTCTAGATCCGTGCCATAGTCTAACAAGTGGTATCTAGAGCTCCGGTTACTCGGTGCTTCAAATACAACATAGATAGAAAATGGCTAACGAACCAAAAGGGGCGTACAATAGAGCTCCCGTTTTCAACGGTGAAAATTATAGTTATTGGAAAGACTGTATGCGGGTGCATATAAACTCCATGGACAGAAAAATATGGAACGTTATCCTGAATGGTCCAATAGAAATTACTATGACCAATGTGGATAACGTAGTTGTGCCAAAGCCCGAAGCACAATGGACCGATGACGATGAGAAAAAAATACAATTATGATTGGAAAGCCAAAAATATCTTAATCTCCTCATTAGGTGTAGATGAATACTATCGTGTATCCCATTGTCCTACTGCTAAGGCCATGTGGGACTCACTACAAATCGCCCATGAGGGGACAAACGATGTTAAGTTGGCTAGAGTTAACACATTAACACAAGAGTTTGATCTCTTTTTCATGGAGCAAGGGGAAACCATTGCTGACATGCAAAAGAGATTTACTCATCTCATCAATCGTTTACATTCATTAGGTAGGCCTGTTTCCAATGATGTTGCTACTAATAATATCTTAAGATGTCTCAACAGGGAATGACAGCCAAAAGTGACCGCCATCAAAGAAGCACATGATCTTACCTTATTAGACTTGACAACATTGTTTGGCAAACTACAAGAGCATGAACAGGTACTCTTGAGCCTAGACCAACGCGAAAAGATGGAAAAGAAAGACAAAACGAAGGTGAGTGAAAATAAATCGATAGCTCTTAAGACTTCCTCCTCGAAGTCTCAAGCAAAAGAGCAAAATGATTATTCCTCAAGCGACGAAGAAGAAGAGGACAATAACGAATATATGGGGTTGTTTGTTAAACGGTATAACCGTTACGTGAGAAAGAACGACATCCAACATTCCGAGAAGAACTTGGTAAACTTCCGGAAACAATCAAGGTACTCCAAAGATGATGACTCAAAAGGTAAAAAGACTAGAGGGACGTGCTACAAGTGTGGAAAGCCCGATCACTATAAACCGGACTGTCTGATGAACAAAAAAGGAAAGGAAAAGGAATCATCAAAGTCACACAAGAAATCATCAAAGCCTAGGAGAGCGTACATAGCTTGGGAAAGCGACAACGACTCTTCCTCCTCTGATGAAAGCTCTAGTGGTGAAGAAGAGCCCGTGAATCTATGCCTCTCCGCTCATCAGAAAAATAAGAAAAAACAGGTACGTCACTCTAAATATGATAAGTCCTCAAATATGTCGCATTCAGAATTACAAACCGCATTTAATGCTTTACACAATGAAGCAATTGAAGCCTTCAAGAAACTTGCCTCTAATAAAAGAATTTTTACGTATTTAGAGCACAAAGTTAAAAAGTTCGAAAAGAAACTAGAGGACCTTAAGGCTTCCATTGTGAAAGGCAATGAATCGGATTGTAAGGACAATAGAAATCCTTTCGACTTTGGGTGTGATACTTGTCATATTTGGCAAGGTGAGGTTAGAAACCTCAAGGCCAAATTAAACAAGGCACTTGAGCCTAAAATTACATTTGCTATTGATAAAAAGGATTTTAGAAAAAGTATGATTAACCCATATCAAAAATATGTATATGTAATTAGGGATCAAGCAAGTAAAAGTGATTCTAAAGTCGATTTTGCATGCTTATATTGTTGCAAGAAAGGCCACGCCATTGGTAAATGCCGATTTAGGAGATTTCTTGTTCCTAAAGGCATCTACCAATGGTTGCCCAAATGCAACCGTTTTGTCGCTAACCTATTAGAACCCAATATGCCATTGGGTACCTCCTTGTGCTAATTATGTTTTGATAGGTGAAATGTGTCGAGACCACCGAGAGAAGATGGGTTCTCGACAGTGGGTGCTCAAGACACATGTCTGGTGACATATCCTTATTCATAGACTTTGTGGCTAAGAAGAAAGGGTATGTAACTTATGGTGATAACAACCGCGGAGCAATACTAGGTAAAGGTAGTGTAGGTAATCCCGCCTCTACTATGATTTCCGACGTGTTGCTTGTCGAAAACCTCAAACATAATCTGCTTAGCATTAGCCAATTATGCGACAAAGGATACAATGTATCTTTTTCAAAAGATTGTTGAAAAATTGTGCATGAAAATTATAAGAAGAATATGTTTAATGGTTTTAGAGTAAACAACGTATATATGCTTGACTTAAATGAATTATCGTTAACAAGCGACAAATTCCTCATAACTATAAGTGAAGACTCATGGCTATGGCATAGGCGTTTAGCGCATGTTAACTTTGACTTACTCAATAAGGTAGTCTCAAAAGACCTAGTCTTAGGACTTCCCAAAATAAAGTTCACCTAGGATCATCTTTGTGATGCTTGTCAAAAAGGGAAGCAAACAAGGATCTCATTTAAATCCAAAAAGATAGTTTCAACAACGATACCTCTTGAACATCTTCATATGGACTTGTTTGGGCCGTCTAGGATCAAAAGTCTAGGAGGAAACTATTACGGGTTCGTAATAGTGGACGACTTTTCTAGGTTTTGTTGGACCATCTTTTTAGTAAGTAAAAGTGATACATTTGCCGCTTTTGAAAAGTTTGCTAAGCTTTCCCAAAATAAGTTAAATACAAACATAGTGTCAATTAGAAGCGACCATGGAGGTGAGTTTGAAAATCTCTTATTTGAAGAATATTGCGGTAACCATGGTATAGATCATAACTTCTCCGCTCCACGCACCCCTCAACAAAACGGGGTTGTGGAGCGCAAAAACCGAATTTTAGAAGAATTGGGAAGAACAATGATTAACGAAAGTGGTTTAATGAAATATTTTTGGACCGACGCCATTAGTACGGCGTGTTATGTTTTGAATAGGGTGCTTATTCGCCCCATTCTAAATAAAACACCGTATGAACTTTTAAAAGGGCGAAAGCCAAATGTTTCTCACTTCCATGTGTTTGGATGCAAATGTTTTGTATTAAACAATGGAAAGGAAAACTTGGGCAAATTTGATTCCAAAGCCGATGAAGGTATCTTCCTCGGATACTCTCAATCGAGTAAAGCATATAGAATATATAATAAACGATTACTTGCTGTAGAAGAGTCTGTGCATGTTACTTTTGATGAGTCCTATCCGAGAAATGTCGGAAAGGATATTGTTGTTCATGGTGCAGGTACATCCACAAAAGACATACTCAAAAGTGGCGAGACGGGGATTGATCAACCTGACAAAGTCAAAGTTGAGGAGGATAAGGATGTACATCATGATGTAACCGAGGAAGTTCATCCGCCTTCAAACGATGATCTCCCTCAAGCTTGGAAGTCATCTAAAGACCATCCAATTGAAAACATTCTCGGAGACATCACAAAGGGTGTAACAACTCGATCGAAGCTAAGTAATTTCTGTTATCACTTCGCATCCGTTTCACAGATGGAACCTAAAAACCCTAAGGAAGCCCTAATCGATGAACACTGGTTTTTGTCAATGCAGGAGGAACTGAATCAGTTTACTAGAAATGAGGTTTGGGACCTTGTCCCTCCTCCGCGAGGTCATCGAGTAATCGGCACCCGATGGGTGTTTAGAAATAAACTGGACGAAAACGGAGTAATAACTCGCAATAAGGCGCGGTTAGTTGCGCAAGGGTATAACCAAGCGGAAGGCATCGACTATGAGGAAACTTATGCGCCGGTTGCCCGACTCGAGGCTATACGCCTTTTACTTGCTTTCGCTTGTGCGAAGGATTTTAAGTTATTTCAAATGGACGTCAAGAGTGCGTTCCTTAACGGGTTCATAAATGAAGAAGTCTATGTTGCTCAACCTCCTGGTTTTGAGTCTCATGAGTATCCTGATCATGTCTACAAATTGAAAAGAGCTTTATACGGTCTCAAACAAGCTCCTAGAGCTTGGTATGAGAGACTAAGCAAATTTTTACTTGATCAAGGCTACTCAAGAGGAAAGGTTGATACTACTCTCTTCATTAAACGTCAAGGAAAGCACTTAATTCTTGTACAAATTTATGTTGACGATATCATATTTGGATCCACTAACATGAATCTCGTAAGAGAGTTTGCTGAGCTTATGCAGGGTGAATTCGAGATGAGTATGATGGGTGAACTCACATACTTTCTCGGTTTGCAAATCAAGCAACTGAAGGAAGGAACATTCGTGAGCCAAACAAAATATTGTTTGGAGCTTCTCAAGAGATTTGACATGGCAAATTCAAAAGCCATAGACACTCCTATGCCAACAAGTGTGAATATGAGTAAAGATGAAAGTGGTAAGGATGTTGAGGTAAAAAGGTATAGAGGTATGATTGGCTCTCTTCTCTATCTTACAGCTTCTCATCCCGACATTATGTTTAGCGTGTGTATGTGCGCCAGATACCAATCATGTCCTAAGGAATCCCACCTAAAATTTGTCAAACGCATACTTCGATACCTATCTGGTACTCCGAAATATGGACTGTGGTATTCCAAAGGTAATGATTGTTCATTGGTAGGCTTCTCCGATTTTGATTTTGCCGGTTGCAAGTCGGATAGGAAAAGCACCAGCGGTACGTGTCACTTATTTTCAAATTCCTTGGTCAGTTGGCATAGCAAGAAACAAGTGTCTGTTGCTCTGTCAACCACCGAAGCGGAATACGTAGCCGCCGATAGTTGTTGTGCGCAAGTCCTATGGCTTAAACAACAACTATTGGACTTCAATTTGAAGCTAGAACGTGTTCCAATATTTTGTGACAACACCAGTGCTATAAATCTTACCAAAAATCCGGTGTTACATTCGCGTACCAAACACATAGAAATTCGACACCATTTTCTGAGGGACCATGTAGAGAAGGGTGACGTTGTCTTTGAACACGTTGATACCAAAAACCAACTAGCGAACATTTTCACAAAGCCGCTAGCCACTGAGCCCTTCTTTCATATCCGTCGAGAAATTGGCATTCTCGACATTTCTGATCGGGTTTAACAATTACTTCGTTCATAATTAATCTATTTACAACTATGCTTTTGTACTACTAACAAGTTTAGCTTTTGTTGCAAGTACAAATATGTGGTTAACAAGTGTGGTCGGTATAGAGGTGATATTGCTCCTTTCTCTCTCTCTTTATATCTCTCTCTCTAAACATTCATGACTTGAAACTAAGTATATCGTTTGACAATCATGGTACTTATATATGTCTATGACTTTTGCTGCTAATACTATGTGTTTTGAATGCAAATTATATTATGAAAGGGTGAATAGGCATGATAAATAGGCAAGTGTGGCATTCTGCATAATATGAAACTGAAAAATTGGGTTTTTGAAGGTTATGAGTCGACCTAAACAGGACAACGATCGACGCATGCTGTAGACTTTCAAAATTATCAAAAAACACACAGTATGCGTCGACGCATGCAGGGGCTATGGTCGACGGCTCGCGCAAAAACCCAGAATTTTTTTTGAAAACCGTTCCAGCTTCTCTTCTTCTCCATTTAATGTGCTGTCAACTTTTGTTATGATTTGATATTGCATTTGTCTTGTAAATTGCATCTAGGCATCTATTGTGTCCTCTTGTCTCCTCCATCTTACCAAAACCCTAAAACCTCTCTCTATTAAAGGGAATAGTCTTCATCTTCTCCAAAATCATCCTCAACTACTCTCTTCAAAGTTCATCTCTACAAAATCTCCAAAAATCATCATCAATGGCTTCTCTTTTTCGCAAAAATACAGGTAAGAGATCAAGGGCCTCATCATCATCAGCTTCAGTCCCCATTACCGCTGTCTCCATAGTTCATCCACCTGCTGTTGAAAACTTCACGAGGAGTCAAGATACACAAATGGAGCAGATCAGAGCTGAGCTTCGTACTCAAAATGAAAGGTTAAATTCATTTTCGACTCGGATGGACGCCCGTCTTGAAGCTCTTGTTGCATCGCATGAAAGGCAAGACCTGGAAATCACCGATTGTCTTCATCACCTCAACATGTCCGTAGAAGCGTTTGTGGATGTCTCAGATCCTTACCGCAATCCTGATACTGCATACCGGGGGAGGGGCCGAGGTCGGGGTCGGGGATATTAGTTACATAGTTGCATATTTGTTTCTTCTGTGTACTTTCCATTTTTCCGTTTTATGTTTGCCGGAATATTCACCTATTTGCATGTTTTCTTAATTATCTATTAATTCAAGTTACTTTTGTTCATTATCATTCTTATGTGTGAAGTTTGGTAATTAACTATCACCTATTGTATGTTTTCTGTTAATTGATGCGTTCTCCTTCTCTTTTTGATGTTGTCAAAGGGGGAGAAGAACATGTAGCAAGCAAGCACCAAAGCCAAGTCAGGATATTCACAACAGTTGATGATTAACAACAGTTGATGGCTGTTTGTTCTGCAACCTTATATTACAAAAGAAAGGGGGAGCTTGTGTATACATTGCATATTGGTTGTTTTGGTTGTATACAGGTTTTCATCTTCAAAAAGGGGGAGAATGTGGAGGCAAATCGCCACACATCACACAAGTCTGCAAGACATTGTTCAATACAGGTTTCGATGATGACAAATTACAGCCTTGG
Source organism: Lathyrus sativus (assembly GCA_963859935.3). Lineage (NCBI taxonomy): Eukaryota > Viridiplantae > Streptophyta > Magnoliopsida > Fabales > Fabaceae > Lathyrus > Lathyrus sativus. The sequence goes on from OZ012735.1 coordinate 112,110,020, forward strand.
ATAGATTGGAAATTATAAACTCCAGATCTACTAAACAGATGCAACATATCACCTACCATATCCTTTTATACTTGTCTTAAAACCGTTGTAATAAATATACTATGTGTAGATAAAATGCAATCATGACCAGAGGCATGAAAAACCACAAACTGATGAATTTTTGCAGGTTTGCAGGACATGAGTCGACCATAGGGTCGATGCATGCATCAGAGCACTTTTCCACTGGTCAGCGCATAAAGGCAATGAGTCGACCATAGGGTCGGCGCATGAAGGAAATATTTTCCAACGGGTCAGCGCATAAAGGCATGAGTCGACCATAGGGTCGACGCACGAAGGAAATAGTTTTCAACGGGTCAGCGCACGCCGACTGTATGGTCGACGCATACTGATGCATTTTCCAGATTTCCAAAAACACAGGCCATGCGTCGACGCACAGACCTGCTGCGGTCGACCGTTCGCGCGGAAATCCTATTTTTAAATGATTCCCTCTTCTATTTGAAATACTGTTATGTCTTTAATTGGGTTGGTACTATATATACTTGTTTAACCACTTGTGCCACATTAACATTTTGATATATTTGATTCATGTGTTCAAAAACAAGAAAGAGTGAAATAGGTGTCAAAGACTCATCATCTTCATCTTCAACATCTCACAACACATCAATTATACACAACCATTTTTGAAGTGCATTGTGAGTGATTAAAGGTGATAAGGTTCGAAGCTTAGATTGGGTAATCAAGTTCGGGTTGAAGCTTGTGACAGGTTCTTTCTTGAATAAAACTGCTAGGGTTTTACCCTCCAAGATTGGTTTGAATTTTGGGGGGTTTTGGACGAGATTCTTCATCAAGGGTCAACTGAGCGAAGGTGATTGTGAAGAGGTATTCTTCACAAGTCTAGTAGCGGATTCAGTGATATTGAAGGGAAGATCTCGGGTTCGATTTGTTGCTGTTGAGATCAGCCGGAGCCGAAGGTTTGAACAACAACGGGTTATTCAATAAGGTGGCTGGAATCGGAGGTCCATCAACAACAATCAGAGGACTTGATTCATCTTGAATCAAGGGGCAAGGAGTGAAAGCAACTTTCAACACATTGAGATTTCTGTTGCATATTTGCTGCTCAATCCTTGTATAAAATATTACATTCAACAGGTGATATCTATAAAATCTATCTCAATTCTAGTTTTAGAATTGAGGGCATACGTACCCCGAAGCGAGGACGACGGGGGAACTGCCTCACCAAATACTTGTCTTCTCTATTTTTCAGCATTTACGTTATAACTCAAAAATAAGTGATTTTTGTATAAGCATTATTGTCAAACTGTGATATCAATTGAGTAAGAGGTTAAAACTCTGTTTTTGACTCCAAAGTACAATAACACATTGTACTAGGCTAGTTAGAATCACTTACTCAACATAAATATCACTTGGAGTGTTTTGCACACCAAGTGTTTGACAAATTGCCTAAACCAAAATTATCTTACTTGTGTATCTAGTTTTGGTTTGCTCTTTGAATTATTGGAACTAGGAATCCTAACAACTGAATTAGATCATTGATAAGTGTGATTAGTGTTGTGATTCTATTTTCCATATTTTCATTAATCCAAAGGCTTACGCATATCCGGTTTTCCAATAACCGTTCGTTTTAGACTATATTTTCCTAGGCCGCTTCCGCACTTAAAACAATTTTTCAAAACCAATTTTTAATTGGTAGCGCCGACTCAAATTTTAATTGGGGATCTATTCAACCCCCCCTTCTAGATCCGTGCCATAGTCTAACAAGTGGTATCTAGAGCTCCGGTTACTCAGTGCTTCAAATACAACATAGATAGAAAATGGCTAACGAACCAAAAGGGGCGTACAATAGAGCTCCCATTTTCAACGGTGAAAATTATAGTTATTGGAAAGACTGTATGCGGGTGCATATAAACTCCATAGAAAGAAAAATATGGAACGTTATCCTCAATGGTCCAATATAAATTACTATGACCAATGCGGATAACGTAGTTGTGCCAAAGCCCGAAGCACAATGGACCGATGACGATGAGAAAAAAATACAATTATGATTGGAAAGCAAAAAATATCTTAATCTCCTCATTAGGTGTAGATGAATACTATCGTGTATCCTATTGTCCTACTGCTAAGGCCATGTGGGACTCACTACAAATCGCCTTGAGGGGACAAACGATGTTAAGTTGGCTAGAATCAACATATTAACACAAGAGTTTGATCTCTTTTTCATGGAGCAAGGGGAAACCATTACTGACATGCAAAAGAGATTTACTCATCTCATCAATCGTTTACATTCATTAGGTAGGCCTGTTTCCAATGATGTTGCTACTAATAAGATCTTAAGATGTCTGAACAGGGAATGGCAGCCAAAAGTGACCGCCATCAAAGAAGCACATGATCTTACCTTATTAGACTTGACAACATTGTTTGTCAAACTACAAGAGCATGAACAGGTACTCTTGAGCCTAGACCAACGCGAAAAGATGGAAAAGAAAGACAAAACGAAGGTGAGTGAAAATAAATCGATAGCTCTCAAGACTTCCTCCTCGAAGTCTCAAGCAAAAGAGCAAAGTGATTATTCCTCAAGCGACGAAGAAGAAGAGGACAAGAGCGAAGATATGGGGTTGTTTGTTAAACGGTATAACCGTTACGTGAGAAAGAACGGCATCCAACATTCCGAGAAGAACTTGGTAAACTTCCGGAAACAATCGAGGTACTCCAAAGATGATGACTCAAAAGGTAAAAAGACTAGAGGGACGTGCTACAAGTGTGGAAAGCCCAGCCACTACAAACCGGACTGTCCGATGAACAAAAAGGGAAAGGAAAAGGAATCATCAAAGTCACACAAGAAATCATCAAAGCCTAGGAGAGCGTACATAGCTTGGGAAAGCGACATCGACTTTTCCTCCTCTGATGAAAGCTCTAGTGATGAAGAAGAGTCCGTGAATCTATGCCTCTTCGCTCATCAGAAAAATAAGAAAAAACAGGTACGTCACTCTAAATATGATAAGTCCTCAAATATGTCGCATTCAGAATTACAAATCGCATTTAATGCTTTACACAATGAAGTAATTGAAGCCTTCAAGAAACTTGCCTCTAATAAAAGAATTTTTACGTATTTAGAGCACAAAGTTAAAAAGTACGAAAAGAAACTAGAGGACCTTAAGGCTTCCATTGTGAAAGGCAATGAATCGGATTGTAAGCACAATAGAAATCCTTTCGACTTTGGGTGTGATACTTGTCATATTTGGCAAGGTGAGGTTAGAAACCTCAAGGCCAAATTAAACAAGGCACTTGAGCCTAAAATTACATTTGCTATTGATAAAAAGGATTTTAGAAAAAGTATGATTAACCCATATCAAAAATATGCATATGTAATTAGGGATCAATCAAGTAAAAATGATTCTAAAGTCGATTTTGCATGCTTATATTGTTACAAGAAAGGCCACTCCATTGGTAAATGCCGATTTAGGAGATTTCTTGTTCCTAAAGGCATCTACCAATGGTTGCCCAAACGCAACCGTTTTGTCGCTAACCTATTAGGACCCAATATGCCATTGGGTACCTCCTTGTGCTAATTATGTTTTGATAGGTGAAATGTGTCGAGACCCCCGAGAGAAGATGGGTTCTCGACAGTGGGTGCTCAAGACACATGTCTGGTGACATATCCTTATTCATAGACTTTGTGGCTAAGAAGAAAGGGTATGTAACTTATGGTGATAACAACCGTGGAGCAATACTAGGTAAAGGTAGTGTAGGTAATCCCGCCTCTACTATGATTTCCGACGTGTTGCTTGTCGAAAACCTCAAACATAATCTGCTTAGCATTAGCCAATTATGCGACAAAGGATACAATGTATCTTTTTCAAAAGATTGTTGCAAAATTGTGCATGAAAATGATAAGAAGAATATGTTTAATGTTCTTCCTAACAAAAAGCTGAAAAAAGGATTTTCCCAGAAAAACATCACTAAATTCGCTGTGCAAACTTCCTCGCAAATTTGCCCAGATACACATTATTCACAAACAGAGACGAAAGGGGTCAAAGTTCGCTGTGCGAACTTGCTAGAGAATCTGCCCAGAAAAAATATCAACAAGTTCGTTGTGCAAACTTCATGCTGAATTTGCCCAGAATACGCAATATTCACAAAAATAGAGGCGAAAGGTGTCAAAGTTCGTTGTGCGAACTTGCCAGCGAACATGACAACACTTTGAGTGTTTTTTTAAGTATTCATATCTCTCTCTCTCTCTCTCTCTCTCTCTCTACATAACTCACTCTTGTTTTTTCTACAATACCTAATCACTCTTGAACCCTCATTACAAACATATGTATCCACAAATACTATCCTAAATAAAAATAATGATAAAGTGTGCAACAACAATGCAAGCATACAAAAGTATATGCAATGAAATGTAAAGAGAGTAAGGTACAAAGAAATGGATACACAAGAGTTGTTACTCTCCTTCTAATCACCACTGTTGTTTTGTTGGATGTATTTTCTTCTTTGACACTCTATGTTTCTACCTCTCCTTTTTTCTGTTTTTCTTTCTAAAAAAACTCTCTTGTTTTCAATATCACTTTTTTTCTCTTATTTTTCTGGTTCTCTCCTTCTTTCTTGTTCTCAATCCTCCCCCTCCTTATAGTCAAACAATAGGGTTTCTTTCACTTGTTTGCTACAGAATCTTTTCATTGGGATATGCTTCTCATCACTTTCTTGATGCCAAACACAATTCTTTCCATTTCCATGAATTCTGTTTTGCTGTATTTTTGCTGCTACACTTGCCTTACCTATTTTTTTTTTTGCTGCATTTTGTCTTGTTCCCAAACCTGAACCCATTTATTTGCTTGTGCTTGGACTGCCCTTGTGGTCCAAGTTTCTACCTTTGACAACATTTCAGAATTCTGATATTTAGATGCATCATTATGGGTTCTTTCCTTTGGTTTTGTGACATGAATTGTTTGGTTATGAGATAATTTGTCATTTCTTGCTTGGGACATGCATGGGGCTGTTTTGGACTAACTTGAAAATGTCTTGAAATTGTCCATGGATAAGCACAAATGGTCTTGATTTTGAAATGTTCCAATATTGAATTGAACCTTAATTATTTTCCTGGGACGTTTGTGGGCTTATTTGGTTGTGAATTATGTGAAGGCTTAATGTAGCACATGGAGATTTGATGAGGCTTGAAGGGTACCATAGCATGAAGTTGATTGGAAACTTGAATTAAGATTAAAAATAGCTTAATTTTCTAAGCATTGCTTAGAGTTGGAAACTTTGTAACAAATGTGACACTCTTGCAATGTCATGAAATTTCCATTTTTTGTAATATTCTTGAATGTAATCTTGAATTCATGAATCTTGAATTTGTAATGATTGATCTCCCTTATACTATTGAATTTTAAAGGGATGAAGTCTTGAATAATGAACTTGTGATCTTTTGAATTCCACTTGAACATAGAATTTGAAACAAAGTTGGATGAAGAAATCTTGAATTAGGCCTTGCAAATCATGTTCATTAGGAACGTTGATCTTGAATACCTCAATATTTTCCAACTAACTTCTCCTTGAAGAAATCTACATGAGTAGACTTTCCAACTTGAATCAAACCATAGATGATGAATCTTTCTTCAATGTAGCCTAGATAGGAAATTTCTCTTATTTGAAATGGAAAACAACGAATCGACTCAATCCTTACCTTGTAAACCCATGTGCTCGATATGCACTAGAACGATGTATGATATGATGTATTTAGTATATGAAAGGCTAAAGATGAAAATGAGGGTGTGACAGTTGCCCCTATTTAATCCTCTTGGACCTGTATGTCTGAAGGATAAAGGTGTTTGAACATTCATGGTAGAAGAGAATTAAATACTAGAATACCCGAGATTTTCAACTGGAGAGGTGTGGAATAAAAGTAAACAGTCAGCGAGATGGCTTGAAAAAGGTGTCTGTTAGTGAAGAGGGGTTATGAAGGATATAATGATATGCTTGAGATGCAATGCGGAATGATCATGAGTGCTTTGCCAGCCGGAAGTGGAGACACCTCGTAATAGGGAATCATAATTGGCCAGGAGATATTCCTTCTACAAAAGGTAGAGAGGACTCAAAAATATAGAAATGTAAGATACTCCTTCTACGAAAGGTAGAAAGGACTCTAAAAATAAAGGATTATGAGATATTCCTTCTATGAAAGGTAGAGAGGACTCTAAAATAAACATTGTGAGATATTCCTTCTACGAAAGATAGAGAGGACTCAAGAAAATAGAATGTGAGATATTCCTTCTACGAAAGGTAGAGAGGACTCTAAAAATTGGTTTTCCTCTTACAAAAGGCAAGGAGGACTCCCGAAGAAAAGGTTTAGAGAAAGCGTTTCCTTCTACAAAAGGTAAGGAGGACTCCTGAACAAAAGGTTAGGAGAAAATATTCCTTCTACAAAAGGTAGAGAGGACTCCAAAACAAAAGGTTTGAAGACATGGTAACTTTTTCTATATCAAGTAAAGGGAATTCCCCTTAGGATAATACCATCGTATTTCCTTCTGTAAAGGCAGAAAGAACTCCAGAACAAAAGGTTAGGAGAAGAAGTTCCTTCTACAAAAGGTAGAGAGGACTCCAAAACAAAAGGTTTAGAGATAATTCCTTCTACAAAAGGTAGATAGGAGACTCCCTTAGGAGAGGACGATCGTACTTTCTTCTGTGAAAAGCAGAAAGGACTCCTGAACAAAAGGTTATGAGAAAAATTCCTTCTACAAAAGGTATAGAGGATACTTACAAAAGGTAAGTTGATAAGAAACTGTACAAAAGGCATGGGAGGTCTTACTAAAGGTAAGTTGAATCTGTTGCGAAAGGTAAGGTGAAGATACTTCATGAAAGGGACACAAAAAGACTCATAAAAGGTAAGTTGAGGGCAATAACTATCCTTCTACAAAAGGTATAGGAAACTTGTAAAGGGTACTAGAACGTCATTTGACCTCACAAGCACAACGACGGAGATGATATTCTTTAAGTATGGTGACCATTCAGTTCTTGGCCACACAGGCATCAAGCGTCCAAATTGATCGAAAGTACCCAAAACAGAGTGTTGTCGCATGTAAAAGACAGCGAAGACGCGTTTACAAAAGGAAAGTGAAAGGGAAAGATTTCATGCGAAAGGCAATGAAATCTCTTACAAAAGGTAAGGTGAGAAAATATCTCATGTAAAAGGCTCAGAAGGACTTACATAAGGTAAGTGAGGGGATAAACACGCCTAAAGGATCCTACCAGGATGTCCACAGGAAATCCACATCTTTGAGAATGACTGGCTAAGCACGCATGCAATGATGCAGGATGTATGTAAAAATGTTGAGGACGTAGGGACATGAAGGTTATAAATGATGATTTATGCCAAGTGATTGGGCTTTGGTTTGGGGCGTCATGTTTGACTTCTCGAAATCCTTGTGACGAACTTTGGATCATTTCCAGATGGTCTTAATAAACAAGTTGTGCTGGTCAGTTAGGTTGCCTCTGACTTGGTCGAATCTAGGTGAGCTTTGTGATTTGATGATACTTTGTGTACACGTGCACCTATTAGAGATCGCGGTTATCCTTCACACACCTCAATCAGAGAGCAACCTTATACTTTCTTTTGTCATTATTGTCATCTCATAATTCTCAATGCAATGTTTATTAAGAATGGAAATTCCACTTTTTGCAAACAAACATTAAAAGTAAAAAATGTGAAGCACAAATTGATGAGAAAGATTTTATTAATGATAAAGTGACCCATAAATGGGTAATTATACATAAGGATACAATTCCTAAAAGTGTTAATTGCAAAAATGTGATTAAAGGTACAATGGCAATGAGGAGAAAACAGATTTCCACTGAGTTCCAATTCTGCTATGGTCCCAATGTGTCGCTTCTGCAAAAGTCGGCGCCGGCTGAACAGAAGAGTCGCCACCGTGCGTTATTTATCCCAATGGAGGGAAAGGAAACGCTCGAAGTAAACCTACCGCAAAGACGGGAAAGGAATGGTCATCGCAACCAAATCCTGGATTCGGGAGTCGGTTACGCAAGGGGAAGGTATTAGCACCCCTCACGTCCGTCGTACTCGACGAGATCCACACTTATTTTCTAGTACGGATTGTTATTCTATCTATTCTACAGGTCTGGGGTTAAAAGAAAAGAAAATGACTCGGCAAAGTATCGCACTTTATGCCTACGTATTCCCGTCTGGAACGAGAAATCAGAGTCAACGTAGTTCGCCTACCTACTGGAAAGGAGGGGAAGGTTGCTCGCTTGGATGTCGCATCCTATGCCTACGTACTTTCATACAACATGAAAGATCAGAGCAAACGTAGTTCGGGCCACGTACGACACAAGCTTGTCTTGATTGTTTTTATCCTTCTGAAAAAGGTTTTCTCCTGCTTACGGGTCCAAGCGGACAAAAATGACACTTTTGATTGGTTTACAGTCTTTTACGCAAGAAGTATTTTTTAGTGTGTTTGCAATCTCTGACGCACTAGAGACTATGATTTGAGAGTGACTACGTCGTATGTCACCCTAAGGGTAACACACTAAGCAATCAGATTACTGAAGAGTGACCCTCCAACAACCTTTTCTCAAATAGCTTAAGGCTCGTAACGTACGACATTGATTAACCTTATTACTGTGTTTTTGAATTATTCTGAGATGAGAAGAGAAATGAGCTCTAAAAAGCCTATGGTTGAAAAGGGAATCAAAATCTACCCTAATGTTGTCATGCATGGATGAAAGCCTAATGTCTATCATATTCCTCTCTTGCGCAGAGAGAAATAGAGATCCTAAGGGGATAAACGGAAAAGCAACAGCATATATACAGTAAAGCAGTAAAATGCATGAATGCAGCAGGACACAACAGGCAAAGTGAAACAACTTCACCTCAAACCTAAGAGGAAGATTAACAAACAATACAGCAAAGAAAATAAAACTCCAAAATCAACTTTGACAGCTCAACAGCTCCTACAACAGCAGTCCCAACTGCACCAGCTCTGGCAGCTACAACATAAGTAATAACTCTAACAGCAACAATTGATTTACCAGCAAAAAGCAACAACCTTCATCTTCATGAATAACTCCTATCTTCAAGTTTCAATAAACCTTCAATCCTCAGTGGCCACCAACTTCAACAAGCTCCCAGCTTAAGCAAGCTCAACCCCCAACCAGTAACCAGCTTCAACAAGCTCCTGACTTCAACTTTAACAAGCAGCAAAACCCCAGCTTCAACAAGCTCCAATTTTCTCTTTACCAAGCTCCCACAAGCACCTCCAAAGGAGAATCATTCAGCAAGATCAGGTTATAATGCTAAGAAACTCAATGACAACCCAAGGAAATCACTAAGATTTTAACATTGCAAATGAAGGGTATCCTCAAAGTTCTACTCACCTAGGCATACCACTCATCCCTCCTAAGGAGAGATGGAGCTTCCCAAGGAGGAATTTATGTCATTGGATAGGATAGAGGCAAGCAATGCACTCTATGTTTGACAGAAAAGTTTGTCTATTCTAAGCTCTTCCTATTTTATCCTATTTCTCCTAAGTCTTCAATAAGCACCTTCAATCTTAGCAATCTTTATGCCTCAACCTTTGATTATTATCCTCAACCTTCTCCTTTGGTGTCTTCATGCTCCACATAAGCTCCAGCCAAGCCCACACCCCAAATAAAACCCAAAAACCCAAGCAGACAAACATAAACCCCAAGTGGGAACACCAAACAAACACTTTATTTGCAAAATATACTGAAAATAGCGCTTAAAATTCTAGAATTTATTTTAAAGGGTATTTCTATATCTACCCTACGTACCCCATATATCCCATAACCTGATCCACGCTAAAAACCCCAAAAGAAAATATTAGAATGCACCTATGTCGAATTTAAACCCTAATTATGCTAACCTAATGTTCTCTAATCAAAACTAATCAAAATTAATCCACAAAAATATGAAATAAATTTCTAAAGGAACTTAATACTCTAATCTAGCTACCACAAAAAGAATGGGATCAAAATACGATTTTATATGACTAAACGAGATTCATCAAAATGTATGTACAACCATAATGAATAAAATGCCATTAAATGCAAAAATCACCAAAAAATGGAAAAAAAGCCTAAAATATTATTTTTATTTTTATTATAATTTTCTTCACACAATTATCAAAATGTGGGAAAAAGTCCCTTGTTAAAATGATGATTTTACGATTTTATATGATTTATTTTGTAAAGCATAACAAACTAAAAGAAATAAAAGAAATCCAATTGGAATATACAAGGGGGGTGGCAAGAGCAATTTTATTGCACTTCAGGATACAACTGGGCCCAGAAGGGGGGTGCGCTCAGCAACACGCTGGGCCCAGTCCACCAATCCAGAAAAACAACAAAAATAAAGAAACCTGGGGGGTACGAATAGTGCATATTTCGTTTGCATATTCCCTCTGGGCCCTGAATTGGGGGTGCAAACAGAAAGTGTACTAGGCCCAAACCCAAAATACAAACCAGGGGAGGGGGTTTAGAAGCAAACGGAGGGTGTACGGACGAAACTCCATGACAGGCCTGAGGCCCAATCCACCAAACAGCCATATGATCCATCAGACAAACCCTAATCACCTCTTTGTCAAAACATTGTTCATTTTTCTCCGCCGCAACTCCCTCAATCTCTCCGTCGTTCACCCACCCTTTCGTTTCTCCTCTCAATCAAACCTTTACAAACATCTCAACTTCTCCGTCTCCCTCTACAAACTTTTTATCATCACAATCGCACTCCATTTTGTCCCCAACTTGATGGATCTTGAAGAAAATCCATGAATGTTCTTGATCTACGAAGGTTTTCTGGAAACGGTGGAATGGCTTGATGAAGATATGGTAACGACTCCTGACGTTCTTGGAATCCGAAGGATCTGAAGACGATGTGAAAGGTTTGGCAAGTGTAGTGAAGGTTGACGTTAACCTTGAAGATCCAGATGAGAGTTTGATGAGGATCTTACGAAATTCTGGAAAGCTTGGATGAAGATCTTGACGTTGATGATCTTCGTTGGAAGACTGAAGATTATGGATGAACGTGCAAAGATCTGATGCATGCGGTTCTTGAGCGAAGGAGCTCTGAAGCTCGTTTGATGGTTGATGAATCTCTGGACGCCGCTTGAAGAGAAACTTGAAGATTCTTGAAGTTTAACGATTTGAGAAACCTGATGAACATTGGATAACGAAGTTCTTGAAGATTTGAGCGATTTTGGAGAAAATATGATGAACGATGAAGGTCACTGATGAACTTGTCTGGATGCTTGCTGAAAGATCTGAATGCGTGATGAACATGATGATTGATGAACGATGATTTGAAGATCTCATGAAGATCGATGAAAATCTCTCGAAGATCTGATGAAGGTCTCATGGATCTGGAAAATTATTGATGAACCAGATGAATTTCGTATGAATGTTCGATGAAGTTGATGAATATTGTTGAAGATTATTGGTGAAGATCTTCACAGATCTGGAAAGCTCACGAAGAACAAGGTTGAAGGTTGAAGGATTCTGGGAAATCATTTGAAGAACGGATGAAGATTCTGGTGAATTGTGTTTTCCGGTGGTAGTTGCGGTGGCCGGAGGTAGTTAGGGTTAGCTTGCCGGTGAAGTTGGTTGGGGAGGATGAACGGAGAGGACGAAGTGTAGTTTTCCGGCGAGCATTTGGCCGTGTGCGCCGCCGTTGGATTTTGCCGATGGATACCTCAGGCGGTTTGCATGGCCGGAGAGAGAGGGAGTGAAGTGGGACAGGTGGCGTCGTGGGAGAGCGAAACGTGGCGCGATGCATGCGGGATCAGCGTGAGTGGGACGCGTGTGGATGCTGCATGCAGAGTGGATTGTAGTGTCCCTCTGAGAGATTGTCACGTGGAATGAAAATGGTGGGGGTCCCTCAGACTGAAACGTGGCGTGAAGAGGAAGAACCTGAGAAGCGCACGCGTGGCTCTTTATATGGACGACACCTGGCGCGAGCTGGACTGGGCCTCCACAAATGGGACACATGGCCCACAAATTAATGACCTGATTAAACACAATTAAACTCATGATTAATGAATTAAAACCTAATTAAAAACTCCACTAATGCTAAACGAAAAGTAAAGCTGCAATTAAGGCCTAAATGAAAAATTAAGACTAATCTGCCTAATTAACATCTAAAAAAGTGATTAAACTCTAGTTACTCTAATTAAATCCTAAAAATGAAAATTAAAATCCTAATTAATCAGAAAAAAAAATCTAAAACTATTTTTTTAATTTCTAAAAATTATCTTTTAACCTAATTAATTCTGAAAAACAAAATCAAATAAAAATCTAAAAAACATTTAATCTCTATTTTTTTTAGATCTATTCTATTACTTTTTATCTATTCTTTTAAAAGAAAAAACTATTTATCTATTAAAACTATTCAAAGAAAATTAATATCTAAAATTTATTAAAACTATAATATCTAAATATTCTTTAAAAATCTATTAATTTCTAAAAATGAAAAGAAAATTTATTTAAACTCTAAAAAATATTTAAAAACTCTATTAAATCCAGAAAACTCCATTAAATGCGCTAAAAATCCGGAAAAATGACAGAAAAATCCTAAAAATGCCAGGAGGCCGATTAAATCGAATAAACCCAATTACGCAACCGTAGCGAACCCCAGGTCCCGAGATGGCTTGAACACACAGGGAACGAGCACCAATTCTCAACAGACTTTCATTCTGACTGGCCTGTACTGCCTAAAACGCCAGGAGCTATAATCCCGATAGAAATCAATTTGAATGATAAAAATGCAATGCATGCCGTATGCGAAATGTATTGAAGCATAAACCAGATATGGGGACCGGTTGGTCAAATTTTAGGGTGCAACAGCTGCCCCTATTCAAGCGGCTTGGACCTGAAGGGTTGAAGAACGAACGACCTTCAAACCTTTAAAGGTAGAAGACGGTTGAATACAAAATAAACCCGAAAATTTGCCAACCGCAGAAATAAACTGCACCCTCGCTTTGGGAACACCATCCAGAGAACTGAATCCAATTATTATGGCAACAAACTGATTGATCACCTGATAACACTTCTGATTTCAATATTAATCTTGAAGGTGAGATAATACTTAGAAGGGGGGGTTGAATAAGTATGAAAAATTAAGACTTGAAAGTAATCACACAATTATTTTTATCCTGGTTCGTTTAAACAACTACTCCAGTCCACCCTTCCTAGAGTGATTTGCCTTTCTCAACAAGGACTTAATCCACTATTAAATCAAACTGATTACAATAGTAACACCTAAGAACAACAGTTCTTAGTCTTCTTAAGAGCTACTGATTCCAACTGAATCCTCTTAAGGAATAACCTTTACAATCAATGTAAATTAAATACAAGAGTATTAATGCTTCTATAAAGCTTTTATCACAACAGTGATTTTTCTCTTAAGTTTAAGTACAATAAGATTCTAAGAAGAATAAGAATGAATGAGAGCTTTAGAATATAATGATTTCTTTTCAGCAAAGTGTGTAACTGAAGAATGTAGTGAAGTTCTCCTTTTATAGGCAGCTGATCCAAGCAAGCTGAACGTTGAAAGGAGAGTCCCAAAAAGGTCTGAGCCTTTTTGTCTTCACATCAAGTGACCTTTCCTAGAAGTAGATGGCACAGAAAAATCCTTTTTGTCTGTGTAAGTGTGTCTAGCACAAATAAGGAAAGAGACGTTGAATAGCTTCAACGAATATATTCTTGAATATTTCTTCTTCAGATTTCAGCAAGTTCTTCAGAGTCTGAATGGATCAGAGTCTTCTAATGAGATTTAGAACTAGCTGTATCAGAGTCTTCTGCAGCAGGTGTGCTTTCAGCGTGTTGATCATCAGAGCATTTTTGACACAGAACTTCAGTACTTGGCAGCGTTGGTACTTTCATAAACTTCTGTAGATAAATGCTTTGAGCAACTCTTCAAAAAATATTCTTCTATGCTTCAGATGCTTCAGCTTCAGATGCTTCTGATTATCTTCAGATGCTTCTGACTCAGAATGTTCTGGAGCTTCTTGCTTCAGATCCTTCTGGAGACTACGCTCAGGATCTTCTGTAAGGAGCAATCATATTCTTCTGTAAGGTGCATCTGGCGCTTCAGAGTCAGAATAACTTCTTGTATCCAAAACAGATTTGCTTCTAGAGAGTTAATATTATTTCAATCTGCAGTAAAACTCTCAAACAAATTTTAGAGTATATAATTCTTAAATATAAATTTCCTAACAGTTATCATCAAAACAAAGAGTTCTTATTAAGAACCAATCTGTGTTCTAACAATCTCCCCCTTTTTGATGATGACAAAAAGTATCAGAAATTTTATTTAACTGAACATAAAGAATTATAACTCCCCCTGAGATGATGAATCTCCCCCTGAGTTAATTATGAAAAAGGAATAGAAACTTCCCTTTTATCTTGAGTAATCTTCAGAGTTAGATCTTGTTTGTTCTTATAACAATTTAGGGTCAGAATATCTTGCAGATATAAGATTCAGAGTTTGATAGAAAAGCAAATGATCTGAGAGACTCAGAGATTCTTTTATAGAGTGTTCTTATCAAATAATCTGAAATAGTCAATTTAAATATTAGATAGAATAGATATGTCTGAAGATTCATTCTAGTGAAGTTATATTAAACAGTTCAGATCTTTATTTTCTCCCCCTTTTTTGTCATAAGCAAAAATTAATTTTTTTTTAATAAAGACAAATAAAAGGAACAATAAAAAGATAATTCAATGGAGAAAAACTGATTCATTTAACATAATAGAGCAAGAGTACATTGGTAAATATCAGAAGATATAACAATAAAATTCAGATGCAAAACAACAGATGCACAAACATTAGAATGAAAAAAAATCTAAGAGTGTTTTGACAAAAGCATCTTCAATAGGTCTGTAATCTCAGATGAAGATTGCTCTTGCTTTGACATCCACTTAGTCATTGTCTCATTCTTCTCATCTTGTTTTGACATCCACTCTGTCATGTCCTCAGATTTCTTATCTTGCTTCGCCATCCAAGATTTTATTTCAGACTGACCAGCCTCCAGAGCAGCAATCTTGTCTCCAAAGTCTGGATGTTCTGTCTTTATCTCTGATGAAGAATGTGGAGGTTCTGCAGCCTGAACAGAGTCAATTGCCATAGGTTCTGGAGATTCTGAAGAGGGTTCTACCAGAGTCATAGTCAGTGCATTGGCAGTTGGTTCTGTTGGAGGAGGAGGAGCATCCAAACAAAGCAGAGGTTCAGTTTTGTTGACAATCCAGAATTGAGTTCTTTCAGCTCTGAGCTTTGCATCATCAGAACAGACGTTCTTCAGATTGGAAGCTACAGTGTTGAATCTATTGATGAATCCTTTCCAGATGATGTCAGTTTCATTTGCATCCATAGTTTCAAAGCATCTCTTCTGAACAGTACCTAAAGACATCTGTATTTCTTGCAAAAATGTTTGAAATAAATGATCAATATTAAGTCTGGGTGGTGGTTTAAGCAAGGTTTCCAGAGTCATATGTTTAGGTTTGGGAGTTGGTGGTAGCAGTGATTTTTGTATGGAAATCAGAGGAGGGGGATAATATGGAATGAAAGGAATTTCTGGTTTTTGAGGTAAGGATCTGTTTCAAGCATTAAGCAGATTAGGTTTTGGTCTTGTGCGTGGGAAAACATCATCAAAGGGTTCATTAGAGTATGGTATGAAAGCAGAGGTTGATGGTTTATCAGATGCAACTCTGTTATCAGGTGCAGGTTGTAGAGCTGAAACAACAGCTTTACCAGATGTAGCAGATATTGTTGCTAAGGATCCTTCATTGTTCATAGATTGAATATATGAAAGAATTACAGATGGAAGAGCCTGTCTGAGTTTTGGTTTCATAGGTTTCAGGGGTTCAGAAGGTTCAACTCTATCATAAAAATCTTTCAGTTTGAAACCATAAGATAGATTATGATAAAGAGAAGAAACTTGGGCACAAGATATACCAGATGATGATGGATTGGAAGTGGGAACAATCATCTCAGATGATGGTGCAGGTGGAGGCATAGGGTCTGGAATGGAAGTTTTAGAAGGAATGGTTGATTCAGGTTCAGGTTCATGTACAGGGTATTTGTCAGATGGAGAAATTAGAAAATCTGGGTGGATTTCTGATTTTGATGAGTTGGAGGATGTTGTAGGTGTACAAGAGGTAGAAGATACTTGAAACACTGTTTTTAATGGAGTGATATCAAGAACTTCTGTCTCAGGGATATGAGTAGGTTCTGAAGGAGTATCAGATTGTTTGGATGGTGGTTCTGATGAAACAGGAGCAGAAGTTACTTTTGTGGGTTCAGAAGTAACAGGTGCAACAGGTTCAGAAGATGGAATGTTTGATGGTGGTATGACAGAGACTTTTTCTGGTTGAACTTCTGTGGTTTGGTTTTCTGGATGTTCAGAAGTTTGTGGTTGATCAGAGTTTTGTTTATCAGAAGGTTGTTGTTGTTTTGATGACTGTGGTTCTGATGGTTGTGGTTCTGATGGTGATGGACGTGGAATAAAGTGTTTGATGTGTATTTTGGGTTGAGATGATTTTGAAACAGAAGCAGTGTGTTGTTTTTGAGGTGAGACAGAACAAGGGGCAGCAACAGAAGTTGTTTGAGTAACAGGTGGTTTGGGAACAGACTTAATAGTTGAATCATTAATAACAACATTTTTAGAAATAACAGAAGTCTTAGTACCTTTTAGTTTAATCCTCTTGGCAGATGCATAGGCAGCTTCTTCAGAATCCTTTCTCTTTAAGAGATTCTTTGGCTTCTCAGCAATCTTAGCCTTCTTCTGGACAGGTTCAGATTCTGCTGCAGGCTGAGTCCTTTTCCTCTGAAGTGGTACTTCTTCTTCTTCTCCTGCATCTGGTAGTGGTTGTTTGACAAGCTGAAACACATTTGCTGGAACAGGTACTCCTTCCCTTTTGCATTCCTCTATATACATCAGTACTATATGTCTGGGTTCTTCAACAAAGAATAGAGGAAAGTCAGATACTGGAATCCTCTTATTTAAATCAGACATATTCAGCCTCTTTGGAGCAGTAGTGAGTTCATCTATAATCTTGAGTCTCAGAAGACTTTTAGCGTTCAGAGGCTTTCCCATAATAAACTCTAATTCCTCTGTAACCCCAGCATCATACAGAGCAGCCACTAAACCATTTTCAGTGAGAAGATCTGAGATCAACCTTCCAAAAGGGATCCAAGTCCTGATCTTCTGGCCTTTTTCTTTTACAGATTCTCTTGATGCATTGATGTGATTCCACAGATGCATGAACAAAATGTAAGGAAGATCTACCTTGTTGCTCTGACTAAGGCAATACATAAAATAGATCTGTTCATTGTTGACATAATCTGGGGAATTGGTTGACTTTTTGTGATGTATGCATCCCATGAAGATCTTGGCCCAGATCTTGTAATCAGGCTTCAGATCTTTGAATCTGTTAGAAGCTTGTCCAACAGTCATAACTTCCTCATAAACCTCTTCCATATCCACACGCCCAGCTGGCAAGTGGGAAACACCATCTGTTTCTTCATAACCTATCAATCTTCTTATCAGATCCTCTGTGATGATAATCTCTTTTCCCAGCACAGATGATAAAATAAACTTGGGATAAACAGATGCATGAATCTAGAATTCCTTCACAAGTAGAGGGTAAACTGGTCCAAACAACCTATCAAAGTATTTCACCCATCCTTGAGCTCTAACAATGGAGCGAAAATCAAACCCATTATCAGCCAGAGAGTCAAATTCAACCATAGATTCACACAGCACTTCTAGTTTATCAACAGGTGTTAGAAGTGTTCTCTTGGGAGGAGAATATGGAGCAGCACCTAAGTTATCTGAAGTCACAGCAGCCATTGTAGATTGGAACTGAGCAGTTGTTGATGAAGAAGACGCCATTGAAGAATGCTTTTTCAAACACTTAGGTTTTGGGTTTTTATGCAGAGAGAACAAGAGATGAAAACGCATGTAAATTCTGAGAGTGAAAAGTGTGAAAGTGAATACACAACAAGT
This sequence comes from Lathyrus sativus, assembly GCA_963859935.3. Taxonomy (NCBI): domain Eukaryota; kingdom Viridiplantae; phylum Streptophyta; class Magnoliopsida; order Fabales; family Fabaceae; genus Lathyrus; species Lathyrus sativus. Next base: position 112,128,073 of record OZ012735.1, read on the forward strand.
ATTTATACTAAACACTTAGGCGCATCAAAAGTCAGAAAAATGCACGTTTGAGCAAGCATTAAATGAAGAGAATAAAATCATTTCAAACAATAAATGCTTCTGACAATTTTGGGGGGAAAACCAAGATTTTTACTATTCAAATTTCACCTCAAACGTCTCTTCAGTTATGTACACGCCACCTCTTCAGATTTTGTGTGACACGTGTTTACTTGCATGCTGTTCTGAATTCTCTCAAGAAATGAAACGTTAGCCAACGTTCAGATCTTCTAAAGATGGTTAGTTCAGAGTTTCACATCAGAAATATTAATCAGAATAGAATAAATAAACAGAAGAAATATTTCAGATGAATTAAGCATTTTTGCATCTGTAACAATTTACTTCTGATAAATATCATTCTGGACAAAAATCCATACCAATATTTTTCAGAATAAAATTGAATCTATCTTCAACAAGGGGTTTTGTAAAAATATCTGCCCATTGATGATCTGTATCAACAAAGGCTAAGTTTATGATTCCCTTCTGAACATAGTCTCTGATGAAATGATGCTTAATTTCTATATGTTTTGCCTTAGAATGTAAAATGGGATTCTTGGACAAACATATAGCAGAAGTATTATCACAAAAGATAGAAATGTTACTCTCAAAAATTTGATAATCTTCTAGTTGACTTTTCATCCAGAGCATCTGCGTGCTACATCCAGCAGCAGCAATGTATTCAGCCTCTGTGGTTGAAAGTGCAATTGTGGGTTGCTTCTTGCTGTACCAGGAGATTAGATTTCTTCCTAGAAATTGACAACTTCCAGAAGTACTTTTTCTTTCCACTCTGTCTCCAGCATAGTCAGCATCACAGAATCCAACTAATTTGAAATCATCAGATTTTCTGTAACACAAACCCACATTAGAAGTACCTTTCAGATACCTTAGAATCCTCTTGACAGCTGTCAAGTGTGATTCTCTAGGATCTGATTGGAATCTAGCACACAGACAAACACTGAACAATATGTTAGGTCTAGAAGCAGTAAGATAAAGAAGAGAGCCAATCATACCTCTGTAGAGCTTCTGGTCTACTTTCTTACTTACCTCTTCTTTGCCAAGTGAGCTAGTAGGATGCATTGGAGTCTTTGCCAGCTTGCTGTCAGACATGTTGAATTTCTTCAGAAGTTCTTTAACATACTTTGTCTGATGTATGTAGGTGCACTCTGGAGTTTGATTAACTTGGATTCCTAAAAAGAATCTGAGTTCTCCCATCATGCTCATTTCAAATTCTGCCTGCATACATGTAGCAAACTCCTTTCCAAGCATAACATTTGTTGATCCAAAAATAATATCATCTACATAAATTTGGCAAATAAGAAGATATTTCTTTATTGTTTTACAAAATAGAGTTGTATCCACTTTGCCTCTGATGAAATTCTTCTCCAGAAGAAAATTACTCAATCTCTCATACCAAGCTCTGGGAGCTTGTTTTAATCCATATAGAGATTTCTTTAATTTGAAAACATGATCTGGAAATTTTTCATTTTCAAAACCAGGAGGTTGGTGGACATAAACTTCTTCTTCTATAATACCATTAAGAAAGGCACTTTTAACATCCATATGATACAGAGTGATATTATTCTGTGCAGCAAAGGAAATAAGAAGGCGTATAGATTCTAACCTTGCCACTGGAGCATATGTCTCAGTGTAATCAATACCTTCTTGCTGACTGTACCCTTGAGCAACCAGCCTTGCCTTATTCCTCTCAACTTCTCCTTTCTCATTTAGCTTATTTCTGAAGACCCATTTTGTACTAATAATATTGAATCCTTGAGGTCTTTGAACTAGATCCCATACATCATTTCTGCTGAATTGGTTTAGCTCTTCTTGCATGGCAATAATCCAATCATTGTCTTGCAGAGCTTCTTCTACAGAAGATGGTTCAATTTCTGACACTAGTCCAAAAAGTGATGCTTCAGATGATCTTAGAAAGGATCTTCTTCTGATGGGATCATCCTTCTTTCCAATAATGACATCCTCTGGATAAGAAGCTTTAATTCTGGATGATGATCCTCTGATAGTTGACTCTTCAGAAATATTTAGATTATTCATCTGAGAAGTTAAGGGAGTAGCATCTGGAGTTGCTTCTGGTTCCTTCACTTGAAGTTTGTCTGCTTCTGGAATTTCAGAGTCAATAAAGACTACTTCCCTATCTGCAGAGTTATCAACCTGCTTTGGCTTTTCAGAGCCAAGCTTATCATCAAATCTGACATGAATGGATTCTTCCACAATCTGTGTCTCAGTGTTGTATACTCTGTAGCCTTTAGAGCGTTCAGAATATCCAAGCATGAAACACTTCTGTGCTTTAGAATCAAACTTGCCCAGATTTTCCTTAGTGTTTAACATATAACAAATACATCCAAAAGGATGAAAATATGAAATGTTAGGCTTTTTGTTCTTCCACAATTCATAAGGAGTCTTTTTCAGAAGAGGTCTAACAGACACTCTGTTCTGAATGTAGCATGCTATATTGATTGCTTCTGCCCAAAAATGTTTTTCCAGATTTGTCTCATTGATCATGATTCTGGCCATTTCTTCCAAAGTTCTGTTTTTCCTCTCTACAACCCCATTCTGTTGTGGAGTTCTAGGACAGGAAAAATCATGAGCAATGCCATTTTCAGAAAAATATTTTTCAAAATATTTATTTTCAAATTCACCCCCATGATCACTTCTGACTTTTATAATTTTGAAATTCTTTTCATTCTGGACTTGCTTGCAGAAGTCAAAGAACACAGAATGTGACTCATCCTTGTGTTTTAAGAACTTTACCCATGTCCATCTGCTAAAGTCATCAACAATGACCAATCCATACTTCTTGCCTCTGATGGATGCAGTTTTCACTGGTCCAAACAGATCAATATGAAGTAGTTCTAATGGTTTAGAAGTAGAAACAACATTTTTTGATTTGAAAGATGTTTTTGAAAACTTCCCTTTCTGGCATGCTTCACAAAGAGCATCTGAAGTGAACTTCAGATTAGGGAGTCCTCTAACAAGATTAAGTTTATTAATCTGAGATATACGTCTCATATTAATATGGCCCAATCTTCTGTGCCAGACCCATTGCTCTTCATTAACAGACAAGAGGCATTTAACATTTTGAACTTTAAGTTCTGAAAGATTTATTTTATAAATGTTGTTTTTCCTCTTACCACTAAATAGGATAGAGCCATCCTTCTGACTAATAGCTTTACAACATTTTTGATTAAAGGTAATATCATAATCATTGTCACTTAATTGACTTATGGACAATAAGTTATGCTTTAACCCTTCAACAAGTAAAACATTAGTAATAGAGGGAAGTTTACCATTTCCAATGGTGCCAGATCCAATGATCTTGCCCTTCTAGTTCCCTCCAAACTTCACGTCACCACCAGATCTAAGTTCCAGGCTTTGGAACATAGACTTTTCTCCTGTCATGTGTCGTGAGCATCCAGAGTCCAGGTACCATGATTGGTGTCCTGACCTTGCTGCTAAGAACATCTGCAACAGGAATTATTTTGTTTTTAGGTACCCAGATCTTCTTGGGTCCTTTGGGGTTAGTTGGTTTGTAGGTTTGTCTAAACTTCTGTTTTACAACATAATGTTTATTCTGACTTGCCTTAGGTTTAAACACATAAGTACTCTTCTCAGAGCTTGTGTGTTTAATGTCATTCAAGTGACCAAATTTGAATTGAGAATACAGAGGTGTCTTCCTGATGAAAAGTTTGTCAACAGGTTTTGGATTGCTTCCAGATGAAGACTCATATCCAATGCCTCTTTTGTTGTTTCCACTAACACCATAGATCATGGAAGCCATCTTGCTTCTGTCTATGCTTTTAGTGAGAAATCTCTGAAAACTAGAGTCATATTTTTCTAAAATATTTTCACATGACTTAGTCTCAGATTCAGATTCTTGTTGAGTTATTTCAAAGTCATTTTTGATTTTCAAATTTATTTCTTTTTGCTCAACAAGTTCTGTTTTCATAAGATCAATCTTAGATTCAAGATTGCTTTTCAGCTTCTTGTATTTGAGTTTGATGTTGTTATAACTTTTAAGAACTTCTGTTAAAACTTTAATGAGTTCTTCTTTGGTAAGTTTAGCCATTACCTCTTCTGCATCATCATCAGATTCAGATTCTGATTCATATCCTGAGGTACCTTCCTCTTGATCCTCTATGCTGGCCATCAGTGCAACGTTTACACATTCTTCTTCTGATTCAGAAGATGATTCACACTCATCTGAGTCATCCCATGTTGCCATCAGAACCTTCTTCTTTTTGTTGAACTTATTCTTGGGTTTTTCTTTCTGAAGTTTGGGGCAATCATTTTTGTAGTGCCCAGGTTCTTTGCACTCATAGCACACAACTTCTTTCTTGGCAGATCTTCTGTGACTAGAAGATTCCTTTCTGTTATCAGATCTTCTGAAGTTGTTAAACTTCTTTCCCTTGTGCTTCCAGAGTTTGTTAATCCTTCTGGACAGCATGGATAACTCATCTTCTTCTTCAGAAGAAGATTCTTCAGAGCTTTCTTGAATGACTTGCAAAGCTTTAGCAGTTTTGTTAGATTTTAATGCAACATATTTACCTTTATCTTTCTTCTGAGGTTCATCTTCCTCAAGCTCAATCTCATGGCTCCTCAGTGAGCTGATGAGTTCTTCTAGAGAGATCTTGTTCAGATCTTTGGCCATCTTCAGGGCAGTCACCATTGGTCTCCATCTGGTAGGCAGACTTCTGATGATTTTCTTTACATGATCTGATGTAGAATATCCCTTGTCCAGAACTTTCAGCCCAGCAGTGAGTATCTGAAATCTGGAGAACATGGCTTCAACAGATTCAGAGTCTTCCATTTTGAAAGCCTCATACTTCTGGATCAGAGCCAGAGCTTTTGTCTCCTTAACTTGAGAATTTCCCTCATGTGTCATTTTTAGGGATTCAAACATATCAAAAGCAGTCTCCCTGTTTGTAATTTTCTCATACTCTGTATGTGAAATAGCATTCAGTAATATGGTCCTGGCTTTATGGTGATTTCTGAAGTCTTTCTTCTGAGAATCTGTCATAGATTTTCTGTCAATCTTTTTGCCATCCCCATCTGTGGGATGTACATATCCATCTATGACAAGATCCCATAGATCAGCATCATATCCTAGGAAAAAACTCTCAATTCTGTCTTTCCAGTAGTCAAATTTCTCCCCATCAAACATTGGGGGTTTGGTGCTGATCCTATCCCTCTCTTCATATTTATTGTTAATATTGGACATTGAATTATCAGCCATGATAACAAATAAATATCTATATCAAAGTATATCTCTCTGGATCTTTACTGACACTGTTAAGTGGTAGCACACTCAGAACCGGAGCTCTGATGCCAACTGAAGGTGAGATAATACTTAGAAGGGGGGTTGAATAAGTATGAAAAATTAAGACTTGAAAGTAATCACACAATTATTTTTATCCTGGTTCGTTTAAACAACTACTCCAGTCCACCCTTCCTAGAGTGATTTGCCTTTCTCAACAAGGACTTAATCCACTATTAAATCAAACTGATTACAATAGTAACACCTAAGAACAACAGTTCTTAGTCTTCTCAAGAGCTACTGATTCCAACTGAATCCTCTTAAGGAATAACCTTTACAATCAATGTAAATTAAATACAAGAGTATTAATGCTTCTATAAAGCTTTTATCACAACAATGATTTTTCTCTTAAGTTTAAGTACAATAAGATTCTAAGAAGAATAAGAATGAATGAGAGCTTTAGAATATAATGATTTCTTTTCAGCAAAGTGTGTAACTGAAGAATGTAGTGAAGTTCTCCTTTTATAGGCAGCTGATCCAAGCAAGCTGAACGTTGAAAGGAGAGTCCCAAAAAGGTCTGAGCCTTTTTGTCTTCACATCAAGTGACATTTCCTAGAAGTAGATGGCATAAAAAAAATCCTTTTTGTCTGTGTAAGTGTGTCTAGCACAAATAAGGAAAGAGACGTTGAATAGCTTCAACGGATATATTCTTGAATATTTCTTCTTCAGATTTCAGCAAGTTCTTCAGAGTCTGAATGGATCAGAGTCTTCTAATGAGATTCAGAACTAGCTGTATCAGAGTCTTCTGCAGCAGGTGTGCTTTCAGCGTGTTGATCATCAGAGCATTTTTGACACAGAACTTCAGTACTTGGCAGCGTTGGTACTTTCAGAAACTTCTGTAGATAAATGCTTTGAGCAACTCTTCAAAAAATATTCTTCTATGCTTCAGATGCTTCAGCTTCAGATGCTTCTGATTATCTTCAGATGCTTCTGACTCAGAATGTTCTAGAGCTTCTTGCTTCAGATCCTTCTGGAGACTACGCTCAGGATCTTCTGTAAGGAGCAATCAGATTCTTCTGTAAGGTGCATCTGGCGCTTCAGAGTCAGAATAACTTCTTGTATCCAAAACAGATTTGCTTCTAGAGAGTTAATATTATTTCAATCTGCAGTAAAACTCTCAAACAAATTTTAGAGTATATAATTCTTAAATATAAATTTCCTAACAGTTATCATCAAAACAAAGAGTTATTATTAAGAACCAATCTGTGTTCTAACAAATCTCCTGTGTAACATCAAACCTGTAGATACCCTGAACGACTTCGCTGGGGAAGCATCGTTTTTTTTCAAAATTATACCGGAAAACTCATCCGCCTGCTTCGTAAGGAGAAACTAGCTACAACCCGCCTGCTTCATACGGAAAAAACTAGCTTTGTGAGTACTGGAACATTATCTACGTCCGCCTGCTTCTTACGGAAGAAAACTATACACGCCCGCCTGCTTCATACGAGACACTGATCTACATTTGATACGAATCTGATTAACTTGTCAATAGAAATAAGCTTAGTGACTTCACCGGGGAAATATTTTTGTCTTTTTGTTTTTCAAATATTTGAACACATCCTGTCTATCATGGGACCACTGTTTATCTGAATACGAGAAATTCATCCGCCTGTTCCATACGGAAAAACTATCTACTCCTGCCTGCTTCATACAGAACAAGTGATCTTGACATCCGCCTGCTTCTTACGGAAGAACTTATCTGTCTGATTCTTACAAAACAATTCTTTTGATATCCGCCTGCTACCTACGGAAAAACTCATCTGTCTGATTCTTACAGAAAGGGCTTTTCTTACATCCGCCTGCTTCATACGATGTAATCCATTACATATCCGCCTGCTCCCTGCGGAAGAACTTATCTGTCTGATTCTTATAGAATAATTCTTTTGATATCCGCCTGCTACCTACGGAAGAACTCATCTGTCTGATTCTTACAGAAAGAGCTTTCAAATGCATCCGCCTGCTACTTACGGTGCAACTTCTTTCGATATCCGCCTGCTTCTTACGGAAGAACTTGTCTGTCTGATTCTTACAGAACAATTCTTTTGATATCCGCCTGCTACCTACGGAAGAACTCATCTGTCTGATTCTTACAGAATAATTCTTTTGATATTCGCCTGCTACCTACGGAAGAACTCATCTGTCTGATTCTTACAGAAAGAGCTTTCAAATGCATCCGCCTGCTACTTACGGTGCAACTTCTTTCGATATCCGCCTGCTTCTTACGGAAGAACTTGTCTGTCTGATTCTTACAGAACAATTCTTTTGATATCCGCCTGCTACCTACGGAAGAACTCATCTGTCTGATTCTTACAGAATAATTCTTTTGATATCCGCCTGCTACCTACGGAAGACTCATCTGTCTGATTCTTACAGAATAATTCTTTTGATATCCACCTGCTACCTACGGAAGAACTCATCTGTTTGATTCTTACAGAAAGAGCTTTCAAATGCATCCGCCTGCTACTTACGGTGCAACTTCTTTCGATATCCGCCTGCTTCTTACGGAAGAACTTGTCTGTCTAATTCTTACAAAACAATTCGCCTGCTACCTACGGAAGAACTCATCTGTCTGATTCTTACAGAAAGAGCTTTCAAATGCATCCGCCTGCTACTTACGGTGCAACTGCTGTTAACATCCTCCTGTTCCATACGGAGTAAATCCATCATCTGCCTGATTCCTACAGAAGAACATTCATCCATTTGATTTTTACTGATTATTTCTTGTTCTTATCCGCCTGTTTCATACGGAAAGACTGTCTTGCACATATCTTCTTTTCCTGTTTGCAACAACAGCTAACTCTATTGGGGATATTCTGAAAAATAAACACTGAACACTCATCTCATCAACAAGTGAACACCCCTGAAATTTTGATTTTATGAAACCCTGAAATGCTGCCGCAGCAACCAACTTGAAAAGATGTTCCGCTGTTCGGATCCTCTTCATTAATAACTCTGTGGGGAAAGCTGAATTGAATCACATCATCACCTGTCTCACAGCAAGACTCCGATTGTCTGAAAATATATTTGATCTTTTAAACTCCATACTCCTATCGAAAAAAAGGATAAACGCCATATTCCTGTTGATAAACAAATTTCGTACTCCTGTTGAGAAATAAATTCCGTACTCCTGTTGAGAAATAAACTCCGTACTCCTGTCGAGAAATAAACTCCATACTCCTGTCGAGAAATAAACTCCATACTCCTATTGAGAAATCCCTGAAATGCAAAAGGTTAACCAACCTGATTTATGCTTCAAGATGCGTATGTTTGATAATGGCGTAATGCTCCATACAATATGGAAATGCTACGCGTTTTTGTTTTGTTTAGTGGATGCAAATATGACACTATATGTCGATGCAAATGCAGGCTCGAACAGCTGGGATAGCTCTAACAAGCTTGCTTCATCGATCTTGGCCGTCGAGGACAAATATCACCCTGCTGGGGAGTGAACGGGTATCACAAAGTATTCCGGCAAAATAAATGCCAGGACATACAACCAACTCTGTCGGGGAGAGCTTTAAACCTTCGATTTCCACTGGGAGGAAAGAAAACACTTGCTGAAAAGAGAGAACTCTGCTGGAGACGAAATGGCTATCTTGGGGAAAATCAACTGTCTCCATTGGGGGAGAATAAATGACCCTACTGGGAAGGGAATCTCTACTGGGAAGAGTAGATTGTCTTGGTATAACTCACAAGTTTGGAAATATTAATCTTCTGAGGCTAAACAACTCTGCTCGAGATAGGGAATCCTTTTGGGGGACACCACACTGTCTGAACACAGCCTACAATCTTGGAATCACCAAACTTTATTGAGGTTAAATGACCCTGCGGGAGAATGTCCTTCAGATAAGATGCGACTAGCTGGGGAATTTGATCCTTCTTCAGTAAGGAACATTGTCATCTCAGCTTCAGGGAATGAAGCGCGCCCTGTATGGGGATTCACTTCACATAATGATCAAGTCTTTTCGTCACGAGCCTCTGGTTAGGGCAACATGAACTCTATTCCTTCTCGGAAATTTGCCCCAAAAATACCAACATACCCCAGTCTTAGCATTTCGTCTGGAAAGGAGAGGCTAGCCATAGTGCTACTCACAATACCTTGCCCCTGAATCGGCACCAACCTTCTGATAAGGACTCCTCGATCTCTGTACCCTGACGGTTAGATCTGAACTGTTTCTGCACGTTAAACCCAAAAGAATGTCCCAACACCACCTTTTGTTCTTAGGGTGGTCTGCCCTGATCTTGTAACAATCTTTTGCCCCTGATCGACTGACTCGTGGAGCAGTGCCCATAGCTGCGAGAGATTTGCCAAATCTCGACCTAATTGCCCTAGATTAACTGATTCTCGAATGTACGACTTTACTGGGGATAACTAAACGCGCCAAGTAGGATGGGGCTTCTGTACATCCGTGATAGGTCATACGCTCCTGATGCTGGACGATACCCTGTCTGAATTCACGGCTTCTAGTAGAAGGGTCAATGGATGGCAGCACGATTTCCCGATATTTGTCTCAAACTTGAAGATTGGCTGAATCTGCTCAAGTAGCTCTGAGTAACTCTGATGACACTGAGAAGAACAATTCTTTCGCCTCTGTTATGCCCCGGCCTACAGGAACCTCAGTGGGATAGTCTGAAAATCTGTACCCTGATGGTTTGATATGAACTGCCCCCAGTATTCTGAACTTCAGCGATATACTTTGAATCGAATGCCTCTCGAATAAAGAATAACCCCTGCGCTGTTAGGATGGCATGCCCCTGTCTGCAATGACTTTGCCTTAATCTGGTTCCTGGAAAAACCCACTCTGAACTGAAAACACCTTGCTACAATACGACCTTGCGATGGCTTACCCCGGTGGCTGCACGACAAAAGGATTCCCTTAATTCAACAATCGTCAACATAGTGACTTGCCCCTGAACGAGCGTTGAGCGACTTAACCTGCCCTGATCAAACATAGCATTCGGGATAACTGCCCCTGATTGGCTCTCGAGAAGATTCTCTTCTGATCAACTGCTTCTCACATGAACTGCCCCTGATCAACTGATGCTTCGGGACTTGTCTTCAGACTAATTGATTCTGAACTTACTGGAAGTCAATGCCCCTGATTCACAGGGTTCCACAACATACACCATTCTGATCTAGACTGCTGAATTATTCAGTCCCGTTTGATTATTCCCTGTTGGAATTTCCTTCATGGCAACTACCGACCTGCAAGTAAAATTGTTCAGTCCCAAATGGAAATTTTAATGCAGTGTTCATGCAGATTTTGAAAAATTTTGTGTTGTCACTCATTTACGTGTCATGATTGTGAGTGACGAATGAACCAAAGTTCAAACGTAGTGCTTACGTGATCAGTGAAAAATACAACAGGGATATGATTAGCAAATCAAGAAGGAGTCAGGTTACTCAACCTTATCGTAATGCACTTTCAGAATAAACCCTACCTCAATTAGGTCTTTTAAGGGTTGTATCGTGGTCGGGTTCACGGTTCGTGAAACAAAGGATATTTGGCTCAAATTATGATTTTTGCCCACCCCTTCTACGTGATGATCTCCGATCCTAAAGTTCAGTTAACTTGGCTCTAGCGCTCGCCTCTTCGAGAGGTATGCTGAATGGTAAGAACCATAGTTAGGGAACTCGCAAGGTTTTTTCTCGGAGCGACAGTTACTCCTTTTTGTTTTCGGTGTCTGCATCCACACGACTTTGTCCTTGTTCGAGGATTTTTCTTTTTATATCCTTTCTTTTCGTTCTTTTGATTCCCTAACTTTTGCCTGGACTGACTCCTTTTGAGTTCTTTTCGATTTTTTCTTTTTAGTCCAGCGGGATGCCCTAATTTTTGCCTAAGTATTAGCTTTCCAGCTATTCATTTCTTTTTACTTAGCGGGCTCTCTTATTCTTTCTTTTTCTTTTGGAACAAAGTCGTGTAACACTGGTTGTCTCGATTGCTCCGAAAGGATTGTAACTGTCTTACTCCTGATTGGTGAGGTTTAACCATTGTGGTTGGCGAGATGCGACCTCTTGAAAGGCTTAAACGGTAATTGGTCCTCGAAAGACAACACTCCTCTGTAAGACTTGAATGCTCGGTCAAGCTAACTGACAACTACCCTGCCCCGGGTTAAGATGTGAGGGTTTAAAAGTCCGAAAAACTTCTACTTCCTAGCTCGAAGTGGTTAACAAAGGACTAGCTCCTTATATCTCCAGTGTTTAGGGGATTTGAAACAATGCCTTGTACGTCATTGGCAGGGTTTTATCTGAAAGCATACAATCATCGGTTATGAGTTTAGTTTCGTCATCCTCCCTCCCATCTTTGCTAATCATAGTGATAAGGTGGAGTAAATAAAATGCAAGTGTCAGTGCAATGCAATAAATGAGCGACAGCGACATGATTAATTCAGAAAAATGCATAGTCACTTTATCAATATTACCATTCGAAAACAAACAATGTTTAACAGCAATTAGTAACTAACAGAAAGGAAACTACAAATGCAAATGATATAAAAGTCTGAGGACTGCCAATGCTGAGGACGTCCGCCTGTCTGGACCACTGGCTTTTTGAAAACAAACTCCGAATCTACGAGCTTAGATAGCTAAGAGGTTGGTATGAACAAACAGAAATCCTTCTCGAAAGGAAATGCGGTCTTGGTCGATCAACTGTTGTACTTTTGCCTGAAAAGCTTTGCAATCTTCAGTTGAATGCCCTGGGGATCCGCCATGGTAACCACACTGAACGTGGGGATTGTACCCAGGAGGGAAAGGCTCTGGAACAGGCTTAAGAGCTTTCGGTTCCACTAAAGAACTCTGAATCAAAGATGGCAACGATTGGCTATACGGCATAGGCACTGGGTGGAAAGGAGCATTCCTTCGTTCCAAATTGTTACGAGGCCTGTTCTGATTTTGACGCTGATTCTGATAACCTCGGCCACGAGTTCGCTGATTTGCATGCGAAGTGACATAACATTCCTGATAGGGTGCCCCAGGCACATCTGTCTGTCCAGCATAACAAGACACAGGAGGTACTGATCTCTGAGAAAATGAAGAACCAACAGGTTTCAACAACTCATCTCGAGGATACTCAACATCTGGCATGATTGCATTGATTACAACTCCTTCTTCATTCTTATAGTCATAAAGAGATTCATCTTCACTAGCCTGACCGTCTGAAGTAATCTGAATTTTCCCGATTTTGATGCCATGCTCAAGGCGTTCTCCAAGTACTACCAAGTCAGAGAAACTTAACGGAAGCCCAAGCAGTCTTTCATGGTATGGATCCTGCAGTGAGTCTACAAACATGCTCGTTAGCTCTCGGTCTAGAAGCGGTGGTTGTACTCTGGCGGCAAATTCTCTCCATCTCTGTTCATACTTCCTGATGGGTTCATTGTTCTCTTGAGACAACTCTTGTAACTGCATGCGATGAGGAGCTACGTCTAGGTTGTAATCATACTGCTTCAGAAAAGCTCTGGCTAAATCCACCCATGATCGAATCTGATTGCTCTCTAACTGCATATACCAACGCAAAGATGCCCCAGTCAGACTATCTTGAAAGTAGTGGATCATCAACTTGTCATTTTGCACAAACGACGTCATTCTTCGGCAGAACATCACCAAATATTGCTTCGGACAGCTATCTCCTCTGTACTCCTCAAATCTTGGCGCTTTGAACTTATAAGGAGACACTAGGCCAGGAACCAAACACATGCCTGTAGCATTCAGGTTAACAGCATCTTTGTCTTTCACGGCTTTAACTTGTTCTTCCAACACTTGGAGTCTTCTATCACACTCAAGAGCTCTTGGGTCTACCGTCCTGGCTACTGGGATCTCTCTTCGGATACTCGGCACATGGAAAACAACACTTTGACTGTTGATAAAGGGAGGTCGTTTATTGCTGGCAATAAACTGCTCACGTCGATCTCGGTCCCTGACGGGAGGTTGCACAAACTGGTCTGCAGTAGGGTGGTTCACTTGCGGGAATTCTTCGTCATGCAGGGAACCATACAAAGGATTGGACGTCGCAGTGAACCCTGACGAGGTATCAACAAACCGGAAGTGGCTTTCTGACATAGCTACCAACAACCTTCAGCTGACTTCACTGCTAAATTTTGCCCCAATCTATTTCAACCCCTTGGTCGTCTTCTACCAATCAACATTTGCTCAGACCAATCACCGGAGAATTAACCTCAGAATCAAATCAACAGTTGGATAAGAGCTCTGGCTAGCTGGAGAATGATATGCAATATGATGCAAACATGTTCATGCAAATGCAATGCAATATGCAGCAAATACGGGACCACAGCCCCTGGCTGAGAAGCTCAATCCACAATATTGGCCTCAAATAGACCCACAAACTGCTCAAGCCCATCCCCGATGCTCCAACCTGGTCTCTGACAGACCTAATAACACTGTCCTCAAATACGACTGACCCTTAATCAAGAAAACCGGTAATCTGGAGGTCAAGTTACCTGCATGTCCCAACCCCTCTCACAGGTAGGTGTCCTAACAACTGACACAAGGTATGGCATCCTATGCGGTCGTTGGCGTCACAGACTTTCAAGATTGATGATACGATACCCAGAAGGTGTGGCATCATCACGTCTTGAAGAGGCCCTTCTCAGCCAACTTCCAATTGATAGGTTCCCGGAGTCGACAATCCTCGGGTCAGACAACTTGTCGAGCCCTAAGGGCCAGACAAAAAGCATCAAAGAGAATCTCGTCCGAGTGAGATTTCGCGGCTAGATGGTGCGAGCTAAGCAAGCAGGCTAACCACTACTCTCTCTCTAAATCTATGTGTAACCTCGAGCCCAGGTCCGACTTATCTCCCAACAGATTACCCCCTTCCCACGACAGCAATAACAATATAAAGCTGATAATAAAATGCGGAAAGTAAAGACAGAATAGTAAATCTATACAACACCCATGACGGGAAAACAAGCGCTAGGATTGACTCGCCTAGGGGATATTCCCTTCCCCAGCAGAGTCTCCAGCTGTTGCTTCTGCGAAAATCGGCGCCGGCTGAACAGAAGAGTCGCCACCGTGCGTTATTTATCCCAACGGAGGGAAAGGAAACGCTCGAAGTAAACCTACCGCAAAGACGGGAAAGGAATGGTCATCACAACCAAATCCTGGATTCGGGAGTCGGTTACGCAAGGGGAAGGTATTAGCACCCCTCACGTCCGTCGTACTCAACGGGATCCACGCTTGTTTTCTAGTACGGATTGTTATTCTATCTATTCTACAGGTCTGGGGTTAAAAGAAAAGAAAATGACTCGGCAAAGTATCGCACTTTATGCCTACGTATTCCCGTCTGGAACGAGAAATCAGAGTCAACGTAGTTCGCCTACCTACTGGAAAGGAGGGGAAGGTTGCTCGCTAGGATGTTGCATCCTATGCCTACGTACTTTCATACAGCATGAAAGATCAGAGCAAATGTAGTTCGGGCCACGTACGACACAAGCTTGTCTTGATTGTTTTTATCCTTCTGAAAAAGGTTTTCTCCTGCTTACGGGTCCAAGCGGACAAAAATGACACTTTTGATTGGTTTACAGTTTTTTACGCAAGAAGTATTTTTTAGTGTGTTTGCAATCTCTGACGCACTAGAGACTATGATTTGAGAGTGACTACGTCGTATGTCACCCTAAGGGTAACACACTAAGCAATCAGATTACTGAAGAGTGACCCTCCAGCAACCTTTTCTCAAATAGCTTAAGGCTCGTAACGTACGACATTGATTAACCTTATTACTGTGTTTTTGAATTATTCTGAGATGAGAAGAGAAAGGAGCTCTAAAAAGCCTATGGTTGAAAAGGGAATCAAAATCTACCCTAATGTTGTCATGCATGGATGAAAGCCTAATGTCTATCATATTCCTCTCTTGCGCAGAGAGAAACAGAGATCCTAAGGGGATAAACGGAAAAGCAACAACATATATACAGTAAAGCAGTAAAATGCATGAATGCAGCAGGACACAACAGGCAAAGTGAAACAACTTCACTTCAAACCTAAGAGGAAGATTAACAAACAATACAACAAAGAAAATAAAACTCCAAAATCAACTTTGACAGCTCAACAACTCCTACAACAGCAGTCCCAACTGCACCAGCTCTGGCAGCTACAACATAAGTAATAACTCTAACAGCAACAATTGATTTACCAGCAAAAAGCAACAACCTTCATCTTCATGAATAACTCATATCTTCAAGTTTCAATAAACCTTCAATCCTCAGTGGCCACCAACTTCAACAAGCTCCCAGCTTAAGCAAGCTCAACCCCCAACCAGTAACCAGCTTCAACAAGCTCCTGACTTCAACTTCAACAAGCAGCAAAACCCCAACTTCAACAAGCTCCAATTTTCTCTTTACCAAGCTCCCACAAGCACCTCCAAAGGAGAATCATTCAACAAGATCAGGTTATAATGCTAAGAAACTCAATGACAACCCAAGGAAATCACTAAGATTTTAACATTGCAAATGAAGGGTATCCTCAAAGTTCTACTCACCTGGGCATACCACTCATCCCTCCTAAGGAGAGATGGAGCTTCCCAAGTAGGACTTTATGTCATTGGATAGGATAGAGGCAAGCAATGCACTCTATGTTTGACAGAAAAGTTTGTTTATTCTAAGCTCTTCCTATTTTATCCTATTTCTCCTAAGTCTTCAATAAGCACCTTCAATCTTAGCAATCTTCATGCCTCAACCTTTGATTATTATCCTCAACCTTCTCCTTTGGTGTCTTCATGCTCCACATAAGCTCCAGCCAAGCCCACACCCCAAATAAAACCCAAAAACCCAAGCAGACAAACATAAACCCCAAGTGGGAACACCAAACAAACACTTTATTTGCAAAATATACTGAAAATAGCGCTTAAAATTCTAGAATTTATTCTAAAGGGTATTTCTATATCTACCCTACGTACCCCATATATCCCATAACCTGATCCACGCTAAAAACCCCAAAAGAAAATATTAGAATGCACCTATGTCGAATTTAAACCCTAATTATGCTAACCTAATGTTCTCTAATCAAAACTAATCAAAATTAATCCACAAAAATATGAAATAAATTTCTAAAGGAACCTAATGCTCTAATCTAGCTACCACAAAAAGAATGGGATCAAAATACGATTTTATATGACTAAACGAGATTCATCAAAATGTATGTACAACCATAATGAAAATAAAATGCCATTAAATGCAAAAATCACCAAAAAAATGGAAAAAAAAAGCCTAAAATATTATTTTTATTTTTATTATAATTTTCTTCACACAATTATCAAAATGTGGGAAAAAGTCCCATGTTAAAATGATGATTTTACGATTTTATATGATTTATTTTGTAAAGCATAACAAACTAAAAGAAATAAAAGAAATCCAATTGGAATATACAAGGGGGGGGGGGGTGGCAAGAGCAATTTTATTGCACTTCAGGATACAACTGGGCCCAGGAGGGGGGTGCACTCAGCAACACGCTGGGCCCAGTCCACCAATCCAGAAAAACAACAAAAATAAAGAAACCTGGGGGGTACGAATAGTGCATATTTCGTTTGCATATTCCCTCTGGGCCCTGAATTAGGGGTGCAAACAGAAAGTGTACTAGGCCCAAACCCAAAATACAAACCAGGGGAGGGGGGTTTAGAAGCAAACAGAGGGTGTACGGACGAAACTCCATGACAGGCCTGAGGCCCAATCCACCAAACAACCATGTGATCAATCAGACAAACCCTAATCACCTCTTTGCCAAAACACTGTTCATTTTCCTCCGCCGCAACTCCCTCAATCTCTCCGTCGTTCACCCACCCTTTCGTTTCTCCTCTCAATCAAACCCTTACAAACATCTCAACTTCTCCGTCTCCCTCTACAAACTTTTTATTATCACAATCGCACTCCATTTCGTCCCCAACTTGATGGATCTTGAAGAAAATCCATGAATGTTCTTGATCTACGAAGGTTTTCTGGAAACGGTCGAATGGCTTGATGAAGATATGGTAACGACTCCTGACGTTCTTGGAATCCGAAGGATCTGAACACGATGTGGAAGGTTTGGAAAGTGTAGTGAAGGTTGACGTTAACCTTGAAGATCCAGATGAGAGTTTGATGAGGATCTTACGAAATTCTGGAAAGCTTGGATGAAGATCTTGACGTTGATGATCTTCGTTGGAAGACTGAAGATTATGGATGAACGTGCAAAGATCTGATGCATGCGGTTCTTGAGCGAAGGAGCTCTGAAGCTCGTTTGATGGTTGATGAATCTCTGGACGCCGCTTGAAGAGAAACTTGAAGATTCTTGAAGTTTAACGATTTGAGAAACCTGATGAACATTGGATAACGAAGTTCTTGAAGATTTGAGCGATTTTGGAGAAAATATGATGAACGATGAAGGTCACTGATGAACTTGTCTGGATGCTTGCTGAAAGATCTGAATGCGTGATGAACATGATGATTGATGAACGACGATTTGAAGATCTCATGAAGATCGATGAAAATCTCTCGAAGATCTGATGAAGGTCTCATGGATCTGGAAAATTATTGATGAACCGGATGAATTTCGTATGAATGTTCGATGAAGTTGATGAATATTGTTGAAGATTATTGGCGAAGATCTTCACAGATCTGGAAAGCTCACGAAGAACAAGGTTGAAGGTTGAAGGATTCTGGGAAATCATTTGAAGAACGATGAAGATTCTGGTGAATTGTGTTTTCCGGTGGTAGTTGCGGTGGCCGGAGGTAGTTAGGGTTAGCTTGCCGGTGAAGTTGGTTGGGGAGGATGAACGGAGAGGACGAAGTGTAGTTTTCCGGCGAGCATTTGGCCGTGTGCGCCGCCGTTGGATTTTGCTGATGGATACCTCAGGCGGTTTGCATGGCCGAAGAGAGAGGGAGTGAAGTGGGACAGGTGGCGTCATGGGAGAGCGAAACGTGGCGCGATGCATGCGGGATCAGCGTGAGTGGGACGCGTGTGGATGCTGCATGCAGAGTGGATTGAAGTGTCACTTTGAGAGATTGTCACGTGGAATGAAAATGGTGGGGGTCCCTCAGACTGAAACGTGGCATGAAGAGGAAGAACCTGAGAAGCGCACGCGTGGCTCTTTATATGGACGACACCTGGCGCGAGCTGGACTGGGCCTCCACAAATGGGACACATGGCCCACAAATTAATGACCTAATTAAACACAATTAAACTCATGATTAATGAATTAAAACCTAATTAAAAACTCCACTAATGCTAAACGAGAAGTAAAGCTGCAATTAAGGCCTAAATGAAAAATTAAGACTAATCTGCCTAATTAACATCTAAAAAAGTGATTAAACTCTAGTTACTCTAATTAAATCCTAAAAATGAAAATTAAAATCCTAATTAATCAGAAAAAAAAAATCTAAAACTATTTTTTTAATTTCTAAAAATTATCTTTTAACCTAATTAATTCTGAAAAACAAAATCAAATAAAAATCTAAAAAACATTTAATCTCTATTTTTTTTAGATCTATTCTATTACTTTTTATCTATTCTTTTAAAAGAAAAAACTATTTATCTATTAAAACTATTCAAAGAAAATTAATATCTAAAATTTATTAAAACTATAATATTTAAATATTCTTTAAAAATCTATTAATTTCTAAAAATGAAAAGAAAATTTATTTAAACTCTAAAAAATATTTAAAAACTCTATTAAATCCAGAAAACTCCATTAAATGCGCTAAACATCCGGAAAAATGACAGAAAAATCCTAAAAATGCCAGGAGGCCGATTAAATCGACTAAACCCAATTACGCAACCGTAGCGAACCCCAGGTCCCGAGATGGCTTGAACACACAGGGAACGAGCACCAATTCTCAACAGACTTTCATTCTGACTGGCCTGTACTGCCTGAAACGCCAGGAGCTATAATCCCGATAGAAATCAATTTGAATGATAAAAATGCAATGCATGCCGTATGCGAATGCGAATGCGAAATGTATTGAAGCATAAACCAGATATGGGGACCGGTTGGTCAAATTTTAGGGTGCAACACTATGGCCTCGAGGTTTTCCATACGCTGCTTCTGGGGAAGGTGGTTGGGTTGATCTTTCCCATGGGTAGCTCTCTTTATTCTAATGATGAGCTCACAGACTCTTTACAGACCGCATTCTTTTTCTTTTTAAGGTCCCTAACTTTTGCCTAGATCGCCCTTTCGGGTTTTCAGTCTACCGGGATACCCCTTTTTTGCCTAAGTTGCCCCTAAGGGTTTTCAACTTATCAGGTATTATTGTTTTTTCATTTTAACCCTAACTTTTGCTTAGACTTTTTTCTTTTTGTTACCCATCGGGTTTGCTTTCAAGCATAGTATTTTTTTATTGTGTCTGCGTTTACAAGGGATGACAGATCTTTACCGTCCAGGTTAGATAATATCAAGGCTCCTTTGGAGAAAAGAATGTGACGAAGCTCTCCTCCACTTAAAGCAAGCCCTATCTGCACCTCCAATCCTCTCCCAACCTGATAGCGGGGAAACCCTATTTCTCTATCTCGCTGTCACATCTAAGGCTGTGAGTGCACCCCTCATCCGTGAAACCCAAGAGGGGCAGAAGCCCATCTATTTCATAAGCAAGGCGCTGCAAGAGCCAAAACTAAGGTATCAACAAATAGAGAAGATGGCTCTTGCCCTTATCAACGCTGCAAGGAGACTAGGGCTTTATTTTCTGGCTCACACTATTGTTGTATGCACGGACCAGCCAATAAAGCAACTACTAGGCCGTCGAGATATGGCCGGAAGGATGCTCAGATGGTCGTTAGAACTGTCCGAGTTTGACATCCAGTATGAGAGCAGAAAGGCCCTGAAGGCTCAAGAACTAGTTGATTTCATAGCAGAAATGACTTTTCCAGCCAACCTAACAAAGGTACCCGCAGGTGGGTCATATTTGTTGACGGGGCCTCCAACTCGGCAGGTAGCGGAGCAGATGTCATCCTAGAGAACAAGGAGGGAATCCTCATCAAAGTCTCACTCATGCTGTCCTTCCCAACCTCCAATAACCAAGATGAGTATGAAGCCTTCTTGGCCGGTCTACGCCTCACTGAAGATTTGAGAGCAGACAAAGTTATCATTTGCACAGACTCTCAGCTAGTGGCCCTCCAAGTCTGGGGAGAGTACTAGGTCAAGAACGATAACTTGTCCGAATACCTGACCCTGGTCAAGGAGAAGATGGAGAAGTTCTCCTCCGTGGAAGTAAAACATGTTCCCCGCGAGCACAATGTCCGAGCTGACATCCTGTCAAAATTAGCCAGCACGAAGAAGAAAGGGGGAAACAGCCATCCAGGAGATACTCCCCCGACACAGCATCGAGAGAGCGTCCCTGATACTCGACGTGCACGTCATCGGCGATGACCACTGATGGATGACTCCTGTATACAACTACCTCACTAGAAACGAGCTACCCTATGATCATAAGGAGGGCAGCATAGTAAGGTGTAGGTCGTGCTCCTACGTTCTATTCGAGAACAAAATGTACAGACGAGGATTGTCCATACCTCTCCTCAAATGCATTGAAGAAGAGATGGTCGCCCACGTCTTACACGAGATTCATGAAGGGATTAACGCCCATCACTTAGGTGGGAAGTCCCTTGGGAGGAAAGCTCTGTGAGCAGGTTACTACTGGCCGACCATGCAAAACGATGCGAAAGAATATGTGAAGAAATGCGAAAAATGCCAACGGCACGGGGACATGCTTTTGGAGCCACCCAACGAGCTCAAGGCAATGTCCTCCCCGTGGCCCTTATCCTGGTGGGGCCTGGACATACTAGGTTCCTTCATCGTAGGCTCCAACCAAAATAAGTACCTAATAGTAAGCGTGGATTACTTCACCAAGTGGATAGAAGCTGAAGCCCTGGCCAAAACAACTGCCCACAACATATTGCATTTCTATAAAAGAAACATCCTTACCCATTTTAGCGTTCCTCAGGCGATCGTCACTAACAACGAGACACAATTCACAAATAGAAAATTCCAAGAGTTCGTCACTTAACTAGGCACTTAACAACACTTCGCATCCGTTGAGTACCCTCAGACTAACGGGCCATCCGAAGCAGCGAATAAAGTAATCTTACGAGGTCTCAAACGAAGACTGGACGAAACAAAGAGGCAGTGGGTCGAGGAGCTGCACAGCGTGCTCTGGGCATATCGTACTACACCTCATTCGCCTATCGGGGAATCCCCTTTTCGCCTAGAATATGAGACAGAGGCGGTAATCCCCATCGAAACCCATTTGCTGACCAGACAAACTGAAGCACCTTTGGACAAAGAAACAAACAACGAGGCCCTAAGGGAAGAACTCGACCTTGTCGAGGAGGTTCGAACGGGGGAAGCCCTGCGCGAAGCCTCACTCAAGAAGAAAATAACAATCAGGCACAACGCCAAGGTCTTCTGACAAAAATTCCAAGTAGGAAGCCTCGTTCTAAGAAGGAATCACAAAGATTCCCGAGAGGGCAAGCTCTCCGCAAACTGGTAAGGACCCTACCGCGTTAGAGCGAAAACGGAGAACAGGGCCTACTACCTAGCATACCTAACCGGGGAAGAACTAGCTCGATCATAAAACACCGAAAAGCTGAAACAATATTACAGCTAAGGCCCCCACCGTCAACGTGCCCCGTCAAACGGTGGGCACAATGAGCGACTAAAGGTTGTGCACCCAGGTACAGGCGATGCACCACCAAAGGGATCTAAGCAAGGGTCTGGCAAAGGTACCTACCCATGCTCGACGGCGGTTCCTCGACCGAGTCCGTCGTCGCCACAATACCATGAACAGCAGAACCCCTAGCTTGTGATGGGAAGTTCACGCCACGGACTCAGGCCACGACCGTGACCCGAGTTTTTCCCTCTCTGGAAACAACTCAGGCATTTTGATCAGTTCCCCGCATTATTAAACATCATCCATCGAGCAGGCCCGAAACATAACATATTGTCGCGGTGAAAATCGGATACCAAACTATTGATTAGTTTGAATCTTTAATTCATTTTGCAACCGAACTTTGATTTGTCCAAAGGAAGGGATAAAGATCGAAATTCCCACAATGCAATGCAAATGCAAGGTTTAGAGATTTATAGGTTCGGGGGTTGGTTAAACTTATGGAAGGTACTAGCATCCTAAGTTTCTGTAGTACTCTACAGGAACCTCTTGTTTTATATTGTTTATTGCTAAGGGTTTATCTGCTTAAGGTTTAAAGACCTAGGGGGTTTATTTCTAAGTATACTCGATAAGATATCGCATCTTATGCCTACATATCCTTACGGGAGTGGAATCAGAGTATCTGTAGTTCCCCTAAAGGGTTTGAGGAGTTCTTTGACTGTGGTCAAAGTTCCTACGGGTTTAGGGTAGTTGTTTGATTGATTTTAGGAGACGAGATGTGTCTTCATTTTAAGAGAGATTTAACCGCCACAAGGTGTAGGAAAATAGTCTTTGCATCGTCTTAAGAAAAGGACTTACGTACTCGGATAAGGATCAACGAGGTACGCCTTTATCTCTCTTAAGGCAAAGTTCCTACGGCTTGATTGTATTGTTGTGGGGTGGAGATTCTATCTCGCTTAAGATGATTTGGAATCTTTCTCTAATGTGTTTGAATATTGTATTGATTGTTTATTTCTATGTTGTAAAAGGGTCCTTCCTATGGGGTATGATCTATCCTAAGAGATCGACTTGAATGGGATCAAGGATCAAATGGGAGAATGACGCAAATGAGATGCACTACACACAAGTGTTGACTTATGTGTAGGTTTTTTCTTTGGACGGAATGCGATGCAGAAATGTAAATACGATAATGTAAATTGCTGAAGGTAATTTGCGAAAATAAAATCATACACATACGCATGAAAGTGCTGAAGTGTGGGAGAGTGAAAGTGTTGGGAATGTGATTGTGCATGATCGATTGTATTTTACGCTGTTGATTGATTTTAGTTGTTTGATTTGAATGTTGATTTGATTTAGGTGAGATTAAAAATTAAAGTCTAATAAGACGCTATGATGACTAATTTATTCGGTAAAATAAAAATAATTTGCTCTAAGGTGAGAAGTTGATTATAAAAGAAAGAGTGGTTTATTTCTTATATTTAAGAGTTTTTTATATTAAATGTAGGCCATAAAAAAATTGATAAGCAAACAAGAGTTAGATAAGATTTTATTTTAAAAAAAGATTTAATTAATTAATAATTCAGCACAATGATTTTAGGTGAATAGAAGGGATTTTTAAGAAAATGCCTAATTATTTAAGATTGATTACTTATTATTTTCATTTTATTTCTAAAAGATTAATATTAAAAATTTTATTATTAACTAAATAGATTTGACAAAGGTGCAATTTTACAAAAGTTGTTAATGGATGAGATACCTATTTTTTTAGTTATTAAAATTAAGAAGGAGATATCAAAATATTTAAATAGGAGCTAATGGGATTTTAAAAAAAGTTGCTTTAGTTATAACCATAAGATTGATTAATATTAGGATTCAAAATTAAATAAATATGGTGGATGATTTTTAAAGGGCTAACCCAAAATAATTAGTTAAAAAGGATAAAGCTAATTGGTGGATTAATTTATTTTAAAAAAGGTTTGATTGGTTAATTAGAAGGTTTAGATGTTAATTTAGAAAAAAAAACTATATTAGTTGAAACAGATTAAATAATAAAAGATTTAAAGGGATTAAGGGGGTGATTAGGGGCTACGTGCGTGTTTGGGCGGTGATTAGTGTGATTTAGCGGTGAGTGTGGTGAGTGTGTTTGATTATGATTTGTAAACAAAACAGCATACAGAAAACAACAAGGCGAAGCGGTGAACCCTAGTTCCCCCCCAAACCCCTTTCGTTCTCCTTAGATCGAATTCTCTCCTCTCTCGATCGTCTCTCTCTCCATTTAGATCTTATTCATCTCTTCACCTTTCACACCATGTTGAACCTGAAACACAAAGAAAAACCGTCAAAAGTTCAGTAATGTTTATAAATCAAAGGTTTACCGAAAAGTGGCGGGCGACGGGATTCGAGATGGCGAGGCGGCTTCGAAGGCTCGGAGGCTCGCGGCGGGGGGCGGTGGTTTCGAAGGCTGTGACGGTAGAAGAGATAAGTTCTCACTCTTTCGATTTCGCAAGTTTTTTGGTTTTTTTCCTCTCTCTCTTTCGATTTCGACCTCCTCTTTATATAGGTTTCAAATGGGGTTTTTGTGTAAGAATTGGTTAAAATCGAATGAATGCTGATTGATGATTTTTCCATTTTGGGGTTAATCAAATCAGAAACTTTCCTTTCTCGCCCCAATCCCGTTTAATGCTTGTTAAATGAAAATTCACTCTCTGATTCAGTAATTGTGATTTGGAATGGATATTTTTTGGGAATATTCTCTAATTGATTTTGCTGACTTGAGATTGTGATAATGGCAGGTGTAGCTAGCAGTTGTTCTGGGCCAGAAGGTGGTTTAGAAGCCCAAAGGGAGAAGCTCGGGTTTGAAGTGTCTATTGGGAAACTCCACAGAAAAAAACTGGTGATGAAGACTGGGGATCTCAAGTATTCATAGGGTGCCTCTTTCAAGTTCCATCTCTGTTCCTCTGGTTTTAGTTTGGATTCGAGATTCTAAGCCAAGACTGCTCATAGATGAACTATGTGTTTGCGTCGATTGGCGATATTATCTTTCTGAAATCTATCCTGTTATGTTTCAGGAAATCAATAACTATCCTCTTTGCAATTCAGGTACGAAGCTCGGAAGAGAAAATCATGGCTTGGAGTCACGAGGCATTCTACAAACTTTCCTTGATAATTTTACTCGCGGTTGGTTTGTGGTAAGTTCTTGACCAAAGACTACATTCTGACCTTGTCTGCTCATTACGTGTGACTGTTGTCCTTTTCCCAGAGGTTGTTTATATTATTAACTTTATCAAATTTTATTGGCAGGTTATTAGCCTATTCTGCTGCGACCAAAGTGGTGTCGGATGTCACAATACTTGGCTCCCAAAGCGGCATAATCATTCGTTCTTCACTCACTTCTGATACGAGGTAATCGAATTAACAAACTAATTCTTTTTCTTGAAGCCAACCGCTTCTTCTGCTTGTTTATCAGTGTTATTTTTCATAAATTACGAAGTTCTTATTGGGAATTCATTTTAGGTACGGGAAGAAGTCACTTCAACCTTCCTCAAATGTACCCTCCGTATAAGTCCTCTCGTGATAATGTAATCGTCAAATTCTCCCCATAAATGGACTCAATATCGTTTCCCAGAGCTTGTTTTGGAGCTAGTTCGAAAAGTTCGGACACAAGCAGAATCTGAGAGGGTCTTCTTATGTTCATCAAACTTCCTGGGCATATCTTCCATCATAACCTCTTTGTGAAAGCGGAGTCGCTTCTGTGTATTGGCTCCAGGAACACTTGTAAGAATATTTTTTTCATTGTAGTCTCTCATAGCAATCAAACGTTTATCAGAAGTTAGAAACATAAGTGCAGTCGATAACTTCCGTTTTGAAATTTATGAATATCCAGTCACCATTGTCTTGTGAGCCATTTAGTAATACCGGCGTGCATGACCTGTGATTAATGTTGCACTTTTACCTGTTGATTGCAGGCTGCTGATGCTGGTATTATTGGTGTTATATCGTTTGTTTGCAGATGCCTCGTTTGGAGTTCGCAGCTGCTATGCGTATGCCTGTTTGCAAGTGTCATCGTGAATGTTGCAACCATGGTTGATGTATGCTTGTTTTGGTTTTGCGTGATGTGACCTCTTCCAAAAGCTTGCCGTCTTTGGTCCCGTAACTCACTGCGATGCTTATTAATGTTGCTCTTTTCTGCTGTTTGCCATTTGTTTGCAGATGATGAAGTGTTGATGCTTGTGTTTGATATACTCGTTGCTTGTACCTGGTATGGTTGCGCTGCTGTTGTTGGTAGCAGTCTGAAGTTTGCTTCTCATGGCTTGTTGCGAACTTGTGCTGAGATACCTGGTTCTGTTATTGTTTTCAATTTCTCTGGGGAAAAATCTTGAGCTGTTAGAAACACTGACTTTCCTCTTCTTCTTTCAGGGACAAATCAAGTCTGGAGGCTGCCGGTCTTGTGCCATCAACGAGAAGGGTATAACGGTGATGATGACTTATGTCTGAACCAAGTGGGATTATTTACGGCGTTCTGAGATGTGTTAGAAACTGTTCAGAAAGTCGATGTTGCCTGTCCAAATTTGCGATAGCTTCGATGCTTGGTAGGACGTTGGCGGCGACTCCTGTTGTCACCCTTCCGGCCGCTCGAAGCCTCGCCCGATGATGAGCTTAAATTGAGGGCTGAGCTTAAAATTAATTTCTTTAGCCTTCACTTTGCTTTTTCAATGGTATTTGCTTAACGATTTGCTTTGACAGGTGGGAAAGGATTGCAGATTCAATGTTCTCATAATACTCAACTGATGACGACGATTCCTTTGGGTGCAGGGACGTTGAAAGTGGTAGCTGGAGCTGTTGGCGAGTATTGAGGGAGTATCCTTCATGTGCTGCGGGTTTAGACGGCGTGGCCGAATCTCGGGGCAAATGCTATTGGAGTGCGATGCTGCGGAATTTAGAACTGATGTATTGTTGTAACCTGTAGTTTTTTGTTTTCAAAATATTCTTGTAATCCATCTTTGCAACATTCTTGAAGTATTTAGTAATTTGCAGACATACATACTAAAGGGCTTATTCCTGCTTTCAGTGATGAATGGGTTGAGTCCAACATTTGTTATCACTTGTTTATTCAATGCAAACTTGTATCCTTAGATTCTTAAGAATTTGAAATTGGAAAAGTCTTCACCCCAAAGTGACTTGGTGTCTTGTTTTTTCACAAAGCGTATTGCTGCTGTAGAGGTGACTTAGAATTTTGCGAGATTGTCACGTGATTCAGTCGTGCTCATTATCACAAAGCTTAGAGTTGTAAGAAAAGTTATATGACATTATCCACCACTTTATATACTTCTATGAGCCGTTAATCATCAAGTAATTTAAACTTCATATGAATGACCTTTTATCTCCAATAATTTGCAATGCTTTTGTAGTAACCGATTAAGAAGTCCTGAGTTTGTGATATTCCATAAGCGTTGATCAAACTCGACAAGTATTTTGTATGCTTTGTCTTCCATTGTTTAAATTGGTGACTTTGAAAAGAACTCTTTAGCCTTAGAATCAACTTGAATAAGGACCAAATGACCTTGTCCAGAGGGATTAGGTTATGAGTGTCATCTCTGCTTGTGTTTTTTAATACACCTGCGCATACTTGTTATTCGTAATGAAATATACATATATATATATATATATATATATATATATATATATATATATATATATATATATATATATATATATATATATATATATATATATATATATATATATATATATATATATATATATATATATATATATATATATATATATATATATATATATATATATATATATATAAAATGGACATATACATACATACATATATATATATATATATATATATATATATATATATATATATATATATATATATATATATATATATATATATATATATATATATATATATATATATATATATATATATATATATATATATATATATATATATATATATATATATATATATATATATAAAGAAAAAGGTGGGATCTTAACGTCAAAATTTAGGGTGTGACAGATGCCCCTATTTAAGTTACTTATATCCGGAGATATGGAGATCGGAATCTCCGTCTCGACGAGATGGGAGGGACTTAAATACAAACATTGCACGAATTTTTGTCGTAAGATGCCGCCGAATGCAAATGATATGTAATGACATGAAGATGCAAGACACAAGAGTTCCGTGAGAAGATGAGGTCACAGGGATACAACACTCTAGACAATAGAGCGACAGACCTAACGAGGCGGGACTCTACGAGGACAGGAAACAATCACTAATGGGACATCTCCAGAAGTGCAACAATCACTCATACACCAAGGATGCGAAAATTTAGGCAATTTGTGATCGAGAGATACTTTTACTACCAGAGTGGTGGTCAGCAGCGAAACCAAATGAATTTTCTTGATTGGGGCACAAATCAACTTTATTTCACATTCTTTTTCTTCTTTTTTTTTTATTTTCTTTTTTCTTCTTTTTTTCTTTATTATTTTATTATTTTGTAATCCAACTGAAAATAGTAAAATGTATAACCTCCCCGAGCATCATGGTATGGGAACCATGAGCTGGTCTCGGTTTCTGATGTAGAACTTCCCCGAGCGTCATAGTATGGGAACTATGAGCTGGTCTCAGCCTCTGTTGTAGAAATTCCCCGAGCGTCATGGTATGGGAACTATGAGCTGGTCTCAGTCTTTGTTGTAGAACTTCCCCGAGCGTCATAGTATGGGAACTATGAGCTGGTCTCAGTCTCTGTTGTAGAACTTCCCCGAGCGTCATAGTATGGGAACTATAAGCTGGTCTTAGTCTCTGTTGTAGAACTGTAAATGTGAGTTGTTGTTGTAGAACTGTAAATGTCTGGGCTTGTAGATGTGATTTGTAATTGTAAATGTAGTTGTAAAGCTTCACCGGGGGTCTTCGGGAGAGATGTGAGCCGGTTGAATTGTGATGTATGCCTTCTCGAACAAAGAGAGACTATTGTAATAATCTTCATCAAACTTTTCTGGGGAGATGTTGCTTGATGGAGATAAACTTGGCGAAATAAACTCACTGGGGAGTGCATTCCTGCGGAGTATCTTTGTTGTAATTGTAAAATATTCTGTAGGTTCTCGAATAAAGAAAGATGTCTTGTGATGTCTTCGGTAAGTTTCTTCGATGAATTTATGAAGCGATGATTTGGTGATGAACTGTCTTGTAGATGTCATTTGTCGTTTTGAATAAGATCCTGATCAAAACGAGTTGCTCAAATAAAGAGATAGATGTTCGAGAAAATCCTGTGATGCGTTTGACTTTATGGGTATTCTTCTTGGGGACTAGGGTGAAAAATAAATGCATCCATGCTTGAAAGTTGGAGATGTCCATGATGCGGTTGCCAAAGACCGAAGTTCCATTCAGGAAATAACTGAAGAGAAACTGTCAAGCGAGACTCATCCATTGAGGTACGAACTCAAATGGGATTGTACTAAAATAACCATCTTCCATGAGGGCTGAACTTCATGGGGAAAATGAAACATCGTGCTCTTTCTGCCTAGGGTAGGCGAATCTACGTGGAGGGATAAGACGCACCCAGACACTTAGGGATAACTATAGTCAAAGCGATAGAATAAAACAAATACAAAGAATGCGAAAAATGCACATGCCATGCTGTCTACTTATATGCTATGCGTATGCCGATGGATTTGGGAGAAACGAAATAAACGCCTCAAGCGAAAGGGTACTCAAGCAAAATCTCCATAGATCCTTTATCGCCTGCGAAGAAAGTCTTTGAACAGAGGCAACCTTCGTGTCTGGATAAAATAAATCCTCTTGCCCTGGGGAAGCATATCATATTGTTGTCTTTCCTCGGACGAGATAAATGTCCATGGTCATCCTCTTGTTATTCATATATCAAGTAGAGCATAACGTTTTGAAAAAGTTTAAGTCAATCTGGATTTTGCTATCAATAATACAGATTTGTGATCAATGAAAAACTTTTTATTGAATGGTGGTCAGCAAAAAAGCGTGACCCCGATATTACAGTGTTGGAAAATAATAGCGATTACATAAAGGGAATAATGACTTGCTTCTCTTAAACAAAATACTTCTTAACAACATCCGTGTTAACGGGGCGAGTGATCTCTTCTCCGTCCATTGTTGCTAACATCAAAGCGCCTCCTGTCAAAACCTTTTTTACTACATATGGTCCATCATAATTCGGGGCCCATTTTCCTCTGACGTCGGTGAGGAAATACTGAATCTTCTTAAGCACGAGGTCACCTTCTTTGAATGCGCGGGGTCGAACTTTCTTGTCAAATGCCTTCTTCATCTTCTGCTGATACAATTTCCCATGGCACAGTGTAGCCATCCTCTTTTCTTCGATTAAGTTCAACTGATCATATCTGTTTTGACACCACTCAGCTTCTGATAACTTTGCTTCTACCAAGATCCTCATGGAAGGAATCTCAACTTCTATCAGGAGTACTGCTTTCATACCGTAGACAAGTGAAAATGGAGTTGCCCCAGTCGATGTGCGTACCATCGTACGATATCCATGTAAGGCGAATGAGAGCATTTCGTGCCAATCTTTGTAAGTAACAACCATTTTATGAATGATCTTCTTAATGTTTTTGTTGGCAGCTTCAACAGCCCCGTTCATCTTTGGTCTGTAAGGGGAAGAATTATGATGCTTAATCTTGAATTCTTCACACAACTCTTTCATCATCTTGTTGTTCAAATTGGAACCGTTGTCTGTAATAATTCTGCTTGGCCCACCATATCGGCAAATGAGCTGATTCTTGATAAATTTGACAACCACATGTCGCGTTACATTAGCATAGGAAGCCGCCTCGACCCACTTGGTAAAATAATCAATGGCTACTAAGATGACTCGGTGTCCATTAGACGCCTTCGGCTCTATCATTCCAATCATATCAATTCCCCACATAGAGAATGGCCACGGTGATGAGATAACATTCAACAAAGTTGGAGGTACGTGAATCTTATCTGCGTAAATTTGACACTTGTGACACTTTCTAGCAAACTTGTAACAATCTCATTCCATTGTGATCCAATAATAACCAGCCCTTAAAAGCTTCTTAGCCATAGCATGTCCGTTGGCATGAGTGCCAAAAGATCCTTCGTGAATTTCCGTCATTAACATATCTGCTTCTTGCTTGTCAACACATCTCAGCAAGACCATGCCAAAATTCCGTTTATACAACACATTGTTACTCAGGAGAAAGTTTCCAGCCAACCTTCTCAAAGTTTTCTTGTCTTTGTTGGAAGCTCCCAAAGGATATTCTTGAGTTCTAAGAAACACTTCGATGTCATGGTACCGGGGTTTGCCATCTTCAACTTCTTCGACAGCAAAGATGTATGCAGGTCTATCAAGACATTTTACTTCAATCCGAGGACACTCGTTCCAAAAGTTTACCACAATCATCGAGGCCAAAGTTGCCAACGCGTCTGCCATTCTGTTCTCATCACGAGGGATATGATGAAACTCAACTCTATCAAAGAACGGTAAGAGTCTTCTAGCGTAATCCCTGTATGGGACCAAATTATCATGTCGAGTTATCCATTCTCCAGTAATTTGATTGATTACCACTGCAGAATCACCAAACACATTTAAATTCTTAATTCTCAAATCGATTGCTTCTTCGAGACCCATAATGCATGCCTCGTACTCAGCTTCATTATTAGTACACTGGAATGTTAATCTGGAGGTAAATGGGAAGTGGGTCCCTTGAGGAGTCACAATAATCGCACCTATCCCTTTTCCATGTGCTTGACTGCCTCATCAAAAACTAAACCCCATTGAGAACCTGGCTCTGGCCCTTCACCATGTACGGGTTCTTCACAATCTTTCATCTTTAAGAACATAACATCTTCATCGGGAAAGTCGTCGTTTGAGGGTTGGTGAGCCAGATGATCAGCCAAAACACTTCCTCTAACAGCTTTCTGAGTATGGTACTCGATATCATATTCAGACAACAACATTTGCCATCTCGCAATTCTCCCAGTCAAAGCGGGTTTCTCAAAAATATACTTGATAGGATCCATCTTTGAAACTAACCAAGTAGTGTGGTTCAACATATACTGGCGCAAACGCTTGGCGGCCCACGCTAGAGCGCAACAAGTCTTCTCTAACATAGTGTACCTTGTTTCATAATCAGTAAATTTCTTACTCAAGTAATAAGTGACATGATCTTGCTTTCCTGTTTCATCTTGTTGGCCGAGTACACAACCCATTGAATCTTCTAAAACAGTCAAATACATAATCAAAGGTCGTCCCTCAACTGGCGGTATCTGGATAGGTGGTTCAAGCAAATACTCTTTGATACTATCAAAAGCCCTTTGACAATATTCGGTCCAAACATACTTTTGTTCTTTCCTCAAAAGCTTGAATATAGGTTTGCACGTAGCGGTCATGTTAGATATAAACCTGGAGATGTAGTTCAAACGTCCCAAGAATCCTCTAACTTGTTTCTCGGTGACGGGAGCCGACATTTCCCGGATAACTTTCACTTTGTCAGGGTCCACTTCAATCCCTCTTTGGCTGACAATAAAACCCAATAGTTTCCCTGATCGTACTCCAAATGTGCACTTGTTGGGGTTCAAACGAAGCTTGTATTCCCTCAAACGACCAAACAGCTTAGCCAGGTGTTTAACATGATCATCTTCGGTCTTCGACTTAGCTATCATATCATCCACATACACCTCGATCTCTTTATGCATCATATCATGGAACAAAGTAGTCATAGCTCTCTGATATGTTGCCCCTGCATTCTTTAATCCAAACGGCATAACTTTGTAACAAAAGGTGCCCCAGGGCGTTATGAATGACGTCTTCTCTCTGTCCTCGGGAGCCATTCTAATCTGGTTGTAACCTGAAAAACCATCCATGAAGGAGAAAACCTCATATCTTGCAGTACTGTCCACCAAAATGTCAATGTGAGGTAATGGAAAATCATCTTTCGGACTGGCTTTATTCAAATCCCTGTAGTCTACACACATCAGAACCTTACCATCCTTCTTCGGAACGGGTACAATGTTAGCTAACCATAGTGGATACTCGGCAGTGACAAGGAAACCTGCATCAATCTGTTTCTGTACCTCTTCCTTAATCTTTAGAGCCATGTCAGGTCGAGTCCTTCTGAGCTTCTGTTTTATTGGCGGGCACTCTGGCTTTAACGGTAAGTGATGTTCGACTATAGCTGTGTCCAATCCGGGCATGTTGTGATATGACCAAGCAAACACATCGACAAACTCTCCAAGCAAATCAATCAGCTGTTTCTTCACATCGAGTTTAAGCAGAGCCCCAATTTTCACCTCTCTACAGATTTCTTCTGATCCCAAGTTGATTACTTCCACCGGCTCCTGATGAGGTTGGATAGTCTTCTCTTCTTTCTCAAGCAGTCTGGAAATTTCTTCTGGGATATCATCTTCTTCGTCCTCAGCTTCATACACAGGAAACTCAAAATCCGAAGAAGGTAGTGGATCATTATTCCCAGGATGTAATTTATTTAGCAATCTGCACAAGTGATGTGATTTTCAATGAGTTTTTGTAAAGTGGAAAGTGTGTGTACACGAGATGCTACTTATTATTTTCCAACATCGTGAAGAAATATAAAACACAAATGTAAATGAAAGTAGTTTATTGATGATAGCGAAACCAAAAAGACACGCCCGACAGAGTCACCTTTGCCTTGGGCAGAGCAGAGGGAATTATTGAAAATAAGCCATAACAAATGTAGTTTCGCCTTGGGCAGAGCGAAAATTTTTAAAACAAATGCTTTACTTAGATATATGAATGGCAGTAAGGGCTTCAACCGCACTCCAATTCTTGACTACGACACCTGGGTTCACAAAGTCTGGTATGTCCTCATCTGGATCTTCCTCGGTGACGGCATAAACTCCAAAGGTATAGTCAAATTCATCCGAAACATAGCCTGGATCTTCCATATAGGGCTCATAGTCTTCGTAAGGAATGGAGGACCTTGCAGAACCATCTGATATGTAGCCTTCAAGTTCGTCCTCTGACACAACATTAATCTGAGGATGATGGACGACTCCTCCGCCACGGAACACTTCATTGATTAGCGGAAACCCTTGATTCTTGGTGCCTTGTTGAGCAGAACTGCTGGTGAAACCGAGACCCTCCTTATTTTTGTTCTCTGGAAAAGACAACACCTTCCCCCACATTGTTTGATGACCACTGTTCACTACTCGCTGCGCGTCTTTAAATGATGACATGGATGCCTGAGATCTTTGGACACCCTCGCCCACAATAGACAAAGCTTGAAATTGCGTGCCGACCTCTTCCTCAGCCTCGACATATGAGAATGATGACAAGTGACTTACCACCAAAGCTCTTTCTCCATAAACTGTAACTATTTCCCCTCAAAAACATATTTCAACATCTGATGCAGGGTAGAAGTAACTGCTCCAGCTTCATGTATCCATGGCCTCCCTAGCAAACAGCTATAGGCGGCACGAATGTCCATGACCTGAAACGGGATCATGAAAGTCTGTAATCCGATAGTCATGGGCAAATCTACCTCACCAATTACCGTTTTCCTTGACCCATCGAAAGCTTTGACAATAACGCGACTTGGCCTCATCGGCGGTCCTTGGTACGACAGCTTAGATAGAGTAGTTCTAGGCATTACATTTAGAGACGATCCAGTGTCAACCAGCACACTGGACAGAGAGTCGTTTCCACAGTTCACAGAAATATGTAAAGCCATGTTATGTTTCCTTCCTTCTTCTGGGAGATCGTCTTCATTGAAACCCAGATTATCACTTGAAGTAATACTGCCAATGATGTTATCAAATTGTTCCATAGTCACATCCTGCTTGACATAGGCTTGTTCCAAAATCTTCTGAAGTGCTTCTCTATGAGCCTCAGAACTCATCAGCAATTGTAGCACAGAAATCTTCGAAGGGGTTTGCAGAAGCTGATCTGCAACCTTATATTCACTTCTTTTGATTACTTTCAAACATTCATCGAAGTTGGATAAATTAGACCCACCAGATTGCCCCACAGTTGGGTCTTTTGAGCCTGATGGTTTGAACAAAACTTCTTTTTCTTTCGGTTGCACAGTCGGGTAGACTCGACCGCTTCTTGTCACTCGACTGACATCGGCAATATTAACTACTGAGGGTACAGTGGGCAAAGGCACTTCTTTCCCATCCTCCAACATAGTAGCATTGTACCTGTACGGGATAGCCTTACTAGAAGTATAAGGGACATGTCCAGGCATATTAATTACCAAAGGAGTAATAGTTGGCTTCTTGCTATTGTAAAGGATCTCTATACGTTCCACTTCCTTAAAATGGGGTACTATGACACAAACTTCTTCAACCTCTTCATTTGACACTTCTTGATCATCACTTTCCAAACAATCTTCAACCATATTGACAGAGGGCGAACCATGTGGTGGTAATGGATTCTTCTATACATTAGGGTCGGAATCCCTAAAAGACAAGATTCCATTTTTAATACTGGACATCCATCTTCAAACCGAAACAACTCACAATATCATGTCCTGGAGCACCCTGATGGTAAGGACAAAACTTGTCAGCTCTATAAGAAGGAGGAGGATTCGCGGGAGCCAGAGGTGGAGCTCTCGTCTGAATGTGACCCTTTTTAATCAAAGCGGGGAATAAATCAGCATATGTCATTAGGATCGGATCAAAATTTATTTTTCTATACACACGACCCTGATTGCTAGATGGCCGATTCTGCTGAGGGTACTGTGGACTTTGCTAAAGTTGGGGTTGTTGAGCAACGGGAGACTGGGGTTGCTGATAGGGTTGTGGAGACTATAGCTGATAAGCCGGAGCATTAAACACTGGCGATACTGCTGCAACTTGGTGTGGTGGCATGTACCTCTTTCTGAATTGTCCCTTTTGAATGGCATTTACACCTTGCTCCTTTTTCTTCACAAAACTGCTCCCATACCTTTTAGGAGCGCTCTCTTCTTTGGTCAATCTTCCTTCGCGAACACCTTCTTCTAAACGCATTCCCATATTGACCATTTCAGTAAAGTCGCTGGGCGCGCTGGCTACCATCTTCTTATAAAAGAAAAGACCAAGAGTCTTTAGAAAAATCTTAGTCATCTCTTTTTCTTCTAATGGTGGTGTGACTTGCGCGGCCAACTCGCGCCAACGTTGAGCATATTCCTTGAAACTCTCTTTATCTTTCTGTGCCATTGCTCTCAACTGATCTCGGTCGGGCGCCATGTCCACATTGTACTTATACTGCTTGACAAAGGCTCCTCCTAGATCATTGAAAGTTCGAATCTTCGTGCTATCCAAACCCATATACCACTTGAGTGCGGCGCCTGTCAAACTGTCTTGAAAGTAGTGAATGAGTAGTTGATCATTATCAGTTTGGGCAGACATCTTCCTGGCGTACATAATGAGATGACTATGAGGGCAAGTATTCCCCTTGTACTTTTCAAAGTCTGGGACATTGAATTTCGGTGGGACCTTAACATTTGGAACCAAGCATAGCTCAGAAGCACTCTTACCGAACAAATCTTTTCCACGAAGGGCTCTCAACTCCTTTTGTATTTCAGAAAACTGGCCTTGAAACCCATCTATCCTTTCTTCTAAGCCCACAGTTTCGGTTGGCGACCCATGTAAAATTGGTTCATCCAGAATATACGGAACAACGTTCACATGCGGAGATGCGATAGTCATCACAGCGGAAATTACAGGAGTAACTTGAACAGTGGTCACAACAGGGATCTCAGACACAGACGGACGGTAACCGGCCAAAAAGAAATTAGGAGACAATCCCCACGGGAAACCTTGAGGCATATTGTAGGATATTTCAGCAACAGAAGACACCACTGGGATCGGTGTTGGCGTCACTTCGGAGATCACAGTCCTTGGAACTTCTTGGTTGTTAATCGAGGCTTGATTGGACAAAGCTTCCACTAAACCATTCAACCTCTCCAAACTTTCTTTCATACTTTCGACTTCATCACGGAGCACTCTGTTCTCTTGTTCTAGTTGATCCATCTTCTGGCGTTGACTAGCTCGAGTGTTGTATCGGTGATTCAACTTGTTCTGTGAAGATGAAGCAAGAGTAAGACCCTGGAATGCAAACGATGTTATGCTTATGAAAAATGCAAATGAGTATGAAACTTTCAAGAAACTCAAATTATTTCGGTATTGTAATCTTGGAGAAAAACTTATTTTATTTTGATGATCGAAGCATTACAAAACGGAATACTCTTTTAAGAGTTTATTACATTGAATCAAAAGCAAAAGAGAAACTTGGAGATCTACTCCTTATGCTCCTTCTGTGTGCGAAGTTCTCCTTTTAGCTGACTGATGCGTTCTTGCAACTCGGTATTCTCTCTGATGAGTCGGTCGACACATTCCTTCCAAGCCACAGTATCTGGGGGAAGATCGTCACTGGTGATAGCTCTTGAAGAGGTGTGAGAGGAAAATAAATCCTCTCGCGCCTTTCTTTTCCTTGCAAGTTCTACTTCTGGCAGCCTCTGGGATTTCTCCTTCTCTTCCTTGAGTGTGAAAAACTTGTTCCTCCAAGCGGCCTTCAATTTCCGAGCCTCGTCCAAGGCGGTCTTCAGCTGATCTACTTCGCTCGCATCAAACCAATCCGGATCGTGAAAAGCCAATACCATAGGTTCATGGAAAGGGAACGGCATCTTGAGGTCGAGAGCTCTTGCTCGCACCCAATGTAGGTATTCTTTAGAGACAGCACAATTGGGGTATCCTAAAGCAGCTTTTCCTTCCTTGTTGATGTATCTCCATGCATAGATTATGACGGTCTTCAGGTCTGGGTCTTCTACTTCTTTGAGAAAGATTCCTTCTAACAGAGTCTGGTCAGGCACTTCAATCATGGGATGCCCAGATTGGAGACGGGCCAGAGCAGGGTTGTAACTTATGCATCCCTCTCTTCCAACAAGTGGTATGTTAGTAAATCCTCCGATGCTATGAATCATACATATACCTCCATAGGTAGGATTGTACCATACAATGTCAGAATGGGTAAGGGTCATAACTATCTCGGACCAATGAGGTGACTCCTCCTCTTCCCAAATAGACGGGTGCCGAGTTAGGCGAGCAATGAACCAGGAATACAACAGAGCGGTACAACAAACGATATGTGCTCCTCCTTCAGCATTCTTCGAGTGGATAGAATAGTATGTGTCTGCGAGCAAGGTGGGAACGGGATTCTTGAGTATGAATAATTTAATCGCATCCATGTCAATGAAATCATCAATCTTTGGGAACCAGAAAATCCCATAGACCAACAGAGCAAAGGTGGCTTCCACGATAAGGACCTCCTTTCTTTCAGCATGGTAGCGAACTTTTTCAATCAAAAAGTCAGCGGGGAATCCAAGGACTCCTTCTTTGGTGATTAGGTGCGCTTGCACATCTGCCAAACTAAGATGAGTAGCATTGGCAATTTCTTGATGACTGGGTGTGTCTTCCTGGCCGGTGAATATGGGACATGCCGTTACGGGCATTCACAGGAAATCAGAGTACTCTTCCAGTATCGGCATCAACTGATAATCCGGAAAAGTGAAACAATGGTACAATGGATCATAAAACTGGACCAAGGTCTCCAACAGCCCTTTTTTCATCTTGAGTTCGAGAAAACGGAAGACTTCTCCATATTCTGCTGCGAAGGCGTAACGATTCTCGATGAGATCCGCTAGTTCTCTCAAGCTTTCAATGTTAGGACTCTGGAAAGTGTACTCCAATGCTTCTCTTTTAAAATCCATGGTTACAATACCTGAGAAATAAAATTGAGTTTCTTGAGTAAAGAAAGAATGCAATGCAAGATGAGTAGGACTTCATGGGATCCTAACTATTTATAAACATTGTAGTAAAAGAAAACGTTTTTTATTAATTTCGAAACGGAATACAAATAATTGCTTTTAAAAGTCCCAAATAAAAGCTAAATAAAAGCTAATAAAGACACTAAAGAAGTTTCGAATTCTGCTGCTTGAGCTGCTCTTCTAGTTGTGTCTTCTCACGGATAAGGTTGTCCACAATTAGTTTCCAAATAGTGCATTGCGGGTCGGAGAAAAATAAATCCTCCATGATCTTCCTTTTCTTGCAGGGGAGTAGCTCTTCATCCCTCAACTGTAGCTGTTTCTGAAGTTCGTCAATTTCTGCGACGGACACTAGATACTTGTTCTTACAAGACTCTAACTCATGTTGCGACTTCTTCAAAGCAACTTCTAACTTCTCTGTTTTGGACATGAAAACATAGGTGGGCTCCCTTCTTGGAGGTATAGGGTCTTGACGAGAGTAAGGCATCTTCAGCTTGATCGCCCTATTCCTTACCCACTGGAGATACGGTTCCATAGACACACAGTTGGGCCTTCCCAAACTATTCTTATCTTTCTTATGCAAATGCTTCCAAGCTTCCACGATCTTCTCTCGGAGTTCTTGATTATCCTCGAAGAAGACACTCTCAACTTGTATGCTCTTAGGTGATTCCTTCAATGGATATCCCAACTGTCGGTGGGCTAAAATCAGATTGTAACTGACCCCTCCACCGAAGCTGAGTAATGGTACATTAGCAAAATCTCTACATCCATCAACAATTAGAATTCCATCATACTCGCGGCTATACCAATCGATGTCAGAATGAGTCAAAGCCATAATCTTTTCTGACCAACGCTTACCATTGAGGTGCCAAAAGGAAACATATTTAGGCAAGTGGGTAAAGAACCATTTATATAATAAAGGCACACAACACGTGATCCTTCCTCCACCGCGAAGGTTTCGGAGATGTATAGAGTGGTAGGTATTACCTAATAGAGTCGGCAATGGATTGTTCTTCATGAAGATCTTAATTGCGTTAAGGTCCACAAACCCCTCAAAACTTGGAAATAGAAATACCCCATAGACAAGTAAGGCGAAGATTGCCTCGAATGGAGCCTTGTTCGTAAAGTCAGTATAAAATGAAGCTTTCTCAAATAGGAAATCTGTAGTCAAACCGAAAGTCCCGTTTTTAACAACCATGTTGTCCTTAACATCGGATACCCTGAGATAAAGGGCCTTAGCGATGTCTCTCTCTTCGGGATCCTTTTCTAAGAAAGAAAAAGGGGATTCTTCTAGAATGGGT
The DNA here is from genome assembly GCA_963859935.3 of Lathyrus sativus. NCBI lineage: Eukaryota > Viridiplantae > Streptophyta > Magnoliopsida > Fabales > Fabaceae > Lathyrus > Lathyrus sativus. Next base: position 112,168,135 of record OZ012735.1, read on the forward strand.
AACCCTACCAAAAAAGAGTACTCTTCCAAAGTTGGCAACAACTGATAATCTGGAAAAGTAAAGCAGTGATACATCGGATCATAGAACTGTAACAGAGCAGAAAGTAGGTCTTCATTTGCCTTACGTCTCAACAAAGATAGTAACTTCCCATATTTACTCTTGAACTTCTCTTGGTCTTCAATCAAAGTTCCCAACTCCCTTAGTCATCCAATTTGGGACTCTTAAAAGTATATTTTAGAGTATTTCGTCTATCCATAATGTCCTACAATGTTCATAAATAAAGGGTAAGTCCCATGAAGTCCAATGTAGTATGATGCTACATGAATGCAACAAACACAAGTAAGCATATAAGGGCACACAAAGATAAGCAAACAAAGGCCCTAGGTTTGCAACGAGCATGGAGCCAAGGGTATACCCATTCCCAAAGGATAAGGACTAAAGGTGGATGGTACCTGTTGAACTGGGTTCTAAAAAAGGTTCCCAAAGTCATTAGTCCATCTATCGGATATTATAAATTTCTCAACTAACTAGAGGGTTAATAATATTCTCAAGAGAATTTCTTTTGAGTGTAGCTTCGCGTAGCACTATTTCGGGACTTACTCTCTTATAGCCTCGCACTACGCCCTAATAAAGACCAAAATGGGGTTAAAGGTAACTACGGTCCTTAGTATCATGGACTCCAATTGAGAATAGTAAAAGTTTTCACGACTGAACTCGTTCAACCGAACCATTTTTAAAAGGATCTCAACTAAGCGGATTCTCGAGTCAACTTAGTCGGGACTCACTCCCTATAAGCCTCATCGAATATATCACCATCCTATCATAATTTCTCTCAAGTCCGGGTGTAGGACTTTGCTCACCACTCAGAGATAATAACCCAAAAGCAATAGATAAACATTTATACAAATAAACAGATAAGCAAACATATAAACAATAAACAAAGCAAAATAAACAAGTTAGGGAAACCCACAAAGAGCATGGTCCTCAGTGAAGTCACCATTTCTGTCGCGGTGAAAATCGGATACCAAACTATTGATTAGTTTGAATCTTTAATTCATTTTGCAATCGAACTTTGATTTGTCAAAAGGAAGGGATAAAGATCGAAATTTCCACAATGCAATGCAAATGCAAGGTTTAGAGATTTATAGGTTCGGGGGTTGGTTAAACTTAGGGAAGGTACTAGCATCCTAAGTTTATGTAGTACTCTACAGGAACCTCTTGTTTTATATTGTTTATTGCTAAGTGTTTATCTGCTTAAGGTTTAAAGACCTAGGGGGTTTATTTCTAAGTATACTCGATAAGATATCGCATCTTATGCCTACATATCTTTACGGGAGTAGAATCATAGTATCTGTAGTTCCCCTAAAGGGTTTGAGGAGTTCTTTGACTGTGGTCAAAGTTCCTACGGGTTTAGGGTAGTTGTTTGATTAATTTTAGGAGACGAGATGTGTCTTCATTTTAAGAGAGATTTAACCGCCACAAGGTGTAGGAAAATAGTCTTTGCATCGTCTTAAGAAAAGGACTTACGTACTCAGATAAGGATCAACGAGGTATGCCTTTATCTCTCTTAAGGCAAAGTTCCTACGGCTTGATTGTATTATTGTGGGGTGGAGATTCTATCTCGCTTAAGATGATTTGGCATCTTTCTCTAATGTGTTTGAATATTGTATTGATTTGAGTTGATTGTTTATTTCTATGTTGTAAAAGGGTCCTTCCTATAGGGTAGGATCTATCCTAAGAGATCGACTTGAATGGGATCAATGATCAAATGGGAGAATGACGCAAATGAGATGCACTACACACAAGTGTTGACTTATGTGTAGGTTTTTCCTTTGGACGGAATGCGATGCAGAAATGTAAATACGATAATGTAAATTGCTGAAGGTAATTTGCGAAAATAAAATCATACTGTTGCGGTGAAATTCGGATACCAAACTATTGATTAGTTTGAATCTTTAATTCAATTTGCAACCGAACTTTGATTTGTCCAACGGAAGGGATAAAGATCGAAATTCCCACAATGCAATGCAAATGCAAGCTAGAGAGTTATAGGTTCGGGGGTTGGTTAAACTTAGGGAAGGTATTAGCATCCTAAGTTTCTGTAGTACTCTACAGGAACCTCTTGTTTTATATTGTTTATTGCTATGGTTTATCTGCTTTTAAAGACCTAGGGGTTTATTTCTAAGTATACTCGATAAGATGTCGCATCTTATGCCTACATATCCTTACGGGAGTGGAATCAGAGTATTTGTAGTTCCCCTAAAGGGTTTGAGGAGTTCTTTGACTGTGCTCAAAGTTCCTACGGGTTTAGGGTAGTTGGTTGATTGATTTTAGGAGAAGAGATGTGTCTTCATTTTAAGAGAGATCTAACCGCCACAAGTTGTAGGAAAATAGTCTTTGCATCGTCTTAAGAAAAGGGCTTAAGTACTCGGATTGTTTGACGAGTATGCCTTTATTTCTCTTAAGGCAAAGTTCCTACGGCTTGATTGTATTGTTTGTGGGGTGGAGATTCTATCTCGCTTAAGATGATTGACATCTTTCTCTATTGTGTTTGAATATATTGTTTTGAATTGATTGTTTGAATATTGTTGTAGTATTGAGTGAGTTTGTTTTCCTATGTTGTAAAGATAAAGTCCTTCCTATAGGGTAGGATCTGACTTAATTGATCAACTTGAATGGGATCAAGGATCGAGGGGATAATGATGCAAATGATGTGCACTACGCATAAGTGTTGACTCATGTGTAGGTTTTTCCTTTAGACGGATGCGATGCGAGAATGATAAATGACGATAATGTAAATTACTGTAATGTAAATTGCTGAAGGTAAAGACAGATAAATAAACATACATGTACGCATGAAAGCGCTGAAGTGTGTGAGATTGAATGTGTCGTGAAATGGGTGTGCATGATTGATTGTATTTTTTACGCTGTTGATTGGTCTTAATAGGGGTTGATTGTGGGAGAGGAAATTGTATTGGACTTTAAGTGAAATTGTTTTATTTAGATGAGGTTGGTTTTATATAAAAAACTGATGTTAATTATATTAGCTATGCGTTCTAGTAAAAATTAGAGGGTTAATTACATTTTAAGGAGTGGTTTAAAAAAAAGGCTAAATATCTAAGAGGTTTTATTTTTTTATTATAAAATTAATTTAAATGTGAAAAGGTTTATTCTTAAATAAAATTGTTATTATTATAAAAGGTTAAATTAAATTAAAAGGTTTTTCATAAAAGAGTTTTTTTTAGTTATTAAAATAAATAAAAGTTAAATTAGGTGAAGTAGAGATTTTTTATTAAGAAAATGGGTAGATATTATAAAAGGGTTATTAAGATTGATAACTAATTTAAATAGAAAGTGAATAATAAAATTATTAGATGAATCAAGTTAAAGAGTTAAAGAAAAACAGATTAATTAAAAATGGTTAATTTTAAAAAGAGATTTTTTATAAAAAAGTTTATTAAAGATTTATTATTGATTAACTAATTAAATTAAATATTAATGGTATAAATTGAATGATTATTATATTAATTAAAATTGATTAAAAGGATAAAATGATTATTAGGTTGGTTAAGTGAGATTAACTAGGATTAATTAACAGTTAGTGGGCTGATTAATGGTTTAAGAAGGTTAAGAGGGGTTTAATGAGGTGATTAACAGGGAGATTAAGGGTTAAGTAGGAGAAGGCGCGTGGTTCAGCGTGGTGCGAGCGCGTGGGGTGTATCGTGGAACACGATCTGGATCGTCTGATCAGATCAGACAAGGAAAGGATGGGTCACGATGGTGCTGGTGTATGGCGATATGGTGTGCATGCGTGCATACAATTACAACATAAGAAAATGAAAGAAAAAACAAAAGAAACCCTAATTCCTAATCTTCTTCCCAAATCCCTCCGTCTCTTATTCGCGATCTCTCTTCTTTCGATCGCCTTCCGTCTTCGATTCCTCCTTCTCACGTTCTTCAATCTTCCTCTCCTTCTTCGATCTTTCCTTCATTCGTTCTCTTCTTTTGATCTCTACAAAGCAAACAAACCGTCAACAGATCAACAATATTAGTAAAAAGATAAGGCTCACGATTTCAGCGGTTTCTTCGTAGGTGTGGTGGTGTTCGTGATGCATCCGAAGGTGACTCGCGAAGGCTGGAGAATAGTTCGCGATTTCCGGTGGAGCGGTGTTCGCCGATGGTTGATGGCAAAGAGGTTTCCGGCGATGTCGACCTCAAGGTGGTTTCGGGAGGAGTTAAAAGATAAGCTTCCTTGGCTTTCCTCTCTCTTAATGATTTTGCTCTGTGTTTCTGTGAATCTGGATGTTAGGTTTTTTTTTTTTAATTTGGGATTTGTGTATCTCAAAATTTTTTTTGTGAGTCTGTTGAACCCCCTTCTTTATTCTGTGGTCCTCTGTACTTATGCTGCTCATGTAATTTACAGCCATGAATGCGATTTAGGAACTTTCCTTTTTTATTTCAGGCATGTTTAGAACATGTCCTGATCCTTCCCTTTTTGATCCAACATGATTAATTGGGTTTTGGATTTACTTGATTGTTTTCCCCTTTTTTACAGGTATACATCTACCGCCTTTTGGAAAGAAAAGAAAGGGTTGTTGTGGACATAGTAATGACTGTGATATTGTTTCCAAATTGGTTAAGACAAGTCTGAACGTGTTCGTAACTCTTTACGTGGTTTCCCTTGCATTGAGTGGTGATTAACAGAAAGATTATGCGGCAAAATTTGTCTTGATTAGATGCAATTGATGTTACCCTTTATTGCTGTTGTAGGTTTAGTTCTGAATGTTGGCATGGAGATATGTTGTGTTCTGTACTAGCAGAAGCTTGTGCAATTGCAATGAGCCAAATACCAAAGTGTATTGCCTCAGGAGGCTTAGATGCTAATGATGCCGTTTTTGAAGCTGGGATCACCGCATTGCCACGTTTTCCCAATGTTTGTTGAGGAAGGTACTATGGATGATGAATGGTTCTTCAATTCTATTTGGTGGCCTTCAATAGGTTTCGATATGTCATGCATATAGACCCTCTCTAGACAGAGCTAATGTGTTTTTTCTTTTTTGGATGTTGCAGGGAATGAGAGCTCAATTACAGCAGCTGACTAAGATGTTCAGTCTTTTGGACGGTGCCTGCAGATTGAAGTGAATTTGAAGGCGTACCATCCTTTCCAACAACAGGGTCATTAGCAAGAGAGCTACTGGGGGGAACAACTGTTTCCTTTTGTCTTCGAACACCAACAGCCCCTCAACTCCGTGCCTAATTGCTTCTGAAATCGGGGGGAGGGCACATGGACTGGATCAGTAGAAAAGGAAAGCACTCCAACTGCAGAACTGATTGAAGCTGTTGCCGAAGAAATGATGGATTTCGTTAGGCTTAATTGGTTGCGTCTGTGCTGATGTATAATTATCTTTGATTATTGTTGTGCAGGTTCTGAGGTGGGTTAGCTCCAAGGGTGCGCTTGCGGTGCTGTGAGAGAAGTCTTGCATTGTCACCGGCGTGAAAGATGTGCTTCTATCCTTATGACAGGTCTTCTTCATCGTCCCATTAGTCATTGAGCTTTGGCCTCGTTTGGATATTGTCGTGATGTTACTTAATGCAAAGTTTGGTTATGCATGTTGTTACTGAAGCTTGAAACAGGTGCCGCTGCTGTCCTAAACAGACAAAACACTGCCGCTTCAGAATCCACGAGTTGGGATGCTCTGATGAGAATTCGGTCGAGAGGCTGGCGCGAAGGGTAAGGTCACATGATGTTCAATCCTGTTTTATTCCCTTCTCAATATTGCCTCTGGTCATCGCAAGAATGGTATCAACTTTATTTCATGTAGTTTTGAAGTCATGAAAAGAAGATTCCAAATTGAGATTTTGATTTGCTTGTTGACCAAAGTTCTGGCATTCATCTCTTTTTCAGGCTTTTGTGTCTGTTTCGAGAGGCGAGTACACGAGGTAGTTGCTCTTCAAGACGGTACCACCGTGAATGCGTTCTCTATTCAGATATGTTATGGATGTTGCACTCATGGTGACTTGAATTTTATGTAGGACAAGTGGTATCGACGAAGATTACATCAACGTTATGGCTCCGAAGATTGGAACTTGACGATAAACCGTAGTCAGAGAGGGAGTTTGTACCATGTATTGTTGGGAAATGCTATGAACACAGTGTAGTTAATTTGGGCAAGGTTGTAGCAAGATAATTAAATTGTTTTATGGTTGGATGACTTTGAGGGATATTGCAATTTGTATGAGGTTAAATTGTAATGTATATAGCCGCGTCATATGGTATGCGAATAGTAGTCTTGCATTTGGAGATTATTTTCATCTTATAAATACAAGAGTCTTATTCTTAAATTTGAACATTTAAAGGGTGGACTCAGAATCATTGCTTGTAGCCTTGGAGCTTTTGATGACTGAACTTGAACTTAGACTCTTCTTGAAAATCAAGTTTTGGAAGGAAATTCTGACAAGTACTTGGAATAGCATGCTTCGGTTTAACTTGGATTTCAAATGCTCATCGGTATTCTAAGTAATCATAAGTGTGAACCTTAATTTCAACACTAATAAAAAATTGCCTGCAAATCGGTTTTCCATGCTTGAAGTCTTAAATGGTCATGAATTCACTATAAGAACCAATCTTAAACATAAGAATGTACTATCAAACCAAGTATTCTCACATATCCATTGTTGACCTCCATCATGATTTAATTTTGTTGAAACTCCCTTAATGGCTTCGGGTCAAGCTTAGAACTTTGAAGTCTTATATATGCAAGAGCTCTTGTAACCTGATTTATAGACTTTTAACCACTCTTGGAATATGGAAAAGGTGTTGTAGCTTGACATGGGTATATGAAGAATTTATATGCATTGGACTTGAGAACTGACTTGAAATTAATAGTTCCACCGTGATTGTATTTCGAAAATAAGGAACCCTTGCAGACCGACAATTTTTAACTTATCCAAAATGAGTCAAATAAACTTCAAGAAGCCACGAACCAAGTTTGAATACCACAAACCAAATCAACCCACTTTGTCACCTTGATCTCGGTAAGAACTCAAATTCAACCTTTATCTGAGTAGAGCCTTGTCCTCGACGTCCCAATTTCAAAGTGTCTTTGAATGAGAGAATGAGCAATATGCGTTCGAAATTGTCGCACATGCACAACTCGTTTAGTCGTAATAAACATACATATAAAAAGGTAAAATGAAACAAACAATAAAACAAGGAGATGGGATTTTATGGTCAAAAATTAGGGTGCAACAGATGCCCCTATTTAAGTTACTCCTATTCGGAGATATGGAGATTGAAATCTCCGTCTCGACGAGGTAGGAGGGACTTAAATACAAACATGGCGCGAATTTTTGGCCTTAAGAAACCACCGAATGCAAATGATATACAATGATATGAGAATGCAAGACGAAAGGTCCTGTGGAGAAATGGCGCTACAGGGGAGAAACTAAACACGACACACGGGAAGAACAGGCTCAACAAAACGAGACTCCACGGGGAAAGATTGACAGTCACAATGTTTGTAAGTATGTTGTGAAGAACATGGAAGGGAAATCCTCTTGAGGAATCTACTGTATATGTCCAATGTAATGATTTCATGATGTCAGCTGGTGAAGTCTAATGTCGAGACTTGTAACTGTAATTGAGAATACTTTTGCCAAAGTATTTACTGTTACCATCTGTAAGGAATCTACTGCCGAGACCCTGTGTTGAAGTCTGTTGGAGAAATACCTCTGACGAAGTCTTCTGGGAATCTACTGCCGGGATTAACCAGGAAATGAAATAGAACTACATACTGCCGAGGTTTTCTGGAAATCTACTGCCGAGATTAACCAGGAAATGTAAGATGTTCGAATGATTGTTGAAAAGGATGAAAAACCTCCCGAGCGTCATAGTATGGGAACCATGAGCTGGTCTCAGTCTCTGATGTAGAACCTGTAACACCCCACTTCCCAAATTAAATAAAATATAAACATTATAAATAAACATCAGAGTTTTCACCAAAATAGTGGGATATCACATCACCAAATTTTTATAAAAATACTTTATTAATTATTCCCAAAAATAATACAGCGGAAAACATTATTCCAACATTCTCGGCCATCCGCCAAATTTCATAAAATCTTTATTATTATAATTCACAAAAAAAGTGATACGTCACAGGATTACAACAAGTTTGACATAAAACAATTAAAACACCCATATCTCGTGTTACGTATCAGAGCATCCTAGACTCGACTAGCACACAACCATCCAAGCTATCTAAGTACCTGGATTATCTGTACTTCCGGAGAAGCACAGACACAACAACAACCAAGGGGTGAGAAAACATGATCAAAAATATATTGGTAATGTAATACATGTAAACAAGGTAGTAAAACACACCAACACACCAATATTCACCCCAACAACTCCATATAACGAACCTACTGTTCAAATTACAATATAACATATTATAATGCAAATATGCAACTCAACACCATGCATGCGGTACCGACTCATTGGTTCATTCAATCGAACCTGGATAGATCACTTACGCTCCTCCTGAGACATGATCTATCCCCCACCATTCTCCACAAAGGAGTACGGATGAATCACTTACGCTCCTCCTGAGACATGATTCATCCCACCAAAACACCATGATATGCACACACCAATGCATAACTATCATAATCAGTGTTTTAAAAACCGGACCGAACCGGCCGGTCAGACCGGTTGAACCGGGAACCGGCCTAGTAACCGGTCTGGTTCACTAATTGGATCGTCCGTGTCATCCAACCGGCGAAAACCGGTAAAACCCAGGTTGAACCGGGTAAAATCGAAAACCGGAAACCGCCGGTTCAAATGTATTTTTTATTTTTTTAATTAAAATTTAATTATAAAAATTTAAAAAAAAAATTATTATAATTGTTTTGATCCAAAACGCAGAATAGTTGCAGAGTGAGTAAAAACACGGTGAAAAAGTACTTATCTTCTCCACGCCGCACGCAGACCACCAATGCAAGCAGACAACCATCATCGGCCGTTTCTTTCTCCACCACCGCGCCTTCATCTTTCTCCACACCGCACGACGGTTGTTATCACTTATCTTCTCTACATCACCAACTTCAAGTTCGTTCTCTCCGCCGCAATATACCAACGACTCGTCATTCCGGTTTCTGCATCGTTTCAATTTTCCAGGTTCAATACTCTTCTCTGTTTTCATTTAACTTTGTTATGTTGAAATTATTGAAGATTAAATTAGGGTTAGTTCAAGATATATGATTATTGGCTTTGTATTTGAGAACTGAACCATCCGGATTTTGCTTAATCCTAAATACCCAAGTTTGATTGTTTTCATATTACACAGGATTTTGCAAAGACACATTTCACCTACTGTGCATGAAAAATTGATTTCATATTACATAAATTATAAATAATTAGTATAAACCAAATGACTTGTGTTAATACCCAGGTGTGATTGTTTTCATATTACACAGGATTTTGCAAAGACACATTTCACTTACTGTGCATGGAAAATTGATTTCATATTACATAAATTATAAATAATTAGTATAAACCAAATGACTCGTGTTCCTTGTTTATTTAAAAAGAATACCCTGCAGTGGAGGTTTAAGTTTGCTTAAATTCAATATTAAATTTGTAAGATTGATATGAAAAAATAAAACTGACAAAATAGTTTGTACAGTCAAAAGTTAGATGAAGTGATTTCAATTTTCATGGAAGCAATAAATGAGTGAAAGCTAAAATGATATCTAACTTAAATTCAGATGAAAAATGAGGGAAGAAAAGTAGAAACACTTGCAAGAATTATAGCTAGACATATTATTCTTCAATGTATAACTTGCTGCTATGTTTCATATTATTGGGAGGAATTGTTACATACACAACTCATGCTATTGAAATTCCACCAAATGTTTCATTTCCAGCAGTGTTTGCTTTTGGAGATTCAATCCTGGATACAGGTAACAACAATAATAACATGAAAACACTTGCTAAGTGCAGTTTTCCTCCATATGCATACTCAAGGTGCACTATCCATTATTTCAATTGTATATTAGATATTTCCTCTGCTGTGAATAAAATCTCTGCTGTGCATTTTCCATTTACTAGGGATAATATTCTGTTTTTCTCACCCGATGCTGGCAGTTGCCGCAAACTACGAATGTTTGAGAATGACTAAACACAGTATGATTGAGAATGTTGTGATGCTAATTAACAATTCAACCATTACGTTTGAGAACGGTGTGATGCTAATATGAACGGTTTTGATGCTAATACGTGAGACTAAAGTGTATTTTAATGTAGCAATTTTGAACTGTTTTACTTTTACAGGAAAATGGCATCTTCTGAAACACCATCATCACAACCACCATCACAAGAAGCTTCTTCAACTCCTAATTTAGTTCAACATAATGTTAGACAAAAGACTGATATAGCTTGGGCACATTGTACTAAAAGTCCTGATGGAAAAAATCTTGTTTGTATCTACTGTCACAAAGCGTTTGGTGGAGGTGGAATTCACAGGGTAAAGCAACACTTGGCTGGAGTAGTAGGAAATGTTGAAATTTGTAAGTCAGTTCCTACAGAAATTCGTTTTCGGATAAATCAACATCTTAATGAGCGGAGCAAGAAAAGAAAAACTCCAGATGTGGCTGAAAGTGAGTCATTTTCTGCAGAGGGGGGTGAATTGCAAATGCAAATGCACCCACGAATTGGTGCATCTAAAAAGAATGATGCTCGCATTGGTACTTATTTTTTACCCAGAACAACTCCGGGAGCTCAACCTACTTTAAAAAGTGTGATGCAAAGTAAAGAAGTGGTAGAAAAGTGTGACCTTGCTATTGCGAAGTGGTTTATTGATGCGTCTATTCCTTTCAATGCTGCAAATTCGCCTTATTTTCAACCAGCAGTTGATGCTCTTTGTTGCATGGGTGCTGGATACAAAGTTCCTACTATGCATGCTCTTCGTGGTAATTTGTTAAATAAGTGGGTTGATGACGTGAAGATACAGCTAGAGCAATATCGTTCTATTTGGAAGGATACAGGTTGTACTCTTATGGCAGATGGGTGGACTGATCGTTATAGAAGAACTCTTATCAACTTTTTAGTTTATTGCCCCAAAGGAACTGTTTTCATAAAGTCTGTTGATGCCTCTGGTGCTTCTAAAACTGCAGACACATTGTTTAAGCTTTTCAAGGAAGTAGTGTTGTATGTTGGCCCAGAAAACGTTGTTCAAATCGTTACAGATAATGCTGCAAATTATGTTGCTGCTGGAAAGTTGTTGGAAAAGGAGTTTCCTAAGTTGTATTGGTCTCCTTGTGCAGCACACTGTATTAATTTGATGTTGCAAGACATGGGGAAATTAGAGGAAGTAAGTGGGGCAGTGTCACATGCTTCAAAAATTACCAAATACATATATAATCATTGTTTTGCATTGTATTTGATGAGACAAAATACAGGTGGAAGAGAAATACTTCGTCCTACTCCAACCCGCTTTGCTACTAATTTTATTGCATTGCAAAGTATTTTGTCTCATAAAGATGCACTAAGATCCATGGTAACTTCCAAAGAGTGGACAACTACAACTTATTCCAAAGATGTAAAGGCAAAGCAATTTGTGGAACAAGTATTAGACTCAAGCTTTTGGTCTACATGTGTTGACATAGTGAAAATTACAGAACCTCTTGTACGTGTGTTGCGTATTGTTGATAGTGAAGATAAACCGGCTATGGGATATCTCTATCGAGCTATGTATAAAGCAAGGGAGGAGATTGAGAAGAGGTTTAGAAGAAATAAGCTGAAAGTAGAGCCTTATTTGAGGATCTTAGATAACCGTTGGGATGCACAACTTCGCAAAAATCTTCATGCTGCTGGTTATTGGTTAAATCCATCTTGTAGATTCAGTCAAGAATATGAAAAACACAAGTCTACTACCCAAGGCCTTTTGGATGTCATTGAAAAGTATGCTTATGATAGTAAGGAATTGCGAACTAAATTAACTGTTGAGATGAGTTTATTCAAAAATTGTGAAGGTAGTTTTGGAAGGACAACGGCTGTAGAAAATCGAGATGAAGTTTTGCCAGGTAAAATTAGATGATAAACTTTATGCATTTTATTATAATTTCAATATGAATTTTAAAATGTTTTCTAATTTTTTCACACGCACTATTCTAGATCAATGGTGGGAAACTTATGGAACCGAAGCGCCCAGTTTGCAAAAGTTGGCTATTCAAATTTTAAGCCAAACTTGCAGTGCATCTGGTTGTGAACGAAATTGGAGCGTATTTGAGCACATTCATTCAAAAAAAAGAAATAGGTTGGAGCATCAAAAGCTTAATGATCTTGTCTTTGTTCGTTACAACCTACGACTACAAAACAGGTATTGCACTTATTATGTTGTATATGCTATTGCTTATATACTTATGTTGTTTGCTTTATTATGCTTGATATGTAAAAACTTGTTAATTTGTTTTTCTATCTCAAAAAATAGTACTGAGATTTGAAAACATTTAGTACAATGTTAATATATATTTTATATTATTAATTTTTAAGCTAGTTAAGTTAGTTATATACTACTAGTTTTTAAGAATATTAATGAGTTTTATGTTTGACATTATCGTTAATGATTTATAGAAACAAGAAGAAACAAAATTATGATCCTATCAATTTTGAAATACTTGGTGATCATTCTGATTGGGTGTTGGAGGATTCACCACCATTCTTAACCATTGAGGAGGTGGAAGCACTGCGCAAAGATCTTGCTAGTATGACAATTCAACCTATGTCAGATGATATCGGTATGATATTAGTTATTCTGATAACAATTTTGTTACTTTAATTTATTAGTTATTATTATATGTTAATTGTTTAACTCTCTAATTTATTTGTTGTTACAGATCAATTAAATTTGGATGAGGTTGATGTCGAGGATGATGAACAACTTAATTCTGGAGAAAACAATCAAAATAATAATATCATTGATGGGGAAAATGTTGCAAATGCGATTGATTTTACTGCAGATGGTTTTGATATTGAAGAAGGAGATCCCAATATTGAAATAATTTTACCTCCTTGGAACTAAACTTAAGCAGACATTGAAGTTATTTTGTTATAAATTATTCAATTATATTATGTTGCAATTAGATTTTGTAATTTTGTATTACTTTGTTATGTGTGATACATTTGTTTAAAATTTGAATTTAAATTATGAGCTTGTTATATTTAAATTATGTATGATATTTTCAAAAAATTTAAGTAGTAGTTATATTATTTTAGAAAGCGAATCATCCGGTTCGACCGGTTTTATATTTATATAATGACAGGTCTATTCAACCGAGTTATCCGGTTTAATCCGGTTTAGTCATGCGGTTCGACCAGTGACCCAGTGGTTCGACCGATAAACCAGTGACCCAGTACCCTCACCGGTTCGATGACCGGTCCGGTTTTTAAAACATTGATCATAATTAGGCACTCAAAGTGCACACGATCCTCCTGATCATATCATCATACATCAATGCATATAAGTACAGATATAACATACACCAACACCGTATAGATTAATCAAATAGTAAACAACTTCATACTATAACACCAGATATAACCACATCCCAACACTCGGGAACGCACGATCCTACTGATCACTACATATATATACATTAACTAATTGTTCACCAACAATATCAAGGAAAACGAGTACCATCACCAAGTAAACAAGTTCATACTTTATCACCAAGATATAAACACGTCCCACCACTCGGGAATACACGATCCTACTGATCACTACACCATGCTCTGCATGATTCATACACCAACTAATTATCCATTTAAATAATTAGTAACGGAAATCACATACTATCACCGAGTACTCACTCTATACCACTCAATCATCTCCCCTATAATCAACAAAGTCCAAGGGCACTACACTCTTAGCGCACACAACATAACAGCACCTACTGGACTCACTCGCTAGGCGAGCACCTAGCGAACGCTCGCTGCCTTCTCTCTAAGCGAAGTGCTAGCGAGTTGCCTGCGACTTCTCAAGTTCTCACAGTTTAGAACGCTCACTCTTCTCCGATTCAAGCCTATTCTATAACATCCACTTCCTATACTATCCGTATTACGACCAATGCATATTAGGCTTATCAATCTTCCTATAATTCTACTCCAGATCAACATTACGGCACACTACCGGCACTTTAGAGTTACTCTGAACCTTACTCAAACCAAACCAACACCAACAGTCAATCAACAATGGCAACATCAAAACATACGTACATCATCATATACATATTATTCCAAAGTCATCACTTAAACAATCTATCGACACATCAAAAAGGTCACACAGAACTTCCCTAAAACCGTAAACCCAACCTATACGCCAAATTAACCAAAAACAACAATTCACCAACCATCAACATATTTCAATCCATTAACATCAACATAACTCAACAATCAATAGCATGTCAATATAAAACTTCATCAACGATACATTTCTACGGGTTAAGGAATCCCCACTACCCTATACATGTATATACCATTCCCAATCAAGTTTCTCCCCCCTTACCTTGTTAATCGGTTGATCGATGAAATTCTTCCTGGATTTGGTCTCTTGGCCTCCTCTTTTCTTTCCGTTCTTCGTTCCCTTTTTCCTTCGTTCTTCTCACTTCTCTCGTTCTTTCCTCTTCTCTCTTTCTATCGCTCTTTCTCTCTTCCCTCTTTCTATCGTGTTATTTTCTCTAATACTTCCTCCACCCCTTCATATTCTATTTTCCTTTTTATTTCCTATCCCAATAATAATAATAACTAATAAAAATAACATAATAATAATAATAATAATAATAATAATAATAATAATAATATTATCACACCAATTTCCCACGATCTATGATAATCCTTTTTCTCTCTATTCCAACTTTTCTAATATCTCCTTGCTACCTCTTCATATTTCCTTCCTCACGGTTTCTATCATGACTTTTCATATTTCCATTCTAACTTCCCAATAACACTTCCACCTCTTATTTTACTTATTCCAACCACTAATATTCCCAATAATAATTCTAATATAATAATTATAATAATTATAATAATAATAATAATAATAATATAATATAATACTATTATAATATTATAGTAATATTCAACATAATAATAATAATAGTAATACACCCAACAATAATTATAATTATAATAATAATAATACTAATGATAATAATAACAATTATATTAATACTAATAATAAAATAATATTAATAATAATAATCTTAATATTAATAATACTAATATAATATTATTAATATTAATAATACTAATCATAATAATACTATTAATAATAATAATAATAATAATAATAATAATAATAATAATAATAATATTATTATTATCTCACCAAAATAATAATAATAATAATAATAATAATAGTAATAATATTATTATCTCACCAAAATAATAATAATATTAATAATACTAATAAATATAATAATATATAATAATAATACCCCCACCAATATTACTATTATTCATTATATTATCATATTCACACCAAAAATCATAATAATATAATAACTACATTAATAATAATATTATATTCTCCATATTAATAATACTACTACAAATATTAATAATAATCATAAATATAATAATAATAATAATAATAATAATAATAATAATAATAATAATAATAATAATAATAATAATACCACCACCAATATTACTATTATTTCTTATATTATTATAAACTCACCAAATTACCACCAATGATCCTCCCATCTCAGGGACACCCACCAAACATCATCAAATACACCCTACCAAAGGGCACATCAACATATAATATTTAAAATAATAATAAAATGACTAAATTATTAAAATGGGTGTTACAACTCTCCCCCACTTTTATTATTTTCGTCCTCGAAAATTACTTGATGGAAATAATTCCGGATACGCTCCCCGCATCCTTTATTCCAATTCTCAGGTCACACTGCCTTCTGCAGCACCTCCCCATACTACTTTCACCAAAGATATCTCCTCCCTTCGGAGTTGTTCCTCGCTCGCCAAAACGAACTAGCAATGCCTCAACAATCGGAATATTTTTCACTTGTACATCATCCACCTGGTTCAATGTACTTTCTCGACTAAGACACATGAAACATATCATGCCAATTCACAGCGACAATGGAAAAACAGTCTAACATGTTACTCCTCCCATGCCTCCGTTGCGTCACTCTGATACAACTACAGAACACGGTGCGAACTTCTGAGATTTCGAAGCTCGACCA
This sequence comes from Lathyrus sativus, assembly GCA_963859935.3. Taxonomy (NCBI): domain Eukaryota; kingdom Viridiplantae; phylum Streptophyta; class Magnoliopsida; order Fabales; family Fabaceae; genus Lathyrus; species Lathyrus sativus. Next base: position 112,184,407 of record OZ012735.1, read on the forward strand.
ACACCAGTCACCGGCGTGACTCTCAAAACACATATTGCCTCGGATCCTCTCGATCTTCTCAGCCATCTCAAGCATAATTTTCAAGTCTGAGTACAACACTCTCACTCGATTTATTTCAACACAGGAGAGTCCTACACTCCCTATCTCACCAAGCCACATATAGTGCCATTCCGACACTAGGATGGTAACCGTTATTATAGGTAACTCAATCAACGATACTTAATCATCCCACGCTCCACCTTGATCCGACACCCAAGCTCTCACCAATTCTCTACAGACTCAATAGTCCTCTCTGACTGACCATCAGTTTGCGGATGGTAGGTCGAACTCAGCTTCAACTTAGTACCCGAAGCTTCCTGTAAGCCCCTCCAAAATCTCAATATAAACCTCAAATTTCCATCTGACACAATATTCGTCAGTATCTCATCCAACTTCACCACTTTCTCAATATGCATCTCGTATATCCTCAACACGGAATAGTTAATCCACTCATAACAATTCAAATTAAATTTATGTCTTTACAAATTCTTTGGAAATCTCAACACCAATTTCGTGAAAATACTACCTGATTTCCACTCTGGAATATTTAACGACTGCATCAGACTCAACAATCTCTGATGTTCACTCTTCGAATACCTACAATTCTAACCAGCATATTCCACCTCAACTACTCCTCCCCTTATCCATGGTCTCCAAAACAATCTACTCAAATTCGGTTACTTCTTCATAGCACCGTGACGGATACTCCATCTACCTCAATGTATTTCTTCACGAGTACTCCTACTCCCCTCAACAACATCTGGTACACATACCCTATCATAACACATCATGGTACTATTTCCACAAACCCGACAATCCACTCTTCGACTCTAATTTATTAATTTTAACTAATTCACTACTCAACCCAGGTTTCTGACTTTCTCGATTCTGCTCAAGGATATCACTATTCAGATCTTAATAATAAAAGCTTAACTCCATAAGAAGTCTCCTTACTCACAAAACTCATATTATGAAATTGCTCAATTAGTTTTAACTCTTTTCACCATCATCTTCGGTATATGCAAATATTTCTAACTCACTGCATCATCTACCATGTCCGCTTTACCCGAATGGTAATTCAACTCGAAGTCGTACTCTTTTCGAAGTCCCAATTATTTCCTATGCCTCATATTCGTCTTATTCAAATTAAACAAACACCTTAAACTCTTAAGATCACCAAATATCTCTGATCTCAGTCTGAACTTTTGAAGACTCCGACTCCGGTACAATCACAATAGTAACCAACTCTAAATCACTGGTCGGATGATTTCTCTTATACACTTCAAGTTGCCTTTTGCATAATTGAAACTCGCTGAAGTTTTCTTTAGCAAATCCCCTAATTATATCAACAAGCATCACAAACACCACAATTAGTTCTATCGGATTCGGCAGAACTTTCCTTACGGAAGTATATCACCGCTCTTTTTCCAACACTGATAACTCCAGTTCCTTATGCTCAACATAATCCTCTATACTCTTCGAATACCTTAAAATATCATTTATTAACACAACCATTGCCTTATATAAATAATTAAAGAAGATCCCATGCCAAGTGGACAAACAAGTTGTGAGTTATAGCGGGAACACATACCGTATCGCCCGTCCTTACCACAACATTCAAACACACTTCATCAATAAATAGATTAAATCTATGTCAATAATTCACCATCTCATAGATAATTTGAATAGCTTTCCAACGCTTCGAACCGCGCGTCATTCCGAGTTACGGTTCTCCCGTTACGGCAAAAACACCAGAATAACATTTTTTTGCCCAGGACCCCTTCGGCAGGCGAACACCGCAGCGAATATGGACGTTCGCCAGTATGCTCGCCAGGAGAACATGACAGTCCCAAAATCCTCTTTTCGACCCTTACCCGACTTCCGAGTGTCCGATTTCGATTCCGTAAAAAGCTGCGATCTCGGAATTTAACGTACAACAACAATTTTATACTTAGGAAGCCATCCAACACATTTTTAATCTATGGATAATTTAAAACTCAATTACTTCTAATCTCAACAGCAGATCTTTGAGCCTCCTAATACGATAGAACTTTTGACCTTCGTCCCATCCACCACAAGAACTCTACTCGAGATCACATGACCAAGGGACTCACATCCCTCGATCAATTGTTCCATCAAATCATTAACTCTTGGAAGCGAACACCTATCCTTGATAGTCACCCTGTTCACTTATCTATAGTTCACCCAAAGCTTCACAAAACCTTCTATCTGTCTAACCAACAAAATTGGTGCACATTACGGTAGCACACTCAAACAAAAGAACCTCTCTCCTAGAAGGTCTTCAAGTTGACTCTTCAACTTCTCCAATCTCAACGAAAACACACCATATGGAGTCACTAATATCGGACTCGTTCCAACAACAAAGTCAACGTGTGAGCTTTACTTCACACTCCGATAGTAAATCACCTACCTCATTCGGAAACCTCCGGCAATCGCAAATAATTGACAAATCCCAATTTTTCTCACTTTCCTTCTCATTCCAAGTTTCAGTCAAAATAGACACTTCAACACCATCTTACGCCAAATTCCTCAAAATAATCCCTTAAGCACTTAGCTTAACTCAAGATTATTCACTACTCACGCCACCCAAGCTTGCAAGACGCGTCTATCCCATCCAACACAATCTCGTCCAGTATTAACAAGAGATTAAGGGTGATCAGTTCCTCAATTTGTTAATAGACAGCCGAAATCATGATGGGGTACAAACCATCTTTACCAACTATTATATCATTCCTCAACACCATAAGCCACCAAATTGTAGCTTTCCGGAGAAATACAACTTCTCCCCCACTGGAATCATTCCACTTCTACCGACAAACTTAACCAACAACATGTATCGACAGTGTTTTTACGCACATGTCGCATACCAGGGAACAACAACACTAGACAACATTGGCCGGACGGACCGACCTGCTCTGATACCAATTGTAACACCCCACTTCCCAAATTAAATAAAATATAAACATTATAAATAAACATCAGAGTTTTCACCAAAATAGTGGGATATCACATCACCAAATTTTTATAAAAATACTTTATTAATTATTCTCAAAAATAATACAGCGGAAAACATTATTCCAACATTCTCGGCCATCCGCCAAATTTCATAAAATCTTTATTATTATAATTCACAAAAAAAGTGATACGTCACAGGATTACAACAAGTTTGACATAAAACAATTAAAACACCCATATCCCGTGTTACGTATCAGAGCATCCTAGACTCGACTAGCACACCACCATCCAAGCTATCTAAGTACCTGGATTATCTGTACTTCCGGAGAAGCACAGACACAACAACAACCAAGGGGTGAGAAAACATGATCAAAAATATATTGGTAATGTAATACATGTAAACAAGGTAGTAAAACACACCAACACACCAATATTCACCCCAACAACTCCATATAACGAACCTACTGTTCAAATTACAATATAACATATTATAATGCAAATATGCAACTCAACACCATGCATGCGGTACCGACTCATTGGTTCATTCAATCGAACCTGGATAGATCACTTACGCTCCTCCTGAGACATGATCTATCCCCCACCATTCTCCACAAAGGAGTACGGATGAATCACTTACGCTCCTCCTGAGACATGATTCATCCCACCAAAACACCATGATATGCACACACCAATGCATAACTATCATAATTAGGCACTCAAAGTGCACACGATCCTCCTGATCATATCATCATACATCAATGCATATAATTACAGATATAACATACACCAACACCGTATAGATTAATCAAATAGTAAACAACTTCATACTATAACACCAGATATAACCACATCCCAACACTCGGGAACGCACGATCCTACTGATCACTACATATATATACATTAACTAATTGTTCACCAACAATATCAAGGAAAACGAGTACCATCACCAAGTAAACAAGTTCATACTTTATCACCAAGATATAAACACGTCCCACCACTCGGGAATACACGATCCTACTGATCACTACACCATGCTCTGCATGATTCATACACCAACTAATTATCCATTTAAATAATTAGTAACGGAAATCACATACTATCACCGAGTACTCACTCTATACCACTCAATCATCTCCCCTATAATCAACAAAGTCCAAGGGCACTACACTCTTAGCGCACACAGCATAACAGCACCTACTGGACTCACTCGCTAGGCGAGCACCTAGCGAACGCTCGCTGCCTTCTCTCTAAGCGAAGTGCTAGCGAGTTGCCTGCGACTTCTCAAGTTCTCACAGTTCAAAACGCTCACTCTTCTCCGATTCAAGCCTATTCTATAACATCCACTTCCTATACTATCCGTATTACGACCAATGCATATTAGGCTTATCAATCTTCCTATAATTCTACTCCAGATCAACATTACGGCACACTACCGGCACTTTAGAGTTACTCTGAACCTTACTCAAACCAAACCAACACCAACAGTCAATCAACAATGGCAACATCAAAACATACGTACATCATCATATACATATTATTCCAAAGTCATCACTTAAACAATCTATCGACACATCAAAAAGGTCACACAGAACTTCCCTAAAACCGTAAACCCAACCTATACGCCAAATTAACCAAAAACAACAATTCACCAACCATCAACATATTTCAATCCATCAACATCAACATAACTCAACAATCAATAGCATGTCAATATAAAACTTCATCAACGATACATTTCTACGGGTTAAGGAATCCCCACTACCCTATACATGTATATACCATTCCCAATCAAGTTTCTCCCCCCTTACCTTGTTAATCGGTTGATCGATGAAATTCTTCCTGGATTTGGTCTCTTGGCCTCCTCTTTTCTTTCCGTTCTTCGTTCCCTTTTTCCTTCGTTCTTCTCACTTCTCTCGTTCTTTCCTCTTCTCTCTTTCTATCGCTCTTTCTCTCTTCCCTCTTTCTATCGTGTTATTTTCTCTAATACTTCCTCCACCCCTTCATATTCTATTTTCCTTTTTATTTCCTATCCCAATAATAATAATAACTAATAAAAATAACATAATAATAATAATAATAATAATAATAATAATAATAATAATAATAATAATAATATTATCACACCAATTTCCCACGATCTATGATAATCCTTTTTCTCTCTATTCCAACTTTTCTAATATCTCCTTGCTACCTCTTCATATTTCCTTCCTCACGGTTTCTATCATGACTTTTCATATTTCCATTCTAACTTCCCAATAACACTTCCACCTCTTATTTTACTTATTCCAACCACTAATATTCCCAATAATAATTCTAATATAATAATTATAATAATTATAATAATAATAATAATAATAATATAATATAATACTATTATAATATTATAGTAATATTCAACATAATAATAATAATAGTAATACACCCAACAATAATTATAATTATAATAATAATAATACTAATGATAATAATAACAATTATATTAATACTAATAATAAAATAATATTAATAATAATAATCTTAATATTAATAATACTAATATAATATTATTAATATTAATAATACTAATCACAATAATACTATTAATAATAATAATAATAATAATAATAATAATAATATTATCTCACCAAAATAATAATAATAATAATAATAATAATAGTAATAATATTATTATCTCACCAAAATAATAATAATATTAATAATACTAATAAATATAATAATATATAATAATAATACCCCCACCAATATTACTATTATTCATTATATTATCATATTCACACCAAAAATCATAATAATATAATAACTACATTAATAATAATATTATATTCTCCATATTAATAATATTACTACAAATATTAATAATAATCATAAATATAATAATAATAATAATAATAATAATAATAATAATAATAATAATAATAATAATAATAATAATAATACCACCACCAATATTACTATTATTTCTTATATTATTATAAACTCACCAAATTACCACCAATGATCCTCCCATCTCAGGGACACCCACCAAACATCATCAAATACACCCTACCAAAGGGCACATCAACATATAATATTTAAAATAATAATAAAATGACTAAATAATTAAAATGGGTGTTACAGAACCTCCCCGAGTGTCATGATGTGGGAACCATGAGCTGGTCTCAGTCTCTACTCGAAATGTTGAAAATTTTGTAGATTGTAAACTGTAATGTATTGGAGATTGTAGATGTTATTGTAAAACTTCGGCCGTAAGCCGTAATGTGCTAGAGGTTGCAAAACTTCACCGGGGATCTTCAGGAGATATGTGAGCCGGTTGAATTGTAAAGTATGTCTTCTTAAATAAAGAGACTAATGTGATAAACTTCTCCGACTTCCCTGGGGAGATGTCGCTTTATAAACTTGTGTGATGAACTCGCTGGGGAATACATTCCTGAGGAGCATCCTGGCTGTTGCAAAATGTGTGAATTCTCAAGAGAAATGTCTGTAAGGTTTTCCATTTACCATGTCGATAATCACTGGGGATGGATAAACTTTCTTGAGGAGGATGTCATTTGTCGTTTTGAATAAGATCCTAATCAAAACGAGTTGATCAAATAAAGAGATCCAAATGTAGATGGTCGAGAAAACCTGTGATATTTAGAGCAACCTGTCTTCATGGATATTCTTCTTGGGGAATATAGTGCAAAATAAACGCACACTTGATCCATGTTCAAAAATTGGAGATTATCCACAATGTGATTGTCAGGGACCGAAATTCAATTCAGGAAATATCTGAAGAGAAACTGTTAAACAAGACTCGAACATTGAGGTATGAACTCAAATGGGATGTACTGAAACAACCGCCTTCCACGAGGATCGAACTTCATGGGGAGTTAGAAATATTGCGCTTTTTCTGCCTAGGGATGACAACTCTAATTGGAAAGAGAAGACGCGCCCAACCACTCGGGGATAAACACGATCAAATAGACCGAACAAACCAACGCAAAGGTGCGAAATGCATATGCCATGCTATCTACTTATATGATGTGTGTATGCCTATGCCGACAAGACAAACAGAAAGAGGTGATCGGAGATGAAACATCTCGGGATAAACATCTCGACCAATCTTCACAGATAGAAGTACCACTGGGGGTAGACGGAGAACCAAATATGGGATCACCATCCTGTTTTAGAGCTTCACAAGCTTCTCTTGGGAGAGTAGAGATAAATCCACTTGGGAATGTAATATCTTAATAAGTCTGAAATATTATCCTATTGAAGACGAGGATAAAGATCCACTAGGGGTGGATCAAACTCATAACTGTAGAAACTTCATGGATAAAATAAATATCCGCTCTACTGGAGAGACTCATGCTAGAGAATATCGACGTCGTAGAAGGTCCATTGAGGAGTAAAATATGTTCACTTCATTAGGAAGGTGAAATTTGGAGAAAACTTACTGAGGATTAAAATATCACCCACTTCATTGGGGAAATGAAGTTTGGGCAAATCACTGGGAATTCTGCATCGAAAAGTTGGAGAATTCTTGTATCGAGAAGATTCATCGGAGAATGTTATGACTACCAGAATTAAAATTTATTGGGGACATGAAGAATGTTGAAAAGTAGTGGTAGTCGCCATTTTTGAACAATAGTTTGTTGCACATGGGTAAGATAATCTTCACTTCTTAGATGCCCCAAGTTACATGGTTATGAGAAGAAGTCGCTCTAAGAGGATTTTACAGAAAACATGGCGTCCCATGGTTTTCAAACTCTTCGAGGGATTCGCCGAATCTCGACGTAACCGGCTCTGATTGATGGTATTATGAATGAGTCTTCAGAAATAGATCTCTAGATGAAGTCAAATTTGCATAGAATAACCACTTGGGAATAACTTGCCCCAGGTTAACAGATCTTCAGAATCCAATATAACAAACTTAATGCTGATGTGTAATTTTTCTAAGACATCAAACAATGTTAGCAAGTCAGAAATGTTAATTTCGAAACTGTTAATGCAACACACGTTTGTCTTGAAGTTTTGAAAAGAGATATTACGATAACTCGTGACCGAAATCATTAGTTAGGGTATGAAATTATTTTATAAAGCCAATCATTAAATTGAGCATAGCTCGTAGGAGTCAGGAAATGTTATCTCGTTGAGTATACTTTCGAAGTAAACCCTACCTCAATTAGGGCTTTGAAGGTTGTATCAGGGCTTAGTTCAAGGTTTGTGAAACAAAGGAAATAAGGGTCAAAGTATATTTGCACCCACCCATTTTGAAAGATGTTCACTATTTTGAAAGGTTTTAAGTGTTCAATCGAGCTGACTGAAAATTTCCTGCCCCAGGTTTAAAAACGAGGTTGGAAAGGGTTAAAAAGGATTTAACTTCCTTATGTCTTTGGTGTTTAGGAGGTTTGAAACAATGCCTCACATCATTAGTAGGTTTTATTTGAAAAGCATACCCCGAGAGATTTTACGTTTTACTTCGTCATTCTCCCTCCAATTATTCACCAAAGTGAGAAAAATTGGGTAAAGTTGGCTTTATAAATTGTGAAAAACATTTTACGAGTGAAACGAATGGATTTCTTCAAGACAAACACTTATTGCATTACTTATTTGAAGTAACATGTTCTTACATGCCGATTATGCTTTTAATCAAAGAAAATGAAATGTAAACATAAGCAAACACAATAAACAACTGATGGACCCTTTTCTCGGTATTTTCTGGAGTTTTCGCTTATATCAGCGTAACGGTATTCCATTCACGACTGGGCTTCCTCCTTTGAAAGTAAGCACTTCATCATCAATCATTTCTTGGACTTTCTCTTGAAAAACTTTGCACTCTTCGATCGAATGCCCCAATGCTCCATCATGAAATTCGCAGCTGACGTTTGGGTTGAACCACGGTGGATGAGACTTCATGATTCTAGTCTTTCTGGGTGTCATTACCGAGTTTCTAGCAAAATGAGACCATAACTGACTGTAAGTCATTGGGATAAGGTCAAACCAGCGAGTTTCCTCTTTCGGAGTATTCAGAGGCGTCTTTTGATTCTGAAACCGTCTTCGAACCTGTCGATTCTGATGCTGATCTTGGGAATTCAACTTTCGCTTGGGAGGTAGTTGTTGCTTGCGCTGAGCAGGCGCCACATACTGATGTTGAGGATAAGGTTCTGGAACCGGCGGGATTTGAGAGGAATCCCAAACTGCATTAACATCAATGCTTCTTTCCTCTAGGGAATCATCAACTGAAACCTCTTCATTAGCTTGGTCATTCAAGTTATCCTGAATTCTTCCACTTTTGAGTGCATTCTCAATGTTTACTCCAACTTCCACAATTTTGGAGAAATCTAATGGCACAACGCCTAACATTCTATTATAATAAGAGTCTGACAGCGTTCTTAGAAACATCTTGCTTAAATCTTTCTCTGGAAGTGATGGGCGAACTTGGGCTGCCAACTCTTTCCATCGCTGAGCATATTCCCTGAAAGATTCGTCATCATTCTTACTCATTCCTTCTAGTTGATCACTGTCTGGAGCGATATCCAAATTGTAACTGTATTGCTTCACGAAAGCATTGGCTAAGTTTTTCCAAGATTGAATACAGTTCCTTTGTAGCTTCATATACCATATCAAGGATGCCCCATATAAACTTTCTTGAAAGCAGTGCATCATCAATTCGTCATCGTCAACATAAGCAGCCATCTTTCGACAAAACATTGTCAAATGGTATCTTGGACAACTAACACCTTTGTAAACTTCAAAGGTAGGCATTTTGAACTTCGGAGGAATGATTACACCTGGAACCAGACATAGGTCACGAGCACCAAGGTCAGATGCATTCGCTTCTTTCACTATTTTCAATTGTTCTTTAAAATCACATAATTCTTTCGCCATTGCTATAAGTCTAGGATCGTCCATCTTCATCTCAGTACGAACATTCAGAAGATTAGGTATATGCTGTGGAAACTGGGAAACTCTTTTATCACCTTGAACAACCAAGTTATCTTGCACGGGATGAGGTTGTGTAGCAACATCCCCTTGTTGAACATTGTCAGAGGGGGGGATCAAATAACGGATTGTTCATAATTCTGAAGTCGGTCATAGAATCCATATCTTTCGTCCTCTTTACTATCCCTCTGTAATACTTCAAGCTTGGTCAGATGGTCGAGATGTCAGCTGACAGACAAAGATAGAAGACCGAGTGAGCCACGGAAGAGGCGAGACACATGCATATGCAAAATGCTAAATGTAGGATGCTAATGCGAGAGTGCAGAAAGGTTTCACGGAATTCAAGTTCTTATAAACGTTATAGAATACCAAAGAAAATTCATTTGTTATTTTTTACTATTATATTTTTTTATTACGATATTGGATTACAAGGAAACAACCTTATAAGAGTCCTTACTTAATAGCTAAATAAAAGCTACTAAAGCCCTAAGGAAGTCCTTCATCATGCTTTGTTGATCTACTCTCCTACTTGGATCTTCTTGAATATAAGTTGTCCATGATCAACGTCTAAAGATTAGTTTGATGGAGGAAAATAAATCCTCCATCCCTTCTTTCGTTCTTGTTGGAAGTAAGGGGGGGAATTCCTTGTTCACTTGGATCTTCAATGATAATGAGAGTCCTTTAAACTTCTAATGATCCTCCATGATAGGGGAAACTTCTCGTATTTGTCCTTTGAGTTTTCTTCAATCTGAGCTCCTACTTCCTTAGGCCATCCGAGTTAGGACTCTTAAAAGAATATTTTAAAATATTTTCTTTTGTAATCCCTATTGGTTCTATAACGTTTATAGATAAACTAAGAATCCCATGAAACCTTACGTAATATGATGCTATATGAATGCAACAAACACAATTAGGCACATAGAAATACAAGGATAAACAAACAAAGGGGACCCTAGGTTTGCAACGAGCATGGAGAAAAGGAGTACCCATTCCCAAAGGATGTGGACTAAAGGTTATTGTACTTGCGGAGCAAGGTTCTAATAAGGTTCCCAAAGTCATTAGCCCATCTTTCGGATATTATCAACTTCCCAAGTACTCGGGGGTTAATAATAGTCTCAAGAGAACTTCTTTTGAGTGTAGCATCGCGTAGCACTATTTCGGGGGGTACCCCCTCAGAGTCCCGCACTACATCCTAATAAAGGTCAAAGTGGGGTTAAGGTAACTACGGTTCTCAATATCATAGGCTTCAACATCGAATATAGTGCATGTTTTCACGATTAAGGACTCGTTCAACAATACAATTTTGGAGAGGGCCTCAATTGAGCGTGATTTTCAAGTCAGCTTGGTCGGGATTCCACCCCCTATAAGCCTCTTTGAACATATCACTATCCTATCTTAAGTTCACTCAAGTCCGGGTGTAGGACTTTGTCTCACCACTCAAGAGTATCAACCCAAGAATACAAACAAATAAGCAAGTAAAAAAGTAAGCAAATATAAGCAAATATAAAAAGCAATAAAGAAATAAAACAAGATAGGGAGACCCACTGAGCATCCCCAGTGAAGTCGCCATTTCTGTCGCGGTGAAATTCGGATACCAAACTATTGATTAGTTTGAATCTTTAATTCAATTTGCAACCGAACTTTGATTTGTCCAACGGAAGGGATAAAGATCGAAATTCCCACAATGCAATGCAAATGCAAGCTAGAGAGTTATAGGTTCAGGGGTTGGTTAAAGTTAGGGAAGGTATTAGCATCCTAAGTTTCTGTAGTACTCTACAGGAACCTCTTGTTTTATATTGTTTATTGCTATGGTTTATCTGCTTTTAAAGACCTGGGGGTTTATTTCTAAGTATACTCGATAAGATGTCGCATCTTATGCCTACATATCCTTACAGGAGTGGAATCAGAGTATTTGTAGTTCCCCTAAAGGGTTTGAGGAGTTCTTTGACTGTGGTCAAAGTTCCTACGGGTTTAGGGTAGTTGGTTGATTGATTTTAGGAGAAGAGATGTGTCTTCATTTTAAGAGAGATGTAACTGCCACAAGTTGTAGGAAAATAGTCTTTGCATCGTCTTAAGAAAAGGGATTAAGTACTCGGATTGTTTGACGAGTATGCCTTTATTTCTCTTAAGGCAAAGTTCCTACGACTTGATTGTATTGTTTGTGGGGTGGAGATTCTATCTCGCTTAAGATGATTGACATCTTTCTCTATTGTGTTTGAATATATTGTTTTGAATTGATTGTTTGAATATTGTTGTAGTATTGAGTGAGTTTGTTTTCCTATGTTGTAAAGATAAAGTCCTTCCTATAAGGTAGGATCTGACTTAATTGATCAACTTGAATGGGATCAAGGATCGAGGGGATAATGATGCAAATGATGTGCACTACACACAAGTGTTGACTCATGTGTAGGTTTTTCCTTTGGACGGATGCGATGCGAGAATGATAAATGACGATAATGTAAATTACTGTAATGTAAATTGCTGAAGGTAAAGACAGATAAATAAACATACATGTACGCATGAAAGCGCTGAAGTGTGTGAGAGTGAATGTGTCGTGAAATGGGTGTGCACGATTGATTGTATTTTTTACGCTGTTGATTGGTCTTAATAGGGGTTGATTGTGGGAGAGGAAATTGTATTGGACTTTAAGTGAAATTGTTTTATTTAGATGAGGTTGGTTTTATATAAAAAACTGATGTTAATTATATTAGCTATGCGTTCTAGTAAAAATTAGACGGTTAATTACATTTTAAGGAGTGGTTTAAAAAAAAAGGCTAAATATCTAAGAGGTTTTATTTTTTTATTATAAAATTAATTTAAATGTGAAAAGGTTTATTCTTAAATAAAATTGTTATTATTATAAAAGGTTAAATTAAATTAAAAGGTTTTTCATAAAAGAGTTTTTTTTAGTTATTAAAATAAATAAAAGTTAAATTAGGTGAAGTAGAGATTTTTTATTAAGAAAATGGGTAGATATTATAAAAGGGTTATTAAGATTGATGACTAATTTAAATAGAAAGTGAATAATAAAATTATTAGATGAATCAAGTTAAAGAGTTAAAGAAAAACAGATTAATTAAAAATGGTTAATTTTAAAAAGAGATTTTTTATAAAAAAGTTGATTAAAGATTGATTATTGATTAATTAATTAAATTAAATATTAATGGTATAAATTGAATGATTATTATATTAATTAAAATTGATTAAAAGGATAAAATGATTATTAGGTGGTTAAGTGAGATTAACTAGGATTAATTAACAGTTAGTGGGCTGATTAATGGTTTAAGAAGGTTAAGAGGGGTTTAATGAGGTGATTAACGGGGAGATTAAGGGTTAAGTGGGAGAAGGCGCGTGGTTCAGCGTGGTGCGAGCGCGTGGGGTGTATCGTGGAACACGATCTGGATCGTCTGATCAGATCCGACAGGGAAAGGATGGGTCAAGATGGTGCTGGTGTATGGAGATATGGTGTGCGTGCGTGCATACAATTACAACATAAGAAAATGAAAGAAAAAACAAAAGAAACCCTAATTCCTAATCTTCTTCCCAAATCCCTCCGTCTCTTATTCGCGATCTCTCTTCTTTCGATCGCCTTCCGTCTTCAATTCCTCCTTCTCACGTTCTTCAATCTTCCTCTCCTTCTTCGATCTTTCCTTCATTCGTTCTCTTCTTTTGATCTCTACAAAGCAAACAAACCGTCAACAGATCAACAATATTAGTAAAAAGATAAGGCTCACGATTTCAGCGGTTTCTTCGTAGGTATGGTGGTGTTCGCGATGCATCCGAAGGCGACTCGCGAAGGCTGGAGAATAGTTCGTGATTTCCGGTGGAGCGGTGTTCGCCGATGGTTGATGGCAAAGCGGTTTCCGGCGATGTCGACCTCAAGGTGGTTTCAGGAGGAGTTAAAAGATAAGCTTCCTTGGCTTTCCTCTCTCTTAATGATTTTGCTCTGTGTTTCTGCGAATCTGGATGTTAGGTTTTTTTTTTTTAATTTGGGATTTGTGTATCTCGAAATTTTTTTTGTGAGTCTGTTGAACCCCCTTCTTTATTCTGTGGTCCTCTGTACTTATGTTGCTCATGTAATTTACGGCCATGAATGCGATTTAGGAACTTTCCTTTTTTATTTCAGGCATGTTTAGAACATGTCCTGATCCTTCCCTTTTTGATCCAACATGATTAATTGGGTTTTGGATTTACTTGATTGTTTTCCCCTTTTTTACAGGTATACATCTACCGCCTTTTGGAAAGAAAAGAAAGGGTTGTCGTGGACATAGTAATGACTGTGATATTGTTTCCAAATTGGTTAAGACAAGTCTGAACGTGTTTGTAACTCTTTACGTGGTTGCCCTTGCATTGAGTGGTGATTAACAGAAAGATTATGCGGCAAAATTTGTCTTGATTAAATGCAATTGATGTTACCCTTTATTGCTGTTGTAGGTTTAGTTCTGAATGTTGGCATGGAGATATGTTGTGTTCTGTACTAGCAGAAGCTTGTGCAATTGCAATGAGCCAAATACCAAAGTGTATTGCCTCAGGAGGCTTAGATGCTAATGATGCCGTTTTTGAAGCTGGGATCACCGCATTGCCACGTTTTCCCAATGTTTGTTGAGGAAGGTACTATGGATGATGAATGGTTCTTCAATTCTATTTGGTGGCCTTCAATAGGTTTTGATATGTCATGCATATAGACCCTCTCTAGACAGAGCTAATGTGTTTTTTCTTTTTTGGATGTTGCAGGGAATGAGAGCTCAATTACAGCAGCTAACTAAGATGTTCAGTCTTTTGGACGGTGCCTGCGGATTGAAGTGAATTTGAAGGCGTACCATCCTTTCCAACAACAGGGTCATTAGCAAGAGAGCTACTGGGGGGAACAACTGTTTCCTTTTGTCTTCGAACACCAACATCCCCTCAACTCCGTGCCTAATTGCTCCTGAAATCGGGGGGAGGGCACATGGACTGGATCAGTAGAAAAGGAAAGCACTCCAACTGCAGAACTGATTGAAGCTGTTGTCGAAGAAATGATGGATTTTGTTAGGCTTAATTGGTTGCGTCTGTGCTGATGTATAATTATCTTTGATTATTGTTGTGCAGGTTCTGAGGTGGGTTAGCTCCAAGGGTGCGCTTGCGGTGCTGTGAGAGAAGTCTTGCATTGTCACCGGCGTGAAAGATGTGCTTCTATCCTTATGACAGGTCTTCTTCATCGTCCCATTAGTCATTGAGCTTTGGCCTCGTTTGGATATTGTCGTGATGTTACTTAATGCAAAGTTTGGTTATGCAGGTTGTTACTGAAGCTTGAAACAGGTGTCGCTGCTGTCCTAAACAGACAAAACACTGCCGCTTCAGAATCCACGAGTTGGGATACTCTGATGAGAATTCGGTCGAGAGGCTGGCGCGAAGGGTAAGGTCACATGATGTTCAATCCTGTTTTATTCCCTTCTCAATATTGCCTCTGGTCATTGCAAGAATGGTATCAACTTTATTTCATGTAGTTTTGAAGTCATGAAAAGAAGATTCCGAATTGAGATTTTGATTTGCTTGTTGACCAAAGTTCTGGCATTCATCTCTTTTTCAGGCTTTTGTGTCTGTTTCGAGAGGCGAGTACACGAGGTAGTTGCTCTTCAAGACGGTACCACCGTGAATGCGTTCTCTATTCAGATATGTTATGGATGTTGCACTCATGGTGACTTGAATTTTATGTAGGACAAGTGGTATCGACGAAGATTACATCAACGTTATGGCTCCGAAGATTGGAACTTGACGATAAACCGTAGTCAGAGAAGGAGTTTGTACCATGTATTGTTGGGAAATGCTATGAACACAATGTAGTTAATTTGGGCAAGGTTGTAGCAAGATAATTAAATTGTTTTATGGTTGGATGACTTTGAGGGATATTGCAATCCGTATGAGGTTAAATTGTAATGTATATAGCCGCGTCATATGGTATGCGAATAGTAGTCTTGCATTTGGAGATTATTTTCATCTTATAAATACAAGAGTCTTATTCTTAAATTTGAACATTTAAAGGGTGGACTCAGAATCCTTGCTTGTAGCCTTGGAGCTTTTGATGACTGAACTTGAACTTAGACTCTTCTTGAAAATCAAGTTTTGGAAGGAAATTCTGACAAGTACTTGGAATAGCATGCTTCGGTTTAACTTGGATTTCAAATGCTCATCGGTATTCTAAGTAATCATAAGTGTGAACCTTAATTTCAACACTAATAACAAATTGCCTGCAAATCGGTTTTCCATGCTTGAAGTCTTAAATGGTCATGAATTCACTATAAGAACCAATATTAAACATAAGAATGTACTATCAAACCAAGTATTCTCACATATCCATTGTTGGCCTCCATCATGATTTAATTTTGTTGAAACTCCCTTAATGGCTTTGGGTCAAGCTTAGAACTTTGAAGTCTTATATATGCAAGAGCTCTTGTAACCTGATTTATAGACTTTTAACCACTCTTGGAATATGGAAAAGGTGTTGTAGCTTGACATGGGTATATGAAGAATTTATATGCATTGGACTTGGGAACTGACTTGAAATTAATAGTCCCACCGTGATTGTATTTCGAAAATAAGGAACCCTTGCAGACCGACAATTTTTAACTTATCCAAAATGAGTCAAATAAACTTCAAGAAGCCATGAACCAGGTTTGAATACCACAAACCAAATCAACCCACTTTGTCACCTTGATCTCGGTAAGAACTCAAATTCAACCTTTATCTGAGTAAAGCCTTGTCCTCGACGTCCCAATTTCAAAGTGTCTTTGAATGAGAGAATGAGCAAGATGCGTTCGAAATTGTCGCACATGCACAACTCGATTAGTCGTAATAAATATACATATAAAAAGTTAAAATGAAACAAACAATAAAACAAGGAGATGAGATTTTATGGTCAAAAATTAGGGTGCAACACATACATATACGCATGAAAGTGCTGAAGTGTGGGAGAGTGAAAGTGTTGGGAATGTGATTGTGCATGATCGATTGTATTTTACGCTGTTGATTGATTTTAGTTGTTTGATTTGAATGTTGATTTGATTTAGGTGAGATTAAAAATTAAAGTCTAATAAGACGCTATGATGACTAATTTATTCGGTAAAATAAAAATAATTTGCTCTAAGGTGAGAAGTTGATTATAAAAGAAAGAGTGGTTTATTTCTTATATTTAAGAGTTTTTTATATTAAATGTAGGCCATAAAAAAATTGATGAGCAAACAAGAGTTAGATAAGATTTTATTTTAAAAAAAGATTTAATTAATTAATAATTTAGCACAATGATTTTAGGTGAATAGAAGGGATTTTTAAGAAAATGCCTAATTATTTAAGATTGATTACTTATTGTTTTCATTTTATTTCTAAAAGATTAATATTAAGAATTTTATTATTAACTAAATAGATTTGACAAATGTGCAATTTTACAAAAGTTGTTAATGGATGAGATACCTATTTTTTTAGTTATTAAAATTAAGAAGGAGATATCAAAATATTTAAATAGGAGCTAATGGGATTTTAAAAAAAGTTGCTTTAGTTATAACCATAAGATTGATTAATATTAGGATTCAAAATTAAATAAATATGGTGGATGATTTTTAAAGGGCTAACCCAAAATAATTAGTTAAAAAGGATAAAGCTAATTGGTGGATTAATTTATTTTAAAAAAGGTTTGATTGGTTAATTAGAAGGTTTAGATGTTGATTTAGAAAAAAAACTATATTAGTTGAAAAAGATTAAATAATAAAATATTTAAAAGGATTAAGGGGGTGATTAGGAGCTACGTGCGTGTTTGGGCGGTGATTAGTGTGATTTAGCGGTGAGTGTGGTGAGTGTGTTTGATTATGATTTGTAAACAAAATAGCATACAGAAAACAACAAGGCGAAGCGGTGAACCCTAGTCCCCCCCCAAACCCCTTTCGTTCTCCTTAAATTAGATTCTCTCCTCTCTCGATCGTCTCTCTCTCCATTTCGATCTTATTCATCTCTTCACCTTTCACACCATGTTGAACCTGAAACACAAAGAAAAACCGTCAAAAGTTCAGTAATGTTTATAAATCGAAGGTTTACCAAAAAATGGCGGGCGACGGGATTCGAGATGGCGAGGCGGCTTCGAAGGCTCGGAGGCTCGCGGCGGGGGGCGGTGGTTTCGAAGGCTGTGACGGTAGAAGAGATAAGTTCTCACTCTTTCGATTTCGCAAGTTTTTTGGTTTTTTTCCTCTCTCTCTCTTTCGATTTCGACCTCCTCTTTATATAGGTTTCAAATGGGGTTTTTGTGTAAGAATTGGTTAAAATCGAATGAATGATGATTGATGATTTTTCCATTTTGGGGTTAATCAAATCAGAAATTTTCCTTTCTCGCCCCAATCCCGTTTAATGCTTGTTAAATGAAAATTCACTCTCTGATTCAGTAATTGTGATTTGGAATGGATATTTTTTGGGAATATTCTCTAATTGATTTTGCTGACTTGAGATTGTGATAATGGCAGGTGTAGCTAGCGGTTGTTCTGGGCCAGAAGGTGGTTTAGAAGCCCAAAGGGAGAAGCTCGGGTTTGACGTGTCTATTGGGAAACTCCACGGAAAAAAACTGGTGATGTAGACTGGGGATCTCAAGTATTCGTAGGGTGCCTCTTTCAAATTCCATCTTTGTTCCTCTGGTTTTAGTTTGGATTCGAGATTCTAAGCCAAGACTGCTCATAGATGAACTATGTGTTTGCGTCGATTGGCGACATTATCTTTCTGAAATCTATCCTGTTATGTTTCAGGAAATCAATAACTATCCTATTTGCAATTCCAGGTACGAAGCTAGGAAGAGAAAATCATGGCTTGGAGTCACGAGGCATTCTACAAACTTTCCTTGATAATTTTACTCGCGGTTGGTTTGTGGTAAGTTCTTGACCAAAGACTACATTCTGACCTTGTCTGCTCATTACGTGTGACTGTTGTCCTTTGCCCAGAGGTTGTTTATATTATTAACTTTATCAAATTTTATTGGCAGGTTATTAGCCTATTCTGCTGCGACCAAAGTGGTGTCGGATGTCACAATACTTGGCTCCCAGAGCGGCATAATCGTTCGTTCTTCACTCACTTCTGATACGAGGTAATCGAATTAACAAACTAATTCTTTTTCTTGAAGCCAACCGCTTCTTCTGCTTTTTTATCAGTGTCATTTTTTATAAATTACGAAGTTCTTATTGGGAATTCATTTCAGGTACGGGAAGAAGTCACTTCAACCTTCCTCAAATGCACCCTCCGTATAAGTCCTCTCGTGATAATGTAGTCGTCAAATTCTTGATAACGCAAAATCATATTGTTTATTTGGCTTGATTTACATGCATTTATTTGTGACTTTTATTAATTTATCTTGATTTATGTTCTATTATATGATTAATTTACTTCGTTTTGCAGATTGGGGGAGAATTTGGACTAAAGAAAGAAAAAGAGAAGAAACAGATGAAAAACGGATGAAAAATAGATGAAAAACAGCAGATACGAATTCTGCTGCTGTGACGACCGTCACAGGTCCATGACGACCGTCATGCATGTGACGACCGTCACATTTCATGACGACCGTCACGCAGACAAAAAACACAGAATCAGAATTCACAATCAATCTCAACTTAAATCCTTCCTACACTTTCTCCACTCACTGCCCACTACTGGAAGTTACTACCACTTTCTCCATATCTCACGCATGACCTCAGGAAGTTGAATAAGAAACATCTCCTATAAATAGACAAGAGATTCACAGAGAAAGGGGTGGATTCTTCATCCCGAAGTTCTGCCAAAGTTCCATCAAAGTTATTTATCGTTACTTTTATTTTCCTTTCCATTTTCCTTAAGTTCAGAATATTGTATTTTCTTCCTGTACCTTTTATTTCTCGCCAAAGTAGAATCCTGCCGACATTGTGGGGGACTACCCAAGGATTTGAGATCAGTACAATTTACAGGTTTTTATTAATTGAATTACTACTTTAATTCTGTTATGATGCACGCTTTATTATTCCGTTGTTTATGTCTATTTCCGTTCGCATTAATTATCATGTCTAGCTAAGTTAGTTTTATCGGTATGTAACCGAATTAGTAGGATAGGATTCGATAGTAACCGGCATCTTCCCTTTTTACAAACAACCTTTCTGGCCGTAGTTTTTAATCTAAATTCTAAATAAACCTTTGTCACGACAGTAAGAAGCTATTTACGGTGGTTTTGCCACGACAGTGGGAAACCATATTAAGGTACGAACCAACAAGCGACAGCTACGGTTAGGACCAGATAGTAAACACTAGGCATTCGTTTTAATAACAGCGAAAGCACTTTAAAATGGATTAGAACTTAATGGTTTTCAAAAAGTAATTTTAACCCCGAACGGGATAGCGACAGCATACGTTCTGCCTTAGAGTTGCGACTTGCGTCAACAACCATCGTGAGACAAAGGTCTTTAAACCATCATTTTCTTCTGAACAATGTTAGCAAAGAGTAAGAAGCATCGGTGACCTGTCGAATCCCAGATAACTAAGTCTTTGCATACCGATATCCTTTACCACATTTCTTTAAACCAATTTTCTTTATTTCTTTTGCATTTAATTTCATTCGCATTCAGTTTTCCTAATTCCAATAGCCTTAGCTTTACGCCGTAATAATAGATAACGGTAGATTGACATTGGTCTCTGTGGGTTCGACAATCTTTTATATTACTTCGATATTTCCGTGCCCTTGCGAAGCGATCAAGTTTTTGGCGCCGTTGCCGGGGACCAACAGTCAATATTGTGATTCCGTTGTTGCATAGTATAGACTAAGGAACTCTTATCTAAATCATTATGTATAACCCATATTTCCCTTATAATTACCACCCTCCATATTATAACTACCACCCCCAATATTTCGAGGAACCACAAATTCCGCTTAATCCGACCTCGAAATATTATTAGAAGATTTCAATACTACGCACTCTCACCCAAATTCCCTCTATGATGACGACTCCCAATGTTTTGAGGAAACGCAAGATTTTGATACATCCAACCTCGAACTACTACTAGAAGAATTCAATGAGACGTCTACTCACTCTAGGATAGAATCTATGATGGAGCGCTTTGTGGAAACACAAACTCTCCAAAACGAAGATTTTAGAAAACAACATCTCCAAATTAATGAAGACCTTAGGCAGATGAACGTTATTTTCGATTCCCTCGCAACTCACAGCGAGACTTTGGAGACTCAAACCTCCCTGCTTAGACAAACACCTCTAGGACCCTTCCCAGAAGGACATGTGAATGTTGTAACAACCGTTAATGAAGAACAAATAGAAGATCCTAGGGAGATTGATGATGAGCCTGAGGAGAGTTTTGGTGAGAAAAGCATACATATTGAGAAAAATCCACCGACACCAACCGAAAGGGAGGTTGTCGAAGAGGTAGAGAAGGAAGCACGTATCGTTGCTCCTCCTTCCTATACCCCACCTATTTCTTTCCCACAAAGGTTTGCAGAAGTTAAGGTAGACTCCCAATCCAAAACATATGTGGAGGTATTGAAAAATATACACACCAATGCACCTTTGTCTAAGGCCCTTCATAGAAAAAGAAAATTCGAGGACCGTGAAACTAGGGTCATTATTACTGTTAAAAGGGTACGATTAACTTTTGAGGTGGTGGATGAAATAACAAAGCCCAAATTTGAAAAGCTGATATGCAGAATAGATCCAAAACCACCACCACGCGTTCAAAACAAGAAACCACCCTACAGAAGAAAGAAACGAAAAGGTGAGGGATATGAGAGATGGCTTGATAAGTGGCCATGGAAACCGAAGACTATTCAAAGTTCGATCGAGGAACCATTCTCGAAAGAACCACCATGAGTACTTGCACTCCTTAGCCGTCGAGCTATCGACGCTAAACAAAGCGTTGTGTGGGAGGCAACCCACAAGGTCTTTATTTTAATTTGTTTGTTTAAATCGGCAGAAAATAAAGAAATGTATCGCTTGTTACGCTTTAGCTATATCTAGGCGAAAACTCTCTAGATGACAATCTGAGAAGATGAGCTATGCCCACGGACATTCCTACGAGTGTCGCTGCTGGTGGGAACACTGATGATAAGTACTTCCTCTTGACGCGAGCAACATGATGAGCTGGTTCGAGAATTACACAAACAAAGTATCTCAAAATGCCCGCCACCGAAGTAGAAGTGATCAACAAAGACAAGGATAACAAGAGCAGTAGCATTCATACAGGTTCTATCTTTCCTTTTCCACCTTTTACTGAAACATTGAGGACAATGTTTGGTTTAAGTGTGGGGGAGGAACTCTATCGCTTTCATTTTATTGCCTTTTAGTTTGATTTATTGTTTTTATCTATTTTTAATGCTATGTCAAAATCTTTGCATGTGCTGTCGAGTCTTTATGAGTGGTTTTCGCATGTTATTCAAACTTCCCCAAAATTTCAAAATTTCAAAATTTCAAAATTTCAACCTCCAACCAAAACTTTTTGATTCATGACATGGTACTCTGAAAGTATATAGGCTGTTTAGGCTATGTTAGAAAAACTTGGGAAAGTT
The DNA here is from genome assembly GCA_963859935.3 of Lathyrus sativus. NCBI lineage: Eukaryota > Viridiplantae > Streptophyta > Magnoliopsida > Fabales > Fabaceae > Lathyrus > Lathyrus sativus. The sequence continues at coordinate 112,206,887 of OZ012735.1, forward strand.
TTGATAAAATTGATATCGTCCTGACAACCTTAACCCCCTAAATATGCAAAATAAATTTGAGTACCCATTATGCCGAGACCTTAAAACTCCAGGTTCTTGTAGTAATCCCTAAGTAGTTTATTTAAGCAGTCAGCACCATCCTAAACACACTAAGTAAGAAACCGATGCAAATAAGTGTATGATCTCTAGGTTAAAATGAGAAACTAAGAAAGAAAAGAAAAAAATTATGAAGAAAAAGACATGTTCCTTCTAAGTTAGGTGCTCCTCACCCGAGCACTTAGCCTAACGGTACAAACTCTTTAAGTTCAATTGATGCTTAAGCATATTTGCAGGAAAAAAAAGAAATAATAATGAGATCGTAGTCACTAACAGGTCTACTTGCCATGAATGTGTATGGATAACGGGCTTAATGTGATTGCACTATAATGAAATGGGGTGAAAGAGAGCATGAGTTATAGGTTGAGTTATAATGGCATGATTCCGATTGGTTTGCATAAGTAGGGAGTTTTTGAAATTGTGTCGTTATGATATCCTTGGTATTAATATTTAGTAGCTATCGATCTAACATTAGCCTAGCAGCCACGTATGATTAGAGTTTCGTCGTGACTTTGTTTCGAACTATGCTTATTTATTTTTACTTTGTTGGTCGATTGCTTAAGGACAAGCAATGGTTTAAGTGTGGGGATGTTTGATAACGGGAAATCATATCTTTTATTTGGCTTGATTTACATGCATTTATTTGTGACTTTTATTAATTTATCTTGATTTATGTTCTATTATATGATTAATTTACTTTGTTTTGCAGATTGGGGAGAATTTGGACTAAAGAAAGAAAAGGAGAAGAAACAGATGAAAAATAGATGAAAAACAGCAGATACGAATTCTGCTGCTGTGACGACCGTCACAGGTCCATGACGACCGTCATGTGTGTGACGACTGTCACATTTCATGACGACCGTCACGCAAAATCAGAATTCACGATCAATCTCAACTTAAATCCTTCCTACACTTTCTCCACTCACTGCCCACTACTGGAAGTTACTACCACTTTCTCCATATCTCACGCATGATCTCAGGAAGTTGAGATAAGAAACATCTCCTATAAATAGACAAGAGATTCACAGAGAAAGGGGTGGATTATTCATCCCGAAGTTCTGCCAAAGTTCCATTAAAGTTATTTATCGTTACTTTTATTTTCCTTTCCATTTTCCTTCAGTTCAGAATATTGCATTTTCTTCCTGTACCTTTTATTTCTCGCCAAAGTAGAATCCTGCCGACATTGTGGGGGACTACCCAAGGATTTGAGATCAGTACAATTTACAGGTTTTTATTAATTGAATTACTACTTTAATTCTGTTATGATGCACGCTTTATTATTCCGTTGTTTATGTCTATTTCCGTTCGCATTAATTATCATGTCTAGCTAAGTTAGTTTTATCGGTATGTAACCGAATTAGTAGGATAGGATTCGATAGTAACCGGCATCTTCCCTTTTTACAAACAACCTTTCTGGCCGTAGTTTTTAATCTAAATTCTAAATAAACCTTTGTCACGACAGTGAGAAGCTATTTACGGTGGTTTTGCCACGACAGTGGGAAACCATATTAAGGTACGAACCAACAAGCGACAGCTGCGGTTAGGACCAGATAGTAAACACTAGGCATTCGTTTTAATAACAGCGAAAGCACTTTAAAATGGATTAGAACTTAATGGTTTTCAAAAAGTAATTTTAACCTCGAACGGGATAGCGACAGCATACGTTCCGCCTTAGAGTTGCGACTTGCGTCAACAACCATCGTGAGACAAAGGTCTTTAAACCGTCATTTTCTTCTGAACAATGTTTGCAAAGAGTAAGAAGCATAGGTGACCTGTCGAATCCCAGATAACTAAGTCTTTGCATACCGATATCCTTTACCGCATTTCTTTAAACCAATTTTCTTTATTTCTTTTGCATTTAATTTCATTCGCATTCAATTTTCCTAATTCCAATAGCCTTAGCTTTACGCCGTAATAATAGATAACGGTAGATTGACATTGGTCTCTGTGGGTTCGACAATCTTTTATATTACTTCGATATTTCCGTGCACTTGCGGAGCGATCAATTCTCCCCATAAATGGACTTAATATCGTTTCCCAGAGCTTGTTTTGGAGCTAGTTCGAAAAGTTCGGACACAAGCAGAATCTGAGAGGGTCTTCTTATGTTCATCAAACTTCCTGGGCATATCTTCCATTATAACCTCTTTGTGAAAGCGGAGTCGCTTCTGTGTATTGGCTCCAGGAACACTTGTAAGAATATGTTTTTTCATTGTAGTCTCTCATAACAATCAAACGTTTCTCAGAAGTTAGAAACATAAGTGCAGTCGATAACTTCCGTTTTGAAATTTATGAATATCCAGTCACCATTGTCTTGTGAGCCATTTAGTAATACCGGCGTGCATGACCTGTGATTAATGTTGCACTTTTACCTGTTGATTGCAGGCTGCTGATGCTGGTATTATTGGTGTTATATCGTTTATTTGCAGATGCCTCGTTTGGAGTTCGCAGCTACTATGCGTATGCCTGTTTGCAAGTGTCATCGTGAATGTTGCAACCATGGTTGATGTATGCTTGTTTTGGTTTTGCGTGACGTGACCTCTTCCAAAAGCTTGCCGTCTTTGGTCCCGTAACTCACTACGATGCTTATTGATGCTGCTCTTTTCTGCTGTTTGCCATTTGTTTGCAGATGATGAAGTGTTGATGCTTGTGTTTGATATACTCATTGCTTGTACCTGGTATGGTTGCGCTGCTGTTGTTGGTAGCAGTCTGAAGTTTGCTTCTCATGGCTTGCTGCGAACTTGTGCTGAGATACCTGGTTCTGTTATTGTTTTCGATTTCTCTGGGGCAAAATCTTGAGCTGTTAGATACATTGACTTTCCTCTTCTTCTTTCAGGGGCAAATCAAGTCTGGAGGCTGCCGGTCTTGTGCCATCGACGAGAAGGGTATAACGGTGATGATGACTTATGTCTGAACCAAGTGGGATTATTTACGGCGTTCTGAGATGTGTTAGAAACTGTTCAGAAAGTCGATGTTGCCTGTCCAAATTTGCGATAGCTTCGATGCTTGGTAGGACGTTGGCGGCGACTCCTGTTGTCACCCTTCCGGCCGCTCGAAGCCTCGCCCGATGATGAGCTTAAACTGAGGGCTGAGCTTAAAATTAATTTCTTTAGCCTTCACTTTGCTTTTTCAATGGTATTTGCTTAACGATTTGCTTTGACAGGTGGGAAAGGATTGCGGATTCAATGTTCTCATAATAATCAACTGATGACGACAATTCCTTTGGGTGCAGGGACGTTGAAAGCGGTAGCTGGAGCTGTTGGCGAGTATTGAGGGAGTATCCTTCATGTGCTGCGGGTTTAGACGGTGTGGCCGAATCTTGGGGCAAATGCTATTGGAGTGCGATGCTGCGGAATTTAGAACTGATGTATTGTTGTAACCTGTAGTTTTTTGTTTTCAAAATATTCTTGTAATCCATCTTTGCAACATTCTTGAAGTATTTAGTAATTTGCAGACATACATACTAAAGGGCTTATTCCTGCTTTCAGTGATGAATGGGTTGAGTCCAACATTTGTTATCACTTATTTATTCAATGCAAACTTGTATCCTTAGATTCTTAAGAATTTGAAATTGGACAAGTCTTCACCCCAAAGTGACTTGGTGTCTTGTTTTTTCACAAAGCGTATTGCTGCTGTAGAGGTGACTTAGAATTTTGCGAGATTGTCACGTGATTCAGCCGTGCTCATTATCACAAAGCTTAGAGTTGTAAGAAAATTTATATGACATTATCCACCACTTTATATACTTCTATGAGCCGTTAATCATCAAGTAATTTAAACTTCATATGAATGACCTTTTATCTCCAATAATTTGCAATGCTTTTGTAGTAACCGATTAAGAAGTCCTGAGTTTGTGATATTCCATAAGCGTTGATCAAACTCGACAAGTATTTTGTATGCTTTGTCTTCCATTGTTTAAATTGGTGATTTTGAAAAGAACTCTTTAGCCTTAGAATCAACTTGAATAAGGACCAAATGACCTTGTCCAGAGGGATTAGGTTATGAGTGTCATCTCTGCTTGTGTTTTTTAATACACCTGCGCATACTTGTTATTCGTAATGAAATATACACACACACACAGATATATATATATATATATATATATATATATATATATATATATATATATATATATATATATATATATATATATATATATATATATATATATATATATATATATATATATATATATATATATATATATATATATATATATATATATATATATATATATATATATATATATATATATATATATATATATATATATATATATATATAAAGAAAAAGGTGGGATCTTAAGGTCAAAATTTAGGGTGTGACACATATGACTAAGTGCTTTTGACGACCACGTTGGACGATGCATGACACTTAGAGAATATTCAACATGACATATGACTAAGTGCTTTTGACGACCGTGTTGGACGGTGTAGGACACTTATAAAATATTCAACATAACATATAGCTAAGTGCTCCTGACGACCGTGTTGGACAGCACAAGACACTTAAAAAATATTCAGCAAAATATAAACATACAAACATATGGGCATACTAAGTACTTACATATATATAATCTAAAACAACCACAAAGGGCCATAATTGTGCATGATAAAATGGAAAGGGGACCATGCCTCACCAAATAAGATTACAACACAAATACATAAGTGGCACGCAGGCCAAAGGGTACGACTATTCCTCTTGCTGGATGTCCTTGTGCGGCACCTGCCCCTGGTTATCCTCGCCCTCGGTGAACCGAAGGAATTTTGGGATGACTATTTGGCCGTCCTTGGCCGTGTAGAGGAACCCTGTGCCCTAAGTATTAAACTCGACCCCTAGATTCACCACCTTTATCTGATCCACCGCATTTTGAAAGGCCTCCTCGCTGATGGCCACTAGGTCGTCAGCAGCCTGGACAAACTGGGGCAACCAACTCCGAACGAGTCATCAGTTGCTTCATTTCTTCAGACTCGTCCTCAGCAAGAGCAGCCGCAGTCTGCAGTTTCTGAAGGTGAGAAAATACTTAGAAGGGGGGGTGAATAAGTATTTTGAAAATATTATGGCAATAAAAACATGAAGATTTTTATCCTGGTTTTTTGAACTCAACTAATTCAGTCCACCCTATCAAGAGTGATTTGCCTTTCTCCACAAGGACTTAATTCACTATAATCAAACTGATTACAATATCAACCACTAAGAACACATGTCTTAGTCTTCTCAAGAACTACTGACCATAACTTGGTCTTCTCAAGGAACTTTTTTACAATCAAATGTAAACTAAACAAGTGTTTGAAATGCTTCTAAGAAATCTATATCAAAACTGTGATTTACACTTAAGTTTAAGAACGTATGAAACAAATTCAGCAAAGAGTAATAATTTGTATGAGAGCTTTTCAATGAATTTTTGTCAAAGTACGTCAACTGTAGAAAATTGTTGAAGTATTGCTTTTATAGATGAAGAAGTCCAAGACGTTGCAAGCTTGAAGACCGTGTACTGCAAAGTAGTTGTAGCCTTTTTGTCTTCACATCACTTGACCTTTCCTAGAAGTAGAACGTTCAGAGAGATGCTCTTTGCCTGAGTTCTTGTGTCTAGCATGAAAGAGGAAAGAGTCGTTTGGCATAACCAACAGATATAACTTTGAATAATCTTCTTCAACAAGTTTCTAATTTACAGCAATCAACATCAGAGCCTTGAGTGATCAGAGTCTTTGATGTCATCAGAGTTTGCTGTATCAAGTATTGCAGCAAGTGTGCTTTAGCGTGAAATTAATCAGAGCAGAGTTTGGAGATCAGATCCTCAGTACTTGTCGTGAACAGTACTATCAGAGTCTTTTGAAAAACAATGCCTGAAACTCTCCATACAAAGTCTTCAGTCTACGCTTCAGATGCTTCTGTAGCTTCTGCTTCAGATCCTTCTGTAGGCAGCACTCAGAGTCTTCTGTAGGCAGCGCTCAGAGTCTTGTGTAGTTCAACGTTCAGATCCATTTTTGCTTTCAAAAGAATATTAAACTTAATTTCTGCAGCAAAAACACTTGAACAAATTTAGAGTATATAATTTCTTAACACAAAATTTCATAAGAGTTATCATCAAAACATAGAGATATAATTAAGAACCAATCTGTGTTCTAACAATCTCCCCCTTTTTGATGATGACAAAAACATAAGAAATTTTGTTCAATAAAGAGATAAATATAACTCCCCCTGAGATTATGAATCTCCCCCTGAATTGAATACTAAGAAAGAATAGAAACTTCCATTTTTGCATGAGTATTCTTTTCAGAATCAGAGCTTGAAAGTTCAAAATTAGAGCTTGATTTGGATGAACGTTTCAGAGTCAGAGCTTGATTGGTTAAAACTTGATCTGGGGATCTCAGAGTTACTTTAATGAATTTTGTCAGATTTATCATTATAGTTCTGAAATACTAAAAATTCATGTTAGTTGAGATTTGATATGTCTGAATTCCATTCAGGTAAAGTTTATTTGAACAGTCAGAATTTCATTTTCTCCCCCTTTTTGTCATAATTAAAAAGAAAAACTTTTAAAGACAAATAAAAGGAAACAGAGAGAAAAGATACAATCAGATAGGGAAAACATTCAGATTCATTCATTCAAATAAATATTAAGATAGAACAGACAAAACATCATTTAAGAAATGCAAAACAAGTGCTCAAACATCAAATAATGAAAACATAAATCTAAGATTGTTTGGAAAGAAGCATCTTCAGAAGGTGGGTGATCTCAGAAGAAGATTCTTCTTTCTTGGACATCCATTTCTCAATGTTGTCAGTCTTCTGATCTTGCCTTGCCATCCAGGACTTGATCTCAGATTGACCAGCTTCCAGCACAGCAATTTTATCTTCTAATTCTGGGTTCTCTTTCTTGATCTCAGAAGAAGTAGACGGAGCAGATTCTGATGCAGGAGTAGGAGCAGAGTCAATATCCATTGGAGTTGTAGATTCTGGAAGCACAGATGCAGATGATTTGTCCACAATCATTAGAGCCAAAGGATTCTCTTCCAGAATGACTTCAGAAGTAAAGCCTTCAACAGTCTCAGAAGTGACAGACACTCCAGAAGATGAAGGTGCATTCTTAAGAAGCAATGTAGGAGATCTGGTCACATTCCAAAACATTGTTCTAGTAAGCTCAATGAATCTGATCTTCACATCATCAGAGCAGACACTCTTTAGATTTGAAGCAACAATGTTGAATCTGGCAATGAACTTATCCCATCATTCTTCAGAAGCTTCTGGATTGATGCTTGAAAGACATTTCTCCTCCACAGAGTTTAAACTCATTCTGATTTCCTTCTTGAAACTAGAAAACAGAGTATTAACATCTAATCTGGATTTTGGTTTAAGGTAGGTTTCCAGAGTGGGTGGTTGAGGTTGGTCAGATGAGGATGGTATAGTGAAAGTTGGAATAATGATCAGAGGACTGGGATATGATGGTTTCTTCTGAGCAGGCATGAGGTGAAAGAATGGTTTTATTCTGCGAATGGATGGAATAACAAATTTTGGATTAATAGAGTATGGAACAAAAGCTGATTGTTTTGGTTTATCAAAGAAGTGTTTGAGTTTGAGTCTATAGGAAAGGAGATCAAATGGAGAAGGTTTGAAATATGCAAATGAAACAAACTCAGATGTTCTTGGTTTAGGTTTTGGAGTGGGTTTAGGAATGATAGCATCAAATGAAATAGATGTATCTGGTTGTTTAGATTCATATCCTCTGAGAGAGGGGGTGAGCTTACTTCTGGGTGAACATTAGATTCAGATGAATCAGATGAGGTAGATGAAGGATAGGATGTGGAAGATACGTCAAACATAATTTTGAGGGGTTGGACATCCAGAACTTCAGAATCAGATATGTATGATTCAGTAGGTTTGGGTTGCTCTGGTTGAGGATTAGGATGTGGATTGGAAGGTATAGATTTTGGGGGTTCAGATACAATAGGTTCATATTGGTGTGGTTCAGGTTATTGTGATATAGGTTCTTCTGGAGTTGAAATTGGTGGTTCTGGTGGGGGAATTTCAGATGATTTTGGTGCAGGAGTTTGTTTGTCAGATGGGGGATTATCAGATGGTTTAGATGGTGTTGGTTCAGATGGATATTTTTTAGATGAAGTTGGAATAGGTGGGGGTTTAGAAGAAGCTGTAACAAAGGGTTTCCTAGGTTTAGAAACACGAGGAGGAGAGGGTGAAGGAGATGGTATAGGTTCATGAAGAGTTTGATCAGATGTTAGTACCTCTTTTACAGTTACCAGAATCTCGCCTAGACTTGCCTATGGAGGATTGATTTCTGACTTCTTGACTCTCTTTGGCTTGACAACAGCAACTTCACCAGTAGCCTTCCTCTTGGGCTTAGAAGGTTCTTATGTAGAAACCTTTCTCTTCTTCTTATGTCTGGCCTCATAAAGATCTGGAGCAGGTTCACCTGCATTCTGAACCAGATTTGCTGGCAGAGGAATTCCTTCATTCAGACAATCTGTGATGTATTGCAGAGCAATCTCCCTTGGTTCATTGGCAAACAACATAGGGAAATTTGCAACTGGAACTCTTCTTTGAGTGACCTCTTCAGTGTTGAATTTCTTTGGAGCAGAAGTAACTTCTTCTACCACTTTCATCCTCTGAAGACTCTTCCCGTTCAGAGGTTTTCCAAATGTAGAGGCTAATTATTCCTTCATCCCAGCTTCAAACAGATGACCAACAAGACCATTCTCAGTCAGAATGTCTGAGATAAGTCTTCCCATTGGAATCCAGTTTCTAAGCTTCTGGTGCTTGTTTCTGAACTCTTCCCTTGATTGTTTAACACGCGTCCACAGATGATTAAACAGAAGATATGGCAGATCCACCTTGGTGCTCTGACTCAGACAATACATGAAGTAAAGCTGATCAATGTTGACATAATCTGGAGAATTTGAAGATTTTCTGTGGTGAATGCAGCTCATGAAAATCTTAGCCTAGATTCTGTAAACTGGTTTCAGATCCTTAACCTTGTTAGAAGCTACTCCAGATGAGCAAACTTCTCTATAAACTTCAGTTATGTCCACACGCCTAGATGGTAGATTAGTGACTCCATCAGTGTCCTCATATCCTATGAGTTTCCTTATCAAAGCTTCAGTAATGATGATTTCTTTCCCCAAAACAAATGAAACTATGAACTTAGGGCAACAAGAAGCATGAATCTAGAATTCCTTTACCAGACGAGGGTAAACTGGTCCCATTAATCTGTCAAAGAACTTGGTCCAACACTGTGCATCAATAATGGGACGAAGATCATACCCATTTTCAGCAAAGGATTCAAAGTTAACTATGGACTCACACAGAACTTCCAACTTGTCAACAGGCGTGAGTAATGTTCTGATAGGTTCCTTAAAAGGGGCAGCACCCATGTTTGATGAAGAAACAACATCCATTGTAGATTGGAACTGAGCTGGGGTTGAAGAAGAAGTAGCCATTGTTGAAGATGTTGAAGAAATAGGTTCACGAACAGATTTGGGTTTTGGGTTTAGATGAAGGCAAAAGAACAAGCAGAAATGCATATAAGTGTTTGTGAGAGTGAAAAGTGTGAAGTGTTGATATTTGTGGAATTTATAGAGAAAATCTAGGGCACACAAAAGGTCACATGTTCAACACATACACAATTAACATTTAATGGCATTTAATAAATAGAAAATAATCATTTCAAACCATTAAAGATTCTGACAATTGGGGGGAAAACGAGAAATCAACTATTCAAATAGTACCTCAAACGTATCTTCAGTATTGTGCACTCCACCTTTTCAGATTTAGAGTGACACGTGTTTGCTTGCATGTGCTTCTGAAACCTCTTTGAGAAATGAAACGTTAGCCAACGTTTAGATCCTCTGAGACTTGTTAGTTCAGATACACACAGAAATAATAATTCAAGAAATTAAATAATTGACAGATGAAATACTTCAGAGTTTTAAACATTTTGTATCTGAGAAATTTTCTTCTGATAAATATTATTCTGGAAAAAATTCCATACCAATATTTTTCAGAATAAACTTAAACCTATCTTCAGCAAGGGGTATTGTGAAAATATCAGCCCATTAATGATCTGTATCAACAAAGTCTAAATTTATAATACCCTTCTGAACATAGTCTCTGATGAAGTGATGTTTAATTTATATATGCTTAGCTTTAGAGTGTAAAATTGGATTTTTAGATAAGCATATAGCAGAAGTATTATCACAATATATAGAAATATTACTCTCAAAGATTTGATAGTCTTCTAGCTGACTTTTCATCCAGAGCGTCTGTGTGCTACATCCAGCAGCAACAATATATTCTGCTTCTGTAGTTGATAGAGCAATTGTAGGTTGTTTCTTGCTGTAACAGGAGATTAAATTTCTTCCCAGAAATTGACAACTTCCAGAAGTACTTTTTCTTTCAACTCTATCTCCAGCGTAATCAGCATCACAAAATCCAACTAGTTTAAATTCATCAGATTTTCTGTAACACAAACCCACATTTGAAGTACCTTTCAGATACCTTAGAATCCTCTTAACAGCTGTTAAGTGTGATTCTCTAGGATCTGATTGGAATCTTGCACACAAGCATACACTGAATAAAATGTCAGGTCTAGAAGCAGCTAAGTATATAAGAGATCCAATCATACCTCTATAGAGTTTCTGATCTACTTTCTTACTTACCTCTTCCTTACCAAGAATGCTTGTTGGATGCATATGAGTCTTGGCCAACTTACTATCAGTCATGTTGAACTTCTTCAGAAGCTCTTTTACATATTTAGTCTGATGAATGTAAGTGCAATCTGGAGTCTGGTTGACTTGAATTCCCAGAAAGAATCTCAATTCTCCCATCATGCTCATCTCAAATTCAGCCTGCATACATTGAGCAAACTCCTTTCCCAGCATAACATTGGTAGATCCAAATATAATATCATCTACATATATTTGACAAATTAACAGATCTTTCTTAAATGTTTTACAGAAGAGAGTTGTGTCCCCTTTGCCTCTGATAAAAAATTTCTCCAGAAGAAAATTGCTTAATCTCTCATACCAAGCTCTGGGAGCTTGTTTTAAACCATAAAGAGGTTTCTTGAGTTTAAAAACATGTTTTGGAAATTTATCACTTTCAAAACCAGGAGGTTGGTGAACATAAACTTCCTCTTCTATAATCTCATTTAAGAAGGCACTCTTAACATCCATCTGATAGAGAGTGATGTTATTTTGTGCAGCAAAAGAAATGAGTAAACAAATAGACTCTAACCTGGCCACAGGAGCTTAAGTCTCAGTGTAATAAATTCCTTCTTGCTGGCTATAACCTTGAGCAACAAGCCTTTCTTTGTTTCTTTCAACTTCTCCCTTTTCATTCAACTTGTTTCTGAAGACCCATTTAGTTCCAATTATATTAAATCCTTTTGGTCTTGGAATCAAATCCCAAACGTCATTTCTTGTGAATTGATTGAGCTCTTCTTGTATGGCAATTATCCAGTCATTGTCTTACAGAGCTTCATCCACAAAAGTTAGTTCAATAACTGACACCAACCCAAATAATGACACTTCAGATGATCTGAGGTAGGATCTTGTTCTTATAGGGTCATCATTCTTTCCAATGATCACATCCTCTGGGTGAGAGGCCTTGATTTTGGAAGATGATCCTCTAACATTTGATTCTTCAGAAATATTCAAGTTGTTCATTTTAGAAGCTAAAGGAGTTGCATCTAGCGTTGCTTCTGGTTCCTTCACTTGAACCTTTTCTGCCTCTGAGCCTTCAGAGTCTGTGAGAATTACTTCTCTACCTGCAGAATTATCAACCTGTTTTGGCTTTTGATTGCCAAGCTTATCATCAAATCTAACATGTATAGATTCCTCCACAATCTGTGTTTCAGTATTGTATACTCTGTAGCCTTTAGAGCGTTCAGAATAGCCAAGCATGAAACACTTCTGTGCTTTAGAATCAAACTTGTTTAAATTCTCTTTAGTGTTCAGCATATAACATATACATCCAGAAGGATGAAAATAAGAAATGTTGGGTTTTCTGTTCCTCCACAATTCATAGGGAGTCTTTTCCAGAAGAGGTCTTACAGACACTCTGTTCGGAATATAACAAGCTGTGTTTATTGCTTCTGCCCAAAAATGTTTTGCCAGATTAGTCTTGTTGATCATGGTTCTGGCCATTTCTTGCAAATTTCTATTTTTCCTCTCTACAACTCCATTCTGTTGTGAAGTTCTAGGGCAGGAGAAATCATGAGCAATGCCATTTTCATTAAAATATTTTTCAAAAAATTTGTTTTCAAATTCGCCACCATGATCACTTCTGACTTTAACAATTTTAAAATCTTTTTCATTCTGGACTTGTTTGCAGAAGTCAAAGAACACAGAATGTGACTCATCCTTGTGTTTTAGGAATTTCACCCATGTCCATTTGCTATAGTCATCAACAATGACTAATCCATACTTCTTGCCTCTGATGGATGCAATTTTCACTGGTCCAAACAGATAAATTTCAAGTAACTCTAATAGTCTTGAAGTTGAAACAACATTCTTAGTTTTAAAAGAAGATTTTGAAAAGTTTCCTTTTTGACATGCTTCACAAAGAGCATTTGAGTTGAACTTCAACTTAGGAAGTCCTCTGACCAGATTGAGTTTATTAATCTGAGATATGCGTCTCATATTAATATGCCCCAATCTTCCGTGCCAGACCCATTGATCATCATTAACAGACATAAGGCATTTTACATTTTGAACCTTAAGTTCTGAAAGATTGATTTTATAAATGTTGTTCTTCCTCTTTCCATTAAATAAGATTGAGCCATCCTTTTGACTGACAGCTTTGCAACATTTTTTATTAAAGATTATGTCATAACCATTGTCACTTAATTGACTTATGGACAATAGATTATGTTTTAATCCTTCTACAAGTCAAACATTAGATATAGAGGGAAGGTTACCATTGCCAATAGTACCAGAGCCAATTATCTTGCCCTTCTGATTCCCTCCAAACTTGACGCCTCCTCTAGATTTAAGCTCCAGGCTTTGGAACATAAACCTTTCTCCCGTCATGTGACGTGAGCAGCCATAGTCCAGATACCATGATTGGCGTCTTGACTTTGCTGCTAAACACATCTGCAACAGGTATTATCTTATCCTTAAGTACCCAGATCTTTTTGGGTCCTTTTGGGTTAGTTGCCTTAAAATTTTTTCTGAACTTCTGTCTTTTTACAACAGGTTTGTTCTGACTAAATTTTGGTTTAAACACAGGAACATTCTGATCAGAACGTGTGTGTTTAATATCATTCAGATGACCAAACTTAAAATGAGAATATAAGGGAGTCGTCTTAATGATAAGTTTATCAACAGGTATTGGATTTAAATCCTTTCCAGAGGAAGATTCATATCCAATTCTTTCCTGTTATTTCTGCTAACTCCATAGATCATTGAAGCCATCTTGCTTCTATCTATGCTTTTTTTATCCAGAAACTTCTGAAAACTATAGTCATATTCATCTAAAATATTTTTTCATTTTGACTTAGTTTCAGATTCAAAGTCTTGTTGAGCTTTTTCAAAATTGTTTTTCATTTTCAAATTGTTTTCTTTGAGCTCAGCAACTTCTGACTTTAATAGACTATTCTCATATTCAAGATTGCATTTAAGCTTCTTACATTTGAGCTTAATCTGGTTGTAGTTATTCAGGACTTCTGATAAAACTTTAATAAGTTCTTCCCTAGAGAGATCAGAAAGTACCTCTTCTGAGTCAGATTCAGAATCAGATTCAGATCCAAATGTTCCTTCATCATGATCTCCCACATCAGCCATCAGTGCCATGTTGGCACATTCTTGTTCTGACTCTGATGAAGATTCAGATGCATCTGAATTATCCCATGTAGCCATCAGAACTTTCTTTTTATGCTCAGGCTTTCTTCTTGGCTTCTCCTTCTGAAGCTTTAGGCATTCATTCTTGTAGTGCCCAGGTTCTTTGCATTCATAGCAAACAACCTCCTTCTTTCCAGATCTTTTGTGTCCATAGGACTCCTTGCATTGATCTGACTTCTTGAAGTTCTTGAACTTCCTCTGTTTGTGCTACTAGAGTTCGTTGATTCTTCTGGACAGTAGGGACAGTTCATCTTCTTCAGAAGAAGAAGACTCTTCAGAACTTTCTTCTAACACCTGCAATGCTTTAACAGATTTGTTAGATTTTAAAGCAATTGACTTACCTTTCTTTTGAGGCCCGTCCTCTTCAAGTTCAATCTCATGGCTCCTCAGAGAGCTGATTAGTTCCTCCAATGTGATCTTGTTCAGATCTTTAGCTAGCTTCAGAGCAGTGACCATTGGTTTCCATCTGATGAGCAAGCTTCTGATGATCTTCTTCACATGATCATCAGTTGAATAGCCTTTGTCCAGCACTTTTAGTCCAGTTGTGAGGATCTAGAATCTAGAGAATATAGCTTCTGTAGATTCAGATTCTTCCATTTTAAAGGCTTTATATTTCTGGATCAGCGTCAGAGCCTTGGTCTCTTTAACTTGTGAGTTCCCTTCATGAGTCATCTTCAAAGACTCAAACAAATCAAATGTTGTTTCTCTGTTGGTAATCTTCTCATACTCAGTATGAGATATAACATTTAATAAGATTGTTCTTGCTTTGTGATGATTTCTGAACTCCTTCTTCTGAGCTTCAGTCATAGATTTTCTATCAATTTTCTTGCCATCCCCATCAGTGGGGTGAACATAACCATCAATGACTAAGTCCCAAAGATCAGCATCATAACCAAGGAAGAAACTCTCTATTTTGTCCTTCCAATAGTCAAACTTCTCCCCATCAAACATAGGGGGTTTTGTGCTGATTCTATCCCTTTCTTCATATCTGTTGCTGTTGGATGTTGAAGCTTCAGCCATAATGTATCAACAAAAAAATATCAAGAGTTTTCTCACTGGATCTTTTTTATTCATGGTGAAGTGATACCACACACAGAACCGGAGCTCTGATACCAACTGAAGGTGAGAAAATACTTAGAAGGGGGGGGGGGGGGTTGAATAAGGATTTTGAAAATATTATAGCAATAAAAACACAAAGATTTTTATCCTGGTTCGTTGAACTCAACTAATCTAGTCCACCCTATCAAGAGTGATTTGTCTTTCTCCACAAGGACTTAATTCACTATAATCAAACTGATTACAATATCAACCACTAAGAACACTTGTCTTAGT
Source organism: Lathyrus sativus (assembly GCA_963859935.3). NCBI lineage: Eukaryota > Viridiplantae > Streptophyta > Magnoliopsida > Fabales > Fabaceae > Lathyrus > Lathyrus sativus. The sequence goes on from OZ012735.1 coordinate 112,222,168, forward strand.
CTTCTCAAGAACTACTGACCACAACTTGGTATTCTCAAGGAACTTTTTATAATCAAATGTAAACTAAACAAGTGTTTGAAATGCTTCTAAGAAAGCTATATCACAACTGTGATTTACACTTAAGTTTAAGAACGTATGAAGCAAATTCAGCAAAGAGTAATAATTTGTATGAGAGCTTTTCAATGAATTTTTGTCAAAGTACGTCAACTGTAGAAAATTGTTGAAGTCTTGCTTTTATAGATGAAGAAGTTCAAGACGTTGCAAGCTTGAAGACCGTGTACTGCAAAGTAGTTGTAGCCTTTTTGTCTTCACATCACTTGACCTTTCCTAGAAGTAGAACGTTCAGAGAAATCCTTTTTGCCTGAGTTCTTGTGTCTAGCATGAAAGAGGAAAGAGTCGTTTGACATAACCAACGAATATAACTTTGAATAATCTTCTTCAACAAGTTTCTAATTCACAGCAATTAACATCAGAGCCTTGAGTGATCAGAGTCTTTGATGTCATCAGAGTTTGTTGTATCAGAGTATTGCAGCAAGTGTGCTTCAGCGTGAAATTAATCAAAGCAGAGTTTGGAGATCAGATCCTCAGTACTTGCAGCGAATAGTACTATCAGAGTCTTCTGAAAAACAATGTCTGAAACTCTCCATACAAAGTCTTCAGTCTACGCTTCAGATGCTTCTATAGCTTCTGCTTAAGATCCTTTTGTAGGCAGCGCTCAGAGTCTTCTGTAGGCAGCACTCAGAGTCTTCTGTAGGCAGCGCTCAGAATCTTGCGTAGTTCAACGTTCAGATCCATTTTTTCTTTCAAAAGAATATTAAACTTAATTTTTGCAGCAAAAACACTTGAATAAATTTAGAGTATATAAGTTCTTAACACAAAATTTCATAAGAGTTATCATCAAAACATAGAGATATAATTAAGAAACAATCTGTGTTCTAATAGTTTCTCCACCAGGTCCTCAGCAGCTTTCAGCTTCATGGCCACATCATCCCTTTCCTGAACCACCTCCTTGCGGCCTTTACGGGAAGCCTCCTCAAGCTCTTTCTCCCTCTCCTCCTAGAGTTTCTTGACCTTTTCTTCCATAGCTGCAACCGCAGTCTGGGATTTCTTCAGCTCTAACTCCAGCGGAGAGCCCTCCTTGGTATAAACCACGGCCATCTCCAGTACCCTCATTAAAGCAGAGGCATCCTGGGAAAAAATGGCTCGTTTAGTGGGACGGTCCATTTCCTCGAGCTTTAGAGACCCCGCTCGAGGAATGGATAGAGAGGACCCCTGGAAGAATTTCTTGTTGTGAAAGCAGGGGGTAGCTCATACTTGCTCTTGGTGTACTCCCGGATGAGGTCTACGACCTCGTTCGAACGAGGACGCTTCGCCCTCGAGCTCACGGGCAGAGGCAATGTCTAGGTGGGCGGGGGAGTCGAGGATGATGTCTCCAACCCTGATACAGGGGGAACTATCCACATAAGCCACCATCTTGGCATAGCTGGCCCAATCGTCCTCCACCAGCTGATGAGGGGCAACTATATACTCGTCGGTTGAGCGGGTAAAGTGAGCCCCGCTCCAACAAAAAGGAAAGGTAAACAACCTCCAGGCAATTATCTTTCCTTCCTCATCTATCAGGTCTTCCCCGTTCTCATCCATGGAGACCTCCCATAAGAAAGTCGAATCGGTGGCCATCTCCGACACCGGTTCGATCACATAGAACCTCTCCTTAAACATCTAGATGGATTCAGAGATGGGTTTGAACAACTTCCTCCCTTACTTCAAAGCAACCCAACCAAACCTTTTCCTCGAAACCTGCTATTGGAGATGGAAAATGGTAAAGAAAAGAGGAAGTGTGGTCCCGATATGCAGATGCTCACACACCAACTCGTATGCCCGCATGAAGGCGATAGAATTTGGGTGCAATTGAGAAGGCGCCAGGTCAAAATGAACGAAGATTGCACGCTGAATATCAGTAAAGGGCAATTTCAGCCCTATCTCCTTAAAGACATACTCGTACATGGGGAACTTCTCCCCGTACGTCGAGAAAATATGGTCTTCTCCTGAAGGAAAGTGGACCTTCCATTCTCCCTCTGGTCCCACCGTTCTGAAGGCGTCCTCGGCATAAGAAGAGAAGATAGACACGTGCTCTATAGGCTTGGCCACTATCCACTCATCCTCTAGTGACAGTGTAGTAGACGTCCCTATGACCTCGGGAGACGAAGAACTATCATCTGTCTATGTATCCTTTGAGGAGCTATCCTCGGACGAATCCCTAAGATGCTCTTCTTTTTTTCCCCTACGAGACATCTATTTTACCTGAAAAACAGAGGAAAATAATGAATTCGATGGTAAAATCAAATCCACCCTTCCACTGCTAGTCAAGTGAAAGGGTGCGCAAAGGGCCGAAGACAGAATCCTCGACCTAAGCCCTACTTAAATGGCGCAACTAAACAAACAGGGAAGGTGCCCGAAAGTTCTCCCTAACGCATCCGGGGATAGTCCCCGGTCATAGAACCCAGTGGTCTCACGGGGAAACCATCAGAATCCATGATATTTTAACAGCGACACAACTGTGTCTTCCCTACCCCGAGATCATCTGAACCTAGGGGTTGCTAACTTACCCTTCCTAAAAAGACCCATTTCACCGTTGGCGGCAGACAGATGAACACACCACCGTCTGCCACCAACAGCCACCACTAAACACACCCTAACTAAGTCGTTTCAATCCTAACCACATGCGATCTAAAGCATCAAAACAGAAAAATAAAGAACAAGTAGAGAGTTGATGCACTTACATGGTCGAGGAAGAGGTTCTGGAACAGATACGGTTCTGGTCAGATGTCGTATGATGGTCGGAACAAGCTTGACGGAAGCAGACGATGGTTATAGAAACGAGCACAATAGGAGAGGGAAGTAAAAGTTCTGAATGAACGGACTCTCACAATTTATAGGTGAACTCCAGGCACGTGCGTGAGCATGTGCGCGTAAGGCATCATCATGACCCTAGCCTAGCCATTATCATACATTTAATGCAGCACACGACTCGAGGCACACGTGGTATCCCCACTCTTCAGATCCCATTAACCATTGGGCTCCCCAAATCTCAAGATCCTCGACACCAACGTCCACGGACAAGTGTTCATCCGAACACGAGGAAACGTACGATGACTCTGCCCGGGAAGCAGCCATCCTTAAGTTATCACTACCATGCTCGGTAGCAATGACTTAGGGGGCTACTGTTCCGAACTGGTCCGATGGCTAGGCGTGATGCAATCTACTTCTGCTCCCAGAACGACCCAATTGCCTAAGTCCAACCAACCTAGGGATGCATTTTCCTTTCTGTCCCTCCAGCAGGGGAGGTTAATCGATTTTACCCCTGGGCACACACTTCTCCTCGACGGTCTTTTCTTGTCACGCGCGATTCCACCATTAAGAAACAACCAAGACACTTGTGCCTGTAACTGTACCTCTTCCCGTCACAACGGCTAATCATGAGCACGTCTGCCCGTCCCAACGGCTACTTCTGGCAGTTACCTATTCTTTGGGAAACGATCATCGTGCCCCAAAAATAGGGACCAATGGCCAAACGCTGAGGGCATTATAAAAACCCTCTCATTTGAGAGGGTCAGGTATCCAATTTCTCACCTTGAAACATACATATTATGCATTTGCTTTCTCTCTTGCTCGTTTTTTTACTTTAGCATCGGAGTGCTTTGCAGGTACACCCCGTCCTCTTTTTTCACACCCAGCATCACAAACGTTTGTCATTGGCCCATCTCAGATTTTGATCGTTCGGTAAGATCGTTTTGGGAAAAGGTATTTCATTTCATGATGCATGTGTATCTTCAAAAGACATACTCAAGGACATTGAATAAGGGATTGATCAACCTAAGACGATGAAACTTGAGGAGGAGCAAGATAACTATCATGAAAAGGACAAAAATGAAAGTCCAACAAAAAAGGATGATTATCAAATTAATAACTTTCTTGGATACATTACAAATCACACTATGGAGTAATTTGACAAAGAGAAAAATGGTAAGAACGTTGATGTCAAAAGATTTTGTGGCACGTTTTACATTTGTTTTAACTTTCGTTCGAGAGTTCCTTGTAAAATGCATGTGCATCCTCCGCCATTCATACGGTGAGGTAATATCATTTCAATTTTCACTTTGTGAGTAAGTCATTTATTATACCTATTTATTCTTCAAAGGTATATGATATACTTGGTATATGATACATGTTATGAGTGTTCATTTCCAAAAAATTTAATTGATAATCATGGAGTGTTTCAATTTATATGTTTATAGTGACCTCATCTTAATATCTTCACATGTATTCTATATTGTTACTATTTTATTCTCACATATGTGTGATTGCATGTTAATTACTATCAAATCATAAAAATGATCATTTGCATGTGTCTCCCAAAAACTCTTCATGCATGTTTCAATTCGAGTCTTTCAAGGTCGACCCAAAATCTTATGTTTCAAATTTTCACTTGTTGCACCTCATGTGTCGACTCATGTTTCATATAGGTCGATTCATTAAATCTATTTTCAGAGTTTTTAAATGATTCAGTATGTGTCGACACATGGGTCGAGTGTGTCGACTCATGACATGTTCAGGTCAACACATGTATCCAATAGGTCGACTCATAACACATTTTATATCATTTTTTCTTCCTCGTTATCTCTTCATACATGCATCTAACACCGCACCTCTTCATTTCTACTTAGGTTTTGATACATTTCATTTGTCATTAATTCATCCATTATACCTCTTAAATTCCTTCACCATAACTCATCCAACACTTTATTTACCAACATATCATTAAGCCTCCTCATTCAATCATCACACCCATTCATTATCCTCATATTTCGTCTTCTATAAAACCCTCATCCTCACATCTTCCAAATCACGCCCAAGTCCTCCAAACTCCAAATTTGCATTCATTTTTAGGTTTCAATGTCATCACTATTTTGGTTTGTGAGTATCTTTATCTCTGGTTTGGGTTTGTGGGTACTCATATATCCCTCAAACAACTTCGCTCCTCTTTCACACAATCTATCAAACACTTATCGTGCAAACTCTTTTTAAAAATTTCTCCATGGCACCAAACATTACAAGAAACAAGAGTGATCTCAAGGGTAAGTGAAAGGCTACCACATCCTCTATCATTCCATAAGATTCATTTTCATTGGTTTCTTCTACGTGTGTTCAAGAATTTGAAGAGAAACATTAACACCACCTTGTTATGAAACAACATGTTTGGAAACCTGTTGTTGCTGGCTCCTTGGACATTCCGAAGGTTGTTCGTCTTGTCGAACATCATCAAATCAACTACTTCTTTCAGCTTTCACAAGATTACAATGAAGATCTCATCTGTGTGTTCTACTTTGGGCTACACAATAGATGTGGCTCTACCTTCTAGCTCACAATAGGTAATACAGTTTATGATTTATTGATGCTCTTTGGAAGTCATTTTTTGGAATTATTATTGTTAGTTTTGATGTTGAACTGTTGTTGATAGATATCAACCTTCATCAATATTTTAAATGGAGCGTTCATCTGAATGAGTTGCTTAAGGCTCCCTAGTCTGATGATTGCGTCAAAATCATAACAACTGGTCAGTTGAAAATGGTTCCTCGCATTTTACTCTAACTTATTTCTCACGTGTTGCACCTAAAGAATGGTGATTACTCAAGGATTGAAAATACTGAAATCCACCTTGTCTACATTCTTCTGAACAAAATTTGAATTAATTAGGCAAACTACTTCGTGTCCCGAATGTTTGCCATCAAAGAATGTAACAAAAAAACATCCTTTTGTTATGTTTATATGATTTCCAAAATCTTAAACTACTTCAACATAGGGATTCCAAATCTTCAGTATAGATCACCTAGTATGGCTCAAGAGTTTTTCCAGCGCACTTTAACCAACATGGAATACTTTTGGGATGAATACCGTCAAGTGTATTATTTTCATGTTAGCAAGAATAGTAAGAAAATATATAACTTTAATGACCCTGCTGAGTTTGTTGATGCTGCTGTTGAGCCACGTGTGGTTGATGATCAACCTATTGGTGCTCTTCATGGTGTTCCTCAAGATTATGCGCTTATGCAAGATGTTGATCATGAGGATGATCAAGGTAGCAGAATTTGTGTTGAATATGGAAATCAGTCTTCCATTATCACTATGCTTCAAAACATACAGGTTAAGCAAGATGAGCACTACAAGGAGGATTTCCAGAGGCGATATGCTTTTGAGGCAACTCAAGTGGAACGATTTCGTCTCATTTAAGAGCACATGACAACACGAGACACCAAATTTGAAGATTTTGCCTCTTATGTGACTAAAAATCTTGTCTCTATACGTAATGAGATGGATTATGATAATGCTGCCACAATTTCCAGGATAAATCACATGATTTTAGTTCAAAATGAGAATCACTACCACTATGCATAATTCGACCAAGAGATGCGTGGTTTCCTGGATCGTCAATTTGGAAGTGATGGACAAGGTTGGCATCATGGTGTGAGGCTAGTGCCTAGAGGTCGTGGATGACGTTGAAGTGATGAGTTTTTGTGTCTTTAAACCTCTTTTGGAGACATTTTATCATGCATTTTGTGTTTTCTTTTGTTTTTTTTATCTTTAAGCTTATGTCTTGACAATTTTATCACTTGTTTGAAGTGAGACAATGGTTATGTTATGTGTATTCGCTTTTGGATGACAATATTATAGCAGTGTTTAAATTGTCTTTGTGTTTATGTTTTAGCAATTCAATTTGTGTAACTTCACATATGCAGTGTATGTGAGTGCACACTCTTTCTTTGCAAGCGCCTTTGTGTGATCTTGGTATATGGTATATGCGATACGTTGTATCCATGTGATACTTATAATGGCTTGCTTTGCCTCTTTTTGATGTTGTCAAAAGGGAAGAAACATATGCAAGTTATGATGCACATATTCAGTGGGAGCCTTCATGAAGACATAAAATGCGTCACTACAAGTTTTTCTATCAACAAAAAGGGGGAGTATGTGAGTACACCTCCCTATTAGAAATGTTTTGCATGATGTCAAAACTAGGACATTTTAGAATTTATATATATTGGACGGTATTCTTTGAGTCTAAATGCGCATCTTAGGAAACTTAGGAATGGTTTAAATAAGGTTTCATGCATTAAAAACATGTTTTTATGTGAAAAATAGGTCTATGTGTCAACACATACATGGTATGAGTCGACACATGTGGATCATTTTTAAAGGTTGAAGCTTATGTAATGCATGAGTCGACACATGAAGCATTTCAAGTCAACACATAGAAGAAAAATTCTTCTATGAGCCGACGCATATGAGTTATGCATCGACACATGTTGATGAGTTTTAAAGCCTATAGTGTCTGTTTGATCTGCCGACTGTAGAGGGGTTTCAGGTTGACACATAGAAGAAAATTTTCTTCTATGAGTCGACACATGATCTAAACATGTCAACACATGCTTTAAAAGTGTCGACACATGACTTACATCAGTCGACACATATGATGCACTTTCCGAAAATTCATGATTTTTTTCAATTCTTTTGCATTCCTTTTATATTCAACTTGCATACATATATATACCTTATACATGCAACATTTCAAAGACATGGAACTAGAAATATATAGTGTTTTCTTCATCTTCAACCTATGTTCTATGCATACACACAAACAAATTATACATAATCATTTTTTGTTTGGGTGTCATCTAGAATCAGAGTTGATAATGTCTAATTTAGGTTGTTGAATTGTAAATTGGGTTGAGAATCTTTGGGGGTTGAGAATAAGAAAACCAAGTTGGGGTTTTCCTTCAAGATCAATCGGTGATTTGAAGGTTTTGGACAAGATTACATAAGTTGAATTTAGCCGAGTGAAAGCTTCGAAGAATGGTGGGTTTGGTCAAAGGAGTAACTATAATCGGAGGATCATCTTTGCAAATCTTGGGTGACAACAATTCTCAATTTGGATTCAATCGACTGATAGCTTTGAATAACGGGTTTTCTTACAAAGGAGTAGCGTAAGACGGTGGATGGAATTGGTATTATTGAGTGGCTTGATCAATATCAGATCAAGGGAAGAGGAAGTGTTAGAATAAACATCAAACATAGGGGGCAAACATAGTTATAGCGAGGCTTATTGGTGATTTGCCTAAACAAATCCTTGTGTACTCTCTCTCTCTCTCTCTCTCTCTCTCTCTCTCACACACACACACACACACACACACACACACACACACACACACACACACACACTATCTATCTATCTATCTATCTATCTATCTATCTATCTATCTATCTATCTATCTATCTATCTATCTATCTATCTATCTATCTATCTATCTCTTTTGCTTTTCATTTGCAAATTATTGAATTCATAGTTTGTGCGATCTTACATTTGGCTAAATTTTTGTTGATAAAATTTTGAAAGCGTATTTGTTGTGTTGATTACAGTCCATTAGATTGTAGTTGTTTTTTCAAATCAACAAAACCATATAAAATTCTAAACGAAATTGATTTCACATAAGGTATTCGATAACTGGTCTCAATTACATTTTTGTGTGTTTTGTCATTGAAAATAGACTTCACTTTTATTATAGTATTCAAGTGATTATTGTTAAAAGTATATTGATCAATTTGTTCTCATTATCATAACTTGATTCCATATACGCATATCCAGGCTTTTCGATAGCGGTTCGATTTGACAATTTGATCTGAGTCACTTCTACTAGATGTTAAAGTTTTCAAAATAGTTTTTTTGTAAAGTTTTTTTAAGTTGGAATCTATTCATCCTCCTCTAGATAATTCGCCTTCGTCTAACACCATACACCATCTTCTTCAGGTTGAACATACTTATACTTCTGGAGTTTAGGTGTCCATATCTATGATGACAAAGTCAGTCTTTGTCTCTATTGATAGTCGAATTCAGACATTAATGATCAATCGTGTTGATCTCTACTTTGAAGGTATTGTTGTCTGCTCGTGGTGCTTTCAAGATCATCCTTCCTTCTCCATCATACACCTTCATATGATTCTTTTCCAACTTTATGTTGTACCCGTTTACAAGTAATTGACCTATGCTTATCAAATTAATTGTCATCAAAGGTACATAGAATACATCAGATATACTGGCCTTCCGCCCATCCTTTCTAACCACAATTATGTTTCCTTTTCCATATGATGTGACATGTCTTCCATCTGCAAACTTGATCACTTTCTTAACTGATTCATCTAACTTGATGAACTAGTTTTTATTCCAAGTTATGTGGTTGCTACATCCTAAGTCCAAATACCACATATTTGTTTGTTCATCATTTGACTGAGTATTGGCCATGAATAGCACATCATCAGAGTCGCTTTTGCCAACTTGTTCATATTGCATTTATTCATTATCTTTTTCTCTTGATTCCTTCTTTCTTTGACAATTTCGTACACAATGACCCAATTCTTGACTGTTGTAGCACTCACTACTACAAAACGCGCAAACAACAATGCCCAAGTCACCATGGTTCTTTCAAACACCGTGGTGACATCTCTAAACTCAGGCGCTAACTTTTTATTTTATTTTTTAATTATAAATTTTAAGGGTATAATAACAGTTGACGTTATAACCGATATGATACAATCAATCTTTGATGGGTTCGAACCTCAGCGCTCTCAAAAATTTTATTCATTTAACGTTAAGGCGCTCCTTTCTTTTTTATTTATTTATAAATAAAATAAAAGGGATATCACTAAGGTTATTATGAGTAACTGTTGTGATATAATTTTCTATTATTTAAAATATAATTACGATTATTCTTGTAAACCGTGATGAAAAGTGATATTTTTTAATATATAAATGAAAGTATATGTTGCCCAGTTCATAACAACTGTTTCTCTCTAAATAAAACCCTAACACAACACTCCCCTCTCATGAATCTTAACCAATACTATGACAAGTGAACAGCAAAAAAAAAACCTAAAAGGATATCTGACGGGAGCAACGTCCGACGCAAACTCCTAGGACGGCGAATATGGTATGTTCTTCTGCTCTCTTCTTTCTACTCTTCTTCTAGATGTTGTTGATGTTTAGAATTTAGGATTATTGTTTTAGGGTTTGGTTTTAGGATGCTATGGAAAACATTATGTTGTTGATGTTTTAGGGTTAAGTTTGAAGTTTGTTGTGTTTCCTTGTAGATACATGGTGATGATGGTGGTAGCAAGCGTATAGTATGATGATGGTACATATGGTTTTTGTTGCTATGGAAAAAAATGGTAAGTATGAAGTTATTGTATAAAATTCATCCACCTTATATTTTTTCTTCATAGCATCACAAACTAGATGAACTTAATATATCTTGATTTGTTACAATCCTACTTAGATTTTTGTTTCAACTATAGCTGAATTTGTTTAGAATACTAACTATTTTATTTTATTTGAAATAGTTGAAGTTGTATAGTAAAGATGATACATGGTGATGATGATGGTGGTAGCAAGCGTATAATATGAGTTGATAAGGTACATATGGTTTGTGTAGCAATGGAAAAAATATAAGAAGTATGAAGTCATTATAATATTGTATGCTGTTAGTGTTTTATTGCTAAAATAATGTATGTTTTTTTTTATTGTGATGAATTGATTTGTTGTGTTGTTGTATGTTGTTGTTGTTGACAAATGTTTTCAAAACAAGAACAAAACATTACTAAGTTATAAGAAAGAGGCTTCTTGTGACTTAATAATGTTTTGTTCTTTAAATTCTTATACAGGTTGACAGTAGATGAAGTTTAGTTTATTATATACTATGTATATTGTTTGTTTCACTAACTTTTAAATGAAAACGCAATAATTTAAATTGACATATAAACTTATAATCTGAAAATTAAGATGTATTTGAAAACCAATTGTTCTGGAGTGGGCCTAGACTTGCCCATCCGTCGGGCAGGCCCAGCCCAACGCTATTTGGGGAAGGCCTAAATCCCCCAGTGTCGGGCACGGTTCTAGACACACCAGGCAGACATCTCCCCCTATCGGGCAGAACAACACGTCTTCCACACGTTCTCCACGTGCTCCCCCACAAGGACACGTCATCAACCAACTACCCACCTCCGAAAGAGCTGGTCAGCCCACCTTCCAAAGATCACAGGATGGTTGAACTAGGGTGACGACCACATGTTGGTCTTCACTACGCCACGTAAGCCCTAGCTGTCACCTGGGTTGGGCCTGGAAATCCAGCCCAACACAAGTGACCGTTGGCCCTGCGCTGGGGTCTCTCTATAAATATCCTCTTTCACTAGAGGGTCAGGTATTCATTCTCTACACCTCACTTCTGTATTTGCTCCCACTCTGGTCCTTTACTCACTTAAGCATCAGAGTGTCTTGCAGGTACACCCCCGCCTCCTCCCTACTTCCGTTGAGAAGCTTCTAGATTAGTGAATCGTGGCGGTCAACAATCTCTTCTGATCAGGTACGATCACCAACCCATATCAATCAATATTTTCCGAATTACATGCATCTCATTCTGCACATTTTATGTTCTTTAACACATAATATATGGTTCAATGGTCTGTTTGCTTCAATACATCAATATCTACAATTCTACTTTACCTCATCATCGTCGCTTATCACCGTGATTGTTAAGATCATGATTTTCACAATGATAAGTCATCATAACAATCGCTATAATAAGCGACGATGATGAGGTTAACTATAATAAAAGATATTGAAGCATTGAAGGAATCCAACCATTGAACCATATATGTGTTAAAGAACATAAAATATGCACAATAACACACATGCAATTCGGAATACAGTGGTGTGTTTAAGTTGGTTTTCAAGAATAGTTAAATTTTCAGATTATATAGTTCTTTGTCAATTTTAATGGTTGTATTTCTTTAATGAGGTGTATGGTAAAAAAAAATATACATTGGTATATAATAAACTATGGGTACATTCCACAACGGTTTTCTAGATTAACTATGATCTAATGTAATTTATTTGCTGCTACTGGGTTTCGAACCCATTACCGTATATATCACAACGGTTGTTAAGCATAACCGTTGTGATATACCACGCACTTTCTAGAATACAACAACGGTCCCTAGACCGTGGTTATAAGTAACGTATTTACGACAACACTCTACATAACAACGCCTTGATCTGCGTGATTATATGTATTTTTCAACCTTGTTAAATGAGTTTTCCGTAGTAGTGACTGCACCTCCTTCATGTCAAGTGTCTTCCTCGTATACTTGTTGATCATGTCTTTCTTGGTGGAATCATTACAACTATTTAAATTCTTGCTTGAATTTTCAACTACAACTTGATTTATTTTCTGCTTCTCTTTTCCCTTTTCAGATTTCTTGGCGAACTTTGCTTGTAGAGCCTGCTCAGTTACCTTCTCCCTTTCTGAATTTCTTTGCTTCTATCTCATCTCATGAGTCTTTAATGAAGCTTGAAGTTCCTCCAACTTGATTTCAGTAAGGTTCTTGGATTCTTCTATCGACACTACAATGTAATCAAAATTTGTAGTTAAAGATCTCAACATTTTTTTCGATCATTTGCAAATCATTGATTAATTCACCACACGTCTTCATCTGGTTGACGAGTAACACTAAATTGAAAGAAAAACAATGCTCGATTCATCTTTCATTTGCATTATCTCAAACTGCTTTCTCAACGTTTGCAACTTCACCCTCTCCAGTTTTTCAACTCCAGCATACAAGTTCTTTAACTTGTCCAACACTTCTTTGGACATCTCTTCTTCAATGATATTCTCAAACACATTAGGATCCACACATTGATGAATTAAGAAAATATTTTCATCTTTCTTTCTTTGTTCCTTGTGTTCAACCTTCTGAATATCACTTGCATTCGCTTCCAATGTGAGTACATCATCACTCATGATTTCAGCCACGTCTTGAAATTTAAAGATGATCTTCATTTATGCAACCCACCTCTCATAGTTCTCACATTTGAAAACCAATAGATTTGTAGGAAATTGCGTTAATGTTGTGTTACCGTTTGTCATTATTAATTGAATCACAATCAGACTCATTGACACCATTTTGTTGGAACAAAAGGTTGTTCAAAAATAAAGAAGCGAGAGTAAAATGAAAAACGATTGTATCATGAAAAGAGAAAATTATTGTGCTTATGATTCTACATCATCACATGCCCATTTATAGACAACTAACAATACTTAACTATTACAAGATATATTCAACACAGAATCAAATACATATTACCTCCTTTCGACTACGACATGCTGTATTCAATCATGTCAAATACTAATACTTCAACGACTCCATATAATATTCTATTAAGTCAAATACAATTTAGATAAACTCAATCAGCTTTTAAACAAAGAATTATTTCTTGTGACACAAATCAATTCATGTTTTATGTCATTCGTCTTAAAAGAAACCTAATATAATAAAAACTACAAATAAAATAACAACAAAACTTTTAATAAAAGGTCTTTAACGTCTAGTACTATTCAATCAAAGGAATGAATTTCTAATAAACAGAGAAAGAAATATGTCGACGCAGATATTTCCACATGAATTAAAGAAGTTGTAACCGAATGGCACTGTGATTAAATAACAATAACGCGTGTCACGTTCTTAGCATGCCACGAAGAAGAAACAACAACAACCCCTGCTTTTTTTTCCTTAAAAAACCAGAAACCTCTATTATAATTCTTTCTTTATTCGAAACAACACATTCTCTGCCTTAACCGTTACAAAAGTGAAGTGTAAAACTGAAAATGGTGTCTTCGGAGGGTGATATTGGTGGTGGTAGTAACAAAAGCGGTGGTGGTGGTGACAAATTGATGAGAAAAGTGTTGGGTTTGGGTTTTTTGGTACAAGGATTCAGATGTTTTCCATGGTTAGTAGTGAGTTACTTTCTGAAAGATGGACTCAATGTGAATTCTTCCACTCTTCAAATACTTCTAAGTTCAGCAAGTCTTCCTATGGTTGGAAAACCAATTTATGGTCTTGTTTCAGATTCTGTTTATATCTCTGGTCAGCATCGTGTTCCTTACATCGCTCTTGGAGGTAACATAACATAACATAATTTCCACTCTATAATCTATATATAACCGTTTGTTTTCTCTATTTGGGTTTTATTGTATAGTGTTAAGTTGTGCATTTATCATTTTTCTTGAATTGAGTTACAAACGTTAAGGTTTTGAATTGGTTTATGTATGTTGCCATCATTGATGTTGTGAAAAGTTGGGGTGATTACTGTTTTCTCTGCATCAATCCAAAGGCAGAAGAGGGATTTCTTGGATTCTGAACAATAATGAATCCTAAAAGAAAGAAAAACCAAAATCCTGATTCAGAAGGAAACTTAAGATGCTTGAATATGAATATGAATGGATGTCGTTGTTGCTTGAACACAAAGATAGGATAAGTATATACTACTTTGTTTGCTTCCTTATGAAGGAAATGTAAAAGTTCACAATTATTTCTAGGAAAATACCCGGTGTTGAACATTAAAGAGTGACCAAATAACTAGTCTAAGCACGGACATTCCTGATATTAGACGTGTCTCTATGGTGGGCTCACGTCAGCGTCTTATGTTTTTGACATGTCTGGTGTTTGTGTAGGAGTCAGAGTTTCATACTTTTATCGCTGAGTAACGAGACCCTTAATAAAATCTTAGAATTAGAATTACTCAAACTAACTGACACATTTGAATCAGCCCTTTTCCTCTAACCATTAGTTCTATCATGGAAAAACTAGAGACTGAGTTATGACATATATTTTTAATATGAAAATTTGTTGGCTTTGAAGCTTGAATTGTATGGTCTTCTACCGAGGAAAAAGCAAAACTGATAACATTTACTTGAGTCAATGGTTAGCACTGTTTCTTAGAACACAAGCAAATGCTACTTGATAGTTAGAAAGTGCTGCAGTTTCATATATGCTAAACTTTGATGGCGTTTTTCACAATTTCACTTAAACAGTCTCATTCGCGAATCTTGATAGCATTCAGTTATTAAGAACAAGGCATCAAATTTTGCTAAAGCATTAAGGATACTCGTATATATCAATAGCTCTAAATTATTCCTGATTATCATTTTATTACATTTCAAATTTCTACCAGTAATATAACTAAATTCTTGAATATTTCTTTCAAAATTTGTTTGTGCAGCCTTCTTGCAAGCACTGTCATGGCTAGCAATAGCAATCTCCCCATCAAGCATATCTGTTTTCGCTATCTCTATATACCTCCTCCTCGGTAATCTAGGTGCTTCAATAACCGAGGTAGCAAACGACGCAATCGTTGCTGAGATGGGTAAACAACCTCCTCCTTCAACAACCAAGCACTCTCAACAACCATCTTCCTCAGGCAACCTCCAATCTTTTGTTTGGATAGCTTCTTCCATAGGAGGAGTCCTCGGAAACCTTCTTGGCGGAATTTTCATCGGCCGACTCTCCCCACAATCCATGTTTATGTTTTTCGGCTTCCTCGTTGCTCTCCAGTTCTTTGTAACCATTTCAGTCCGCGAGAGCTCTCTCAGACTCCCAAAGAATCCATCTGCCGGGATAAAGAAACAGCTTTCAGAACTTTATTCCGCACTAAGAAAACCAGAAATCGCCTATTCAATCTCATGGTTTGCATTATCTTACGCGGTTATTCCCTTGCTCAATGGAACCATGTTCTTCTACCAGACACAGTACTTAAAAATCGACTCGTCGGTATTAGGTATCTCCAAGGTTTTTGGTCAAGCAACAATGCTACTATGGGGCGTTATATATAACCGATACCTGAAATCCGTCTCACCAAGGAAACTGATATCAGCGATTCAAGCAACAATGGCGCTCTTAATGATATCCGATTTCTTATTCGTGCACGGTTTCTATCGCCAAATGGGAGTACCAGACACGATCTACGTAGTAATTTTCTCCGGATTCTTGGAGGTTCTATTCTTCTTTAAGTTTCTACCATTCACTGTGTTAATAGCACAGCTATGTCCACAAGGTTGTGAAGGATCAATAATGGCATTTCTTATGTCTGCTGTAGCATTGGCATTCATTGTGAGTGGATACCTTGGTGTTGCACTTGCATCATATATTAAGATAACAGGAAGTGATTTTTCAGGATTTCCATTTGGACTTTTGGTGCAAGCTGCATGCACTTTGTTGCCAATATTTTGGTCATCATGTATACCTGAATATGTGAAAACAAAAGATAAGCGTAAAGAGTGATTAGTGTAATAGCTTTTAGAAATGTGATAGTGATTCAACCAGATGGCAGTGTGATGTTGATAGTATTCAACGAGATGGTAGTGTGATAAGTGATTAAAGTGAATTGAACTACGTTACTAATTTCTCATCTCTTTGTTGCAAAAAAAATCTCTATGGTTGTGTAGCCTCCTCCTCTTTTTCCCGGCTCGTCCAGCGTATTGTGTGACCGACTTACTAACAAGTAAGAAAATCGACATGGCTTAAGGCCTGTCATTGATGCGTGTAGGGCCATGACTTGGTTGAGGTTCTTCATGTTTACATGTATTATTGTTGAAACAATCCATGAAGGAGCTAAGAGATCCCTCTTGTTTCTTCTTCCTAAATCCGAAGTGGCACGTCAAACATCATTATGTTATCAAACTCATGGAGAATTTTGAAATCTGTTCTTAGGAATGTATAGATCTCCCAAGGACGTAGAAAAAGGAGTGGATAGACTTCCCAAGGACGTAGAAAAAACATACATGCGCGGCTTTCACTGGGAGGAAAATGTGCTTGACGGAAATAAGTGCTTTTTGGAGTTTCATTCTATGGTTTTATGTGTTGTGCTGATTATAAAGTCTTATGTTGTTTTGATGATTATAAAAGAGTAAAATAAAAGTTAATCATAAGCATATCAACAGATAGAAGTTATAAAAAAAAGCAAAGATGATCAAATTTTAACGATAAGGACAAAAAAAAAAGTTCAAGTTAAATTCAAAATTGAATGCGTCTTTCACGCATTTTAGTATTTTATTTTTTTTGATCAATAATGCGTAAAATAAGTAAGTAATTTTTGAGTTATTAAGGAAATGTACACACAATTTAAATTTTTTTTACAAGAATCTTATCTATTTTAAATTTTTTATAAAAATCAATCATGACGGTTAACTAATCTATTAAGGAGCGATTCTCACCAATTAGAAAAATAAAATTTATTGTCTAATCGATTAGATCTTACACCTAATTAATTAAAAAACGAGTTTTCTTCCTAATCGATTAAAAACCCTATTATTTGATTAAGGAGAAAATATAGCTTAAGTATTTCTTTTTTTCTAGGTTTAGTTGTTTAATTTTGCAGCTTAATCAATTAGAAAGCGTCCAAAGCCCACGTATTGTACCTTTTAAAGTCCATTTTTTTCTATACAAATGACTCTTAGTGTGTTGGAGTTCAACTATAAACCCTCATTAACAATGCGCAAGAAGATGAAGAACAGTTGTACAGAATAGAGATAGAAACAAAATGTAACTAACTTTTCTAGTTCTCAAATGTAAGATTCTATTACAAATTCAACTCAATTTGGATTTATATATAATGACCCAAATTCAAACTAAATTCAAATGCAAAATAAAACTCAAATACAAATGCAAATGAAATTCAAAATCAGACTAATTTGAATGTTGAATTGCATTCAAAATCATCCTTTAATTCATACTCAAGTTAAAAATCAACAACATAAATTTCACCCCTCAAATTGATGAAGTGTTTAGTTTTGATTGTCTTGGTTAGCACATCTGCAAATTGCTTCTGAGTGTTAACATGAACGACCTCAAGTACTCCATTATGAACTTGATTGCGCAGAAAATAGTACTTGGTATCAATGTATTTTCTTCTTCCATGCAACACTGGATTCTTAGCAATACATATGGTATATTTGTTGTCAATCATCAACTTGTCTGATTTGCTCACCTTGAACATCAGTTCTTGTAGCAAATTCATCAATGAAACAACTTGATAAGTTGACAAAACACCAGCTATGTATTTAGCTTCACAGGTGTGCAATGTAACCATTGGTTGCTTCTTGAAACACCAAGAAATAAGGGCTTCTATATACATAAACATGTATCATGTAGTGCTTATTTTATCCACTCTGTCACCATACCAGTCATAGTCTGAGTAGCATATCTGATTAGCATCATCTGACACTCCAGATGGAAACAAAATTCCATACCCCAGAATCCTAATTGCAGCTTGGTAATGTGACCACTTTGGTTTACTCATAAACCTTATCACCATTGCAACTACATAACAGACGTTAGGTCTGGTGTTACACAGATAACTCAGACAACCAACCAACTATTTGAAGTTTGTAGCATCTACATCCTCACCATCATCATCAGAGTCCAACTTATGATTTTCCTTAGCAGACGTGACTGCTGACTTACAACTCATCAGCTCACATCTCTCCAGCAACTCAAGTTCATACTTCATTTGATGCACAATACTTCCCTTCTCAAAATGCAAAATCTCCATCCCTAGAAAATATACCATATTTTCAAGGTCAGTCATATCAAATGCATTCATCAACATCTTTTTGAACTTGTTTATCTCAGAAGTACAACTCCATGTCAAAAGTATGTCATCCATATAAAAAACACATCAGACTCACATTGCCATATAAGTATGCTGCACATACACACCATACTCTATTTCATATTTCTTGAACCCCATATCTGTGAAAGATGAATAAATTTTCATATTCCAAACCCTTGGAACGTGTTTCACCCCTTACAAGGCTTCATGCAGCTGCTACACCATCCCTTCTTTGTTCTCTTTCACAAATCTGGAAGGTTATAACACATAAACTTCTTCTTGCAATGAACCATTTAGAACAAATGAATTTACATATAAATGTATTCGAGGTCAATTCCTACTTGCAGTTATATCAATAACCAACCTTATGGTTTCATGTCTAGCTACAGGTGCAAACACTTCAAAGTAGTCTAAACCAAAATTTTGTAGGAATTCTCTAGCTACTAACCTTGCTTTATGCTTGGAAACTAAACCATCTAGCTTCAGCTTTATCTTGAAAACCCATCTTACACTTATGGCTTTTTTATTCTGAGGTAGAACAATTAACTCCCATGTCTTGTTTCCTTCATTGTGTTCATGCACACCTTCTTCTTGATAGCCTTATTGATGCTGACAGGTTTAGAGTCCACCATCATAACATTCTATATGACTTCTCATTTAGAATTAATCTCAGTATCTTGCAGCAACTCAAAGTTTTCAAGTTTCCTTGGTATTTGTCTAACTCTTTGTGGCCTCTGAAAACCTTTAGTAGAAGCGTAACCTTCAAAGATTGGATCACCTTTAGAGTCAGATCCATCATTCGAGTCAGACTCACCTTTAGAGTCAAAGTCATCTTCAAAGCCAAACTAACTTTTAGAGTCAGAGTCATCTTCAGATTCAAACTCTTCTTTAGAGTCAGAATCTTCTTCAGAGGCAGAATTTCTTTCAGAGGCAAAATCTCCTTCAGAGGAGAATCAGAATCTAATGTTGACATTGCACTAGAGTTCAATTGAGACTTACTCAAATCCCATCTTTATGATTTTTTTACTATAACATCTCTATTGACTTCTATGTTGTTTGTAACTGGGCAATAGAGTTTATAAGCACTTGTACTATGGTAACCTATAAGCAACATGACTTTGTTTCTGTCATCCAATTTCCTCCTAGTAGTATATGGTATATGTTTATAACATATTGAACCAAACACCTTGAAATGGCTGACATTTTTCTTTCTTCCAATTCACTTCTTAATAGGAACTATTTCCCTTAACTTATTTGTTGGACATCTGTTGAGCATATATGCTGATGTGGCAACTCCTTCACCCCACATTTACTTAGGCACATTCTTCTTCTTCAGCATGCACCTTGTTATGTCAACTACAGTTTTATTCTTCCTTTCAGGAAGACCATTATGTCGTGGAGTGTATGGAGAGGTCAACTCATCCTCAATATCTGTTTCTCACAAAAATTCTTGAACTCTGTTGAGTTGAGCTCACCTACACCATCAGTTCTGAGAATCTTCAACCTTTACCCACTTTGATTTTCAGCCTTCACTTTGAACTTCTAAAACTTAGAAAACACCACATGTTTAAACTTAATGAGTGCTACCCATGTCGTTCTTGTAAACTCATCAACAAATGACACAAACTACTTGTTCCCCCCTAAATGAAGGTACCTCAAATGGACCACATACATCATAATGCACCACTTCAAAAGCATGAGTTGCTATGGGAGGAATTTCTGATGAGAATGGAAATCTTGGTTGCTTTCCTCTCATGCATATATCACATAATTTCTCTAGTGCCACAATCTTAGAAATTTCATGTATCAACTTATTTGAACTCAGATGCCCTAAGCTTCTCTAGTTCAGATGCACAATCTCTTGTCCCACAACTCATTTTCCCCTTCAACACTTCTTACACTAAGACATTAAGTGTCTATTGTTGCAACATTCATCTTGAATGTTTTGCTTCCTCCCAGTTCAGACTACATAATTAACTTCTGATTACAGTCATACAACCTCAAAATATTTCCTTAATGGTTACAGAAAATCTTTTTTCAATCAGCTGACCTACACTCATCAAATTGCTATTCATGCTAGGAACATACCATGTATCCTTGATTAGTAAAATATCCCCATTGTTTAACTTAACTCTAATATTTCCCATTCATTTAGCATTCAGATACTCATCGTTTGCGTTCCATGGTTGAGAAAGTTCTTCCCCGTATAGGTTTTTGAGGTAATAGACCTCGTGTTCCGTTTTTGCTCAGACACGATAGGGGCCTTCCTAGTTGGCGGCGAGCTTGCCTTCGTGGGGGTCTTTATGATTTCTTTCTAAGACTAGGCTGACTATTTGGAATTCCCGTTCTATGACCTTTGCGTCATGTCTCAAGGATATCTTTTGTTTCAACGAGGTTTCCCGAAGAGTCTCTCCTGACCGAATCTCTTCGACCAGGTCGAGCTCTTCTATTAGCTTATGCATGATAGATAGAGTGCACCTCATGTAGTCTATAGATAGCCACACTCTCATTATAACTCTTAAGTGATTCAATATACCTTTCACTTCTTCTTCTTCTTCTACACCTTCTTTGAGCTTTAACCATGGAGTTTTCATTCTCTTAACATGGTATCTTGAGCCTTCTAAAGATCCTCAATTAGACCAATCGAGTCCTTACTCTGTTCACTCAAGTGATGGACCTTCTTCGATCAACATATCACCTAAACTCAATGGCACAAACTATCATTCTTGGGATCGTTCGATGCGTCGAGCTCTTGGAGGAAAGATGAAACTTGAGTTTATAGACTGCAACATTGATCCTATCATTGACAATTTTTATCCTTGTATCAAGCATGGAATCACTGCAATATACTTGTTCACTCTTGGATCATCAATTCAGTTTCTGAATCCATTGCACAATCTATTATTTTCATGGAAAACTCCATTGATGTTTGGATCAATCTCAAAGAATGCGTTTCCCAAGGCGATTTGGTACGTATCTCTGAATTGATGCAAGAAATATATGCTATGCAGCAAGATTAAAGGTTAGTTACTAAAGTTTATTTTAATTTGAAGATCTTATGGGAAGAACTTGAAATTTATATTCCCATTCCCACATGCTCTTTTCGAATCAAATGCTCATGCCAAGCTATGTGTAATGCTCGAAAGAATCATACCACTTGGTATGTTATTCGATTCTTGACTGGATTAAATCAAAATTATGTTGTTGTGAAGTCCCAAATCTTATTATTGGACCCTCTTCCCCGTATGAACAAGATTTTATCTATGGTTCTTCAACATGAAAGACAAGGAAACTTTCACGTTTCTGAAGATACTACTTCCCTTGTGAATGCTGCTGATTCTCAAAGATTCAAGGGAAAATAACATGGCTCAAACTCTTTTGGAAAAGGTAACAATCGTGTATGTACTCATTATGGTAAAACCAACCACACGGTTGATAATTGTTATGCCAAGCATGGATTCCCTCCTTATATGCAGAGGAAATTTTCAAATCACTCTTCTGCAACTGATCAAGAAATGGAAATTGCTTCATAAGCTTCTGATGCAAAATCTTCATTTCCTTCTATTACTTCTGAATAATATGACCAACCGATGCAATTTCTACAACAATATACCATAACTCAACAAACCTCTTTAAACCAACTTTATTCGGTTGACGCTCATTCAGGTAGTAAGCACTCCACCGCAACTTCTTATTCTCTTTCGTGTCAACATTTCACTATAGGATCTTGGATCATAAATTCAGGTGCAAGTGATCATATGTGTAGCTCACTTAAATGGTTTCATTATTATAATGAAATTCCCCCTGTCCATGTTACAATGCCTACAGGTCAGTTTGCAGTTGCTAAACATGTAGCCACCATCAAGTTTTCTCCTGATATTGTATTGACAAATGTGCTTTATGTTCCATAATTTTCATTAAATATAATCTTGGTATCAAAACTATGTCAATTCCTTGATTACACTGTTGAATTTAATGCCTTCAATTGTTTCATTCAGACAAGGAGCACAAGGAGGATGATTAGTTTTGGAGAAAAATTTCAAGACTCGTATTACTTGGTAATGGAAAATAAGATAGTGTGTAGCTCTAGCTCTAGCTCTAATTCTATTACCTTACCCGACCATGCCATTTGACATTTCAGAATAGGCCATATATTTGTACAATGCATTAACACCTTACATTCTACTTTCCCCTTTATAAATGTTGATTCAAAATTTGTATGTGATGTTTGCCATTTTGTAAAACAAAGAAAGTTTCCTTTTTCAAATAGTACAAGCAAAGCTTCACGACGTTTTGACCTTATACACTTTGATATTTGGGGACCAATTGAAATCCCTTATATTCATGGCCAAATATATTCTCTGACTGCTATTGATGATTGCAGCATATTCAGTTGGCTTACACTCATGAAAAGTAAAAGTGAAGCCAGGTAAAATGTGATTAATTTCATAAATCTCATACTCACCCAACATAGCCATAAAGTCAAGATTGTTAGAACTGACAATGGCCCAGAATTCAAAATCCCTTCCTTTTATGCTTCTCATGGCACTGTGCATCAGACGAGTTGTGTAGAATCTCCTTAACAAAATGACCGAGTTGAGAGAAAACATAAACAAATTCTGAATATTGCACATGCCCTCCTTTACCAATCCAACTTACCAAAACCATATTGGTCATATGCAGTCTTACATGCCTCCTTCATTATGAATAGACTTCCCACTCCTATCCTTAAAAACAAGTTTCCCTACTACATTATGAACCGGAAAAATCCTAACATGCATGACCTTAAAGTGTTTGGATCCCTTGCTTTTGCTTCTACTTTACAAGCACTTAGAACCAAGCTTTCCCCTCATGTAAGAAAGTGTGTTTTCCTTGGCTACAAGCCTAGTATGAAAGGCACAATCCTTCTAGACAACACCAACAATGAGATTTTTTTCTCACAAAACCTCAGTCATCATAAAACACGTCTTGCCTTACCATTCTTGCAAGTCTATTTCTACTTGGACTTACCATACACCAAATGATACACAAACCACAACTGAACCTAATCATCCCAATAAAACAAGTTCTCTTTACTTAACACAGCTACCAGATATATCTCAACAAACACACGAGCCTGACCCCTTACCTACTCAAATCTCAAATGAACATTACCAAACACCAGCAACCATGCCTACCATTGAAACTCACCAAGACAACCATACCAGACCTACTAGACAGAGACATATTCCCTTTTATCTACATGATTATGTATGCAGCTCTTCTACAAGTCACAATGAACTATCACCCTTAGGTACTCCTTATCCCATTGCTCTTTTTCATTCTTTTGATAATTTCTCTCTTTCTCAAAAGAATTTTTTTATGTCTATCACAAAATGTATTGAGCCTAGAAATTATAAAGAAGCACGCCGGCATGACTGTTGGGTGAAAGCAATGCATACTGAGTTAGATACTTTGGTTGCAAATAACACATGGAAGTTAGTTGAGAAATCACCTCATGTGAAACCTATATGTAGTAGGTGGGTTTATAAGGTGAAACACAAAGCTGATGGTTCAATTGAAAGATATAAGGCTAGATTGGTAGCCGAAGGCTACAATAAAATAGAAGGTTTGGATTTTTTTGACACCTTCTCACTTGTGGCCAAATTAATAACGGTCAGAACTTTAATAGCTCTTGCCTCTCTTTAAAAATGGCACATTCATCAAATGGATGTCAACAATGCATTCATGCATGGTGACTTGCAATAAGATGTTTACATGCCCATCCTAGATGGTGTTGTAGCAAAAAAAAAGTCAAGTTTTCAAGCTTCAAAAGAGTTCGTATGGCCTAAAACAAGCAAGCAGAAAATGGTATGAAAAGTTGAATCATATTCTCTTGCAGCAAGGCTATCATCAATCTACTTTTGATTACTCTTTATTCACCCTCAAACATGAAGAAAATTTCACAGCTCTTCTAGTGTATGTTGATGATGTTATCATAGTTGGTAATTCTCTTACATAACTTTCTAGAATCAAAGCTACTATAGATCAAAACTTCAAAATCAAAGACCTTGGAATCCTCAAATATTTTATGGGATTGGAAGTTGCTCATTCCAAAGATGGCATATGCATATCTCAAAGGAAATACTGTTTGGATCTCCTTGAATTATCTGTGCTCCTTGGCTCTAAACCAGCTAGCACACCCCTTAATCCTTCATCAAAACATCATCAGGACAACAATCAACCTCTTGAAGATATTTAAGCATACTGATGAATTATTGGCAAACTCTTATATCTTAACACAACTAGACCTGAAATAACTATAGCCACACAACAACTTAGTCAGTTTCTAAATTCTCCCACTACCACTCACTTCAAAGCTGCATGTAGAGTGATAAGGTACTTGAAACAAAATCCCGACAATGGTCTTATGTTTCCTAGGAATTCAGACACTAAAATCAAAGGATATGTAGATGTAAACTAGGTTGGATTCCATGATTCAAAAAGATCCACAACTGGCTTCATTTTCTTCCTTGGAAATTCCCTTATATCTTGGAGAGCAAAGAAGCAACCAACCATCTTAAGGTCACCTTCAAAAGACAAGTATCAAGCTTTGTCTAATGCTACATGTGAATCACAATGGCTCTTATATCTCTTAAAAATTTTAGACACTGCGAGTAACAAACCTGTGTTGTATTGTGATTCTCAAAGCGCCATCCATATTACTTCAAATCCCATTTTTCATGAGAGAGCACAACATTTAGAGATTGACTGTCATTTTGTTCGAGAAAAAGTTCAAAGGAATATCTCAAGTTATTGCCTATATCCACTCAAGAGCAACTTGGAGATTTTCTGACAAAGGCATTGGACCCACCAAAATTCGATGCTTTTGTGTCCAAGCTTGGAATGATAGATATTTATTATGATAAAGCTTGTGGGAGGGTGTTAAATGACATTACAATGGATGATCAAAGTTCCTTAGAACAAAAAAGATGTTGTTCGCCCTTCATGTGTCACATGCAAGTATACATGTATGTTTAATTGTAGCAAGTAATAAATATAAGGGTTAAGGGAGTGGTGGAAATATAAGGGTTAATGGAGTGGTGGAAATACACGGAGTGATATGGTTACTTAGATTAATTTTGTATGATAACTGTTCTTTCAATTTAAACATAAGCAGAGATATAAATAATAATTGGTAGTCACATGTTCAGTTTCACTTAGAACAAATCTAAAACAAAGTAAAGAGAGTGGTGGAAATATATCAATAATAATTGAGTTGAGCCATGATCCATTAATATTGTAGAAGTTATTATGAGTTAATGATTAGCTGTGTCGCGCCAAAAAAGGTCAGGGTGATCTTGAGGTGTATCTCTACAACATCAAAGCATGCATAAAAGGGCAAGAGAACAAATCTCTAAGCCTCACTTATAACTCTAACATACGTCTTTTAATATTTTGAATTCCTTAATGATTGCAATTCTTTATCTCTAAGTGAACTAGGTGAGTGAATATCTCTATTCTAATCGTTCAAGCATTTTTACTTATGAAGTTCACTCATTGTTGGATCTCTCGCAACAACAAGCTTTTACCTATCTCTAAGTTGATCAGACAAAGAAACAAGTGTATAAACAAGATAACACATAGTAAAACAAGGCATTCAACAATGCATCATATAACATAAAAACAACTTAATATTAACTTCATATTGCTCAACTACAAAAGGTTTAGCTCATAATGAACTGAGTACAAACTACAAGTATGATTCTCATAAGCAATATCTCTGAACAAATAATGAAAAAGATGTATAAACCTAAGAGTAACTTGGAAATGTCTTGAGATGGATAATCTTCAAGAGATGCTTCTAGTCGCTCCATATGTAACACCCCAAATTTAATTGGAATATTTTAATTTATTTATTTAATTGAGAATATTTATTTTTCGGTGTTTTGTGGAATATTGAGAATTAATGCATTTTTGGGTTATTTATTTAATTGATAGTATATAATATGAATTTATTAATATTCTTATTAATTAAAATAAATATAAGATGAATAAAGGTAATTTGGGAATTAAGAGGAGTTAGTAAGGGTGTTATGGGAAAAACCCAATTGTGTGGCCAAAGACTAGGTTTGACAAAAAGGAATTCTGAAGGAAATTAGGATTCATTTTGTTAACCGTGAAAACTATTGAGGCCAGAGCTCTGAGGAGAAGATTGGAGGTAGAAGCTTCGAGAAATTCCCTGAAAGATTGAGAAGGCTTTGATCGACAACTAAGGTATGGGGAGTATAGCCTTTCATAATTTTCCATGTGTGACTTTCAGTGTATTTAAGGTTTATTTAAGGGTTTAAGAGTTTTGAGGCTGTCACACCCTAATTTTTGACCTTAAGATCCCACCTCCTCGTGTTTATTCTTGCTTGTTTTATTTTACTTTTGTGTACATGATTATTATGGCTAACCAACTTATGTAGACGCAGTTATTCCAAATGGACCAGTTTTCATTCTCACAAGGAGTTAAACATAATCATTTAAGGATTGATCTTTGGTTTTGTGGCAAGAAGAATTTCGAGTTATTTAGGTCCAACTATAATTTTGAAGAGATTGTGGGTATCTTGCAAATTAAGCACATTCGAAGTAAAAGATGTTTGAAAATCCAAGATGTTGTGAAAGGGGGGATCGTTTCAAATATTTGAGATTTCTCTTTAAATCAAAATTTTACAAACGCAAAGAAGTCTGCATGGTCACATGGTTGTTTACAAAGCTCATGTTTAAAACAATGATAAGGAACTCACATACCATAGAGCACGGTTGAATTCACTAGGGATAATATTAGAATACACCACATTTAACCTCATACCAATGGCAATACCTCTTAAAGTCTTTCAGCCGTAAACAACTAAATTGTCATGTTACTGCCTTACCCGAATTAGCTGCAAGAACGTGAATAAATCACTGTTGTTCACAACGTTTCCCAACAAATTCAAAGTTAAATCCAAGAATGCATTTTAATCTGAAATGGGAAAAATACTAAGATAGAATTGTTTCATTTTAACTGAAGTTATCACATAATTCAAGTCCTTATACAAAAAGGACATTTCCTTAATCAAGGATTCCAATTCCTCAAAGGGCATATGATATTGAAGAAACATTCAATTAAAGTCAAGCTTAAAGCTTTTGAAGAAGAATCAAAGAGCTTGCTTTAACCATACAATACTAAAGCTATACGACAAGGAAAACACCCTATACAAAAACCTATACCCCAGTAACAAGTACATATGGACAATTACATCAATAACGTGAATAGCTCGCCAGAGTACACTATGGTCACAGGGCGTTTTAAGCTAGTTCCTTATCAGAACACTCAGCATTTGGTTTTTAGCGGCAGAGGTTATTTGTTTCTTTAGCAACGACGGCATTTGTCTTTGACTTTAGCAACAACAGCCTCAGCATCATCGGCGACAGTTTACGACCCCAACCACCCATGACCTGCTCGGGACAAAATCAGGAAAGTAAACATCAAAATAAAATTTAATGCAGCATCCTGCAGACTAAAGACTGTTAAAGATGGAATATCCCAGCAGGTCCAAACAACACATAAAACCGACCATGGAAACCTCATCCATGAGAATTGCGGGAAGTGTCTGTAATATTAAGTAGTAGCAGAAGAAGGAGGTTGTCGATCACTTTTGAGAAAGACAGGAAAGCAAGTTACCGACATCGTTCTATGACTCCTCAAAACCTGTTGAAAACACAGAACTTCGCAAACGAATCATGAGATTTAGCACAGTAATCAAGAGTTAAGTCTAAGCCCTTTTAAGAGAAGGTTTCACTAAAATAAGTACCTGAACAAAAAATTTACCGTATCACCATTTCGGGTTGATTGGGCCCATTTCAGGTACTGCTTATTTTCACAGCAGAGTCTCCAGACAAACCGCGAGATAAGCCAACATTCATGACAGTGATAATTTGAATTTAGTCAATGAGATTGGAGTGCAGAAACCAAGTTTTTGTGCTTGAATCCTAACACAATTGGAGGCTGCGACAAGTGAAACAAGATACGATACGAGGCACCGTGCATCTCCCTCCGATAGACTTATCTTGAATTCCCAAACTGCACCAGTACTCGCACCATCACTTGACAGTAACTTGGGATGTATCGCTCTTTTCTTCTCTCTCTCAGGCCAAGAAATGCCCACAACAGCATCAGATATTTCAAAGTTACACACTCACCAGCTTGATCAATATGAGGAGGCGTAAGTTAACTAACCTCTAGTTGATTTCAGAAGAATGTTA
The DNA here is from genome assembly GCA_963859935.3 of Lathyrus sativus. Taxonomy (NCBI): domain Eukaryota; kingdom Viridiplantae; phylum Streptophyta; class Magnoliopsida; order Fabales; family Fabaceae; genus Lathyrus; species Lathyrus sativus. The sequence continues at coordinate 112,250,987 of OZ012735.1, forward strand.
GGACAGTGGTAAAGTGTCGGGTTTTTGTTATCGTCTCCACATGGAATATAAGATTTTTCCGCCGTACGACAGTTGTTAAATTCGTAGTTTTAGAGTAACAAAGGGTTTGGTTTTAAAAACGGTATCTTGCATAAAAAGTTATAAACAACGGTAAAAATTAGGGTTTGATGATTTAAAGAAAGATTGCCAAAGTTAAGTTTCAATGATCACTTTGCATGCATATGCTTAATCAACAAGATTTATAAACTCCATCTAGATAATAAACTCATTCACAACATCCTCTCAATGTGATTATCTCTAACTCACATTGTGGGTTTTACCGTTTTGATCCATTGTTGATCTCTCACACAATCTATCAAACTGATAACATTAAAGTTTAACATTTTAAGTGAACATCTTCATTCTTAACTATCTCTAGCTTAAAAACAAAGATGGATGAAAACCTAGGTTAAGACTTGGAAAATATCTCTCAATCATAAACCAACACAAAGAGTTTTCAATAAAGCAAAGTTTTCATCATTCATTCATCATCCAAGAGTTTACAATACAAATGAAGATCAATACATTTACATACACAGGTTGATGATCACCTACATCTAACCTTGACAACAAGAAGAACTTAGCCACTCATTCTCATGGTAGCTTTGAACAAAAAGGAAACGGAGAAGATGAAGAACATCCACTTCGAAGAATCGATGAAGGATGTGATTCCACTTCTCCTTGATTGCACACAAAATAGAAAAATGAAGAAGAACTAATGTTTTTAGGATTCTAGAGCTCTGTCCTTATGTTACAAGATTCATTCCCCCTTTTTCAAGTACATGGTATGGGCTATATAAAGCAACCAATAAAGTAAAAAGGAAGTGCTGTCTACGCACATTCGCCAGGCGAACCATGACCTTCGCCAGGCGAACCAAAAATAACTTGGCACTTCAAAGTGTCTCTGGCTAGCAAACCGCCCTCTGAGGTATCGTGCATTCTCCAGGCGAACAATTCACTCGCCAGGCGAACTTTGGGTGGTTTTGCTACTTGAATTTGCATGAGGAAAGCTACCACTTATTCGCCAGCACCTTCGCCAGGTGAACGGTAGCGAAGCTTCGCTGGAACCTTCGCCTGGCGAACTTCCTATCTTTTAAGTCTGGGAGTTAATTCTGAATTACTCGCTCTAGCTCGTCAGCACTTGCCTGGCGAACATTCGTTGGCACTCGCTGAGCTTCGCCAGGAGAATGCTTTGGTTTGCAACTTCTTCAGACTGCTTTGTCTTGTCTCCCAAGGTGCTCTTATTAGTGTTAATCCTGCACACTAACAGCAACATTACAAACACCATTCACTTGGATCACAATAAAATGAAACTAAACAAATTCGACTACTAAATCAAATACTATTAGATGAAAACGATTAAAAAGACTACTAAAAAGAAATCAAATATCTACTATAATTGGGATCTAACAACTCTCCCCAACTACTTATTTGCATGTCCTCAAGCAAAGTATGCCTCTCAAAACAAAAAGGAGGATTTGCTCAAGACCAATTTAATCCAAGTGAAAATATTCGGCTCAAATACACAACATGTGCAACAAGGCAAAAAATTACACAATTCCACAATAGATAATGTTCAAGAACTAAATTCTAAGAACAAATGAAACAATGCTTCAAGCAACAACTAAATCTCATGACATGTCATTCTAACACTCCACTTCGAAAAAGGATTGAAGCAAAAACACGCATGCAAGCGTGGGACAAAAATTCACTCAAATGATGAACAATGCAATACTATACAATTCATACAATATCTAAATGCTCACAACAAAATTATGGAAGCTCAAGATCACATAGGACTTAAATGGTTGTATCCTGGTCGGGTTAACAAACAAGGGATATATCTAAAGCCATTGAAACGACATTTCCGATGCAAAAGAGACATTCACTGTACACTATTTACACATCTTCGACTTTGTTTTACAAGTTCCTCATTTGAACCCTTCACAACTCATGTTTCACAACTCACTTTATTTTTCAATATTTTTCTACCAAGCAAGCATTCATTTTCATATTTTTTTTTGTATATATATATATATATATATATATATATATATATATATATATATATATATATATATATATATATATATATATATATATATATATATATATATATATATATATATATATATATATATATATATATATATATATATATATATATATATATATATATATATATATATATATATATATATATATATATATATATATATATATATATATATATATATATATATATATATATATATATATATATATATATATATATATATATATATATATATATATATATATATATATATATATATATATATATATATATATATATATATATATATATATATATATATATATATATATATATATATATATATATATATATATATATATATATATATATATATATATATATATATATATATATATATATATTTCTACACCGTATTCACAAAACGAGTGTTTCTCTTTTTCATCTTTTCTTTTCAATGCTTGCTTAGCTTTTCAAGAGCTGTGACAAATTACCACCTTACATTTTTGTTCTCCTCAACTTATCTTTTCTCGTCCTCTAAGTGAATGCTCTTACTTTTTATGGAAAAAGAACAATTAATCAAAAATTCCAAGGTTTCAAGAACAAGATTTTTGAACTCTCGCTTTATTTCAAGCAAGGATTCAACTGTTTAGGCTCAAAAAGGTTTATGAATACTCTCTGCTCACGAGTATATTTGTATTTGGAACTGGTTGTGCTCAAAAGAAGCAAGTGCCTTGATCCTCTCTAGAACTTCCACAAAATTATAAAAAACAAAAGATAAAGCATGAATTACACGCATACACAAAATTCATCATCTATTTATAGCATATGTACACATAAAAGGAGGATTCTTACATTTGTGGTATAAGACCTAAATGACATATCAATCAAAAGAGTTGCAGAAGAAACAAAGGTACAAAAATTGTTCCTAGCATAACAAGTTCTACAACATTTTAAATTCTAGAACAAGGTAACTAAGTACCTTGTCAACAAATTTGTGATAACGATAATATCATCGCCGTCCCACTTGAAAGAATTCTTGCACAACTACAACAAAAAACTAAACATTGACAATAGGGTGTTAACATATTTACAACCACCCTTGAATAGAACTTCACATAAAACTTACTAAAATAAAACTTTAAACCAAAAATAAATAATTAAAAACTCAAACAAATAAATAAAAATGCTGAATCATAAAATGGTGCCTAACACCAATAATGTCAAAAGTACCATGGAAGGTACAAGTACAAAACTTCAAATTAATCCAAAGTACATAACAAAATAACCAAATGAAACTACAAGATAAAAGAAAATTTCACTTTGTAGCACAAAGTGAACAATAAAACTCACAAGAAATCACTCCTCCTCAGACATGTCATCATCATCATCATCATCATCTACCTCATCACCCTCGTCACCGTCATCATCATCATCAGTGTCAACATCATCCTCAATAGCATCCTCCCCTACCGAAATTGGGCCTGTCCACGGGCCATGCAGCATGTCCAACGAATTGCTCTCTTGTCATCATCAGGTGGCTCCCAGCAGGATCACGAATTTGCAGCTGCAACAGCTGCATCAAGTCATGGAGATCACAAGTGGCACGCTGCTGAGAAGCCATCCAATCCCAATTAAAAGCATAAATCTCTTGCTGAAAGGGGTCGTAAACAGGAGGAGCCTGACCAGATAGAGAAGAATCACGACCATGTCCGCCGGCAGCAGTACCTGCACCAGAAGTCTCACCAATTGCAGGTTTAGCTCTACAGAATTTCTCCACATACCTGTCATCGATCGCAGCCGGGATAGTGACCTGTCGTCTCTGAGGAATATCCACCCCAGCATAAGCACAAAGTGACATGATAAGGCATGGAAAGGTCAGCGGGGCAGTTTTGCAAGCTGGTAACCCGCCACGCCCACTGAGTACAACCGCGCGCATCTCATCCGCGATGATGCGGGCAATGTCTATCTGAACATTTAGTAGGATAGAGTGGATCAAATGTGCAATAGGTAAGGGTACTGAGCTGTGGTGGGACCTCGGCACAATATTAGTCAGCACAAATAACAGGATCAGTTGTACCAAGGGTTTCATGTCAGTGCGGAGGTACCGAATAGGTACCACAGAAGAATTCCAAACCACGTCGCGGCCTTCCAAACATAAATCTTTGGTCATAGCATCCATATCGCGATGCTTATTCAGATCACGGTGATAGTCGTCAATTTGGCTACCTGTCAAAGAGAGAGGGTTACCCAAAACATGATTAATGGCCCTCCGATCAAACCTTACCATAACACCCTGAACCATCGAGGTCCAACTGAACACTTCACCGTCATCAGGGAGGGCGTTAGCATAAAATTCCCGCACTATTTCAGCGTTATAGCCATCAAGCGGGGTCATCAGACGCTCCCACTTCTTTGACACAAATAGAGCGTCAATAGTGCGGTAGTCCCCTGTGTCACTCAGCTGGAACCCCTTCTCTGGCACAATGTTCCTCCTCTCGAGGGCTTCATAGCATGCATGGTGAGTAGCGCCTCGGAAGCGGTCCTGGTCAAAGCGGATTGGTACGGTACGAGAGGTAGTGGCCTTCCTATTGTGAAGGTTGATCATTCTTGAACCCATTCTGCATACACAAAAATACACAAACATAACAAACAGCACATAACAAATTAGAAGGAACTAACAGCACAAAACAGTAAGGAAAGAAAAATCTGCTGCATTCGCCTTGGTTCGCCAGGCGAATCCTGGCGAACGCTCGCTACCACTCGTCAGGCGAATGCCAGCAAAGGTGCGAAAATGCAGACAAACACCACTTCTGCAATTGTGTTAGATGCAAACCAAAGGTGTTCTATTCCCCATTCTCATTAACAGAAGCAATTCGAACATTTATGCACTAATTTTCACAGAAAAACAGAGAGGGGTTTCTTAACCTAACACAATTTCAGAAGCACATTCAAGGATCCCACAACATAATTGTACTGACATAAAAGCACAGAAGTAGAAGAACACAACAATAACAATGCACAAACTGAAAGAAGAATAAACAAGAGAACATACCTTAGGATTGAAATTGAGGAATTCGCAGCAAGCAAAACAAGAGAGAAAATTGGGAGGGAATGTGAGAGTGAGGCAATGAAACGAGGAAAAGGGAGATTAGGGTTTTTAGAATTGAAAATGTAATGGTTAATGGGCCCAGGTGGCCCATCCCAAAGGCCTCTTTTTTTAACTGATGTCGCTCACTTGCCAGGCGAAAGCCAGCGAAGCTTCGCTGAGGCTCGCTGGGCAAAGACTCGCTGCCATTCGCCAGGCAAATGTTAGCGAACATGACAGTATATTTAGGATCTGCTGCATTGCTCCACTTCACAAATCCACAACCAAACTTTCTCAAAAATGCATAAAATGAACAAAAACATGTAAATACTTACAATGTTGAGGTGCCTCTCAACAAGCGCTTGTTTAACGTCGGATAAGCTCGACGGTCCAAGATGCTCACTCCGGAACATCTAGACGGAAACTACAGCTTTTTCGGTCCACAAGACCGCCAAGGTATATCTTCAACCGCTGACCATTCACTGTCCAGCTGTCCTTTTTCTCCAAATCCTCAATGACAACTGCCCCGAAAGTTTTTACCTCTTTAACGCGGAATGGTCCAGACCACTTTGACTTCAATTTTCCCGGAAACAATCTTAACCTGGAATTGAACAATAGCACAAGCTGCCCCGACGCAAATTCCTTCTTACGGATCTTCTTATCATGGTACTCCTTTACTTTCTCCTTGTACAACCAACTTGAGTGGTATGCGACATTGTGCATCTCTTCCAACTCAAGAAGTTGCACCTTCCTCTTATCACCGGCCAAGACTTGATCAAAATTTAAAAATTTTAAGGCCCATAAGGCCTTGTGCTCCATTTTAACCGGTAAATGGTATGTTTTACCAAAAACCAATTGGAATGGAGTTAGCTCAATTGGAGCTTTATAGGCCGTGCGATACGCCCATAGAGCTTCATCCAACTTTTGCGACCAATCCTTCCTTGAGTTCGACACGGTTTTTCCCAAAATTCTTTTAATCTCTCTATTCGAGACCTCAGCCTGACCATTTTCCTGCGGGTGATACGGAGTCGTCACTTTATGCGTTACACCATAATGTTGCAGAACTTTTTTTAACGGTGCATTGCAAAAATGTTGCAGAACTTTTTTTAACGGTGCATTGCAAAAATGTGACCCTCCGTCACTTATCAACACCCGAGGGGTTCCAAAACGGAAAAAAATATTTCTTTTTAAAAAGCTTATGACCGTTTTAGAATCCGCTCTTGGTGAGGCAATCGCCTCAACCCACTTAGACACATAGTCAACTGCCACCAACAAGTATTCGTTTCCGAAAGAGGGTGGGAATGGTCCGACAAAGTCGATACCCCAACAATCAAACAATTCTACCTCTTGGATATTTTGAAGAGACATTTCGTCTCTCTTTCCTATCCCACCACTCCTTTGACAATTGTCACAGTTTTGCGCATGGGAATTTGCGTCTTTAAAAATAGAAGGCCAATAAAATCCCGATTGAAGGACTTTATTTGCTGTTCTAGCCCCATTAAAATGACCGCCATAAGGCGAGTTGTGACAGTGCCATATAATACTTTGGACCTCATCACCCGTAACACACCTTCTTAATAAATTATCGCCTCCCGGCTTAAATAGATAAGGGTCATCCCACACATAGTACTTGGCATCCGAGAGGAATTTCCTCTTTTGATTAGGAGTTAGGTCGAGCGGCACAAAACCACTCGCCTTGTGGTTTGCAAAATCCGCAAACCACGACCTCACTTGAACTTTGAAGAGTTTTTCATCAGGAAACTCTTCTCGGATTTCCTTTTCTAAGGTAGTCACCTCATCATTGACAAGGCGAGACAAATGATCTGCCACCACATTTTCCGACCCTTTTTTATCTTTAATTTCTACATCAAATTCTTGCAACAAAAGGATCCACCGGATAAGCCTTTGCTTTGAATCCGGTTTGGTTAGCAGATATTTTATCACCGCATGGTCGGTGTAAACAATAACTTTTGAGCCAATGAGATATGACCGAAATTTCTCAAGAGCATACACTATTGCAAGTAATTCTTTTTCTGTAGTGGCATAATTTACTTGGGCCTCATTAAGAACTTTGCTCGCATAGTGTATGGTATGAAAAAAAAATTCTTTTCGTTGGCCTAGCACCGCTCCAATAGCATAGTCGCTAGCATCATACATTAGCTCAAAATTTAAATTCCAATTCGGAGCAACTATGATTGGAGCGGTGACCAATTTCTCTTTCAAAATCTCAAAAGCTTTTAAACATTCATCGGTTAGGAGAAATACTTGGTCTTTGGCAAGCAAATTACTCAAAGGTATAGCCACCTTTGAGAAGTCTTTGATGAATCTCCGGTAGAAACCGGCATGCCCAAGAAAGCTTCGTATTCCCTTTAAGTTAGCAGGAGGAGGCAACTTCTCTATCACATCTACTTTAGCACGATCCACTTCGAGTCCTTTTGACGAGGCTTTGTGGCCGAGAACAATCCCCTCAGTTACCATAAAGTGGCACTTCTCCCAATTTAGCACCAAATTAGTTCTCACACATCTTTCAAGCACAGTTTTCAAATTCTCCAAACATAAACCAAAGGATCCCCCAAACACCGAAAAGTCATCCATAAAAACCTCCATTGTCTTCTCTATAAGATCGGCAAAAATGGCTTGCATGCATCTTTGGAAAGTTGTCGGCGCATTACACAACCCAAAGGGCATTTTGCAGTAAGCGAAGATTCCAAAAGGACACGTGAAAGCCGTCTTCTCGTGATCGGCCGGGTCAACCGCAATTTGGTTGTACCCGGAATAGCCATCTAGAAAACAATAGAATTCTTGTCCCGAGAGTCTCTCTAGCATTTGGTCCATGAACGGAAGTGGGAAGTGGTCTTTCTGAGTTGCGGTATTTAACCGCCTATAGTCTATGCACATCCTCCACCCCGTTGCTACCTTTGTAGGGATCAACTCATCTTGCTCATTGCGAATAACGGTAATGCCCCCCTTATTAGGAACCACATGCACCAGACTCACCCAAGGGCTATTCGAGATAGGGTAGATCATTCCCGCATCCAAAAGCTTTACAACTTCTTTCCTAACAACCTCTTTCATTGTAGGATTTAAGCGGCGTTGTGGTTGAGCCACCGGCTTCAAATCCTCCTCCATTAAAATTTTGTGCATACAATAAGAAGGACTAATTCCTTTTAGATCGGAAAGAGTCCACCCCATCGCTTCTTCATTCTTTTTTAACACATCAATTAAAAGGGATTCTTCATTGTTTGTCAAAAGGTTGCTAATGATAACCGGCTTTTCTTTGGTTTCATCTAGAAATGCATACTTCAAATTGTTTGGTAACTCCTTCAATTCAATTATTGGCTTTTCATCCGTGACTTCCTTTGTCAAGACTTCTTCCTCTACTTCCCAAGGTTGCAACTCATTAAGACTATCGAGTTCTCTTAAACATTCATCAAGAGCTTCTTCTTCTTCAAGAGTGAAAACTTCAAAGGAGTCATTAAGGGCTAGCTCCATGGGAGTTATGTCATGAACATGTTTTGCAACTTCAATTGTGGCTTCTTCACCTACATCAATCCGGAAACTATCACGCTTGTCATTTGAGTGCTTCATTGCTTCGAAAAGGTCAAAAGTGACCTCTTTGTTTTGTACTCTCACCTTTATCAAACCGTCGTCTACATCAATCATCATCCGAGCGGTTTTCATGAAAGGTCTTCCGAGAATTAGAGGCTCATCATCGTCCTCCTCCATATCAATAACAATAAAATCCACTGGGAAGAAAAACTTGTCCGCTTTTACCAACACGTCTTGAGCTACTCCATGAGGATGAGTAGTGGACTTATCGGCTAATTGTAACGTCATTCGGATGACTTTAATCTCAATGTTGCCAAGCTTTTTCACAATAGACAAAGGGATAATACTGATGCTTGACCCCAAATCGATTAACCCCTTTCCAACATAAACGTCACCGATGGTAACCGGCAATGTAACTCTCCCCGGATCAACTTCTTTTCTCGGTAGAGTACGTTGGATGATAGCGCTACAACTCGCATCAAGCACTATTGTTTCCGGTTCCGTATACCTCCGCTTCTTTGTAAGTATGTCCTTCATGAATTTGGCATACTTTGGCATTTGTTCCAAACCTTCGGCGAACGGAATATTGATTTACAATTGTTTAAAAATATCCATGAACCGGGCGTAATGCCGTTCATTTTCTCTCCTAGATGGAGCATGTGGATAAGGTAAATTTTGAACCGGAGTAGTGCTCACTACCTCCTTCCCTCTAGATGCTCTAGGGTTTCTTTCTCTTTTCTTCTTCACTTCATCCACCTTCACTTTTTCACTTTCATTATTTTCAACTACACCATTTGTTTTATTTTCACTTTCAACCACTTTTTCTTTTTCAACTTCACCATTTTTTTCATTATTTTTTACTTCCTCCTCACTCCATTCACCAACTTCACCATCAAGTTTGTCATCAATTTTTTTCTCTACCTCTCTTTTTTCACTCTCGTCAACCAACTCTTTCCCACTTCTCGTCTTAATCGCATTACAATGTTCCTTCGGATTTGTTTGCGTGTTTGCCGAGAAAGATGGTCCGGCTTGTTGTTCCGCTAATTGCTTAGCGAGTTAACCAACTTGAGTCTCAAGATTTTTTATCACCGCGTCATTGCTTTTTTGATTCGCCATAGACATTTGCATGAATTGCATCAATGTATCTTCTAGCTTAGAATTTGCAACCGACGGTTGTTGAGGTATATACGGATTTTGACGGCTAGAGTTACCACCCCCATAACTTTGGTTATTGTGGTAGTTACCTCTAGGTTGGTACCCTTGGTTTCCTTGATAGTTTTGTTGTTGTTGTTGATGATGAGGATGTTGATATGGTTGTTGTTGTTGTGGATGTTGCCTCTGTTGGTAATCTCTTTGATTAGCCATGTAATTAACTTCTTCAAATCCGGGAGGCGGACAAAATCTAGTGTCATGTTCGCCCTTACAAAGCTCACAACAAGCGATCTGTTTAACTTTTGATGGTTATTTTAACTCTTTGATTTGTTGAGTTAATAGTTCCACTTGTTGTGAGATAAGCTTGTTTTGGGCGAGAATTGAATCATTCGTCCCTAACTCGAGCACACCCGGCTTTCTTTGAGTTACCCCTCGGTTATGGTTCCCTTGGTGATCATTAAGTGCCATCTTAACAATAATTGCAATTGCATCATCAGCACTTTTTGACATCAAAGATCCTCCCGCCGTAGCATCCAATAAGGTCTTGTGAACCGAAAGGAGTCCATTGCGGAAAATATGAACTTGAGTGAGCTCATCGAAACCGTGTCCTTTGCACTTTCTTAACATAGATTTGTAACGCTCCTAAGCTTCATTGAGTGATTCACTAGCTCCTTGAGGAAATGCCGCAATTGCAGTTTTAGCCTCCATGAACCGGTTATGTGGAAAGAACCGTTCAAGAAACTTCTCTTCTAAAAGATTCCAATCCGTCATGATTGTTGTCGATTGATCAAGATACCACTCCTTCGCTTTCCCAATTAAGGAATGAGGGAATAGTCTCCTAAACAATGACTCTTCGTCAGCTTCGGTAGCTCCTGTTGCACCCGCAATCTCATAGAATTTTGTAAGATGAGTGAACGGATCCTCGTGGTCTAATCCTGTGAAAGGATTTTGATAGACTAGAGCTAGGATTCCCGTTTTCATTTCAACTTGCCTTCCATTCTGAAGATTCCGTGCAAACTGAGTTGTATGTCTTGGACTGTTCGTGCATGGAGTAGAAACTGGTGGTGGAGGTGGTGGTGGTGGTTCTGCCATAATTGGTGTAAAATGTGGTGGTGATGGTGTAGTAGAAGAACTTTGTTCTTGTTCTTGTCTTTGTTTAGCAAGTTGCCTCCTCCGTCTTGTTTTGCTGTTCAATCTTCTCGCGGTCTTTTCTATTTCTGGATCAAAAAGGACTTGGTCCTCGGGAATCTGTCCTCACATAAACAGAAGCAGAAGCTGCACACTAAATCACACAAATTAACAAGCACAAGTCAAATATTCAAAACTAAAAATTCAGCAACTATTGCGATGCTTGCAATATTAATTTATATTCCCCGGCAACGGCGCCATTTTGTTAGGACAGTGGTAAAGTGTCAGGTTTTTGTTATCGTCTCCAAGGGAATATAAGATTTTTCCGCCGTACGACAGTTGTTAAATTCGTAGTTTTAGAGTAACAAAGGGTTTGGTTTTAAAAACGGTATCTTGCATAAAAAGTTATAAACAACGGTAAAAATTAGGGTTTGACGATTTAAAGAAAGATTGCTAAAGTTAGGTTTCAATGATCACTTTGCATGCATATGCTTAATCAACAAGATTTATAAACTCCATCTAGATAATAAACTCATTCACAACATCCTCTCAATGTGATTATCTCTAACTCACATTGTGGGTTTTACCGTTTTGATCCATTGTTGATCTCTCACACAATCTATCAAACTGATAACATTAAAGTTTAACATTTTAAGTGAACATCTTCATTCTTAACTATCTCTAGCTTAAAAACAAAGATGGATGAAAACCTAGGTTAAGACTTGGAAAATATCTCTCAATCATAAACCAACACAAAGAGTTTTCAATAAAGCAAAGTTTTCATCATTCATTCATCATCCAAGAGTTTACAATACAAATGAAGATCAATACATTTACATACACAGGTTAATGATCACCTACATCTAACCTTGACAACAAGAAGAACTTAGCCACTCATTCTCATGGTAGCTTTGAACAAAAAGGAAATGGAGAAGATGAAGAACATCCACTTCGAAGAATCGATGAAGGATGTGATTCCACTTCTCTTTTATTGCACACAAAAAAGAAAAATGAAGAAGAACTAATGTTTTTAGGGTTCTAGAGCTCTGTCCTTATGTTACAAGATTCATTCCCCCTTTTTCAAGTACATGGTATGCACTATATAAAGCAACCAATAAAGTAAAAAGGAAGTGTTGTCTGCGCATATTCGCCAGGTGAACCATGACCTTCGCCAGGCGAACCAAAAATAACTTGGCACTTCAAAGTGCCTCTGGCTAGCAAACCGCCCTCTGAGGTATTGTGCATTCGCCAGGCGAACATTCGCTGGCCTCACTCGCCAGGCGAACTTTGGGTGGTTTTGCTACTGGAATTTGCATGAGGAAAGCTACCACTTCTTCGCCAGCATCTTCGCCAGGAGAACGGTAGCGAAGCTTCACTGGAACCTTCTCCTGGCGAACTTCCTACCTTTTAAGTCTGGGAGTTAATTCTGAATTACTCGCTCTAACTCGCCCGCACTTGTCTGGCGAACATTCGCTGGCATTCGCTGAGCTTCGTCAGGCGAATGCTTTGGTTTGCAACTTCTCCAGACTACTTTGTCTTGTCTCCCAAGGTGCTCTTATTAGTTTCAATCCTGCACACTAACAGCAACATTACAAACACCATTCACTTGGATCACAACAAAATGAAACTAAACAAATTCAACTACTAAATCAAATACTATTAGATGAAAACGATTAAAAATACTACTAAAAAGAAATCAAATATCTACTATAATTGGGATCTAACAAAGAACCCAAACATTGATGGATTTGTTCTCCGTGAAAAAGTACAAGCAACAACCACTTTAATCCTAAACGAACTAATGAAGACGAACCACTCCACTCGGACTGTGCATTTGTTCCAACAGATAGCGATTTCCCATTTCATTAACAATACTTTTTTGATGGTGATCATTATTTGGCGCTGTCTCCAACCTGTCGAAATTAAATCAAAGAATACATTAATCAAGTATTTTCCAGGTGGTTGTCAACATTGAAAAGGAAGGTTCAAAACTTCCCAAAAATTGAAGCCAACATTTGGTCGACAGAATCAGAAGAAACTAAATGTTATTTCCCAAATCATCCAGCGAATCCGACAGGGAATCACCAAATAGGAAGGTCTTAAAGCCAACTTCAATGGAGGCCCACCCACTTCGTGTATAAAAGGACAACAGGTCTCATAGAAAAGAAATAATAGAAAAAACAGTTACCATCACAAAAGAATATAAACCCGTTAAAGCTCAAGCCGACGAGGATCTTCACGGTCGAAAAGCTCCGATCATCCTCGAAGTTCATCATCGCCAGTCAAAGGGAAGAAACTCGCGAATCACACCATCACCTCACCACCACCGTCCTCAAACCGCCGCCGACTCCTATTCTTGGGTAAAACTTTCTCTTCAAATCACTTTTACATGTTTGGTCGTTGTCGATTTGCAGGTTAGCAATAAAATCGTGAAGCAAGGGAGATAAAGACGGGGAAATAGCAAAACCGAAGGAATGAATGGTGAAAGGAAGAGGAAGAGCAAGGAAGGAGAAGGAGAAAGCAATCGACGGCGGAAGAAAGGGAATAATTTGGGAATTTAGGGTTTTGGTTGTTGCTCTGTTAATTTTGATTTGTATATTGTATCATATGCCTGCACACACACACATACAATGCACCCTTCATCATCACCGCACGATCTCCAATAGATCAAATCCAGCGATCCAAGATCACACGCCCGCCATACACCCTCGCTACCCTCACCACACTGAATCCATCCGTCATTAATTATTTAATCATCCATTAGCAACCTAATCAACTTTTTTTTGCTTAATTAATCTTATTAATCTAATTTAATAAATCAACCATAATTAATTAATCCTTTTTAAAATCAGCTATTTATAATTAATAATTTGCTAATAAACTTTTTATTTAATTTAACTTTTTTCTAGAATTAATTAGTTTATTTATTTAATTTTCTCTTTTAATTTATTTAATAAACTCAATTTTATCCACTTCATTTTATCTTCGTAAGTTTAAATTAAACTTGTCATAAAATAACTTGTTCACCAAAAAAAGTTATTCCCCATTAATAATAAATAAAATCATATTTAATAATAATAACTAAAAAAAACTATTTATTTAATAGGAAAACTTTCTTTTAATAAAGCAAGACCATTAAAAATTATTTCTATCAAAATTTATTTTATTAAAAAAAAACTAATCGATTTATAATTAAAACTAACATAACATTTTCTTGAAAATCAATTCATATAATCTAATTCAACATTTTTCTTAAAACAAAATGATACAATTTTTTTCTTAAAACCAATTCAACCCTCCTTTAAAATCAACCTCCCGAGAATTAATCACTCGACTAATCAACTCCTCATAACTTAATCAATCGTGCACGCTTATGCCTCCGCTCCGATTCCATTCACATATGTACAATTAACACACTCACTTAGCACTTTCATGCGTTTGTGTATGGATTTATTTATGCACCTTTTACATTGTTTGTTTTATTTACCATATTTATTTTATCGCAATGCATAAATGTCCAAAGGAAGAACTTGCCTGTAACATAAAACTTGCGTGTATGCATATTGTTGCGGTGAAATTTGGATGTCAAGCTATTGATTAACTTGAATCTTAATTCATTTACAACCGGTTTTTGATTTATCCGAAGGAAAGGTTAAAGAAAGGAAAAACCTAAAAGGGAGAGATCTAAGGTTCGGGGGTTGGTTAAATTTAGGGAAGGTATTAGCACCCTAAACTTCCGTAGTACTCTACGGGAACCTTTTGTTTATTTTTTTTTATTTATTTCATTAATTATTTTGCTTTAGGGTATATACAAAGGATTGAAAATTAAAAAAAAGACCTAGGGGTTAATTCTAAGTTTACTCGGCAAGACATCGCATCTTGCGCCTACATATCCTTACAGGAATGGAATCAGAGTAACTGTAGTTCCCCTTAAAAGGGAGGTTAGAGACTTCTTGACTGTGGTCAAGGTCTCAAGGGGAATAAACGCATCTTAAGGACACGCTTACATGGAGTCTTAAACTCTGATCTCTACGTTATGAATTGTTAAGTTGTAATTAGGGTTAAATTAGGGATTCCACGGCGGGAAACCCTAAAATGAGCGCGGCGGCTCTTTGACCTAATGCTAGGGGTAACATGGTAATTTTGCCTGCGGCGAAGCATTTGTGAAAATTAGGGTTTGTAGTTTGTAGTTTTGAGGGTTTGAAATTGAATGTGTGAAATTTGAGGGTTTGAGGACTATTGGCATGGCGGCCAAACGGCTAGACCTAATCCTTCGGAGGTGTGTTGTGACAGAAGTAATAGTGATGAAAGTGTGAGAAATTTAAATCATACAAACGGAAATAAAATGCAGAAAGTAAACGCGATTGTTGGTTCGCGAGGTTACAAATGAGAAACGGATACAATTATATACAACTTGAATTGAAAAACACATTAAAATAACTAATAGCAACGTAACAAGCTGCACATTGAATACACAAGGTTAGTAGACAGAGTCACACAGTAATCAGGCGAGTTATGAAACGGAAGTGCGAAAGTTATAGATATTTTTTGTTGTTTATTTGTGATATATAAAAAACTTTTGATTTAAGTTAAAAAAAAGAGGTTTTAATATTATTAAAAATTTTTTTTCAAAAATAGTCTTAATTTAATTATCTAACAAAAAGGTTTTATTTTTTTAAAAAAAAAGGTTTAATGTTATTATTATATATTTTTTTAAAAACGGTTCTAGTTATTATTTTAAAAAAGATTTTAGTTATTATTTTAAATTTATCTAAAAAAAAGTTTTTCTTAAAAATAATAGGTTTTCATATTAATTTGGAAAAGATGTTAATGTTATTTATTTTAAAAAAAGAGATTTTTATATTATAACAAGTTTTAATAAATTAATGATAACAATAATAATAATTGTAATAATAATAATAATAATAATAATGATAATAACAATAATAAATAATAATAATAATAATAATAATAAAGCAATAATGAATTTTAAATGTGTCAAATAACCCAACAATGTTGCTAACGCAGAAATGCGCTCATCGCAAACAGATCTAAATCGGACGAAACAAAATTTATCGCAAAGAAAAAGAAATTAAGCAAAAAACAATATTATTGCTCACACAAAAATGCGATCATCGCAACCAGATCGAACTAACACAAATGTCACGCGTCATGCACACAAATGTGCAAACATCGTATCGATATAATTCGATCAAAAATTAATCTTATATATATATATATATATATATATATATATATATATAAACTCTAACAATTTAAAAATTATAAATATATAAACGTAACAGTAATAGATAAAGAAAAAGAAATAACGGTAATAGATGAAGAAAAAAATAACGGTAAAAGATGAAGAAAAAGAAACAACAGTAATAGATGAAGGAAAAGAAATAACGGTAAACGATGAAGAAAAAGAAACAACAGTAATAGATGAAAGAAAAGAAATAACGGTAAACGGCACTCACTCCTCTTAGGTTTTTTTTATTCTCCCCTTTTCAACAAGGCAACACATGTATATAGGGAACAAATTAGGGTTAACACCAAATTGTCAATAATGTCCCTAAAGCCCATTTTAAAGCTCAAACTAAATAATTAGTTAAGAAAAATAATGTCCCTAAAATCAAGGATATTATAAAAAGAACAAAATTTTTTCTAATATTTTTTATTTTATGATTTTTTGGATATTTTTATGAATAATTTAGAAAAAAGTGAAAAAAAATAATATTTTAAAAAATGATTTAATTAAAATACGAAAATAATAATTAAATAATAATAAAAAACTATTTTTGTTATTTTTTAATGAGAGATAGAAATATTTAGAGTAAAAATAATAAAAAACAAAAAGTGACTAAGGTGAGATTCAAACTCTCAACCTCTCACACTCACAACTCCTTACACATATCCTCTTGCCAATTGTGCCATTTTTACTTTTTAGAAAAAAAATACATGCCATATGATATTTACCTGCAAAAAGTCAAACGACTACACAAATTTGTTAGTAATTGATTAAATGCAATGAAATGCGACGACAAATCTTAGGGCAAAATTTGGGGTATTACAGTTGCCCCTATTTAAATAACTTCACCGGGTGATTCGAGCAACGGAGACTCGAGAAATCATGGTGGAGGGATTTAAATACAGATAACCGAAAATTTTGCCTTTAGACGCAGTGCTATGCAATGATATGGACAAAACAAAACGAACTATAATGCTAAATATAATATGAATCTGATATGATGCGTATGATGAAAATGACAAATGCACGAATACAGACGAAACAACGTCACAAGGGACGACCCATCGAGGAATTGCACTAGGGAAGAAGACATGTCATATCTGGAAGAACGTCGGGTAGACACGACACAGAATTGTTGATAGGTGCCAAGTAAATTAGAAATTGTCCGCAAGGTAAGACGCGGGTAAAACACGAGCTCAGGAGAAAAACGCAAATGGGGATAAAACACCCATGATGCCAAGTAAATAAATTTTGCCCACAAGGTAAGACGCGAGTAAAACACGACCTCAGGGAGAAAAAAAAGCAAATGGGGGTAAAACACCATGATGTTAGGTAAACCCAGGAATATCTGGTAAACAGGGAATAAAACACTCGGGATAAAGGTACATGGGGGATAAAACACCCAAGGATAGAAGGTAAGTGGGGAGTAAAGCACCCAAGATAGACATGTAAATGGGGAGTAAAGCACCCAGGATAGAAATGTAAATGGGGAGTAAAGCGCCCAAGATAAAAATGTAAATGGGGAGTAAAGCACCCAAGATAAAAATGTAAATGAGGAGTAAAGCACCCAAGATAAAAACGTAAATGGGGAGTAAAGTACCCAAGATAAAAAATGTAAATGGGGAGTAAAGCACCCAAGATAAAAATGTAAATGGGGAGTAAAGCACCCAAGCTAGAAATGTAAATGGGGAGTAAAGCACCCAAGCTAGAAATGTAAATGGGGAGTAAAGCACCCAAGATAGAAATGTAAAGGAATTATGCTATGACATGCAAATGCAGACGTCGACGACAAGACTCGACTCTTTCTGTGAGATGACAAAACTGGAGGACTGATTCCTCAACACGGAGATCACTGTCATTCTGTTAAACTGTATCAAGTTGATAGTCACTGTAGGAATGATGAATAACTGCTTGGGGATTATGCAAGTAAACTGCCCCAGGTCAAATGAATTGATAATTGCTTCAGCTGTCTGATTCGTGGAATCGACTGTTTTGTTGTATCCTCGGAGGGCTTGCCCTAGTCTGAGTCTTGAACAATTCTCTGGATAAACCAAATCTGAGAAGATATTGCCTTGAACAAATCTTGAACTGATTCTTTGACAGGATGTAAAAGGAACTTGCCCCTGATAAGATCATTTGACCAAGTTTCTCATTATTTGAAAATTCCTTAGAGGAAAGCCAGTTTGCAAACAAAAATATTCATACAAACAGGGTAATGCAAAGTTCATGCGATTTTTGAAAAATTATTTTTGAAAGATGGAAAATACATGAGTCGTTAGTCAGAACAAGGCGGTTCAAGACACTCAAAGTTTAAAATAAAAGTGTATTGCCAAATAAATGATTCGCAAGGATCTTTTGGAGTCAGGTTACGCAACCTTGCTGTAGTATACTTTCAAAATAACCTTGCTTCAATTAGGTCTTTTGAGGGTTGTAATGTGGCCTGGTTCACAGTTTATGAAACAAAAGATAAAGGCTCAAAATTTATTTGTACCCATCCAATCTACGTGATGATCCTCAGTCTTATGCTCAGTTAACTCATACTATGCATTCAGGTTCCCATAAGTTAGGGATTTCATTGATTGTAGCAATGATGACTCAGAAGTCAAAGGGACCTATGAAAAGGCAGCCACTACTCCCCTATAACATTTGATTGTTTTGACATTGAGGATTTTCAAGATAAGGATTTAAAAATCTCTTTGTATTATCCCTAAATTTTGCCTGAACTGTTTATTTTAGAGTTTACAGTCAGCGGGATGCCCCAGTTTTGCCTAAGTCTCCTTCATAGGTTTTGACTTAGCGGGCTTCTTTTGATTTTTTTATATTATTTTTTTGTGTGAAGGAAAGTGACTGTTTGATTTTAATGATTACGGTGAACCATCATCGACCTTTTGATTAGAAAACATCTTCGACACTTATTTGACGTGTGCGAAGGAAAATTTGTTAATGAAAGGTGTATCGTATGAACACATAACCAAGTTAACTGAGAACTACCCATCCCAAGGTTAAAATTGTGGGTTTTTTGTAACGAAAGAAACTCCAACTTCTAGGCCCGAAGGGGGTGACGAGGGATTAACTTCCTTATTTCTCCAGTGTTTGAGAATTGAAACAATGCCTTACATCGTCAACAAGGTTTAATTGAAAGCATACTGACAGCAGTTATGGGTATAACATTTTCGTCATCCTCCCTCCGATCTTAGCATATCAAAATTTTGGACAAGAAGTAAACATTTGAAAAATAAAGCATAAAGATGCAAATAAATGGACGGAAATGAATTGAATCAAAAGTCGCAATGCTTATTTCATTAATGAAAGTACAAACATAATTGAAAGCAAACAACTTAAACAAAATAAGGAAAGTGCAAACAACGAGAAACAAAAGGCCTAGTGACAAAACTTCATTTCTGATGTACTGGCAAGGGATTTTTCTGAACATCCGGATGACTGTCTGTAAAATCAAGTATTCCAGTTCTAACCAATTCACATACTCTAGCCTTCAATGCAAAACAATGCTCCAAGTCATGGCCTGGGGCACCCTCATGGGAAGCACAATGGAGATCAGCCCTAAATCCAGCCGGAGGATTAAGAGGAGGTGGTAAAGCCTTTGTAGTAATCAGTCCTTGCCGGACTAAGTCAAGATATAGCTCTGTGTAAGTCATGAGAATAGGATCAAAGTGACTCATGTTCCGTTTCTGTTCTGATATCTGTATCGAGGAATCAGCTTGACGACTCAAAGGTACACTAGAAGACGATAGGACCAAGAAGGAGAAACTGGGGGACAAATGCAATGCAAAAATGTGATGCTTATGCCATGCAATGGTTTCAAGAATTTCAACGGTCGATTGCGAATATTGCTTTTTAAGAAAGTTGGAAAAAATTTTAGACTTTAAAATGTAAGGCTTTTCGAATTTGCAAAGGACTGCTGAATTCCTTGAAACTAGAAATGATATGATGCTTTATGGATGCGAAGCACAAATACACATAAGCAAACAAAAGGTCCTAAGTTAGAGGAACAATGAATGGAGTCAAGGTCTACCCTTCCCAAAGAGGTATGTACTATAGGTTGATTGTACCTGCAGAACAAGGGTTCTAAATCAGTGCCCAAAGTCATCAGTCCATCTTTCAGATATTATCGACTTCCCGACTGACTCGAGGGTCAATAATATTCTCAAGAGAACCTCTTTTAAGTGTAGCATCGCGTAGCAACCATTGTAGGACTACTCCCATATAGTTCCCGCACTACGTCCTATATAAGGTCAAGATGGTGTAAAGGTACTACGGTTCCCAGTATCACAAACTCCAATCGATAATGGTAAAAGTTTTCACGATTACACTCGATCAACCGAACCATTTTCGAAAGTGTCTCAACTGAGCGGTGATTCTCGAGTCAACTTAGTCGGGACTCACTCCCTATAAGCCTCGTCGAATATATCACCATCCTATAATAATGTCACTCAAGTCCGGGTGTAGGACTTATCTCACAACACAGTAACTCCCAAGCAGGTACCCTGAACAACGTATATACAAATGAGTAAAAATATTAATGAAACAAATATATGAAGAAAAATAAACAAGATAGGGATAACCCTCAAAAATTAGGACTCCCCAGTGGAGTCGCCATTTTCTGTTGCGGTGAAATTTGGATGTCAAGCTATTGATTAACTTGAATCTTAATTCATTTACAACCGGTCTTTGATTTATCCGAAGGAAAGGTTAAAGAAAGGAAAAACCTAAAAGGGAGAGATCTAAGGTTCGGGGGTTGGTTAAACTTAGGGAAGGTATTAGCACCCTAAACTTCCGTAGTACTCTACGGGAACCTTTTGTTTATTTTTTTTTATTTATTTCATTAATTATTTTGCTTTAGGGTATATATAAAGGATTGAAAATTAAAAAAAGACCTAGGGGTTAATTCTAAGTTTACTCGGCAAGACATCGCATCTTGCGCCTACATATCCTTACGGGAATGGAATCAGAGTAACTGTAGTTCCCCTTAAAAGGGAGGTTAGAGACTTCTTGACTGTGGTCAAGGTCTCAAGGGGAATAAACGCATCTTAAGGACACGCTTACATGGAGTCTTAAACTCCGATCTCTACGTTATGAATTGTTAAGTTGTAATTAGGGTTAAATTAGGGATTCCACGGCGGGAAACCCTAAAATGAGCGCGGCGGCTCTTTGACCTAATGCTAGGGGTAACATGGTAATTTTGCCTGCGGCGAGGCATTTGTGAAAATTAGGGTTTGTAGTTTGTAGTTTTGAGGGTTTGAAATTGAATGTGTGAAATTTGAGGGTTTGAGGACTATTGGCATGACGGCCAAACGGCTAGACCTAATCCTTCGGAGGTGTGATGTGACAGAAGTAATAGTGATGAAAGTGTGAGAAATTTAAATCATACAAACGGAAATAAAATGCAGAAAGTAAACGCGATTGTTGGTTCGCGAGGTTACAAATGAGAAACGGATACAATTATATACAACTTGAATTGAAAAACACATTAAAATAACTAATAGCAACGTAACAAGCTGCACATTGAATATACAAGGTTAGTAGACAGAGTCACACAGTAATCAGGCGAGTTATGAAACGGAAGTGCGAAAGTTATAGATATTCTTTGTTGTTTATTTGTGATATATAAAAAAACTTTTGATTTAAGTTAAAAAAAGAGGTTTTAATATTATTAAAATTTTTTTTTCAAAAATAGTCTTAATTTAATTATCTAACAAAAAGGTTTTATTTTTAAAAAAAAAGGTTTAATGTTATTATTATATATTGTTTAAAAAACGGTTCTAGTTATTATTTTACAAAAGATTTTAGTTATTATTTTAAATTTATCTAAAAAAAAGTTTTTCTTAAAAATAATAGGTTTTCATATTAATTTAGAAAAGATGTTAATGTTATTTATTTTAAAAAAAGAGATTTTTATATTATAACAAGTTTTAATAAATTAATGATAACAATAATAATAATAATTGTAATAATAATAATAATAATAATGATAATAACAATAATAAATAATAATAATAATAATAATAATAATAATAATAAAGCAATAATGAATTTTAAATGTGCCAAATAACCCAACAATGTTGCTAACGCAGAAATGCGCTCATCGCAATCAGATCTAAATCGGACGAAACAAAATTTATCGCAAAGAAAAAGAAATTAAGCAAGAAACAGTATTATTGCTCACACAAAAATGCGATCATCGCAACCAGATCGAACTAACACAAATGTCACGCGTCATGCACACAAATATGCAAACATCGTATCGATATAATTCGATCAAAAATTAATCTTATATATATATAAACTCTAACAATTTAAAAATTATAAATATATAAACGTAACACTAATAGATAAAGAAAAAGAAATAACGGTAATAGATGAAGAAAAAAATAACGGTAAAAGATGAAGAAAAAGAAACAACAGTAATAGATGAAGGAAAAGAAATAACGGTAAACAATGAAGAAAAAGAAACAACAGTAATAGATGAAAGAAAAGAAATAACGGTAAACGGCACTCACTCCTCTTAGGTTTTTTTCATTCTCCCCTTTTCAACAAGGCAACACATGTATATATAGGGAACAAATTAGGGTTAACACCAAATTGTCAATAATGTCCCTAAAGCCCATTTTAAAGCCCAAACTAAATAATTAGTTAAGAAAAATAAAATTTAAATAATTTAAAATAATTAAAATAAACTTAAAATAAAAACTAATAATCCTATTGATTCCTAAAATCAAGGATATTATAAAAAAAACAAAATTTTTTCTAATATTTTTTATTTTATGATTTTTTGGATATTTTTATGAATAATTTAGAAAAAAGTGAAAAAAATAATATTTTAAAAAATGATTTAATTAAAATACGAAAATAATAATTAAATAATAATAAAAAACTATTTTTGTTATTTTTTAATGAGAGATAGAAATATTTAGAGTAAAAATAATAAAAAACAAAAAGTGACTAAGGTGAGATTCGAACTCTCAACCTCTCACACTCACAACTCCTTACACATATCCTCTTGCCAATTGTGCCATTTTTACTTTTTAGAAAAAAAATACATGTCATATGATATTTACCTGCAAAAAGTCAAACGACTACACAAATTTGTTAGTAATTGATTAAATGCAATGAAATGCGACGACAAATCTTAGGGCAAAATTTGGGGTATTACACATATCATTTGCATCATAATCCCTGTTGGTCCTTGATCCCATTCAAGTCAATCTTTTAAGATAGATCCTACCCATAGGAGGACCTTTGTCTTTTATTTCACAACTTAGAAAGAAAAAAATAATTCAACTCAATACAATTATTCAAACACATTAGAGAATAAGATGTTAATAATCTTAAGTGAGACAAAACTTCTACCCCATAACAATTCAATCAATATGTAGGGGCTTTTCCGCTTAAGAGAGATAGAGGCGTACTTGTCGACAATCCGAGTACTTGAGCCCTTCTCTTAAGACGATGCAAAGACTATTTTCCTACAAAGTTGTGGTGGTTAAATCAAGTAATCTCCCTTAAAATGATAACTCATCTTTTCTCCTAAAATCAATCAATCAACTACCTTTATCCCATAGGAACTTTGACCATAGTCAAAGAACTCCTCAAACCCTTTAGGGGGAACTACAGATACTCTGTTTCCATTCCCGTCGGGATATGTAGGCACAAGATGTAACGCCCCGATTCTGAATTCCCATTAATTGTTGAGTCTTTTAATTTATTTAATTGATGTTTGTTTTAAATTGAGAAATTAGATATTACTATGTGGTGTTTGCTTATTTTATCTATTTTTACCGATTCGGAGAGTTTTCGGGGAATTAGAGTAAAAAGGGTATTTTAGACATTTAGCAATTTAGTGTGAGAATTGATTGGTAAGTGTTGGAAAGAATTTGAGAGGAAAGAAATAGAGATAGAAATAGAATAAGAGAGGAAAAGAAAGAAAAATAGTAACATAAGAAGAAAAACAAGAGAAAGAAAAGAGGAGAAGAGAAAGAGAAGAGAAAGTGGAGAGGAAAACCTAGAATCATCAAGGGATCATCACCAAAGCTTGCAATCGATCGGTAAGGGTGTGAAACTCCATCATCTCTTTAATGTGTATGATTGTATGTGTATGTGTTTGGATTTTGTAGAGTTTCTACTCTTTTTCCCACTTAGGTTAGAAGTTGGTTTGATGAGTAGAAAGAGGTTTTAATCGGTTAGAACTCGGATTAGATGATGTAGTTTAGTCGGGTGATGGTAGGGTTGTGCCACTGAGACTGGTTTGGATTTAATCAGTTGATTTTGTGGAGTTTGGGCTCTTGGGGCAGCCATGGAAGTTCTGTCTTCGCAGGCTCGCCAGGCGAATGGCAGCGAAGCTTTGCCAGGCGAAGTCCAGCGAGCTGTAGCGAAGTAAGTCAGAAGCAACACCCTGTCTTCGCTGGCAAGTTCGCCAGGTGAAGTGAGTTGGCGAAGGTTCGCCAGGCGAGTGTGTAGCGAGCCTCAGCGAGTAATTCCAGAATTACTCCCAGTGGACTTCGCTGGGAAGTTCGCCAGGCGAAGGCCAGCGAGCATTCGCTGCGTGGCTTCGCCAGGCGAAGGTTGGCGAACCTGACAGTGTTATTTGTTTTGCTGTTTGTTCATAGCATGATTTTTGGCCGATTCAATTATGATTAATGCCTATATGAATGATTGATGTGTGAGCTGTTTCGACATGTCGTGTTGTGGGTGGCCGAAAGGCGTGAATCCTAGATTGTAGAGCCAATGGTGAATCTTGAACGTTTGATAATCTTGTGTATTTGCTTGAATTGAATAGAAACGCATTGATAGGCTGATATGTGTGTAAACCATGTGTGAAATGGTGCATAATGTGAATGCATGATAGATATATGCGATGTATGTGATAAATGCAATGAGTATGTTTGTGAACATAGTATGCATTCTGTGTTGATCGATCCCTCGGAGGATTAGCATTGTGTAGCATCAGAGTATGCATTTTTGTGTTGAATGATCCCTCGGAGGATTTGCAGAACCTCGTATGATACGATGGTTACATTAGATTCCTCGGAGAATCGGTTGCATTGTGTGATTCCTTGGAGAATCGGTTGCATTGTGTGATTCCTTGGAGAATCGGTTGCATTGTGTGATTCCTCGGAGAATCGGTCATAACATGTAATCCCTTGGAGGATTGACTAGAGTATTTGATTCCGTGGAGAATCTGCTGAGTATTTGATTCCGTGGAGAATCTGCTGAATATTCGATTCCGTGGAGAATCTGATGAATATTTGATTCCGTGGAGAATCTGCTGAATACTTGATTCCGTGGAGAATCTGCTGAATACTCGATTCCTTAGAGAATCTGTTGAAATGAGTCGGTACCGCATTTGCATCTGCATAGAGTCGTGTGTCGGTCTCTATGAGTTGCATGAGTCATCTGTGCATGATGCATTAGTTGTATGAATGTAACTGTGTATGTTATATATGATTTGTTTGGAGGAAAATATAGTGAATGTTCATGAGCATGTGTAGAGGCATGATTAATTGTATATGCTTAATGTGGTGAGAACATAATTTGAGTATAACTTGTACAAATATGAGTATATGTATATATACAATTTTATGCATTAACGGTTATGGTATTGTTTCTCACCTTTCTGCTGTTTTATAATGCTCTATGAGGCATTGCAGAGTAGGAAGCTGGAGGTTCTTTTGTGAAGCGATGTCTTCGTCTTTTTGGTCAACGGCTCTGATATGTAACATCTGGGTAGTTAGGAAGCTTTTGACTCTTTTGGAGTTACATTTGTTTTGATTCCTTGTGATACATCTGTGTATGTATCCGCTGGGGATATGGTTGTAAAGCATGAATTGATTGAATGGTGGTATATACTTTTATGAATGTGATCGATTCAATATTTGGATGTTTCCGCTTTTATTCTAAATATTGAGATGTGGGTTACCCATTGTTGCATATCTATTTTGAGCAGGTATCGTATGTGTTTAATTTCATGATAATGTGATGCGCCTCTTATATACCATGTTTTAATTAAACTCTGATGAAATAAATTTTCTAAGTGCCTAATTGATTAAATGTATTAATTTGGGGGTATAGAAAGGGGGTGTTACATTAAGTGGTATCAGAGCCAGTGTTGAGTCCGTCGTGTCTGTCTTATTGTTGTGTTGGTTGAACGGTTGTTTAACCTTGTTGTTATTTTTGGGAATCCTCAGAATATGGCAGGTCGTAATGACAATGCTATGGCAGCGGCGTTAGAGGCTATGGCCAGAGCTGTGCAGGGTGCACCTAACGTGAATGTGAATGATGAGTTCAGGATGAACCAACCACCGGTGTTCAAAGGGAGATTTGATCCGG
Source organism: Lathyrus sativus (assembly GCA_963859935.3). Taxonomy (NCBI): domain Eukaryota; kingdom Viridiplantae; phylum Streptophyta; class Magnoliopsida; order Fabales; family Fabaceae; genus Lathyrus; species Lathyrus sativus. Next base: position 112,277,573 of record OZ012735.1, read on the forward strand.
ATGGTGCTCAGATATGGTTAAAGGAAATTGAGAGGGTCTTTAGGGTGATGGATTGTGCTGAAGGGAACAAGGTGAGACTAGGGACTCACATGCTGAGAGAAGAGGCTGATGACTGGTGGGTCAGCGTGAGGCAAGTTCTTGAGGTCGACGATGAGGAGATTACGTGGGATTTATTTCGTACTGAGTTTCTAAGGAAGTATTATCCCGAAAGTGTTAAAGGGAAGAGAGAAATGGAATTTCTGGAGTTGAAACAAGGTAATATGTCGGTGGTGGACTACACCGCTAAGTTTACTGAGTTAGTGAAGTTTCACCCTCACTATGATGCGGTTACGGCGGAATTTTCCAAATGTATCAAGTATGAGAATGGCTTGCGTCCTGAGATAAAGCAAGCGGTGGGTTATCAAAGAATACAAAGATTTTCGGATTTGACCGAGTGTTGTAGAATTTTATGAAGAAGACAGTAGAGCTCGTTCTACTCATTATAAGGGTTTGAGCGAGAGGAGAGGGAAGCAGCAAGTACGAAGCGGACCTTATGTGACGCCTGCTGATAAGGGAAAACATAGGGGAAACTTTGATAGGAGACCCTGTTGCACCCCAAAATTTGCCCTCACAATACAAGACTTTGTGTTCTAAGAAGGTTCACAAGGTTCACAAGTTTCTCACCTGTTGTTAAATCATCATATTCTTGGAGTATGTGCTGCTGTTATACTTTGGAGATCTCCCATCGATGGTTGTATCCTGTCCCCGTGGAGTCCCACTTCGTTGAGTCTGTTACTCATTTGTTTCTCGCATGCCGTGAATCATGTCTAGTGCATTTTAGTTGCTAAAGGGAAAAATGGTCGTTCTCACGTTGTTGCTGATAATTTTTGAAGATGAGCTGTTGCCGTTTTTTTTTAGGTCGAGATACGATGGGCCGAGTCTCTGTCACCAGTGGATTTCTGAGACATTCATTCGTCACATGGTTTGATTATATTGAGGTGTCAATTTGGTTTGGTTCATGGTATTGAATTTATTCATCAAAAACACAATTGGATTTTTTGGCACCGAGTATATTTCTGCTTTACTGTCGAGGGATTTTCTCTGTTCTTCCTGTCTATTTTAAGTCGTTCAAGGCCCTTCCCGATTCTATCATCAAGTGCGACTTAATTTAGAATATATTGGGGGAAATTAAGGTTATATCAGATGTGTGAGCAATATGTATTGGAGTGACAAGGTTCGATTTGAGTGATTGTCGGATTTTTATTTTGAATTTATATGGTGAAATTGAGATTATTGTTCAAGTTGGATCAGATTAATTTCAACCGGTGGATCTTATTAGAGGTTATTTGATCAGTAAGGTTTAATCGGATATTTGATGGAGCAGTCAGGTTGCGACAAAATCAAGATCATGAAAAGAATAATCGGAAAGTAACTAGGATAGAAAATATATTGAACTTTATTCATAATATTTTTTAGTACAAAGAGGAATTAAAATTGGAATATTCTTGAATTTATTCATAAATATTTACAATTTACAAAAGGAGAGTAAAGTACATTTCATCCTAATTTCTAAAGTCCCAATTTCTCTAAAGGTCTTCAATGCTTGATTTCTCGATTAATCTTTCGTACGCGGCTCTTTTCTCCACACCTGCACAAACAAAGCAAAATAGAACAATGGATTAAAGTTAGACGGTTATTTTGACACCCTCAGAAAAGTCACTCATCACCGGGTGTCGGGAGGGCACGACTAATGCCGAAACCAAACTCCCATGTCCATTTCTCGATCCCGGCTACCAACCGGCAGCCTCTGTTCTATAGTTTTAAACGGGACAGCCGAGAAAGAGAAAGAGTAAAAAGAAGCGCGAGCCGAAATGATTTTGCCGAAAAGTGGTGATATGCCGAAATTGGATTCGTGAAGCCTAACTGATTACAATCCGGATTTTCTATCAAGTAAATATCAAATCCAATCCGAATTCAGACCCAGATGCCAATAGATCTGAACCGGACCCAAAATATTCTCTAAGGTCTTTCCTGTTCTTTTATAACCTTTCCTTATGGATAAAATAAAAGTCGGTGGCGACTCTTGCTATCCGCAACATTGTTTAAAGTCAGTTCACCGGGTTACAGAACTGGCGACTCTGCTGGGGATCTATTTAAGAGGGGTACCCTTAAGAATTAAGATCACTTTAAATTGTTTGCCTTGTTTGCTTTATTATTATATTGTTGGGGTGCTCTTATGTGTGAAAGGTCCTAACCCGGATCTAGTGTACCTTAGGTAAATGGCAATAGACCAAGGAAACTGTACGACGTATATCGATACGGTTGATCTGGTGGCCATAGTTAGTGCGACTTCTTGGTTGGTGCTTATATTCCTTAAGTCAAGTTGAGGATAATATTGAGGCTGTCATATGTTGTCAATGCACTAACTGACTTTTAGAACCCTAGTTAACTCATCTTGGCCTTTAGAAAGTAGTGAGGTAACCGGCTTTGGTGCAGACTGAAGTTGGTTGACACTCGATGCTACGCTCATTGAGATCTTAAACTTGGAGGGTTTTGGTTGGCAAGTAAGTTGCCTTCTGATCAACCACCCTTGTGAAGGATCAATGATATTGAGATCCCTTAGAACCCGGTTACTTTTGTAGGACAGGATGAACCATCTAACTTCAGGGGAGGGTACTCACCTTTAAACCTCATGCAAGCCTTTAAACCTAGGGCAATTGTGTGACTTGTTTGTGTGTGCCACATGTTTGTGATTGAGCATGACATCATGACATCATCATGCATCATAAGCATATCATTTTCCCTAACCATTTCAAGGACCAAAGGATTTATCTTTGTTCTTTGTTGCAGGTCATGGCTTCTGCTCGTAGAAACACCATCAGGATCAACTTTGTAGGGATACCTGCTAAGCTCAAGGAGTTGGTTTCCCTAGTGCCTGATCATTCCCAGTTCAACAAGAGACATGGTCACTTATTGGATCTAGTTACTTCAGGGTTCAGTGAAGACATGATGAGTGTGCTGTTTCAGTTCTTTGACCCTAAGCACCATTGCTTTACATTTCCTGATTATCAGCTGGTTCCAACCATGGAGGAGTTCTCTAAACTTCTGGGTATACCTGTTCTTGATCAGAAGCCATTCACAGGCTTAGAGAAGGAGCTTAAACCAGAAGTTATTGCTGCAGCTCTACATCTGAAGAAGTCTGACATTGTTCTAGAGACGAGAAGCGGAGTCAAGGGTATTCTTGCCAAGGTATTAATGGATAAAGCTCAAATGTTCTTGAAGGCCATGAGCTATGATGCTTTTGAGGAGATCTTAGCCTTGCTGATATATGGCTTAGTGTTGTTCCCCAATCCTGATCAGTTCATAGACGTTCATGCCATCAACATATTCCTGAGTCACAATCCAGTGCCTACCTTACTTGGAGACATCCTACATTCTCTTCACACCCGTACTACAAGGGCAAGAGGAACTTTGATGTGCTGCATACCTTTACTTTCTAGGTGGTTTATTTCTCACCTTCCTCGCTCAGTAATGAAGAATGAGCAAGGGTTCAGATGGTCCAAGAGGATCATGTCACTTTCTCACTCAGACATCCATTGGTGCTCCAGATCTATGGAGAATGTCACCATCATTGACCGTTGTGGGGAGTTTCCTAATGTGCCATTTCTAGGCATAAGAGGAGGCATCACCTACAACCCATCTCTAGCTTTACGACAGTTTGGTTACACCCGGAGCGATGGTCCACATGACATGTTGATTCAGGGCATTGTGTTTGACTACGACAACGATCTTCAGGGTTACCGTCAGAGATTCATCCGAGCTTGGGGAAAGGTAAACAGGATTGACAGCAAGACACTGGAGCCTAAGTACACTATTCCTATGGAGGCTTATCTCAGATGGGTACGATCTCGTGCTCAGACACTCATGATGCCATATCCTGCCGTCCTACCAGTTACCATGGAACCTGTTGCTGAAGGAGACACAGCTTATACCATCCTTCACCCAGACATGCCTACTGATATGGAAGACTTGCAGAGATCATGGATCCAACTGAAAGAGCAAAGGGATACTTTCGAGGCTCATTACAAAGCAAGCCAAGCAAGGATCCTAGAGCTAACAAAGCTACTTCATGAGGAACGAAACCTCAACTCATACCTCAACACAAAGAGGAAACGTCCATGGGAGACTTAAAACCCCATCTTTTGTACTTATTTCGTTCTCATTTTTTGTAAGCCTAAAAGGCAAAACAAGTTATTACTAATAAAAAGTTACTTTCTTGTTTGTTTAAGCAAATTTAAATCCTGCGGTCCTTGAAAACATTGCATATGCATTCCCATATCATTGCATCACAGGTTTATAATGGTGCACAGGTTTCTCATCTTCTCGCTGTTTATTTCAGCAATGGCTCTTGAACAATCAGTTAAGGATCTCCAGGCACAGAATGCACAGTTCCAAGAGCTGATCCTGAACCTATCCAAGGGGCAGGATGAATTGAAGACACTGCTGGCCAAGAAGACTAAGAAGGCTAGAAGGTCTGCTGGGTTGCTCAACATGGGAAGAAGGTTCAAAGGTCCTGTCAAGACCAAGGAACATGTTGAAGACTATGAATCTGAAGAATCTGAGCAGGAGAGAGGCAGTCTCCACAACACTATGGGGGACTCTGATTCTGAGGCTAACTACTACCATGAGCCTAACGAAGACAAATTCAAGATGCTGGTGGATAGAATGGATGCTATGGAATTACAGAAATCATCAGGGCTGGATTTTGAGGATTTGAGCTTGATATCTGGGGTGGTCATACCCATTGGGTTCAAAGTTCCTACATTTGTTGTCTATGATGGGGTCTCTTGTCCCAAATTGCATCTGAGGTCTTATGTCAGAAGAATGCAACCCCACACTGCTGATAAAAAGTTGTGGATCCATTTCTTTCAAGAGAGTTTATCTGGAGCTCAGCTAGAGTGGTATTATCAGTTGGAGAGTGTCAACATCAGAGATTGGAATGACCTTGCTGAAGCTTTCTACAAGCAGTATCAATACAATGCTGACTTAGCCCCCACTCGCATGCAGCTTCAAAGCATGTCTATGGGTGCCAAAGAAAGCTTTAAGGAGTATGCTCAGAAGTGGAGAGACTTAGCTGGAAGAGTTCAACCCCCTTTGACTGATAGGGAGTTGGTTGATATGTTCATGTGTACGCTGAATGGTCCGTTTTACAGTCATCTCATTGGAAGCTCATCATCTGGCTTCACTGAGTTGATCATGACAGGAGAGCGAGTAGAGAATGGTATCAAGAGTGGTAAGATCCAAGTGGGCACTTCTTCATCAGGTGCTGCAAAGAAGCCTCCCACTGGGAAGAAAGAATCTAATGCTGTGTATGGTCAGCCTGATCGTAACAGAAGGCATCAGTCTGTTAGTGCAGTTCATATTTCAAATCCAACTCCTGCAACAACAGAGCAGCCTCAAGGCAACCAACAGAGGGCTAGAAGACAGTTCACGAAGATCAACATGTCAATGGCTCAGGCATTGCAACACTTGTTGAAGGCTGAACTTATTACCCTGAGGGAGGCTCCTCAGAATCCCAATGTTACCTCTCCGAAGTACAATCCCAATGCACGATGTGCATATCATTCAAACTGTCCAGGACATGATACTAATAACTGCTGGGTCTTGAAGAACAAAATTCAGGATATGATTGATGCTGGAGAAATTGAGTTTGATCCACCAGGTACTCCAAATGTGATTACAGCTCCAATGCCAAATCACGAGAAGACTGTCAACGCCATTGATGAAGATATTGATGAAGATCTGCATGTCTATTCAGTTATGGAGTTGAGCACACCATTGTCTGTTATCAAAAAGAGGTTAGTACAAGCTGGGATCTTTCCAGGTTGTCATGAAGATTGTCTATATTGTACCTATAAGCCGGATAGTTGCTTCATTTTGAGAGATGGGATTCAACGTCTCATGGATAAATATACTATAGTGTTTGAAAGAAGACCAGCATCTGTAGAAAGTATGGTGGATCATCTGACTCAGGGTAAGAAGATTGAAGAGGTTGACATGGTTGACAAAGTACCACTAAGAATCACTTCAAAGGGTCCCATTAAAATCACTCATCAGGACCCAATCAAGATTATTGCTGAAGGTCCTGTGAAAGTTGTTGCTGAATCCAGAGTAGCTCCTCTGATCATTACCACTCCTGGTCCTATTCCTTATACATCTGACAAAGCTGTGCCTTGGCACTATGGGTCTGATGTTTACATCCATGGTGTCAAGCAGGAGCCTTTACCTGATATGCCTGTTGACATTGATAATATTGCTGGATCTAGCAAGATCACTCGTAGTGGAAGAGTCTTCTCTCCTCCAGTTGCTTCTAAGAGTGCAGTTACTCCTGCTGTTACTTCCACCACTGATGCTCGGGGCAAGGGTCCTGTTATTGAGCCTGTAGCTACTGATGTGCCAGCTGCTGATGACCTCTCCAAGCAGATGGAAGAAGTATTGAAAATCATTCGCAAGAGTGATTATGATATTGTTGATCAGCTGGGGCATACTCCCTCAAAGATTTCTATGCTCTCCCTGTTATTATGTTCTGAGGCTCATGCCAAGTCATTGATCAAGTTTCTAAAGATGGCTCATGTACCCAGTGCAATTTCTGTGGACCAGTTTGAGAATTGTGTTGCTCACCTGACCTATGACAACGGGTTAGGATTTTCTGATGCTGACTTGACCCCTGCCAAGAGGGATCATAACAGGGCCTTGCATATTTCAATTGAATGCAGGGGCACTACCCTGTCTCATGTACTGATAGACAATGGTTTCTCTCTGAATGTGTTGCCTAAGGAAGTCCTGAACAAGCTGAGTCCTGAAGATACGGTATTGAAGCCCAGTAATATTGTGGTAAAGGCTTTTGATGGTTCTAGAAGAGTAGTGCATGGGGAAATTGATCTTCCAATCAAGGTTGGCTCTCAGGTGTTCACTGCTACATTCTATGTGATGGATATTCGTCCTTCGTACTCATGTCTGCTTGGTCGTCCCTGGATCCATGGGGCAGGTGCTGTGACCTCCACATTACATCAAAAGTTGAGATATCCGGTGAATGGAAAAGTTGTTACTGTCTTTGGAGAGGAAGAATACTTTGTCAGCCATGTAAACACTTTCAAGTATCTGGAAGTAGAAGGTGAATACATTGAAACTCCATGTCAGTCATTTGAAGTGGTTCCCTGGGCTGTTAAGGATTGTGTGACCCCTCCTGCTGTGAAGAAGGTTCCTGTGGTCATCAGAAACCCTCCAACAATGGCAATGGCCTCCCTCAATGATGCAAAAGCTGTGGTGGAAGAAGGTGGTTGTACTATTTGGGGTCAGCTTCCTGATATTCCATACAAGTCTGACAAGTTTGGTTTGGGTTTCACTGCAGAGTCCCAGAAGGCTGTCCGTCGTGCCCGTGCTGTTCGTATCACCAATCAAGGGGTTATCAATGCTGTGGGAGATCAAGATGAAGACTACAACTTGGAGGCATGGATTTTTCCTACTGTGGGTGCTGGACTCAATAGTTGGACAGCTGAAGATGTTATCCCTATCTCCTTTAGTCAGGAGTAAATACTATTACTGTGTTATGTTTTTAAATTTATGATTTCTGGAACAATTAAAACTTTCAAGCCATGCGCCTTACCCGGGGCACAATGGTGTGCTTGTTACGGGTTGTCATTTCATTTGCATACTTCATTCAATAAAATCAGTGGACGTTTCGTTTTCGTAAATATTGTGTTCCTTGTCTTTCTTTTTCTTTTATTTTTGCTTTATCAGCTATGTGTTCTTACACACACCCACGTCACTAAAATGCAGATCCTCATCCACTCTGGATCCAGTTGATAACAGTTCTACTATTGCCAATTAC